>CM073427.1:95928277-97174423 GCA_037114965.1 Monochamus alternatus
CCGCGTCTGCTGATCCACCTCCCAGGAAAACAGTTGTCCAAAAAACCTCGTACAGGGTGCGCATAGTGCGGAGGTGCACCGTCTTGCTGAAACCATATGGTATCGTCAGGAATGTCAGGGTCATTATTGTTAGGAAAAATTACTGCAAGGGTCAAGGTCATTTTCTAGAAGCTCTAAATATCTTTGTCCTGTAAGGGTTCCTTCAAAGAAGAAAGGCCCTACTATTCTGTCGTCAACTATTCCACCCCTCACATTTAATATCTGAGGGTGTTGGGTATGTGCCTCTGCCATCCAATGAGGATTTTCCCGACTCCAATCTGCAAGTTTGACGGTTTACTGTACCATTCAGACAAAATGTGGCCTCATCTGAAAAAAGTATTTGCCGGTGTAAATTTCTATTTCCTTGAAATAAATCCGTTAGAATTTCGTAAAAGTGTAAGCGGCGATCGGGATCATCTTCATTGAGTTCCTGCACAAGTTGAATTTTGTAGGGATAATATTTTTCCTTCCTCAAGATACGTAGCACTATGCTCTGACTAGTGTCATTGTTTAATGCAACCAATCGTAAACATACAACATTGTCAGTTTCTCTAAATTTAGACTCTACCTTACTGACTGTTGATTGGCTGATAGGGCGATCTGGATATATTTCAATAAATAAATCGCAAACTTCCTGCTGAGTTCTAGTCATATTCCCGCATCCGATAAGAATTAAAATTTCAATTCTTTGAGTAACAGTTAAATGTGCCATAATACTTTAAATTGAATAATAATTTCTATGTCGCTTACAATACTTATTAGAAAGTCGGTGTGACAATGACACTTTGCAAAGATTTTCACCTACGTGATCCATAAAACAACTATGGAATTCGAAAAACTAAACTTGATAACGTTTTTGCTTTATTTTAATTGATTTACATTTTCTAACATTCAATCGTCATTTACTCGAAAACTTTCCTATGTAAGAGGGCAAAATTTTAGTACTGTCTGATAGAGAATTAAACGATCTTTCAAAATCAAGGAAAAAAATATGGTGTTGCCATTTAAAAAAAATCGATGACGTCATTACTCGAAAACAAATGACATTTGAAAATCGCATTTTACGCTAAAGTATGTATTTTTTAAATTAAAAATCGACCTGTTCGAAGATTTTTCCCAAATAATAATTGTTTCGTTTTTATTGAATTTATTCCATACTTTTGGCGCATACTGTATTTATCATCGACACCAGTATTTCCAATCTGTAACATCATCACAGTTACAATTACAATTATTATCAACGTCATTTTCATTCAGGAGTACAGACCAGTAGAACTGATGATATGTTTGAAATATCTGATTTATATGAATGTTGCATGACGTACTGGACAAAGTTAAGGAACAAGTTCCTGAAGTCATTCTGAGTAAAATGGGTCTTTAACGTTTAGAAATAAGAGTTTACATGTACACAGATTTTAATCTTGCATTATGTTTGATTGTCAGAAATAACAATAACAAAATGGAAACATAAGTTTTTGGATTTATTTATTATAACTATTATTATTACTATATGAAAAGGAAATGCATACCTACTATGAGTTTCTTTGAGTATATTTATAGGATATATTTACATCCGTAAGAGAAAGAAAAGATGAGAACATTTAGTTAATTTTGTCACCTTAGTTCTGGAAGGACACTCTGTAGAAGAACTAAAGAACTAGACCTTTCAAGGTTTAGTAATTACAGCCGAAGTGAAGCGCAGCCTTCGTTAAATAACGCAATCCATAATAAATAGCCGCACCGGAAAAAATTCTCATTACAGCCATTCTGGTCTGCTTAACTGAAATCGGATGTGCCCACAAAAAGTTGCCAGGCAAAAGAAGTTGTGCCATCGCGCTATTTTTAGAATAAATACCACCGTCTCAGACTGTCGCAGTAGTTTATTTAAAAACTGTTTAAACGGGTTTAGTGAATTATAATTTGTTTTGTTAATTCTGAGGTACTAACTGTTCATTTTTATGAACTGTAAAATTATTTACCTGTCGTTTCGCCGAAAAAAAAACCTCTGAAGTGAATAACTTTGATTCCGGCTGATTTGGAATTAATGACTCCTTTTAAATTTATACCTCTCTCAATTTTTCAATTTGGCATGAAACAGCTTTGCACTATGTTCCTCCTTAAGACCATGTCAATAACTTCGTAACGTTGAGTTATTTTAAACCAAAACTTATAACTAATACAACCACTGGCATAAAACTCACTTATCTCAAGTTAGTCTATTTCGAATTTAAAACAAACACATTAAATAAACCTAAAACAAATATCAAATTATTCATTGTAGGTAGGAAGTAGTAGGTATAGTTTTTTTATTCTAAATACAGTGTAAGCATCAGAAGTTAATTTGGTTGAGAAACCTTCAAAAAATAGTATACAGGGTGATTCATTAAGAATGGGCAATCTCTGAACTGGAGATACTACACACCAAATATGGCGATTGAGCCAAATATGCCTTATCCGAATGTTGCTAGTTTTAAAAATACAGGGTGTTCAATGCTAGAATTTTATTTAGAAATATCTCAATAACTTTGAAACCTGTCGGAGTATTAAAAAAAATGGCACAATTATGTTTTCTGGCACGATAAATAAGAATTTTTAACTAATTTTGACGTCACTAGTAGAGGGCGCCACTTATGGCACAGCATGTTTCTTTTAAATGGTAGAACTTTTTTGCTGTTTAGTGTATCCATCTGTCTATTGAAACAATCGATTCTCCTACCTGTCGTATCTAAAAAAGGTATACCTTGTTGAAGTCGTTAGGAGTACCAGTTTTCGAAATAATCCTATTTGAAATATTCAGTGCACCGATTGAAAACTGTTATCGTTTAAGGTAAAGTGCATTTTCTACTGAAAATACAGCAAAATTTTACTTGAAAAAATTGTTCAGAAGGGTAAATTATGGGGACGTGCAAAATTTCAAGAAGATAAGTGGCGCCCTCTACTAGTGACGTCAAAATTAGTCAAAAATTCTTATTTGTCTTGCAAAAAAAAACATAATTGCGCCAATTTTTTTTTAATGGTCCGACAGGCTTCAAAGTTATTGAAATATTTCAAAATAAAATTCTAGCATTGAACGCCCTGTATTTTTTAAACCAGCAACATTCGAATAAGGCATATTTGGCTCAATCGCCATATTTTGATGTGTAGTATCTCCAGTTCAGAGATTGCCCATTCTTAATGAATCATCCTGTATAAACAACTGGCTAAGTTTCCAAATGGTTGTCCGGAAGATGTACGGGGTGTTTCTTAAATTGTTAAATGGAATTTTACTTCAATTTCAGACACCTACTTGGCAAGGTGATCAACGTGAAATATTTTGAGTAAAAAATTTCTTTCTCCAAATTAACACGATTTTTTTTAAACCAATTAGTATAATTTCTTATCACAAAATATTTTTTTCCGGAATATATTGATACAGAAGCTTATCTGCTGTTTAGTGTTTTAATGATGTTCCTGTTTGCAATTTTAGTTATACCTTTATTTTGACGTTTTCTAAAATATTTCGATTTCGATATTCGATTTGGTTCTAAACGCGTTTTCGAGAACCTAGGAAACTTCGAAAATCCTAAAAATATATTACAAGCGGATCGTCTTCGCCTCCACAGTTTATCCGAATAACAAACGTCAAAGCAAGGATACGACAATTGTGAATTGATTGAAGTATATTTGCTGTATAATCAAGTAGTGACAATAAAGTTTGTTTTTCTACGTGAATTATTTCAAGGTTAAATCGACGTAGAGGTTATTTTTTAAATGAGTGACTGTCTTGTAAGACATATGCCGTATATACACATGCTGGAAAAAATTGTTGTATACATATGGCAATTTTTTAACAATTACGATAAAATTTATAGGATTACTTACAAAAAGAAGCTATAAAAATGAAAACGATAACTGAAAATAATGATTCATTGTTTGGGAAGAATAATACACATACATAGGAAATAATATATTCGTAAGCAAACTGAAAGTATTCCTCTAGCCCATATACATACATTAAGAATTGCTAGTGTGTGCTTCGTGTACCTAGAAACACCCACAAATGTTCTTTAAATTAAAAAATAGAACGGTCGCGACCTCATTGTCAGAGCTTCTTGTTTCCATCGCAAGCTGATAGTATACTGGGTGATTTCAATGTAAAAATAATTTGAACTTCAATTATCTGCTTCGATCAAATAATTTATTTTGATTAATACTGATAAACACTAACAAACATAACTTGTAAAAAATTGTGCTGTTTTATTTAGATAATATGAATTACTGTAGTGAACAATTACAAGTTGTGTTTTCTTTATTTGTAGTTTTAAGTGACTTCAAAGCATTATTGAAATATTTGAAATAACATTAAATCAATAAAATAAATAATAACATTGCATTAAGAAAAAATAAAACTGCTTTCAAGTTTTTATTCTTGAGTGAAGAATATAAAATTTTATTATACAAGAATAAGTTAATCTTTCATTAAGTACAAATATTTTAAGAGGAAATACAGAAAATTATGAATTAACAGAATAGCCTTTAAAAAAAAATCCGAACTTATTTATAAAGCGAACAAATTTTTTTCGATATTAAATTAATTCCTTATTTAACGCCACCAATGCGAGAATTAGAGTAGGCTGTCATGTCATAATTCAATTCCTGTGTTTACGTTGTAGTTTTGTGTTCCTCTTCAGTTTTTAGCACCTTATTTTAATTTTAAACGTTTTATAGTTATTAAATAAAGGAATATGTATCTGATATTTTCCTACAATATGGTTCGTCGGTTTGTTGGGTGCATTAAAAGTTTTCTATTATCTATTAGTACCTACACATTTCTTTCGTTTGATTCTCTTATAATAAATAGTCATTTTATCTAACTGTACCTACGGGAAATTTGTCTTATCGGTAGTGAGCGGTTGTAATGAGTGAAAATGTAGTATTGCCAGATTGTAACGAAATAATGAAAAACGAATGCAAAATACTGGAGCTAAATGGATTGACTGTTACCTATCTATCAGGTATTATTACTAATAAGAATGTTAATTTTTGTCGGTTCTGCATTTCGAAACGCTGCAAAGAGACGATCGCATGGTAGTTGACATTATTGACAGCTGTAGGCTTTATTTACGGATCTAAGCCACCTCAGTCGATGCTTATCATAGGTGCCGACTTTCCGTGGCAAAAAAGGGTTTTGCCCCATTTTTTAAATATCGAGCTAAATTCTGGAATATTTTTTTATTGTCTTTTAGGCCTCCCTGAGCACGTGGTTAAAATTTTTGTACTCAGTCATAGTTAACCCTGTATACTTGAGGAAAAGTGAAACTATTATTATCTTGATATTAGTATATAGCTTTTCGTGTAGAGCTCTTTTCACAATACAGAATAAAATGTGAAATAGTTATAAGTGTTCAAAATGACTTATGCTGTTAACGAAAAGTGTTTACCGTACAGACGTCTCGTAGTCAGAGAGTTTTGCCCAGACTTACCATAAACTAACAAATATCAAGCGAGCACTAAAGGAAAACGAAACCTACCAGCCACATTACTATTATGACTAATAACACTTTTAGGTTAACAGCAACAGCTGACAGATTGAAATATCGTCAAACATTACAGTATGTTACAGTTTTAAGGATTTCCAGAGAAACTTCAATTTGTTTACTTCATTAATACTGATACAAAAAAAAACAGATTACGTTGCAGGAGCTTTTACTTAACCTTAATTGTACCTTAGTTTATAATTTCATAACAGTATACAATTTTATTGCAGTATTTTTAATTTTCAAAAGAATATGCAGAAAATCTATTTGCTTTAGACAGTTTTTTTGCTGCTTTTGGTCGGATATACATCATGTATATGATACCAAACTAAAATATGTTAAGCTTATACGGTGATAAGTAGAGATGAAATTAGATTGTTTGAACTTAATTTACTTAAATACCAAAACTACACACTTTTCATAACTGTTGTACCAATGTTGAAATATCAGTTTACCGCAAAATTAAAAAGAAAGATGAACGTTAGGATGGGCTTTACAAAATATTGAATGAGCTGCATTAAAAGTAACCGTACCACCACGTGACTATGATCCATCATATCTTTTAAAGATACCACAAAAGTAATGATCACTGTTTAGGAAAACATCAAAAATTATTGTTCTATTCGCTCCAAGTTTACAACAACACAGTAAAATCAACGCGCAAATATTGCGGGAAATTTAAATCGTAGAAAGCACGGACTATGTGACTTTCCTATAGCTAATAAGCTAAAACAAATAAAAAAAGAATCAGCGTCAGGCCTCTATTAAACAAAACTACGTTCTCGATACAGGAAGACGTGTCCAGTAGCTGGCAATTTCCGTTAACGGGTTCGCAGGAAATTTTTATAATGTAAACCGAGGTTTTACATAATTTTTACCAGAACCTGTTAGTCCATATTAGTCAAGCGCTGAAGTCGGTCAATGATATTACGGTCAATTCCGAATATATCCGTCTTCATCTCCTGAATGATTACCTCCTTACTTACCAACAAGATTATAAATATCATGAAACCTTGCAGTATCGAAAATTTGTAATCTGAAATTAGTTTGTATTTGAGGAATTCCAATATTTTTGTTGTTTTCTATTAGGTATAATATTACTTTTTTGTATCAATAGAAACCACTACTAATTTACACTTCCCCTTAACTTAATTAACAAATATTGGGATGATGTGAGTAAACATTTGGAGATTATGCATATCTACTTTAAGCCGATAGGACTAATTTCTGTTGGTTGATTATCAAACATATTAAAAGTATATGCAACCTTTTGATGTCATGCTTATTTTTCTATAAAAAATTCTAAAGTTGTATAGTGCGCTAGCAAATGTAATCGAAAAATCCATAAACTGAATGCAGTGGTTAATTGATGACGATATCACAAGTCAAATATTTTACATATGCATTCACAAATGTTCTCTTCATTTCCGGCATGCTATTTTAACAAAAATTACGAGTTTATAATACCAGTTTATAAACGAAATTTAACTGATATTTTCTTTAATTTCTTTAAAAATTTATAATAATAATATTATGCAATGCATAACGCTACTTGACATCTGTCATTCAGTCTGTTACAATGCAATATGCAGTCTGTTAGTTGGTATACTCGCGACAAGAATTCAGACGACTTACGTCATACGAACAAATGAATAATTCATTATATTTTCAACAAAATATTTAAGAAACTGCAACTGATAGTAATAAAACTATATACTACACTAAAAGCTTGCATTATATATTGCACTAAATTAAAAAAAATGATTGTTTTTAACGCGACCAAGTATCGAAAATTACGTTGACAATAAAAACAAATGTGTAACGTCAGCCGTGACGTAAGACGTCTGAATTCTTGACGCGAGCATATTCGTTCTCATTAATTCTGCTTGTTAGTGATAGACATATTATAATTTTATTGAGTTTTGCAGCAAAACAGTCTTTTAATGAAAATTTTAAATAGAATTTTTACGCAGTGTTAAAAAATAAATAAAATTTTTGGAGTAAAAAAACGTATCTACTTTTTTTATATATTTTTAGGTATTTATAATATTGTGTATTAACTACTCTGCGGAATAAAGCCCCGACCAGCGTTGAATTACACCCACAATATCTACCCATATATTCTTTATCATTAGCTTTTGTAACATTTTGATATATATATATATTTATATTAGCTTAAAATATCTTTCTAGTACAGTAAAAAAACGTAAGTGGTATTATACATAACTAGCACCATCTGCGCCAGTTTTAATTTGCAATTGAAAATGTTTTAAAAAAAATAATAATCAACCTACTCTCCCATTTAAAAGGGGTTGCTGCAATCCCTTCATAAACATTAGGTAGATTAGTATATTTTTTTTTTAAACCATTATTACCCATAGTTCCAAAATTTATCGTCTAGTAGTATCAGACATTACTCCACTAAATTACAGTAGAAAATTTGAAATCTAATCTGATCTGTTCTACGCCAATTACGCTTGACAGCCGACACTCACATTCTAGAACGGTTTTTCTCATAAAATTCTCCAAATCTTGACAGCCTGTTTCATGACAATCTAGATAGCGTATCATTTAATTTTAATATAAGCATATCCGTTTTTATATTAATCTATACGCTTGAGCTGGAACTCGGGAAAAATGAAACTGGTTCAAGTGTTTTTTCTATCAATACTTTATACTTATATCGATTATGAATATTGTGTGAATAAATCATCAACGTATCAAGGCCAAGTCTGCATAAGAAGACTGTAAAGGAAGATCTATTTTTACGTTTAAAATTGCTTGGAGGTAATAAGATATTGAACCAGTTTATCCTCATCTTTATGAATAAGTAAACCAAATGCCAGTTACTTTTTGCGTGGTAGAGATTTAAAATTGTTTAGAAAAATAAATAGTCGTCAAGTGAAGCAGTAGAAAGTCAGTTTAATGAGATATTTTTTTGTTTTATTTTTTTGTAGTCACTCAAAATTACCTAAAAGTTAAATTTTGCCTACAAATTTTAAACTTTGTAAGTCTTTAAAATCCAGAGTGTATTGCAATCTACGCCCTCAAATTTGAAAAGTTATTTATTGTTATCATGCATTACACAATGTATTTAAATTCTATTTAAGTAAGAAGTTGACTACCTATACACGGAAAGAAAGCTGTATCTACTGATATCAAGATTAATACACTTATTCCAACGCTAGCTTAGTTTGACTATTCCTCAAGTATAGTAATACTTTATAAAAAGATTAACTCTTCATTTAATAATAAAAAGTACTAATATTAAATAATTTTTAATATTGTAAATAATGACATTGCATTAAAAAAAGCTAAGACTGAAATACATTAGTATTTCAGTATTCTTGATATATTGTATTCATTCACCTTATATAAATAATTAAACTCAGTAGTATTTAATTATTTTTATAAGGAAAGTTAGACTAACTACCTAAGTCAAAGTCATTTATTAACGGCACAACAAACATATACCGCATTTGAGCTTGTTAGTTCTCCTCAATATGCTATAAGAGACAAGCCAACCGATGACTTATCCGAATGAAGAAAACCTGAGTAGACGTGACGTAACTACATCTTGTGACCGCATGCTGAACCTGGCGGTACACTTGCACACATAACTGCAATACAATTTGTAGCTAATAATAATCTACTACAATTGTATCTTTATAGCTTTGGTAATCATCACCACAAGTATTGTATCGATATCATCTATAAATAATAGCATTTTGCACTACAGTCGCATTTTAAATTTTACAGTATGACATTTATTACAAAATATTAATTATTAAAAGTCCGTGTATACTTTCTGTAGCAAGCTTTACCGCCAAAACGGCGAAAATAATAATAATATGTCTTTATTTACCAATCTATATAATATTATACAAATACATATTAATCACGAGTGGCGATATCCAACTAAGTTGTTCATATAAAATATGTGGGCAATATTAAAAATTCAAATCCTTTTGATATGTTTAATTGTTAGAGCCGTTTTACACACACACACACAGAATTATAGCAAAAATTTATCTCATAATTTTGCTAAAAATTTTCGTGAAACTTTTTAACTGTTTTTTATTTTTATTCGTAAAAATATAGAACATGTTCTAAAAATATAGAACATGTTCTAAAATCATAGAACATGTTCTATATTTTTTTTGACTATAATCGAGAAAGTGCGGCAGAATTTACGGAAATCTCGAGTTTGGCAATTTGTAAAGTAACGTAGATAGCTGAAATATGCATACAAACTTAAATAAATATTCTTCACAAAAATTTCCCATAATTTTAAAACGTAAAACAGTTCTTAGTAGTTACTTTGAAAATATTGTTTGCGTTTTCTTTTAGTTTCTTGTGTTATCTATCATCGAAGTCTCTTCGTAGTAAAAACATACAGAGCAGTCACGCAATAATTGATCACATTATTAAGTCTATTATAGGTGCGGCGAAGTATGAAAAAACATATAAAAGACAAAGTAGTAGAATTGCACTAAAATGGTGTACTATTTATTGCTACAGAAACTATATAGGTATATACTATACTATATAATTCTTATACCTAATTTATAAATTTGAAAATGGAACATTTTACATTGGATATACCACTACCTAATTGTTGAAACCTCAGGTGTCTATTTGTTTAAAATGACTTATTGAAATTGTAAAAAAGCAAAATATTTGGAAAAGAAGGTTTACTAGTGAATTCTATCAAAAACATATTTTTTCAGAAAACTTATTAAAATTGTAATGTTTTTACTGAAACCGTTGGTGTGCTTTAGAACGCAAAGAAAACCCCATACTGATCTTAACTGAAAAGTTATTAGGTATGTAAAATTATTAACCATTTGTACAATTACAGTGTACCTGCTAAGGTTAAAAAAAATATATAAAAAGAAACAAAATAAGTAAATTTTAGGAAATTACAGGAATTATCCCTATATTATTTTTCCACAACCTAAAGATAATTTACCAAAGATAAGAAAGAGGAAAAAAGCAGACCCTGTATAATAAACCAACTAGTAACTAAATGTACGTATACGATATACCTACTAGCTAGGTAACTGTGATAAACCGTTGAGAAATGTGCCCTAATTCTCTACTGGTATTAAGCCAAAAGTAGGTCAATGTCAAATTCTTTCTAATACCAGGTTACACTGAAAACGTTATGAATTATCTTACAGGCATTTAGAATTTTAAGTCTAGTAACTTGACAAGATACATTTCTCTTAGAATCGATTTATCCTTTGCAGATTATAGTATATAGCTAAAAACGAAAATTATCTACGTGGGTATAAAAATGCAATATAGATAAAAAAATAGATTATGTCATTTGGTGTTTATTGTTAGTTTACTTTATAAAGTTTCTTCTCTTCTTCATTAAAATTTATGTTTAAAAAATCAGATGTAACATTACTCAGCCCATTTTGCTGATAATAGACGTTATCAAAGGAAAAAGTACTCATAACGTAATAATACTGGTTGTATTATGTATGGTTGTGTTATAGTACATTTGCAGATATAAGAGAAGAACCAAGGGATACAGGACGGTAATGTATTTATAATGGCGGATTATATTTTGAACACCTTAGTTATATAAAACAATTGCAAATAACCACATCATTTAATTAAAAGTTTGACAAAGAAGTTAATATTATGTCTTACCGCAAACAAGAAAAATGCAAGTAAAAGAAAATAAATCTCGAAAAACTATAAAAAAAATCACAACAAATAAGGGACATTCTTAATAAGAAACGTTATGACAATTTAAAAATAAAATCAAGAATATCTTTGTCGTAGATTTTTTTAAAAATTGATGCCCAAACTAAATTTTGAAGTTATACTAAAAATTTCAAAAAAAAGTAGGTATCAGATCTATGTATTTCAAATGTTGGCCCAAAAGTCACTATTCATCGATTTACCCTAAAATTTTCCATATTTCAGTGAAAACAGGATTAACTGTCATTAAAAGACAAAAAAAACAATAATTTCGTAATTTTATTTAGCTCGATGTTTAAAGCATGGAAAAAAAAACATTTTTTTCCCAGAAAATCGAAAAATGACCGTCGTTGGAGACGGCCTCAAACTGTATGGCCACGTTTCGCATCGTTGACAATTGTAAAAGCAGTGAAAATAAACATTGTTATTAATAATAATACCTAATAGATATCAGAAATTTGGGATCGCTATAGAACCTTATATTCATCTTATTTCCGTCGTTGCAGTCAAAACAACATTTCTACTTATTATATATCCGTCAGGATTACTTACTAACAAAAGAAAGCCGTCACCCGGTGTTCATGTTACTACAACACAATATTTTAATTAACAAATTATCTGTGTATGGTATTAAGGGTGTCGCCCTTAAGTGGGAGCAATCCTTTTTGAATAATAGGTCTCAGTATGTCAGTGTTAATTATATTGATAATACCAAAATGGAAAAAATTAACTCTAATATTTTAATTAATAATATAGGGGTTCCGCAGGGATCTGTGCTGGGGCCAATCCTTTTTCTTTTTTATAGTAATGACATTGACTCGGCTTCACCTGCTGCCTCTGTTGTTCGTTATGTTGATGATACTGCGGTTTTGTTTTCATCTCCCTGTTCTAAGAATTTAAGTAAGATATGTCAGAGCTCAATGAACGATTTGTTGGCTTGGTTTGAAAGCCATTGTCTTTTCTTAAATAGTTCTAGAAGAGAGGCCATTAGATTTCATAATAGGCAATATAACTGCCCAAAAATTGAGATAATTTTAAAAGATTCTCTAATTTCCACAAATTCGCATAGTATAAAATTTTTGGGTCTTGTGAATGATGAAAATTTGCATTGGAAAGACCATTGTCTCTCCTTAATTTCTAAATTGAATTCAGAATGTTATAAGTTTAGAAGACTGAAAAAGATACTTATTACACAACAGTTGATTAGTTTATACTACGCGCAGGTGGAGTCGCGACCGCGATAAGGAATTTTGTTTTGGGGTTCGTCCACTCTGTCACGTGATGTTTTTATTGTCCAGAAGCGAATATATTTATCACCTGGATTCATGTAGAAATATTTTTAAAACCTATGAAATTTTAACCTTATTTGGTCTATTTATTTTTGAGTCTGCGGTGTAAGTTTTTATGAATAAGAAAAAGTTTCCGGTAAATTCAGAAATCCATCAATACAATACAAGAAGCTGTAACAAATTTTATATACCATACTGTAAATATAATATCTCTCTGAAATCACCGAATTCTCTAGCTATTAAGTTATATAATCATTTACCATCTGAAATAACAGGCTTACTCACACAGGGTATTTTTAAGAGTAAACTGAAAAAATTTCTCTTGGAACGGGCATTGTATAGTTTAGATGAATTCTTTTTATTGTAGCTAAATTACACCGGCACTGACTAATAACTGTTTTGTTGTTTTGTGTTTATTATTTTTTACATGACTATTCTTATATATATATGTATATCTTTGGAAAATAAATATTATTATTATTATTATTATTATTATTACAGTGATTCATTTTATTCAAATAAACCTGAAATAAAAATAAATATAGGTACATATCACAGAAAATACCTACTAATAATAAATACATTTTTGTCCATGGTTCGACAATTTTGATAGTACGAAAAATAAAAATATTGCATTACTACAACTGGCAAGGAATAGATATGGCATTGTTGTGTTATGGTTGCGTTGCTAAGACATCGACTGTTGAAAAAAAATGTTTCTGCTTAATAAATAATTTTTGAAATTTTTTGAAGGGCGATTCCATAATCTCTACCCCTCATTCTACTCACGAGGATTAGTCTAGAAGTCGAATACTTGTGTGGGAGAGGGGGCGGCATATTATTATTAATCAGGCCGCATTTACGCCTAGGTACGTTGGTAGGCCGTCACCACCATTCAGTGCAGGAATGAGGGAAACCTGGAAAACCTCGTTAATTAAGAGGTGTAGTCAAACGTCAACCGATATCAATCTCTCACATTGACCCAAGCCAACATTCTCCCACCCTACCATATCCGCAGGGAGGGTACCAATCCTCTCCACGAATATAGCTTATATACGGTCTATCGGCACCTTAAACCGCGCGACCACTGACCGATCCACTTTTTCTTATTTTTCTTATCCTTTCTTAAAATATTTGTATTCATACTTAACCCTGTATAAAATTTAACACGTCAATAAACCAAACCATTTTATTATTATTCCATCGTCACTCCGTAACTTTTAAAAGTCCCACCCACACGTATATTCTGCACGTAGTTCATTACAATTCCACCTATACATATCTAATTAATTTGCCATATGCAGGCACAAATATGCGCCGTGTGTGTCACGCCCCTCTGACAAATTTCTCTTCTGCGTATGCTAATTCCTAATTTCATCTAGTTACCGTTTTTCATATATCGCTGACAGTCCGTGAATTGTCATCTCGAAGGAATTCGTTTATTTGCGACCGATCCCAGGTCATTATGGCGTAAAAATGAATCACGACGAAAAAAAAATAGACATCTAGAAAGCATATGTATCTGTAACAATGGCAGAAATGTTAATTGTCTTTTAAGGCACCGCTATCTTGATTGACGATCTTTCCGACTAATTGTATATTATTCTCTTATTAATGATTTATTTATAAGGTTTTTCGTTCGCAGGACAATGGCTTATAAATCCTTAGCACGCGCAGAATGACTTGCACTTAACGTATATAAGACGTCAAAAACGTAACATTGCGATTTCTATTGAAGAGATATGCAAATATCTAAGGAACATAAAGCAGAAAAATTAAAATCTTCAAGCACTACTAGTGCTAGGTCCTCTGTTGTATGACCTCATTTTAGATACTGATTGGTAATGTCTTACAGTCGATGATGTTAAGGATATCATCAAGTCTATTCGTTTTAAGGATGCTACTTACAAAAAGTATAAAACCTGCAAGACTGCTAAGCACTACAATTTGTTTAGTCAACATTACTCTGCAACTGTAAACATCTTATCAATGAAGCTTATGAAAGTTCCTGTAATGGTTTTTGATAAAATCGAGATATCTAATTCCATTGAAATAGTAGTTTTGTGAAAATTTTAATAGTGACTTTATAATTCCACCTAATTTTTCATTTGTTGGCAGATAAAGAGTGTTTGTGTGTGTTATGTTATGTCAAACATTTTCAGAAAATGTACGTGTTGGTTACATTTCTCAAAACCTTTAAATCCTTTATCTTAAAAATTAAACCGATTGAGAAATATGCTCATATGAACTTTTCTTTTTGGCATGATATCCATACATTACAATTACATGCTTAAGTTACATTTTTACCTGTTCTTCTTTGATTGACATGGACACCTATGTCTGTAATTTAAAAAGTTTAGCTAACATATAGATTTAACAAAGGTAATGGATAATAAATGAATACTGGAAAACATTTGTATCTATGTTCATAGAAAACATCGGGCAAATATGTGCTCGAAATTCTGATGAAAATTATGTTCCGTTATAAGTGTAAAAAGCCATAAAAACTTGATTTAATGAATTACTTTGTAACTTCTTAGGAGATGCTAAAATTATTATTTTTTAAATGAAACACCTTACCTAAAACTGGCTAAACACACTGTTTCTCCAACTATTATTGAAACATACTGTAGAATAAAAGTAAATAAATCGGTCATAAAACGCATTTCTTCATCGCTCATTTCATTAAAAAATGTACATAACTAGCTAACGATATTGATTTAAACTACTATTTATATAGGTACCTGTTATAGGTACACTGTATAGGTACACTGGATCTTGAATCAAAACCATTACAATTATGAATGTTGTAATAACAGAAACTATAAACACAAACAGATATATACAAGTTCCTTTTTAAAATAATATTCTCTCTGTGTATGAAATATAGTTTCAATATTTATAAAAAAATTGTGTCCAAATTCTAAAATATAACTCAAATGGGTGTAATTAAATCATATTAAAGTCATAAAATATCAAAACTGACCATTAAATTAGAAGCAGTTTTATTGTCTCCAATTCATTGATTTATACATTTTAACAGATACATAAAAAAATACAAAAAAAATATATAAATTAGGATTTGAATAAAATATTACTTATCTGCTTTTCCGATATAAATACATTTTCCATATTTGGTCAACAAAATAACCAACAATTACTTAATATCAGTTCATCAATCAAAATAACTGCTAGTGTTTGTACTAAATTTGGTTTCATGTTACAGACTATTCATTTACAACAATTATCAAAAAGTAAATAAATCCTCAAAAAGATACATTTTCCTGAGAAGCTAAAAGACTTACTATATAAATCGAGGAGATAGTTATTTACTCCTATATCTTATTATACGCTATCCTTTGCATTATATTTTATGCAAAGTGAGCGCAGAAAATAAATCTGACGTGAAATTATTTATGCTTGACAGTTTAATTATATGCATACGTCTTCTTTTAAACGTTCGTTAAAGTACAAAAAACGTGGTGCAGGATACACAAAAGCTGCAGATTCACCGATAAAGAATTGAAGACTATTTTAGACCGGTCGAGATGAACGACATGGAAAACGTGACTGAAGAAGGTAGTTCAGAGGCCAATGTTCCACAAACAACCATCAAAATAGAAGAAAAATAAAATAGTTTACAGTTCCGTTTTATGAAGACAGCGACACTTTATTTTAGAATCAGTCATGGATTGTTTTTAACATACTAATAATTTTCTTGTAGAATTTGTAATATCGCAAAGAGAAGTAGATAAACAGATCACCATAAACCATTATCTGGATGATGAGAATAATAGATTACATATTATAATATGGCATCCATTATCAAAGTAGACAAACAAATTATATTTGATCATTTTGATTAAAAGTGAATGCATTTGGATATATTTGAACATGGAAAAATAATTGTCATCAATACATTGTATAAATTGTTTCAGTTACAAATTGTATCAAACTTTCACCCAACATTGTTTGGAAATGAGACAAAATTCACAAATTTTAGGTAATATTTTCACAACACTAAAGATATAATCAGAATGTAAATGTATACCCATTTTTTAAATAATATTAGGGTACCAACTGCCACACATTCATAACAACCCAAACGCTATATCAACTCCCTTTGTAATTTTTATCAATTACTGAAAAGAGAAACGAATACGTACTCTTGGCGTTGGAACATGAAATAACTCACGCACCCAAACTGATATGGTGACGATCATAACCATTATTGAATGAATTGATAGATGTAGTAACAAAAGAGTCAGGCAATTCGAAATAAAATTCTAACATATTCTAAAATTCTCTCTTCTTAATTTAAAGGAATGACCTCGAAGTCGTTCATCATTATTTACTGAAAATACCACAAGTCAAGCCAATTGAAAACGTATCATGGAGAATGTGCTAGTCTGAATAAGATCTCGTAGAGTTCTTATCTGATATAAAGGTGGTAGACGAAGTAAATCTAAGCTGTCCTTATAAGATCTAAAGGACCAACCACTTCCGTAGTTCCGCAGGAGTCTCATCTCAGCCCATTGTTTCTCTTCTTCAAGGCTTCAAGAATAGTAAATATACGCATATATAATAATATACTCAAGAATTTTTAAAGTGAAATGAATTCAAACTTGAATTTATTTTACTGATGTATTCGAAAATCGGGGCCCAGTAGTGTTGTTTTTATTTAGACATGTTTAGACTTACAGCAGATTACTACTCGTAAAACAAAACAGTTGCAATGAATGTTGGGATACGTAGTTAGAAACAACGTCATATTACTACGTTAATTTTGACGGCATAAAAAGTATTCTACAGCGACTACACTCAAGTGATGCTACTTCTATTTTATATGCTCAACGGATATTTAACGATCCTAGAGTTTGCAAAGTAGTTTATTTTGAACATGTAATAAACATGGTCAAATAATTTTTAAATTTGTTAGTGACGCTACTGACACAAATGTAACTTACTTATGAAATCATTACAACTATAGCAAATGCGGCCTGCTTAATAATAATATGCCGCCCCCTCTCCCGCACAAGTCTCCGACTTCTGGGCTAATCCCTGTGATTAGAATGAGGGGTAGAGATAATATTATTATTATTATATTATAGTCTGTTTGGAAATGAAAGAGAGTAATAAAACCCCGAGATAAGAACCGATCATGGGCGTGGTAATATTTCGTTTCAGGTAATTATCGGGTAATACTAATGCTAACAGGTAATGGGTGTACATTAGTATATTTTACTGGATACATCATAGGGCAGGAACCAGTGTATTGTGACAGATCAATCCAGTCTTAGAGCTGAATATACGAAGACGTGCTAGTGCAGTAGAGTAAAATTCTACTTGTGTTTAGTGACTATTGTGCCAGTGGATATAATATTGTTTTGGTAAAATGTCGAGTTTATCAGAATACGTACCTGCTCAACGTGTGAAAAGATTTGCGCTGTCTCAGAATGAGAGGATTATTATATTAAATGTATTTAATGGATTGAAACACCAAAATCCTACCAACAGTGTTGACGACATCATGGAAAAGTGTTCCAAAACGACAGGGATTGGAAAATCGACTATATACAGACTTTTAAAGGAAATAAAAAATGGACAAGGTACTGTAAATCCCCCAAAATCATCTACAGGGAGGTCAAAAGTCGTTATAGATGATTTCTTCAAAAATGTCATTCGCATAAAAGCCAATTTTATTTTAAATAAGAAATACCAACGCTAAACAAAATTTTAATCTTACGAGAATTGAATTTTTGCTGAAAAAAGCAGAACAGGAAGTCAGTTCTTATCGATAAAGATGAAATTATTTGTTGGCGAAGATCCTACTTAAGATCAATTAGGAAATTTCGTGACGAAGGGAGGAATATTTATTATCTAGACGAAACTTGCGTCAACGAGGGATATACTGTAACAAAAGTATGGCAAGATAAATATGTAAAAAGTTTTCGACAAGCATTTTCGGATGGACTATTAACAGGGTTCAAGACACCTTCTGGTAAAGGGGAATATTAATAGTGACACATATAGGTAATGCCAGTGGTTTTGTAGATGGCGGTTTACTTTTATTTGAATCTAAAAATATAGGTGACTATCACGAAGACATGAACGCAGATGTTTTCGAAGAGTATTTTACACAGATGTTGGATCTTATTCCTCCGGGGTCTGTAATTGTCATGGATAATGCCAGTTACCATTCACGGCAGACCGAGCGGACGCCTACGACTGCTTGGAGGAAAGCCGATATAATTCAATGGTTATCCGGAAAAAACATTTCTTTTGAAGCAAATATGGTGAAAAAGGAACTTTTGACACTTGTCAATCTTAATAAAGATCAGAAAAAATATGTTATCGATGAATTGGCAACAATTCGCCAAATAACGGTACTACGGTTACCACCTTATCACTGTGAACTTAACCCAATCGAATTAGTCTGGGCGCAGGTAAAAGGAGATGTAGCGAGAAATAATACGACGTTTAAATTAAGTGGCGTGAAAATTTTGTTGAAAAATTCCTTGGAACGAGTAACTGCAGATAACTGGCAAAGATGTATATACATCATGTACAAAAAAAGAGGAGAAAATGTGGGAACTCGATAATTTAATTGACGTTACTGTGGAACCTATCGTTATTAATCTAGGAGACGAAGATAATTCATCAGAATATTCAGAGGATAAAATTTAATATACCTCCTTTTTTATTTTCTTTATTGTACATTTATACAACACTACATTTACTAACCATAATTTGAATTTCCAAAATACATATTTTTGTGTGGAATAAAAGTCAATTCATTAAATTTAAATAAATAATTTGATAATAATATTGAATAATTTTATTTGAATTACTAAAAACCCTCTTAACCCGTTTATAATGCTTAAAATAGCCTCTAGTTTTGAAATACTGTTTTTATATTGTTTACTTATAAGAGAAATGGACCGAGAAATTGAAGCGGCATAGACAAAGACAGATTGTCGGGGATTAAATTTTAGCTACCTGCTACAATTTAGTACGGCTCGATCACATAAAGTTTTTTTTAAAGTACACCTCATCTATACCGATAATACATAATATAAAAATATTGAATATAAGCACCAGTACTACATTTATTTACGATTTGCATACATAATAAGCTTTTATTACTCTCTTTCGTTTCTCAACAGACTATAGGATCTTATAATAGTGTATCGAGAGCTTAGGATTATATAATGCCTATACCTACAGCATTGTAAAAGTTCAGTGAAGAGAAATATGTCAAATACTGTTATAATCCATATACTCAGAAACAGTATTAAAGGAATTGCGTTCATAGAAAAGTTCCGTATAAAAATGTTATCCATGTCACTTCTTGACAACTCTAATTATAAAAGGTAATTTCTCATTCATACAGAACAATGCAGTTAACTTAAGACTACCGGGGCGTGAAGCCGTGATGCTGGGATGAGATTATGAGTTGGACGGTTGAAATTTAAAATAAAGTTGTTATTTTGTACGTGAAAAAGTTTATTAACACGGAACGTAATTCACGGCAATTTGCGCAAAGAAATTCGTCTCGCGGAGGTTCCCACGAGACCACGGAAGCTGAAGCGAGGTAAGAAGTGTGAGGCGGGATGTTCCTTTTACAAGTCGAGTTTTGCAGTTTCTTATAAAGCGGGTTTAATTTTATATTAAGAAGAAATGCAATCAAACTTTATAATTGAAAGAAAATTAAAACTATAACGTAGGTCCTGAGACAATTGTATCATGTTTTATATATGGGCGAGCAAGATTAAAGAGCCACAAACTGTATTATTATCTTTTTAAACAAATAATTTGTTATTAGTTACCTCTACTAACAGAAAATAAAAAACAAATTATCGTATACCTTCGAAGGCGCAAAAGGATTATCCCAATTATTTTTTTTCTTGAAATTTTAACTTGATTCCCACTTTAAATTAAGATTTAGACTTGACTCTTGGAAATCTGACTTTAATTAGGCATCTCGCGCAACGTAGTTCTTAAGGAACCAGGCTAGATGCAACCATTCACACTCGTACAGCCTGCGTTCCGCTGAGCGCACTATATCCGCATACATCTTCCATCTTTGCATGCCTTGTATCATTCATCGCCTGATTCTGTTTGAACGTAAGCGACAACTCACACTTCGCAGTGATAAGAGCCGACAACGAAGGATCAAAAAGCGACGTCGCTATGAACGCTTGGCCGCCACAAGCCAGTTATCCCTGTGGTAATTTTTCTATCAATCACTTATTTTTAGATACAGAGTGTATATTAATTAATTAAATAATTTGACGCTTCTGGAATGCCCATTTATTTTGCTTCTTTGCGTTTTAAGTATCGTAGTTTCCAATCTATAGAAATAAAAGCTACCTCCCTCAAGGATCGGTTGTCGGCCCGCCATTGTTTCTAATCTTTATTGATAACATTGTCTGGAACCTGAATTGTGAGGTCCTTCTTTATGCAGATGACTTTAAATTGTATCTGTTTGTCTGTGTCAGATACTAATGACTGTATCGACCTTCTGGGCAAAATTTCAGATTGGTGTTCCTTTTAAATATAAAATCGACCGTTACCCAATTAGGAAATGTTTTAAAGATCTCGGAATAATCTGATGGTAAGCTTAGTTTTGTTAAACACATTAACAATATACAATGTGAGGCATATAGAATTCAAGACAGTTTTTTGAAACTGATATGGCTTCCTTGCTGTTCAACGCGTTCGTTTTTGCCAAACTGGAATATTGGTCACTAATAAGGTATCTCACGTATTTATAAAATCCTTGTTAAAAAGTTAGGGGACATATGGCGTAAATATGTTAAGTATCTATGGTTTAAAACTGACAACATTTATCCGTCTGGGGTACCATTAAACACTTTACTAAGTCGATTCCATCTTAAGGACTTAAGCACACAACGTATGTGTAACTGGTTGGTCACAAATCGATTATCCAGACTTACTACCTGCGTTATACTATCACATTACTCATTCTGCCACCAGTTTTTCCAGACCTTTTTATTTTTAAAAGTAATCTACTAAAATTTTCAACTTTGTACGCAATGGATCTTAATTATCGTCAAATGGAAAGTTCGAAGTATATTTTTCATGTTATTATTAGATGCATTAAACAAAATTTCTTTACGAATTAGCAAATCATATTAGTTTAATCGATCTTTACTAAGTCTGTTCTAGTTTGTTCGGCATTTTTTTCTATCTATATATTATATATTTATTTTCTACTAATCTCATATGTTATCGCCACCTATTAATTGGTTTAGGCTGTAGGGTGGTGTATGCTAAATAAATAAATAAATCATTATTACGGGAGCTATTTTGAAAGTAGGTTCAAGATACCCAAAGAGACCTCTTAAATGCATGGCATATGTATAGAGGATCTTAAACGATCCCTATAAAAATAAAAGATTTTTTTTTCCTAATTTTTATTGTTTATTATCACTTTATTCAAATAATTAATAGCCGATTTGACAGCACAAGTTCCTTCACTCTTTCAACACGAATCACGTTTGTCGATATTGACAGTCGTCCAAACAGCTGTCTTTTCCAAGTGACTGCTGGCCTTTCTTGAACATTTTAATTCGCAGTATCTTGGCCAACCCCAAACTTCTTGCTCTTAAGCAGCTTGAATCATTTGATTTGGTTCCTGTGGCCGGTTTGCACAATTTCACATATAACTTGCTAACACGTGGTATCCAATGAAAATTGCCGAACACTCAAAAAAAATTATTTTACAAGTACAGCAATATTTCCCAAGTAGGTTGGCATATAAACATAACAAATAACATAAATAGATAACAACGTTTTCTCCAAAACTTTCATGAATATTTTATATTTCTATAAATAAATGGATACAGTCTATTGATATCCAGATATAATGTTTTTACATGAATGAGAATTGATACTTAAATATTTATTGAGAGCCCAGGTATTCACATTAAAAGATACAAACACAATTATTTATTTGTTATAGTATTCTAACTAAACATATAACTTTTATAATATATATACACAAAGAAGCGGCATTGATTGAATTAATAATAAATAAAAATATGACAGTCGGAAGATCGGACCCCAAATGTAATTTAACTTTTTTTATATTCATTGTTTCATTCAAGCGACTCCATTCGCTTCGCTCGACTTCATTAAACAACAAAACTAAGTATAATTAAAGCTTCTGCAAGTGATAACCTTCCGAGCATTCACGCTAGATTCATTATGAACATATGAAGTCGTAACTCAAGCTAAAGCTCAAACATACAACCCGCTGTTTGTGGAAATGCCTGCTTTGACGTAAAATAAATTGCGATATATTTACCGGGTTTCCTCGCATTATCGATAGACAGCTGCAATATTTCGTTTATTAACATAAAAACCAAAAATTTGGCCATAAATTAAGAGATGTAATAATGAAAAATATTTACCTGTTTTTAATAAATGTGATATGCAAAATAGTTACAATATTTTTTAAAATTTTTACTAATTCGACAAGAAATGTATGATATTGCCTGAAGCTATTTATTTGTGGCATAATTTTAGTTTTTCTTTAGTTTTATTGGGTTTTTGCCACACTTCTGAAAAATAATAAAAATTAATTAAATAAGCCCTTGCGCCAAACGGAACAGTCAAAGGTTATTTTTGAAACTAAGTTTGCCTAACCAAAAAATCTCACACTGAAAAAAGCAGATAAGTAAAAAATAACAAAAATCACATCACTATCGCACACTTCCGTATTATTGACGTTTCGAAAAACTATCTGGTTTCGTTTTCAAAATAGTAGTAACAATATTAAACGTATGTCAAGTTTGACAGTTTAAAATTTGTTTATCTGCTTCCATAGAGATGTTAAATGATTTTTATTTTATTGTTACTTACTTCTTCTTGATACAACTGTAGCCAACAATGATCGATGTTTACTGAACAGTTTGACACACACTTATCTCCGTTTAACAAAATGATCGCGGTCTCTTTTAATTTTCTTTTTGTCGCGTTATCTTCCTTCTATAATTTTTATGTTCCTCAACTCTAACATTCATAAGCCGAGACGTTTCTCCAACATAATGTTTATTGCATTGACAAGGTATACTGTAGATGCAATTTTTTTAATTTTGTATATCATTTTTTGGACGCGTTTTTGACAAACGTAAGGTATTAGTTGTCTGAAAAACTGTTCGAAAATTAAATTTATTACCGATTCTTCTTAACTTTTCTGTTAGAGTTGAGGAACATAAAAATTATATAAAAAGACGGGAATTTGAAAAATCCAAAATTTGCGAACACGCTTGGGAAAACGGTCATGTGGGTTCGGCCAAAATTTTAGAGAAGGAAGATAACGCGACAAAAAGAAAATTAAAAGAGACCGCGATCATTTTGTTGAACGGAGATAAGTGTGTGTCAAACTGTTCAGTAAACATCGATTATTGTTGGCTACAGTTGTATCAAGAAGAAGTAAGTAAAAATAAAATAAAAATCATTTAACATCTCTATGGAAGCAGATAAACAAATTTTAAACTGTTAAACTTGACATACGTTTAATATTTTTAATACTATTTTGAAAACGAAAATAGATAGTTTTTCGAAACGTCAATAATACGGAAGTGCGCGATAGTGATGTGATTTTTGTTATTTTTTACTTATCTGCTTTTTTCAGTGTGAGATTTTTTGGTTAGGCAAACTTAGTTTCAAAAATAACCCTTGACTGTTCCGTTTGGCGCAAGGGCTTATTTAATTAATTTTTATTATTTTTCAGAAGTGTGGCAAAAACCCAATAAAACTAAAAAAAAAATGTATGGTCGCAGGCAAGTTCTTTCGGCAATTTAAACACGATAGTACATAACCTAAATCAAAAGTACAAAAGTGATACTACATAATTCTATATATAGGCCATTTTTATGATTGTACTCTATAATTTTACGCTAGAGAGAGAATAGTTAAGTTCTTTTTCTTAATAATACATTTCGTTCATAAAACAAATATCAAAATGTTTCCATTTGAAAATTTCAGATCAAGCCAACGGTTTGCCGACTTGGCAGGCGAATCGGCATAATTTATGGAAGATGACACGCATAGTAGTTTTGACAACGAGAGAAGCATGCTTGTTATTGGCCAAGACGTTTTCAAAAAACAAGGTGGCGAAAACCATTTTATGTGTCTTGGTCTATCTGGCGCTTAGTAGACAAAAACCACCTCGGTGGTGGATTCGGTTGCTGAGGTGGGTGAGAAGCCCTTCGAAATTCAGTCTTCGCAGCTTATATGTACGAGTACGCACCGCGTTTTTTAATAAATAATTCTCATGCAACATCAAACTCAGAAAATATTTTTCCGTTATGTAGTATGGCGTACTCTGCAAAAGTCTATTTTACTCCCCACCATATAAAAAAAATTTGAGGACTACTACCTCAGGATTTTCCACGAAATGTTGAATTTTGACAAAGGCTTTCAGATCAGGACCTTTATTTGGACTACTATAAATTCATATACTGCTTTTAAACACAAAGTTGTTGAAGTGCGCCTCATACAATGGCCAGTATATGTTTCTGGATTTGCGATATTCAGGAATGAAGCAACTATTGAGAGTACCTTCGCCAATGTGTTGATTCCAACAGGCTGAGAAATATATTTTTGATTGATGTATCATAAAAAAAATCTGTCTTGTTAAACGAATTGGGTGCAGATAAATTTATTTTCTGCATATTTCAACAGAATTCACGCAAAATCCTTCTATAATTGTATATTTTATTGAAATGCCTGTCTTGGTGTTAGGTATTGAAATAAATAGGTAACTGTCAACGTTCTGTATGTCAGTAATTTTCAAATTTGTCAATTCGCTGCCACAGCTGGCAAAATATATTTAATTCAATACTAGGTAGCCGTTGAGATATTTATATTCAATAAACTTAAGATAGTAACAAGGGTATTCTTGTACTTGTTTTCCTTCGTTCAATGTAAAAATAACACATTTTTATACATTAGTGCAACCTAATATAATTCAAAGTTCACTATATACCTAACAACATGTAAAAGGCAAAGAGACATTATCATTAAATATTCTTTATCGGAAGCCTCAGTCAAAAATTCTTCAATATGTGCTTAATTCAATACTGCAGCTTTTTTTGCTTTGTATTCTCTCGATTCACTCTCCTCAAATAAGCACACAAATTGATTATTTTTTCTTCAAATTTAACAAATACGATAGAATAACTTATTACTCCCCGTTTTTCCCTCGTTAAAATCGGCGAACACTTTTTCGTAATGTTACCTGGATTTCGTTAGCAATAAATGGAAAATTGAAAATTGTTTTTTGAGCTTCTTCGAAAACAGCCACAGGAACACAATTATTTTCTTGCATTTTTATCAGATTTAGATAGAACTGTTTATGTACTTTGCAGTACGAAGAAATATCAAGTCGCGTGAATATTTTTTTATTAAATTCCAATAATTCTGACTCCACAAATATGATGTGATGTGATTATGGATAAAACCACGTTATACTGCATTCGTGCAAAAGCCAATTAAAGGCTTATATCACTTAAAAACATTCTTGCGTGGATAAAATGCTATTTAAAATACATACAATAAACAATTATTTAAACTTACGCGTACGGAGATAAAAACTCCTTGTATAGGATCAAGCGCTAATAAACAATAAACACATTCATCGAGTTTGAAATAAATAGTTTTTCCAGTGCACATACACTAATTTTATTCTAAATTCCCAGGAGCACGAAAAAAGTACATAGGATATAGCTACTTGATGATGGAAACGTAAAACAAGTTTAAAAAGCCTATCAGAAGAATTAACTTTTGATGTTTCGTCCCGCATGTTGGCGGAGAAATTTCCGCTCAAATAGAGCTACGTATCGAAAGTAATTTAAATAAAAATGTAATTTTCAAGCGCTGCCATTCGAAGCGGGTATTTCTAGCGCTTGTTGGTTGGCGAGTTGAACTTGGTATTTGAAAATGTCAGCGACAACAGCGAAATTCTAAGATTAGGTAAACCCGTATTTCATTACCTGCAGACCTTTAGGAAAGTGAAGTTATAATAATCTTTTGTAAACAGAACGCCGCGGTAAAACCAATTAAAACTGTAGTAAATGCGAAGGATCAACAAAAACAATTATTTTTAAAGATTTACAAATAAATGTACCACATTCCCACTATAATAAAAAATCGACAGATACGTGCAATAATCAGTTTCACTAGAAATTAAAAATTATCCTATTGGTGTAAAATTTAAATGGTACAATGGCGTATAATGACCATAAAATTCCTTATCTTTAATTAAGTGAAATTATACTACGAAGCTAAAAAAGAGATATATAAAAAAGAGAGTAATTATCATTTTATATATCATACAGTTCTCTTTAAAAGTAAATAAATATGTATCAAATATTACCAAAAACGTGAATAGCTTGGTGTTTTACACAATTTAATAAGTAATAGTTGAGTAAATCTATCTGATTAAGGTCGCCGTATTTTTGCCGTAAAATCATCAAATTAGTGTCATTTTTAGGTACAGAAATCTGGAAAAATTAAACACGTAAAACAAAAGTAATATCAAAATTAGAATTCTTGACGTTTTGCTTATTTGGTATTGTTACTATTTAAATTTTCCTCAAATAAAATTATAATTTTTAAAAAGAATATGTAATACACACATGATTTTACTATTATAATCCCAAATTTTAACAATTATTTAAACACACTAACAAAAATTAACAATCTTATATGGAGAACCATGTAAGTTTATGTTATAACAATAATTCTTAAATTAAAAAAGAACGTATTTTCAAAGATTTCTATATCTAACAATTTGTTAGTTAGATCGCTTGCTGTCATATATTCGTTTTACTTCGGTACCTACCTCTGAATGGTATAGTGGCATGAGATAACATTCCTGTTATTTGCTCTATATTATACAGTTCGGAAATTCAAGATGTGATCTAACAAATGTATTATATAAAATAATTAGAGTTACATAATTTTTTTCCAACAATGTTATTTATATGTAATTCAAAAGATAATTTAACATCTAAACACACCCAGATCTGTAATGCATTGTACTTTGTTTAAAGGAGCAGAGTTAATGGTATGTATATTGAATACTTTTTAGACGAGTAAATTTAATAGAACCGCATTTGTTAGGTAATATTTAAAGATAATATATTTATATCACAATAGTCAGTTGATTTAAATATCTACTTTCAGGCCATCAGCATCTAACATAAAATGTAAATGAGAAAAACAGATGACCATATTATTTATGAATAGAGAAAACTGTAAAAGGCCCGGATGAGATCCCTGTGGTATACCTGTAGTATAATTTGTAGAAATCTTGATACACTGTGATCTATTAGATAAATATCATAGCTTTTTATTTTCAATAATTATATATATATTTTTATTATTTATTTGGAAAGAATGCAAATCTTATTAATGTGAAATTCCTTTTCAGTTTTTTATTAACTACTACTTTTACAACTACCGAATTTACGAACTAATGGAATTTCAGAGCATTGTTAGAGTTTTTAACCCACGCTTATGAACTTTACTTTTGAGCAGCTAACCTAAAACTATGCTACCATTTTTTTTTTTGTAATAATATCTACATACATATTTCTAAAGATCTGAAAGTGATGTAGAATAATCAATTCTAGTCACATCTTCAAACAAAGGTGTTTTCGAAAAACTCGTGTGCACAATGAAAAAAAAAGAAACGACAGTTGCTGTACTCTGGTGCAATAATGTGTAACAAAAAACATCGATCCAGAGAAACATAACTAACATTAGCTCATTGTGTGTTAATACACAAGTATGCTGCGGCACAATTGACAATAGACTGTTTATTTCGAATTATTCAATCAATATATGCCATAATGTTTTGCGACCAATTCCATTTCAATGGGAATTGTTCTCTGACTTAACTGTCACCGCTAGTAATTCAATCAGCGATAGGCTTGTTAATGTTAATGGTTCTTTTTTCATGGTGGCGACAAAAAGTTTATATGAGATAAAGACACAACGGAATTTCAATCTCTGAAACGTTTCCAACTTTATAACTGTGTGACAGAAAGCAATAACGTTTAATTTTTATTATTGAAGAATTACGAAAAATTTCTTTACTGGGACATTGGTCAAATTAAATTAACACAAAATTACCATATATTTTTTTAATTTTGTTAAATTGCGTTAAATTTAAATCTATTTTAGAATTTTAACCCAAACCAATTCTTATTAAACAACCACCAATTTTCTGATCATGTAATAATTCTAAAAATTCCTTTGGTCAAATTAATTATACGAAAAATAAAATAAAAAAATATATGGTAATTTTGTGTTAATTTGACCAACGTTTCAGTAAAGAAATTTTAAGAATTATTACATAGTCAGAAAATTGATGGTTGTATAAAAGAATTGGTTTGAGTTAAAATTCCAAAATAGATTCAAATATAAGAGTTCATCAAGATAAGTTATTTCCAGGATATGAAATTTTTAATAGAAGACTAGCAAAGGAAGAAAACAGAAACCTATTTTTGGCCTAACAGTTAGAACATATTTTATGTAGTAATAAATTAACTTTGATATTTTCTGAAGAAGAAGATGTGTTAATTTAATTTGACCAATGTTCCAGTAAAGAAATTTTAAAAATTATTACATAGTCATAAAATTGGTGGATGCTTATTGAAGAATTAATAAAAACCATCCATCAATGTATAAAATCCAAAAATATTCAACACATATATCCTTTGATTCACTCCTATTTAAGAGAGGTTTACCAAGAAAACTAAATTTCAGGTGTACAGGGTGTCTAAATTTTGTTGTAATTGAAGGGTATCGGAAACTACAAGAGATAGATGGATGTGGTTTTCACAACATTCGACTACTTTTTTGAGAAACTTAAGATGCCATAATCATAGACTTCATCGGTTTTAAGATACTGGACGAAATTGTAAAAAAAATACATTTAAGGGATTGTTCGTATCTCACAGAATAGTTGAGATGATATCGGAATGGTGAAAATTGCTTCTAATAGAGTTTTTTACATAATTTCTCTACCTACAGGGTGTCTCATTTAAAATATGACCCAAACATAAATTGTCTTTAATGGAATACCCTCCCTTTTCTTATACCATTCAATTAAATTATTTTTTCATCATAATGATATACAGCGTTTCATTAAAATTGGTTTTCCGTCTTCAAGAACTACTTCAAATTTTGTCAAGGCCAAATTTTACAAAAACTGTTTAGCGATTTTCTTTCTTCGAATCTACCTACGACACTAGATTCCGCATGCCTTAAAACAGTTATATTCCAAAGTTGGTAAATAAATGTTAATGATGATTTATAAAAATTCTAATAAAGACTTGATTTTATTAAATATTTTTTTTTAAAATGTTGGCTACGAATAATTAATTAAGTGACACATTATTTTTTCGCTTGTAACTAATCACATTAAATGTAAAAAATTATAATTAACGGTTAATAAGAATTAGGTATTTAAATAAATAATCATTAAAATTTATTTAGTGCCGTAGTTAGATTTGAAGACAAAAAATCGCTAAACAGGTTTTGTAAGATTTGGCAGTGAAAAAAATTTGAAGTAGGCCTTGAAAACGGAAAACAAATTTGAATGTTCTGCACCAAAGCGTAACTTTTTGGCCCTAACGTTATCACGTTTCTTATTAGAAATTTTTAAACCTACATTGTTTTTGAGCAAAAAAGGTATACTTGTCACTAGTCCCAGAAATTAGCCGTTTTCGGGAAAATAGCTTTTCAACAATCAGCTGCATAGTTCATTGTACAATATTTTAACGTAGTAGGCGCCGAAATTTCCTTGCAAAGTGGATATGTTGAAGGTAGATCAAAAAGCAATAAAATTTGCACTGATGTAAAATGCTGCGGATGGTATTTTTCAATATGCAATGTTTTTAAAATGAAAGACATGGCTCCAGATAGCCATTAGTTTACGGATAATTCGCAATGTGAACAATTTCTTTCTTTTTTTTCTAAATTCCTAAACAAATTTTTTAAATTGTTGATTATCAGGTTGCAATTTATTTCGAAATTCTACCAAACTTTCTCTTCGCCCAGCACGTTTATTGAAATTTAATTACCAACAAATAAGATCAACACATATCTGGATATGAAAAATTATTGTGTCTCAGAATTTTGTGATTTTGTAAAATAACTAATTTTAACCAAAACAGAATAAATACTTAAGATTTTTTAATAAAACGTGATAACGTTAGGCTTAGGTTAGGGCCGAAAAAGTTACGCTCACATTTACGAAACAAATATGGCGGAAGTGGCGCCCTCTAGGGAATATGTCCAAATAGAGAACATATCCAAAAACATCTACTTCCAAATTTATATGATGATACATTCAAAAACAGTACCTTGTACACCCTGTATTACAAAAGTACTTCATCCCATATATTTCACAACTAGGGGCGCAAAAGATTTGCAGATGTTGTTGCTCGCAATGACGATTGTGCAATGCATACCGCGGAGGGCCAATGATCCATCAGGGCCAGGTCGTCGACTGGTTGACTACGCTGCCCAATTAGATATTTTTTGCATTGTTTACTACTAAGCTGTTTGGCAAAATCGATACTGCAGTACTCATTCCCGTATGCCTACTCAAAAAATACGGTGGCAATTATTGATGTTAATTACGTAGGTATATCCTTTCTCCGAAAGTGATTATCACTTCCAACGAGGTGTATCTGGTGCCAATAATTTATGGCTGAAAGGAGAAAACATAATTTCTTTTCATTAAATCCTAGCTGAATAACCATTTTTTTTTTATTGTCTGAAGATATTTATTTGTGGCATAATTTTAGTTTTTTCTTTAGTTAGTTTCTTTTTAATTTTCTTTTTGTTACATTATCTTTCTTCTCTAAAATATTTGCCGAACTCCATTGAATCAAAAGACCGTTTTCCCAAGCGTGTTCGCAAATTTTTGATTTTTCAAATTCCCGTCTCTTTATATAATTTTTATGCTCCTCAACTCTAACATTCATAGGCCGAGACGTTTTTCCAGCATAATGTTTATTGCATTCACAAGGTATGCTGTAGACGCAATTTTTTGAATTTTGTAAATCATTTTTTGAACGTATTTTAGACAATAATGGTCGTAAAGTATTAGTTGTCTGAAAAACTGTTCGAATATCAAATTAATTACCAATTCTTCTTAATCTTTCTGATAATATAGGAATGTATTGTTACCCATATTATTTTGAATTTAAAGGAAAATTGTGACTAATAAATATTCACTCATTTATTTTTATGTTTGGTGGGAGTTTGGTAAAATTTTTTACATATATTTTTCATAGCTCTAGTTATATTTAATTTTTTGTTGCAGATGTTGCCAGGAGTTATAGTTACTTTAGCAACTTTCCTACTGGAACTGTGTAGCTCGTCACCTGTATATAACATGCAACCAGCATTCATCACTAATACCTTAGGTGAGTTAGTAACAATTTTAATAATAAGCATAGAATAAAAATAAATGTCAGCTGCACTAGTGGCAGGTAAAAATACACTTGCCCCAACAACAAACTTGTATAAAATAGAGGACAGATAAACAATTTAATTGCAGGAGCTAAGTCAAGTTTTCTAAAAACCACCAGCCACCAGCAATGGCGAAACTTCCTTGCTGGCGTACCTGAATTATAACTATAACTATAGTTATTAAAACTTTAAACTAAATGTATTTTTGATACATTAAGGATAAGTGAACTGTACCTGTAAAGATTAGTTGATTGTAATGCAGTAATAAGTAAAAATGCTATATCACTACAGTAGTAGGTACTTGTAAGTTAGCTATATTTTAGACAGTACAAGTATAAATTTTGTACTTACCTAAAAGTGCATATTCATTTATTATAAATTAAAAATGTCTATTTTAACAAAATCTGAAAGGAATATTATAGTGGCACAGGTGCTTAGAACACCCTGTACATTTAAATAAAAATTTGATTAGATATCGTGTTTATCTCACATAAAACCTTCTTTCTTCTTCTTCTTTCGTTCAAGAAAGCTAGCCTTAAAGAATGGCCCATTCTTTACTGAAAACCCTACTGTATAAATAACATATCTCAATTTACATTATATTGTTAAATACGTTTAACTAAGAGATTATCAATATTCTGGCAAGTCAAATGTTGCAAAAGTATCATTAAGAAATGACAATCTGATGTACACAGATCATGATTATCTAATATATGCCTTGATTTTGAATATTTTAAGTACCTAGTTAATATTTTTATGCATACAATTTTTTTTACGAAATATAATCCATGCAACAAATTCACTCCTTTAGATAAAGTACCTATACACATACAAGTTGTAACTAAAATGCTTGACCAGACTTTAATAATAAGTTCTTTGTACAAATTAAAAGGAGAATTATGCAGACCTATATCAAAAGTATCACGCCATCTAGAAGTATTCTAATAGGTTGGCTCACTTGTTTGATATGGTGGGATATACTTACCAGTTTTTCGAAGTAAATCGGCAGGCAACGAATTATAGCTTGTATTGTTACAATTGGCGTAGCATTTGAAAGTTAGTTCGTTAAGCAATGGGGAAAGTACATGAATTTTATATAGGTCCGAATTGTATTACAGGGTAATCTTGTAACATATTGAAAAGTCAGAACATGTGTAAATTGCTATAAAATATAAACAAAACAACGTGGTCAAAAACGTGGTATCATTGGTGTATCGTCACGCGACGTTCAGAGCGGTTTGTTTAAGTAGATACAGATGTAGCTTACGGTGTTGGCTTTATAAACAGGCGTTTGTTTCTTGTATTTTTGCGTTTTTGTGGCATTCGTGCGTCATAGATACATAGTGTAAATACGGCGTAGGTAATGTCATAATTGTTAGTGGTGATATGGTGAACTTATGGTCCTTTGTTTGCAATTTAGATCCGCCCGTGACAATTACGGCGACAATGCTGTTGGATAATAGCAGATAGTTTTACTTGAGGTGGGTATTTATAAAATTATGCCATCTGATGTCACATTAAACTACTTGTTTTAATTTGAAAAATAATAAGTAAAATTAATGAATAATGATATTTAACATTTATTAGTTTTTTTTTATTGCTATTTACTACTGATTTCATTTCTCCTTAAACATTTAAAAAAAATCTTATTTATTACTTTTGTTTATTATGTTTTCAAAATAAAACAGGTACCTAATTCAGATAGCAAAATTTTATAATTGCCTCAAATAACATCGGTAGGTAAGAATAAATATGTTATTTGGAATCGGAATAAAGCGCCGAATACAATAAATGAAACAAAAAATAAGTTTGCTTTACCATTGATTTTCTGAAGGCTCTGTTTAGATTCTGTTAGCTTAATAGAAAAGTTTAATCAAATCTGTACAACTTTACTATAACACTATATTTTAATTTTTTCGATGAACTTAAACCTACCTGTATTTCCAATTAAACTTAAATAGTCCTCACGAACAAACAATTTTGAAATACTTCCATTCGTCGCGCTTCATCACCCTACACCACATTTTTCGTATAATTATTTGGCACGGTGAAACATTTTTTATCAGGCGCTGTATGCTGTATTTATTCATAATGTCATAATGCAATATTTCTTAAATTTGCCCGGTGAGACGCACGTTCTGTGCGCATTTTACCAGTCATTTTCCAACTTTATTAAATACCAGTGTCTATTTAACACAACAGCTAATAATATCACAAATCGTAATCGTATATGTATACGAACTAAAGCACGCTGATGTATTTAGGTATACACATGCGAATGGCGTCTGACGTCACAGGTCTACGCAGTGACAGTGCCCGTTTTGTGGGGGCGTGAGTAGACTAAATTTTGAAATAGCGTTTTTAGGCATTTCGATTAAAATAATACATTATTACTTCTGCACGTATTTGAACAAATCATGTAATTTTACCTATTTATCAGATGCGTAATTCGCGGCTACGCCGCTAGATGCTCCTACACCAATTTTAAATTGCTGATAGATAACATTACTATCACAATATAAAAAACACTTTTACTTTAATAAACATCTAAGCACGTACTTTCCTCTTGTTACTCTAATACAACTTTCAAAATTCTATTTCTGCGACGAAGATTCGTAAAAGGAAAGAGGCGGCCAACACTTAAGGCGATTATATCCCTCTAAAAGAAACAAGAAGTGAGCACTTTATTGTTCTTTCACTATTCCGTGTGTGGCCATGTAGGGAGCGATTCCGTATCCGGGGAGAAATTAGCGGAATTGCATTCGGCAAGGCCCGTGCGCTTCTGGGGCGTCTTATGTGTTTCATTAGGATTATGTGACTCCGCGGGCGCGGATCGGGGTCAGCGCTGAGGACGAAGAAGGTCCTCGCCGTATACAGTTGGCCGCGTGGGCAGGAATGTGTGCCACTAGTGGATTCTTTATGTTGTCGTAAACAATGCATGGTTTTCGAAGGAACTTTTTGTTTCTAACAGAAGACGCAACTTTTCTTTCTTTTTCATTAGGTCAGGAGGTATAACAAAACACGCCATTATACATTTTCAACGTTTCGTTGTTTTTATTACATCTTCAATCCTCAATACAATGCAGTTAGTAAATTTAGCTGTATTGCCTTTTAATAAAAAATTGTTAATAAATTAATTCATTTCCTTCCCCTTTTTAAAAATAATCATTCAATTTACATTTATTTGAAACACAGGGTTGTTATGCCGTGACCTCGGTAACTGGTAGCTACCAGTAATAGAATTAAAGTGCACATCTCTAGCTTTAGCCGGCATTCTTTGATCTGCCCTGGTTGTTCTCGGGCTAGGCTCTGTGGGGAACAGACCCAAAGGTTTCGCTGCTTTTCACAGTCGGCATCTTCAGTGATGACTCCGCAAACATTGGTAATACATTAATTTATGTCCTTCCCCTTTTTCAAAAAAATCATTCAATTTACATTTATTTGATACATAGTGATTTTCTGGGTTGTCATGTTACCTCGGTAACTGGTCGCTACCAGTAACATAATTAATGTGCAGATTCCTAACTTTAGCCGGGATTATTTGACCTGCTCTGGTTAGGCTCTGTAGGGACAGACCCGCTATCCCATATATTGATTTCGGCTGTTGTTGGTATTACCACTGATACGATCGGAACCGTTCCTCTGATAATCATGGTCTTTCGACACATCCCGTAACCGTCTCTGTAACTGGTCGCATCAAGACAGTAACTCTACTTTTGATTTCGCGCAACTACAAGCGAAATAAAAGTTACTATAAATAACTACAAACGATTATTTAGCTCTCTTTTGAAGTATAGTGACTACTTTAGATTTTAGGAAAATACAAATGAAATGAAAGTTACTACAAACAACTAAAAACGATTTTTCAGCCTCCGTTTGAAGTATATTTCCTCTACGTTAAATTTAGTCAAAGCCCGGTAAAATTATATTATTTTCTTTTTCAAAATTCTCACCTCGGTACCAGTAAGCAAATCAAAGGGATTGAAAAAGTTTGTGTTTAGTATAGTTATTTAAAATAGGATTGCTTTCATATATTTTACACACGAGAATATAGAACTCTTTTCTTTTGTTACTGCAAATTTTTTCACTACAAACAACTAGGTACAAACGATTCTTTATAAGTTTAGGAGGAGGGGATGAGTTACGTCATATAACTTTTTTTTTAAATTGCTACAAACGAAAAAATGTTACTACAAACAACTACAAACAATAATCTATAAGAATCACAAAGAAACAGTTGGATTTTTCAAAGTCGGGTGCCAGGTTCACATAGCCACAATATGCTATAAGGAAAGCATACAAATATTTCAAAAAACGCATATAACATGCATATTATGCAAAATATGAGTTTTGCTTATTTGAGTTACCTTATGAACTATTGTGATCTACTACCGTTACGTTGCCATTTTATACAATATCAAGAAGTTATATAACCATTTTCCGTTTTATCTGATTTAAAGATTGCCAAATGAAATATTTTCAAATAGATCATTTTTGCAAACGCGTAAACTTCCTTTATTCGCCATCTTCGACAAGCGGATTTAATTACCATAGCCAAATGTGCTGCCAACAGTCCTTGACCGCACAGATGTGGAATAATTTAACAGCATCTTACACTCAACGAGCGTCCTCACAAGCTACGTGGCGTGAAACGCAATGAACTAGCTTGCCATAAGAATAATTGTTTTACAGAGTATTTAGTGTCACTTACTCCAATTATGTCAGGAGATTTACATCGCTCTTCATTTTAATTAGACCAGAACTTATGGAATATGTTCACCTAGCTGCTTCGGTGCATTACAGTTCACATGTAAGAACAACTACTAATACTAATGCATTTTAATTGGACAGAAGAATTTTTTAGTCACATTTTCCTTTGCTGCTTTAAAGTATGACAACATTAACAGGCACAAGATCTTGAAATATTATCTCACATTGTAGTTTCATGAAAAGTTGCATCACATGCTGCTATATACGAAAAGAACGCCACTGAGAAAAGTGCAGCACAAATATAATTCATTTCAAAGAGGATCATTTTGATAGGAAAAATTTTCGACGTTTGGTAAGACATTTTGACTTAATCCACGTCAATTAACCTGGAAATAGGCCAGTATTATTGAATATGATCAGTCAACTATATATATTTGCGTTATGTTTAGAGCGAAATCAACAAACACCGATGTGTCAACAGTTATATCTGTTTGCTGGCTCATCATAGTTTAGCTCCTGAACAATAACGATGGCTCTTGTTTCTGATTGATGGCGAAAAAACAGGACAACATCAATAATAGAAAGGAAAGGCTTAGCTCAATAGCAAGATAAGTTTATTGGTAAAAACTCTTATTCAACTGCGTAAGACAATGTCGACAATTAATGCCAACAACTTCATCATCTTTAGTAACGCATAAAAAAGACCGGGAATACAGCCTACTAAAGATATTTAGGTTGCATGAGCAATGTTGAACAACAGGCTGCATGGGTGCCATATGTTTAGAGCGACCAACAAAAATCGACGTGTCAACATTTCTGATTACTGACATCGATAACTCTTGTCCCCGATTGATGGCGGAAAAACATGACATCAAGAACAGAAAGGAAAGGCTTAATTTAATAGAATGTTAACTTTCTTGGAAAAAGCTTTCACTTAATTGCGATAAGAGTTTATATGAAATAAAGTCAGCAACTTCATTGTCTTGAGTAAATCATAAGAAAAGATCGGAAAGACATCATGGAGTAATTTTACAGTATGATAACGTTCTTCCTCACACTGTTAACATCGAAAAATGGTTATTCAGCAGTAGAATATATCCATACAGTTAAGCTTTTGCGAGTCACCACTGAAGATGGCGACAGTGAAGCGCGGCAAAACGTTTAGAATCATGGGATGCCACCAATTTAAGAGGGTCTCTGAATATCACCTTTATCCGAGGACTGGTTTCTACCGTAATACAATATATGGCAGACTCTGACAGCAGTACCCCTGACCCCCAACCCCTACAAGAAGGGCAAGCCTGAAACAACAAGGGCAGGTCAAAAAGCTAAGACTGAGGATGTGAATATTAATTATCTTACTGATAGCGATCTACGAAAAACATTGCAGACCAAATAATACAGAATCTATCCTTGTTCATTTATTTTATTTATATGTTCATGCATTTTTTTTGTTAAAAAATAATAAATTATGAATGTAATAAAAACGCTATAAACTTATACTTAAATTCTTATATTCGCCTAAAACAATAGAATTTGAATAATTGTTAATAAAAGTAACACTGAGAACAATGGAAACTCTTGGTTATTCAAAATTCGGATAACCGTTTTTTTGCAGCAATATTTCATATCTACTTCCAGGAAATTTAAAAATATAGTTTCAACGATTTTCTATTTGACATAATATTAATGCACAAAACTATCTCTTCATCTAACCGATTCCTCTTATTATTCATAATACACGATTACTGGCTGTTCCTGTTAAGTAAAATTCAAACCGACTCTGAATACTATTTACTAGACCTGAATATGAAATTCGCTTAACGCAAATTCGAAGATGGTGATTCACACTTTATACCTAGTTAGTAAATTGGAGGAGGAACATCATGGTTGGATTCATTTTCCACTAAAATGACTACTTATGTAGAAACATAAAACACCATTTGTATAACAAATTTTAGATTTAACTGTTTAATAACTAAATTTTCATTCTATTAAAAACATTTAAAGGGGAAAGATGTGATATTTACACTGAAATAAAAACAATTATTATGTCATTTTCATGTATAACGGATAATTATGAATGATTGTAAGCTGGCATATAAAAAAAATTAAGATCATTTTTCTTTACGAAATAAAGCATTTAATTATGGAGCGTATTTAACTGAGGGCTTTACAATATTTATTGTTGAAATTCATACAGCTCGAATTGCAAGACAAGAGTTAAAAAAAAGTTACGAGACATTACAAACCAGCTGGAAAAATAAATTAGGTACATTACATTTCTATGTAGATTTATACTTTATTTAAAAGACATACAAAATTATTTTTAAAATCAAAGTTTATTACTTATCTAGAAAAGTTCTGATGAACTAGAAGTAATTATAAATTCAGTGCCACTTGACTGATCGATTCTGTTTCGCTTATTTCGTCCGTTACTTTTTACGTACTATGTAAAACTGGCCATTTATATACTTTATAACATCTACAAATCAACCACTGTCTACAATCGACAGTAACCAACCGAGAGTAATCACCACTGTTACCAAATTGGTAATAAATTTCCACGTTTCTCATTTGTAAGCAAGAGTTTCTCAAGAATATTGCAAGACTCTTGCGGGACAAGATATTTGCAAGACAATAAAAGACATGATCTCGCAAGATCGAGCAAGAACGAGTCTTTAAGGTTTTGTAAGACAAGACAAGGCTTTCTCAAATTTTGCAAAATTTCTTGTCAAGTTTTCATATTTTGGCAATATTAATCAAATAATTCCCATGTTTAGTTTCGACATAATGTATCATTATTTATAACTTTCGGAACTAAAATTAAAATTATATTTTCAAATGTAAACTTAGCAAAGACAACTCAGCCTTGTAGTTACTCAAATAAAACTATAGTCCTGATTTTAGCGACTAATACTAAAACTCACATCGCAAACTATTTTGATGACTGTACCTATAAACTGTATTCATTGCACACAAACACATTGAAGCCATAATAAACGTTAGTTGTTTACAAAGTTCTCGGTACAAAATAATTGTCATTTTTAACTCTACCAATTTTGCCCTTGCTATTGTCAACAAAATATGGCTGACAATGTTAAGCAACTGTTATCTTAATTGTTATCATCAATTATTTTTAACTTCATAAATTTTGTAAAATTCAAAATTTTTAATATATTTTTTTAACCATATAAAGAAGGAAGGAACAATCACATAAATGAAAAAGAGAACTGAGCTTACCATCCTACTCGTTTCTTCTACACATACACCACTTAGACCTGAAAAAGAAACATAATATTAAAATTATTTTCTCATTGATCATGCAAATAAAATCAGTAGTTTAATAAAAAAAATACAAAATATTACAAAAGTAGTGACAGTAAATTTCACAAACCTCGTAATAAATTCTTTTAGTTATATCATATCATAATCCCTTCATATGGATGTTAACGATAAGTTTGACCAAACTTCAGCAATAATTGAAGTTTGTCATATAACAGTTTTTGACTCACAGCTTCGAAAAGGAGTTTGTAAGCTATCAAATGTTTATAAAATATTTATTTTTCTTTCCAACACTATTTTTAGATTGTTTGATCGGCCCGTTTTCCTGATTTCAATCCCACAGACTACTTTTTGTGAGATTACGTCAAGACATGAGTATACCGTACTTTATATTTACTAATTTAGAGGTACTTCGCTAGCACATTATAGAATTCAGAACCATCCAGAATAAGCAGGAATAGCATGTATTACTTCACAAGAACATTTTGGGCATTCTTGATAAACTGTTGACATTTCTCAAAGCAGTTTAAAGTCACAATTTTTCTTAAAAATGCTGATTTCTATGTATAGTAAATGTTAACCATTATTTAAGTTTATTGTTTCATTTATGTATGGCAGGCAAGAAGCGACACTATGTTTGTTATAAATAATTGTTTCACCTACTCTACATATTTATATTTCACATGAACTTTTTGACACTAAGAAACTCTTTACATTTTACAAGAATATTTTTTTCCATAAATTAATAGAATGAGAAGTGTAGAAATTTAGCGCCAAAGTCTAAAACGAAATCGTTGATACCATTTAGTTTTTTCAAATATGTGTATGTAGATAGCAACTTAAGTAACTAAAATTATGAATTTATTATGTTAAAAAAAATCAATAACAAAACGAATTTTATGGTTCCTAAAAAAATAATTTTATGTTTGGTTAACTTAATGTTTGTACTGTACAATTCCACAGACAAAGCTCTATTCAATAATTATCTAAAAAAAATTAATCTAGCTAAATTTACTAACCTGGTTTAATGAAAACATTGTATAAATATCTATCTAAGTTCAGTTTTCAAACTGCGGGAACTCGAAAATTCAACCAGAATAGATGAGATCCGACCTATTTCCCCATTTTTAGGATTGCTTCTTCAGGGCGGTCTCCTTTAAGTTGAGTCAAATATATAACTATAAGAATTATTATACCAATAAATTAAAATTATTTAAAATTAAATATCGACAATGTCAAAGGTGACTTTAACCTGTCAATGAATTTAAATTAAACATGATAACTACCTACTTAATTAATAAAAAAAAATTACCCTTTATGTAATCGTTTTTTATATTTGTGACCCCATTGTATAACTTTTCAAGCCGAAAAATTATTAATTAACCTGTACATGAAGTAGCTACATATAAATTCAAAAAATGCTTCTTTGAGAATGTGTTTTATTTTCATATAGTATTTAACGTGAGACTGTCCTAAATTCTATCAAGTGAAAATAGGATACACGGATTAGTCATGCAAAATGAAAGTGGTCACCGCCTACATGCTCCTTTAAATTCGCATAAACATCCGCTTCCTACAATGGACGATACCAAGAATTTAAACCGTTCATAATTTCATTTAAATACCAATATAGTAAAAAATATATTATTTTTCGACTTTCATATCGTCGAAGTACCCATACCTTTTGTATTGTAAACACGACGACTATACGTAAGGAGATCCGCATCGTAGTAGGTCAGCGGTGCCAACCAGAGGGAAGTTCCAAATATGCCTCACATGAGTTTCGGTCAGAAATGTAGGTGTGAAAATAGCGGTCTCATCAGGGGCGTAGATTTGTTTTAGAATATGGGGAGTTGCATGATGAAAAAATATAAAACAATTCTTAAGTAATTGTGGTTTCTGTTAGACATGAAGATGTATTTTTATTAAATAGAGTTTCACAAAACTTAAAAACTTTCAAATTCAAATAATATTGTAAGAAATAGGTGCGCAAAATAATGTACTTAACTGTTAAATTATTAAAATAAACTTATCAAAGTCTCATTTCGTTTTCAAGGGTCCTTAAGAACGCCGTATTTTTTAACTAGTGTTTTCTACAAATAATTTTAGATATTTAATTAACTGAATAACCTAGGGCTTAGAAACTAACAGGAACCTATGAATATATTTTAAAGAAACAGAAGTAAAATGAATAAATATCGAGAAAAAGCAGTCTAACCAACATATTTTTAGATACAGAAACCTTATAAATTTAACTGTACATATATGCAAATATTGTTATAACATAAACTTACTTAGATGTAAGATAGTTTACCTATAAGTATGTGAAAATAATTGTTAAAATGTTGGGCTAGAATAGCAAAAGGATGTGATTTCTACAAACGCTTTCTGAAAGTTATTATTACACTGAGAAAACCTCTCCAAGTAAACTATGTTGCTAAAAAAATAATTTCCGTAAATATCTTTTTATCTGGTGTAGGTGTCTTATACAGGGTGTTCCACAATGATGGTCAAATATTTTACCAATGTGTTCCACAAGCAATTTCAGGGGGGGATCTTCATATAATTTGGGTCCTTCTTGTTGAGATATTTGAGTCTCAAAATGGCGAAAAATAGTTTTTTTTTATTTTCCCTTAAAAACGGTTGCACTTAAATATTTCAATTTTACATACAAGAAAACTTTTTTTTAGTACTTCACCTAATTTTATTACTTTTCTCCCCCTTGCAATTTTTTCATACAACCAACAGTTTGCACGGAACCAAATAAAAATAATTTTTCTTAATCTAAACATCTTTTCGTCACCAGTAGTCAGCAGTAGGCGGTTGCTGTAATGATGTTTCTCTGTTGTCTTATGAAACAAATCAGTCTTGACAGTTTTTGAAAATATTTGCAAACAACTGACTCTTCCGTACAAATATTAGCGAATAAATTGATGGAATATGCATACGGCAGGATTGGCAACAGTTATAGGATCCTTTGTTTAGAAATATTTGTAAAAACTGTCAATTATAGACCTAATAGAGATTTGTTTGACAAGACAACAGAGAAACATCAACATAGCACCCTACCGCCTACTGCGGTTATCAGTAACCGGTGATGACAAGATGTTTAGAATAAGGAAAAGTATTTTTATTTTTTTTCCGCGCAAACTGTTGGTTGTATGAAAAAATTACAAGAGGGGAAAAAAGTAGTCAAATTAGGTATAGTATTTAAAAAGTTTTGTTGAAATCGGGTTACCGTTCTGAACAACTTTTTCAAGTTACACTTTGGTGTATTTTCAGTAGAAAATGCACTTTACCTGAAACGATAACAGTTTTCAATCGATGCACTGAATACTTCAAATTGGATTATTTCGAAAATTGTTACTCCTAACGACTTCAACAAGGTATACCTTTTTCAGATACAACAGGTAGGAGAATCGATTGTTTCACCGCTTAGTTTATCACTAAGCTGCAAAAAAGTTCTGCCATTTAAAAGAAATGTGATGTGCCATAAGTGACGCCCTCTACTAGTAACATAAAAATTCTTATTTGCCGTGCCAAAAAACATAATTGTGCCAATTTTTTTTAATGCTCCGACAGGTTTCAAAGTTATTGAGATATTTCCAAATAAAATTCTAGCGTTGAACGCCCTGTATTTTTGAAACCAGCAACATTCGGATAAGACATATTTGGCTCAATCGACTTTTTTTGGTCACCAGTACATTCCGCTCCGAGATTTCCCAATCTTTCACATACACCCTGTATAAAACATAATTTATAGTAAATTCAATTTTGACGTATTCCATATGTGTTGTATATCGATTACATTTTTTGTCGGTATTTTTTATTAAATCGATTACATTATTCGATTTATTCATCCAAAATGTTCAACTGTTAATATTATTTCTAATGTTAAGACTGGTAAAATTTTAATCACAATCTCATTATTGTTCTGAAAACTTATTCTACGTACAAATACAAGATCGAAGCGTGTGAAATCGGCAATCATCTCTAAATCATGTCTAAATTTATTCGTGATTAGCAAACAAATAGTATTGGCTTGTTACGTTCGATTTTATGATTTTAATTAAATATCAAAAAAATCAATTTAAACGTATTAACGCAACTTAAATAGATAATGTAATTAGTTTTCATGTATAATTGCAACACATTCAATATTCTCGCATCTTTTAATCAAAAACTACGTTTTTAATGAACATATTTTTAATTAACACACGGTGTTTTAAAAGTTTTGTATAAAATTGCTAAAAACATCTTTTACAACATTAAACATTTAACGTGTTCTACGCCTATGAGCTGGATTCATGTCAATTTCATTTCAGTTATAGTCACCTCGACCTCTATATTCGCAAGCCATGATCAAGGTACTATTTGTTATTGTTATTGCAGTTATACGCCATTCTAGTCGCGAATTAATTTACATTATCACTTCGTTTTACAAATATTACTGCATTTCGACATGCATGATGTCATCATCAGGATGCTACAAGATTACAGACAAATTAAAAAGTACAATAATACCACATTGATTATCAAATAAATTATAGTTTAAAAAAACTAAAAAAACACGCTTTAATAGTAAACCGAACTAAAAAGTAGAAAATAATTTTGAAGTATCAAGAGTTTGTTACAGCAATAGAAAATTCCGACAATCAATTACGACTAATTAATTGGGAATAAGATTAAATTAGAAATTAAATTATTAATAAAATAATTCAATTATAGTAAAAAAAAGCGTGGGGTGCAATTTACTATATTTTCATAATGACTTTATTTTTATAAATAGCTGCACTACTGAAATAATGGTAACATTTAATATCAAGCACCCCACGCTTTTTTTACTATAATTGAATTATTTTATTAATAATTTAATTTCTAATTTAATCTTATTCCCTATTAATTAGTCGTAATTGATTGTCGGAATTTTCTATTGCTGTAACAAACTCTTGATACTTCAAAATTATTTTCTACTTTTTAGTTCGGTTTACTATTAAAGCGTGTTTTTTTAGTTTTTTTAAACTATAATTTATTTTCTTAATTTTTAGTCTCAAAACAATAACAAAAGTAATTATAATTAAGAGCCTTAATTTTTAAAATATCTTATATTTGACAATAAATCTAAATTCATTTCATTCATGTTTACGTAACCTTTCCATTTCATATAGTTTTTCTATACATTTTTTTTTCTCCAGTCTCCTCTTTCTTTGTGTTATAGTTTCATTTTTCATTTTTGTTTGTTTCTATAAAATATGCAAATTAAAATTTTTGTCAACGTTCTCGTATCAAAATCTTTTTTTTTTCTTTCTAATTTTACAAAATTTTAGATTCAAAACTTTCTTCAAAATTCTTGCCAAAATTTTCAAATCAAAATTTCTTTGAATTTGAAAATTTACGCTCTTCAAAATTTTAAAATTCAATGTCTTTTTCGAAATTATTTCTAAATTTTTGGATTTTAAAAGTTTTCAATTGAAAATTTTTTCCAAAAATTTTTATTTGAATTTTTTTATAAATTATCAAATTTTTATTTATTTCTAAAATTTTTTAAATTTGATTTTATCATGTAATTCCACAATCCAAAATTATTTACAAAATTTTGTATTTCAAAGCTTTTTTAAACTCCAAAATTTTATATTTAGATTTTTTTTTTTTAATTTTGAATTCTGTATTTTTTCGAAATTTTTTAAATCAAAATGTTTATTTGAATTTTGTTATAAATTATCAAATTTTTATTTATTTATAAAAATTTTTAATTTAAAATTAGGCGAAAACCGAAAACTAATTCTGTCAGGTCGCCATCTATACGTGAAAAGCAAGAGCACGAATCTATTACAGTCTCCTGCCCCTGCCTTGCCTGCTTGGAAACAACACTGATGGATTGTATACACTTAACCTGCAAAGTAATCTAAATAGTTTTTATTTTGATGATCCTAGTCAGGACATTAGAACAAAGTTATTAAATAATTGTATTGTCATCAGTCCTTGACCCCTGTGCAAATTTTCAAGCTGATCAGACTTCTTGAAATTGGTGAAAATTACGCTGAAAGATTCCGTTACATACATACATACATACATACATACAGGTGAAGCTAATATAAGCGTGTTAAAAACAGGCAATACTTACCGAAAAATTTTGTCTTTTATTAGTGTAAATGAACATATGTCAACAATTAAATTTAGAGAGACAAGTAATCCATTCATTTGAAAAATTAATAAGTATATAACAGAATTTCCTTTTTGGATTTCAAAGTATAACGGAAGAAAGACAGTTTACACATGAGTTATCAGCGAAAATAATTTAATTTGTGTTGGACAGGACAAAGAAATCTGTTAATAAAAACTACAAAAAAATGAGTATAAAAACTAATCAGAAAACGAATATTGTATTTAAAATAATATCTGGTGTTACATAAAAGAATATACTGGGTCACAATTATTACTGCTCAATTCTTTTTATTAAATTAAAATACGTATGGTTTAAAAATTGAATGTCTTGTTGCTTGTTAGTTAGTTAGTTAGTTATTGAACACTCTTTTTTTTTCAGTATTTGTTGCCTTCCAATTACGGTTGTTTCCTCAAAACTAAAATTATGTTGAAAATTATAACAATGTTCTGATAAACCTGTTTTATTGTAATTGAATTCTATATCATTTGGTGTAATACTTCTTTTGTGTTCCGCTAACCTGTCTTTCAAATATCTACTACTTTGCCCTATATAAACTTTATCACAATATCCACAAGAAATTCCATAGATTATATTACTTACCAGTTCCTTAGGTGTTTTTTGTTTTGTTTTTTTTTTTGTAAAATACCTACTTTTTTATAGTGTTCTCATTTTTAAAAGTGATATTAACATCATTGCTGCTAAAAACAACTATCCGGTAAGAATTATAAATAACATCCTTTACAATCACAATTACGCACAAGAAAATAAAAATGATGGAAATAATAATGCGGCTAATAATAGCAAATATCATAAAATTCCTTACATCAAAACATTATCAGAAATAATATCTAAGGTGTCTTTCCAAATGCGTGGAAGCAGTCAAATGCAACTCCTATTCCTAAGATTAGCGATCCTACAGATTTATCTCATTTTCGACCAGTAAGCATTTTACCTACTTTGTCTAAAGTATTAGAAAAATTTGTAGATGAACAACTTAGGCATGTTGATAAAATGCAAATATTACCACCTATTCGGTCAGGTTTTAGACCGTTGGTTGCATAGAACTGCCACTGCTTTGTTAAAGGTAGCTGACCATATATATATATATATATATATATATATTATGCAAATAATGATAGAAAATCTACATTTCTATTTTGTTAGGCTTTAATAAAGCATTAGAAATAACCTTGAAAACCGTTGTCATAGAGTATTATATATGTATAGCACAAGTATTCTGTAGTAGATCTGTTTGTATTTTCTTTGTTTTCAATACATTTTTTTTGTTAGTTTATTTTTTATGGATGGTTAAGTGGAAAAGTACGTAACACGTAAACTTCGCCATCCTCTTTATAAATTCATTGTATATGCGTTAATTATAATATAAAATAAAGGCACTATTATTATTATTATTATTAATTCCTGAAATCATTTAAAATGATATTTTTGATAAAACCTGTTACTGCAAATCAAATAAATTGCTGTAATTCTAGAAAAACAAGTAAGCACGTAAAGCAATTAAACATTTAACTGTTCAGTACCAAGTACATAAAAGCATGTATTTTATTTTACATGTTACTTCGTACATGTACAACTACTTTTCAGTCATACAGTATGGTGTCTTCTATTAGCTTAACTAAAACAGGTATTTACATTTACAATTCTTTTTATCTCAGGTTTATAGTGTCTATTAACTGTATCTTGTTAGTGGTTTGACACGGATATGTCTCATTTGTTTTGTAAATTCTAATGGTTGGTTATTAATGACAAATAATTAATACTAATACTACTACTATTCATAATAAACCAATTGAAAGCTATTGTTTGTTTAATAAATTTAGTAGTTCATGTATTTAAGAAAAATACTGTACAATCCATTGCAATAATAATGGCACTCCATCAAATCCATTTTTGACCTACTCGAAGTTCTGAGAAGAGATGTTATTAGACCTCTAATGGTGAATGGAACAACTAAAAACTAATGTTGTGAAAGTTGATATCATTATGAATAAGGCAGCAGTTCGATATAAATTGTCAGATTCCTTTTAAAGAGTGTTATTATTATTGGACATATGAATAATATAAAATGTTTTAAGAAAATAGGAATTCAAAAAAAAAATACTGCTATATTTATGATTTAACAATAGTAGAAATTTAACCAAGGTTAAATTATTTTCACTTTCCTGAAAACAGAATTCATTACATCTTTCATTTCCTGAACTCATAATGCCACAAAAAATATTCGTGTATTCATATTTTTGAGATGGTACTGCATGTTATAATTTCACAAAACTTTTTTTTATCGAGTCGAGGAACACTTCACAAAACCTAAATAATTAAAATATTGAACAAATTGAAATCAAATTTTATATTTTTCTGTTCTGTTAAATTTCCTAATATTCGTTCCTGTACAAAAGGTCATCTTATTATATATAGAAAATAAAATATATAAATCAGACCATCTACATGATGCGTTCGTTATTTTAATATAAAATCTATTCAAAACAAGAACGTCAATAAAAATTTCAACAAAAATCTCTAAATCCTTTTATGAGTCAGTAAAATACATTATATAATAACAACATTAGTGAAAATTTCCAACTTTCAATTCTTGGAAATAAAAATAGAATTTTGATGCAAATGTAGGTAAATTAATCATGAAAAATATTTCTAAGAATGAAATCGTTTAACACGATTTGTGATTAACTACGTAATTCAGAGAAACTTCGAATTTTAAGAAAATGTCAGATATTTGTACTGTAAGAATTGAATAATGATATGATCATCCGATGTTACTTTTTGCTTAACAATTTACCGGTAAACTCGAATAGAACAACATATCATCCTCACTTGTTTACTTATCAGTTTTTGTAAATAAAAAAATTTCCATGATTTGTAAACTTCTTCTGTTAACAGTTAAGACTTCGGTAGTGCATAGTAATTCTGTGACAGGCAACGATCAATAATTACCTAGACCACGGCATAACAACCCATAATACCTAATAGTTATTTTATTAGGCAGTTTGGATAATAACCTTATAATCGCAGTTTTAACTCATTTTGATAAACCGACCTTGACATATGTACCTACTTATACCAATAACGTCATATAAGAAACGAAATTCATTGAAAATGGTAGAAAAACAGAAAACTGCTATTATAAGCAAACGAAAAAATGCTAATTTGTACTGGAAATTCTGATATACTTGCCTTGACTTTAAAAGCATGATAACTCTGACATAGCAAATTTGGGAATAGGGAGACACAGAAGGAATACATTTTTGCTGGAATGCCTCTGTCAAATATTTACTTCGACGGAGTGGCGAGTTCGGTGTCATGGCCACCGGCACCAAAATCCGACCTTCGGAGTGGGCCATCTGGTACGGACCCGAGACACTGACCAATGTCCAATAACTAGCTCTTCCACTGGGCCAAGGTAACGGGACCACTGACGTCACACTTAGAAAGAGACAGTCAGCTGTTCTCGGTGCGGAATGTTCGGGTTACCGTTACGGAATAGCATTCTCAGTTCTCGAATTAACGACGAATGTGAAAAAATATCATATATATGTACGCAGATAACGATCTGCAAGGAGCATACCTTCGTTCGGTAACGTAGTAAGGAGATTGTGCGTCCGACGGCATGGGAAACGACTGAGACCCATAAAATGATCAACCGCCACAAGTAGGTCAGCTGTTCCGTTATCTTTTGGGCCGTAAAAATAAAACAAATTCTGTTTGAGGTAGGATGCAGAGGCGTAGGTCGACGGGTAACGCGAAGAGGTAAAATGTACACTCGTCAGACTAGATCGTCACCAGTTACCAAGATATTATTCATCTAGATTCAAAAGGCTTCTATTTGCTGATAAATTAAATCTCCCAAACAATGTTGCATTCCAATTGGGCTAAGATCCATTAGCTTTATCTAATAGTTTTTGTATATTCAGAAATTTAAAAGGAAAATATATTTATTTAATCGTATATTAGCTTTTATCGTTAAACAGACATAGAGACAAGTTAAATATAGATAAATACCTACATTTGTATTAGTTTAACTGTCAAGTTCATTTGTTCGTATATCAAACGGGAAATGAATGAAATATTGTAAAAAATAAAACTTAAGGTCACCCGTATTTCCCGCAGCAAAATGATCACATTTGTGGTGTTTATTAGGTACAGAAAAATAAAACACATAGAGGAAAAGTAATATCAAAAATAAAATTATTGATGTTTTGTTTATACATAAATCATACAATTAAATACATACTAAATATTAAATAGTAAAAATACAGGTTAAAATAAAATATAACAATTATAAAAAAGAAATAATATAGAATATATACAAACAAATAACAAAAATCACATAAAATAATTAAAACCACAGGTTAAAAACTCATCAAAAGAGTAAAACGTAAACTCAGAAAGTCCGTTCTCTTTCTCGTTTTTTGAAATCTATGAAAGAAGTGCTGACAGACATGAGAAAGGGCAAAATGATTCTAAAATCATTTTTCACAGATCAAGATTACAGAAGCGGAACGCATACTATCGAACCCAGAAATCTTTCCAGTTACACAGAAACAGTATATCATAACCCGTAAGGTAAAGTATTAAACTACAGAAAACACATATATTTATGTATAACCAAAATTCGACCTACAAGAATTTAGCACATCCATGGCGAGAGTCCATATACAAGATGTGGAAACTATATAGAAAGAGAATATACAAATCCAAAGGACATATATTTTTTTATCCAACCGTCACAAAATTATGACTGCCAGGAGTCCCTAACGTTGAAATTTTCCTTAGCAAAGAAAGTACCTATGCACTTTTAATCCTAGGAGTTAAAGTTGACTTTTTTAATACTTAAATTTAAAGTGTAAATTTTAATTATAAATGTTTATTCAACAATATTTACAATAATTTTTGTTTCACATAATACACTGTTTAAATAAGTAAAAAAACTAAATAAACCACTGAAACTGCTACTACCCTCGATCTTGGAACAACAACAGTCCAACAAGTTTTCATTAAAAGTTTATTTTAGTTAGTTTAGTTTAGTTATTTTCAAATGTTGTGAAATCAGAAATGACAACGGTGCATGGTCTATCATTAACACTATATCAACTTTCAGTACTTTCAATTCAAAAGTGAGTTTTCAATGTAGTCCTCCACCACAGTACTCGATCTCCACCCCCCGTGTCATTTAAGACAAGTGAGGTCATCAACGCCGTCAACTGAAAGGCTAGCAGACGTTCGTCGCAACATATATATTCGATAAAAATTTAGATTAAGATTTAAAATTGACTAATTCATCAGCACGGCATGCACCTGCAACTCCCAATATTCAGACGACCTAAAAGATGCTTTTAAAAAATATTTTCTATTCAAAAGCAATCAACTTCCTCCTTTATAAATTCTCGCAAATTTTTCGGTACATATCCCTCATTTTGTCCCTTGAGTACGTAACTTTGAAAATTTGCTTATATCACACCCCTTTTTTATATCCAATGCTGACCGCAACATTGAATATATTGTGTGACCAACGCGTTGACGGCTTCATTTTATTTGTTAAGTTTGAGAAATACGCCATCAATACATCTTCTGAATACAACTTAATGTTTTTTTTTCACCATTAATAAATTTCTCGAGATTTCTTTGGCACAAGATTCAAAGAAGCCTCTTTCGCACACTTCAGTATCTTCCCAGGTACACCTAAATCTTCATTAGATTCCATTTTTACAAACTTTTTAGCAAATTGAATCTCAATCACAAATGAACTCAATTAGCAATGTAGCGACTAATGTTTGTCAAATTATCCATGACTGCATCTACAGGGTGTCCGGAAAGTAATGGGACCCAGCTGGAACATAGCTTCCTGTGATCAAATTAAACCGATTTAGCTTAGTCTAAAACTGCTTCGTTTAGAAGTTACAGGGCTTCAAAAAAAATTGTTTCTTGTTATGGGCATAATTAATAAACGAAACGTCCAATTTTGATACAGTTATGTTTTAAATAAGTACAAGCATTGCGAAGGAGTCAGTAGTGCTGCATATTGTAGGGGGCGCTCTTGGCAGTTTTTTTGTAACTCATTTTTATCGTATCTTTTTTGTTAGTCCTATTCTGATACGCTTGACGAAAAATCATGTAGAAATTAATTTTGAGTAGAAAAGCTATCCATGTAACTGTACCTTCTTTCTACAGCTCCTCCATTAAATTGATTTTGACAGTAAACAGTAATCATATCTGCCGTTCTGTTGGAAAACTGTTTATGTCGAGGTATGTTTTCAAAATTTGACTAACAATTTGAAATTATTTACACATTAAATTTACACTTTACACAACGATAATTACTAACTCAGTACAATAATTAATATTAATCTGACAGGCTTTTGATCAAATTTTATCTAATTTAAGCGTATCAACGTCAGTTTGACAAGTGGTAGCTTGATCGAATTAGAAAATTTATTTCTATTTTAATGTACGGAACTTTTCAAATGCGTTTTTACCGAAAACGGTGCATTTTATCAACACACAACAACACAACAACAACACACAAGTATAGCTTTTCTACGCAAAATTAATTTCTCCATCATAATTTTCAATCAAGTGTACCAGATTAGAACCAACAAAAAAGATACGATAAAAATTTATTGCAAAAAAACTGTCAAGAGCGCCTTCTACTATATGCGGCACTACGTACTACTTCACAATCCTTGTACTTATCTAAAACATAACTGTACCAAATTTAAACATGATTGGCCGTTTGGTTTATTAGTTATGCCAATAACAAGAAAACAATTCTTTTCTTTGAAGCCTTGAAACTTCTAAACGAGGCACTTTTGAACTAAGCTAAGTTTGTCTAAATCAGTTATATTTGATCACAGGAAGCTATGTTTAAGCTGGGTCCCATTACTTTCCGGACACCCTGTATATATCCTACTTACCCACTTTGTTTTATTATCTAAATTTGGTTTGAATAATTTCAAAACAGAAATTAATACTTAAACGGGGAATTTCGGTTGGAGAAAAAATTACATGTTTTATTCGGATTAAAAGTGTCTTTTATGTCTCGCAATTTTGCATCCGCTCGACTTCGCTACGCTTCGCCTCGCAAACACAAAATTTGCTCGCCGCAAAAGTGACAATCCTAATATAACAATATACTATTTTCTGCGACTATAAGAAAAAGCGTAGTACATTGTCAACAATATTTCATTCCTGTATCCGCTACCACGGCAAACAGTGCGAGAACGTTCATTCCTGCACCGGTACATTATTATTTGCTTTAATATTAGTCTGCTGTAGTACGGATCCCTCCTGTGCACACAATGATTTTTGTAAAAACTTAATATAATAAATGAGTATCATTTAGTGCTCGATGCACAATATACTATTTGATGCCATAAGGAAGGCGAAATTCCTTTCCACATTGTTCGCAAAGCATCATCAGAAAAAACAAATGCAGATGGTAGTTACATTTTGCGAGATAAGGTCGCTTTGTAATTATTGTACGTTTAATACAAAAAACGCTCTTTGTCCGTTTCCAAGTCGAAACCGGATCCCGCGTCGCAGTAATTATCCCTAGAGAATCTTGTATTTCCTGTCTCCCACAGTGGCCATTATACAAAACTAACAGGCAGAAAAATTTCTTACAAGGCAGAGACAGCGCACTCGACAGTTTCTATAGTTCAGAGGACATTAGCTCAGCGAATAATTGGAAATAAAATACACTAAAGAGCAAAAAAACCAGGTCACCTAAAATTTTGACAAAATTTATTAATTTATATTTTTTAATTTCTCCATCAATTCCTTCTTCAAGTTGAAGGCATTCTCGTTGAGTTTACAAGTTCGGTAATTTTAGCAAAATATTGGTGCCGGCTGAGATGCAGAATATTTCTGCATTTAATTTAAAACTCCCTGAAGTGTTAGTAAGAAAGTCCACAACTGTAAAATGTTTGAAAGGTTAAAGCATTTAAAAGAGATTGTAGGGCTAGTGCTGGTATGGGCTGGAATATCTTTACAAGCACACACTAAATTGTCCTGAATTAATTTGTGGATAATCACAATGTGAATACATTTTTTGTTATTTTTCTGCAGCGCCCTCTAGGGAATTCCGAGAAATAGACGACAGGTTATGATGTCCCATATCCAACAACATCTATTCTAAAAATTTTCAAGTTGATATATTCATAGACAGTGTAATTATTACAAAACAACACTTTTTGAATTCCAACATTGTATCTTATTTAATATTAATTAATGCAAGTTGGCTTAAATCGTCATATTTTGAAGTAAAAAATGAAGTATGTTTCTATGGGCCATTACTTACGAACCACCCTGTATATGGGCCTATAATTTTTATTGTCATTTTCGAGAACAGGAATTATATAAGCCTACTTCTATAAACTTCATCAAATAATTTATAAAAAAAAATAGTTAATGGCATATAAACTATCAGCATACTTTTTAACAAAAAACGATGATATAACACCAGGACCAGTAATATTATTTTCATCTAAAAGACATGACATTTCTAAAACCTATTCAGCAATGGCAAATTATATTACTAACTAAATTGTCAGAAACATTATTGTTAATAGTTTGGTTCGAAGGTTGAAAGAACTTTTGAGAATAAATAATTGTGATATGGTAATATATTATGATGTTAGGAGAACTATTGCCACAATTTTTTACAAATATTAAATACCAAAATTTTTTGGAATTACTAAGCAAATTATTCTCTGTAAAGTGGGTATAGTGCTAGTGCTTACATATTTTTCTTAATAAACAAATAAATCATAATCATTCTGGATTTTTCCATTTTACTATCGTTTTTTAAAATGTATTTAATAATTTATTTTTTGGGACATGATTACCAATAATCTTAAGCTGATTAAGTTAACTCAAATTATAAAAAAAATCTTAAATTACCAAAAAAATAAATTACACAGTTTATGAACTGTATAAATATTGATTATATTAGCTTATTTAAACAGAAAAAAATACCCAAGCCTAACTTAATACAAAATTCATGATAAAATTGCTAAAAACTGGACCGCATCAAATTTTAGGGCTAACAGACTTCTAACCTTTCCCATGCCAGATTATTTAGTAAAGGACTACATACCTGAACAAGCTGTGAGCCTACGTACTGAAACGATAATTGTTGACGATGTTTCAAGGGAGAACATCTAAATAATTCACAATTTTCTGGAAGCTCAAAGAGAATCCTTTGTAGATACGAGATGTTGTACATAGGATTGTTAAGCGACTTGTTTTCATTTCAAACGGCATACAGTGACCTCGACTTATTCAGTTCATATTTTCAAAGAGTAAAATATACAATGTCTTTAAAAAGTTTTATATAGCTTTATGGGACAAAAAGTTCCATATCAATAAGATAGAATAAGTCAGCTCACACTCTTAACACCCTAAAGTGTGAGAGTTTTTTTTTCTAAAGATTATTTATCGACGCCCATGGCCGATTACCAGACACGAATTTATATTTCGCTATCTTAACTATGCAACCATCAACACAGTCTCTATGTGTGTATCAATTATAATATCTACGTTTTGCCAGTTGTAGTAATGAAATATATTTGTTTGTTCTGCTGTGAAAATTGTAAAACCATCGGCAGAAATAGTATATCAGTTAAAGTATTTGCTTCAAGTAAACATTTTCTACTTCAATAAAATGAATAATTCTAGTAAATTTAAAAATTTGAAATAGTTGTTAGTAAAATATTTTTAGTTTCGGAAGTTTTCAAAAATTAAATTAATTATTGGTCATTGGAAAATCCGCATGTCGGTGAACACACTTTCAACAACGATTTTCAGTGAATGTGTGGACTGAAATTGTGAACGGAGTACTTATTGGGTCTTTCATTCTGGAATATTCGTTAACTGGTGCTCTTCATATATAAGTTCAGATATAAACCAAGTGAAGGTAGAGTAAGTGGTCTCCTTATTTCCTGGTCAAGGTATGAAGGGACAGCCAGTTCCATTGTCGGTCATTTCACCTATGGCATACTGATAAGGGTTAACAAGACCGAAACCGGTCTATGTCTGATGGTGTGTCCGACAAGGGTTCTAGGCTGTTCACAGATACTGCAGATGTAATTCAATGCCGGTCGGGGCATTAGTCCGCCGAGTAGTTGTTACCTACAGTATCATTTACATACTGAGCACTTGTTTCGGAAACAAAAAATCTCTGTTTATAATTCTAAATTTATATAAATTCGTAAAATAAGCCATATTATAATATATTCATTATAACAAAGTGTTCAAAGAAGTGAGTTAACTCAACAATATCTTTAAACTATGTCAAAACTGCAATGATAAGTAGGGATCATATGCGTAAAACGGGAATATTTTTGTAATTGGGTACTTCAAAATTTTTCGACAATAGACATAAGAGAAAAGGGTTGTAAGCATACAATTTGGTATATATAACTTATTTAATACAAAACAGTTAGTATTAACGAGAATAAATTACTCATGGTTGTGTCGTAACTGAAGTGCCAAAAATATTATTAAAGTTTTCTAAAATGTTTTAATTGGAAACAATGTTGTAATTATAGTATCGTATTCTACAATTTAACTTTTAATAGTTATTTATATAAAAATGCGGTTTTGGTTTAACTACTGCTACTACTAATATATTTATGTTTTAAAGCATTAGAAACAAAATAATGTGAATTCCGCGCGCTTCCCCATTATATGAAATATTCAGTAACGAAATAAACGTTATCCGACTTGTGCTTTAACGGTCTCAAAAAAGTTATGAAACATAATTACGTATTCTAAATTTTTCATTTAGAATTTACAATCCCCTTTTTTCTTATATTTTTCCATATAAAAGTAAATGCCAATATTTACCGGTTACATAAGAACACGAAAACAATATTCAGTCGGCGTCCCAGGAAGGTTAGCTTTATTGATTTTTAGATTTGGAAATGCACATCTCGTTCAGCAAGAAGCTGACAGTATATTAAAAAGTTGTCAATCATAGGCTGCCATTTTTAACTTTGTTATTCTTGTTTCAGGTGCCACCACCGGCAGAAACATAAGAAACTTGCCCTGCATATCCAGGAAAAACAACAACCTCCATGGAGTTTGCATGTTTGCGATAGACTGCGTGAAGGCGAATGGCACGCACCTAGGAACTTGCATAGACAGGTTCTATTTCGGATCGTGTTGTCTCGTCGAGCCAGTGCATGACATCATCGAAAACACGATAGAATCTGATATTATACCACACAGAGAACCACCCCTTCGATTATCGAATACTACTACTACTTCCACGACGATCAGTAGTACAACCGTGGATGACAAAGTAGAGACTAGTACGTTAAACCTTATTACACCTACTACTGTTGTTACAACTGAAAAAACGGTAGCGGCTACAGTGGTCTTAGAACTTTTTGAACAGAAAACAAAAGCTCCAACGTTGAGTGATTATAAGGTTCCAGTAAACGAAACAATCTCTAGACCTTCCAGTGAAGAAACTAGTACAAAAATACTTAGCACCACGATAGAGACAACAACCACGCCACAAAAGTTACAAACATCCCTGGTTGTAGATGGAAGTACCTTGGAAGAAGTGACGACAGTTAAACTTACAACAACGACAGTTGGAACCACCAAACTTTCTACTACGACTTCTAAACCCACCACAAAACCACTACAGACCAAACCAGTTTCCACGAAACCTACTTCCGTCAAACCTTCTAGCAGACCTACTCAAAAACCGACTTTGAAGCCTAAACCAATAAGAGTTACTACCACACCGAGTAAACCAACAAAAACACCTCGACCTCCACCCACAAAGGCCACTCAAAAACCTACAAAGGCTCCTACTAAACCCGTGAGAATAACTACAACCAGAAAGCCAGCTCAGGCGCAAACAACTAAACCGCCTACCAAGCGGCCTCCAGCTACACACAAACCTACAAAAAGGATTACTACTACTACCACTGTTCGAACCACAACTACTCCTATTACCAAAGCACCAGCTTCAAGTACCACAGTCAAACCATTAAGCACAACCCTTGCACCAAAACCAACTCAGACCCCTGAAGATGTGACTACAAAAGAACAACTAGTTCTAACTACAACAGTTTCTAATGAGATTCCTGTGAACAAAATAAATGTATCGCAAATCTTAGAAACGGTCAATGGGAACCCAGCAACAAATGAGATTGAAGCCGCGAAGCCTGTGGAGCCTTTGGTAACGACTAGACCTGACACCAAGCCGGGACTGGTGACTTGGACCGTGGCAGATGACAAAATCCACACCGAACCGTCGTCTACAGAAGCAACAAACACAACAACTGAAGGTAAGAATAGTAAATAATAATTTTAATACCTAATATTATATTTTGTAAATGAATAACAATATACAATATCTAGCACAAATGGCGAGTTCAAAAAAAGTCTAAATCCTAAATCAATATTTGTCCTAAGAAGTTAAATGTACATATTTCAATGTGCATGTTTATAAAAATCGTAACATAGTCTTAGTCCTAAGGAGGTTTTAAGACCTGTTCTTCAAAGTTTAACTTTTTAGAACTGAGACTATGACCAAATAAGTAAATTTGCCATTTCCGTAGAAGGCATATTCTATGCCAACGGCAATTGGCGGAGCCTCGTGGAAACAAAATAATGGTTAAATTAGGGCTAAATATTTATAAACGGTGTCAAAATATTAGGATTAAGATTATGATTAACTTAGGACTAAGTTAAAGTTAAGATTTTTTATAAACTCACTATAATATCATAATGTAGAAACTATTCAAGTAGGTAATCATTTTTCTGAGATCCTATTCTCAGTAAATACTAAATAATTAAACGTATTATTGATCCTCATACTTTGCAATATGTATCTGTTTGCTAAAATTTCAGGCACAACATACAATTTTCTTTTTTGTATTTATACTTTGAGACCTACCTGTGCTTTATCATTTGATAAACAAATAGCTTAGGCTAAAAAGATCAACCTATTGTGTCAAATATATGTATTTTGTACATAGCAAGTACCTTGTAGATAAAGCAACTGAATCTCTAGGTGTCACATAACGTTATAAATATAAATTTCGAAATAGTGTGTCAGAGAGTTTAACTCCAACGCTTTGCAGATGTCACTCAATTCTTTCATTGTAGGTAGTATACTCTTGCAATGGCCTAAAACGATGCATGCTACTCTTAATTATTTTTTCTGATATATAATCTCTACATAATTAAAAAACAACGTAACGTAAAAATTAGAATATATTTCAAGTTAATATTCCCATAACATTTTATAAAAATACATGAGCATTTTTTGTTTTAAAGAATTGACAAATTTGAATATCAGGGTTTCCCACTAAATGGTCCCAATATTTTTTTTACTGTAGGAAAAATAAAAACGGTTCTTTTAGGTAGAACATAGGTATTTAAATTCTGCTACTTATTCTAGTTTATCTTTTCTAATAATTACACTGGCATTTTCTCTTTCATTTTTACCAGTAATATCATCACTTTAGTTTACCTTTGTATATTATTAGTCTGTAACTTCCTAAAATATTTTGCATTTTTTTATGTTTTTTTCTGTCACTACCATACATGTAACATTTTGCCTTGTTCATAATTTTATTACATCTACATCTGTTACTGTCAAGATCCAATATGACGCCCATAAGAAAAAAAAAACAATGGAATATTGCTTAACCAAAACTAACGGTCGTAGAAATTTTCTTTCGACGAAAATGGATTTATCGTATATCTTTGTACCAAATTTCATCTCTTTCTGTATGGCAGTTTCTAAAATTGCTATTTTCAATTTTAATATTTCAGTAACCACAGCAGGTATCATTGATCTGTTTGGTTTATCTATCCAGCGTGTATACAAAAATATTAATAAATTACAATTTCATTTAAAAAAACATAATTTACATCCAGAAGCCGCATATGCTATAATAAATATTGTTTTCAGCTACTTTTTTCTAAAGTCTAAAATAAAAAATCATCACAGTGATCATATTCGGTAAGTGACCATATCACGAGGATGAAAAATTGAATTTACACATTCTGAATAAGAAGACTTTATATAAGTTGCAGAATTAATTTCTATAAAAGCCTCAGGAATGCAGTAAAATCTTGTATTTATAAACAGCATTAAAGTTATAAGCCATGAAAAACTTATCTTAATACAATTTATTAACGTCACATTTTGTAGATAATTTAACATACATTATTTAGGTTTTTTTCTCCTTTATGAATTGTCATGCATAATTTATGAGGCAGCAGGCGCTCATCTCCATTAGCATTTTTACATGCGGTTCCTCTTTTTTAACGAAAACACGGAAATTTAAGTCTGCGAGTTAAATGGAAAAATTAAGGAAATAAGATCGCATAAAGAAAACATTTTGGGGTCAATGCACCTTCATACTTCCGACGCAACAGCAAAATAAATTCAAAATTGATTAACCGATAGCCATCATATATGCCATGCATACCTTTGAGATGTGGAATAATACATTTCCAAACAATTTCAGTATACAATCTTAAAGGAACTGTCAATCATCATCCTCAAGAAATAGTTTCCATTTTATGGAATTTTGGTCAAAATAATTGTTATTTACAATTATGTCAAACGTGACAAATGCTTTACATAGTTTTCAATGTGAAAATTGACTTTTTTATGTGCCTGTACAATAATAGTTTTGTTACAAGTACCTAAAATATATCATTTTCCTACAAATCGTTGATATATTCAGACGAAGCGAAGGTCTGGAATAGCAGATAAGTCCAAAAAACTTTTTGAGTACCTACATGCTGCAAACAATACTCTTTTGTTAAAGCTACCAAAAAAACACATTTAAACCTGTATGACTAATGTGATCATAGCAAATATTTCTAGAAAATAATGAATGATAGTCCTACATTTTTAATGCGAAACGTAACAATGAGTATTACTTCGTAAATACAAATGCCATAAAAAATATTTTTACTAACTGTCGCATTCGCGTATTTATTTTTTTACAAAAAAAATACTTTAATAATTCCAATGACATATATATTGTTATTATATCCCGATTTTAAATATACGCAGAACGAGTTGTGAAAAATTTTGTACTATATATCCGTAATTTGTCCTGTTTTCCAATAGTGTGGTTTGACTAAAGAAGTATTTCGTTTTTCGGTTCTCCCCTAACGTGTCATAAATGGTAGATGACGACACTGTGAAAGAAAACACGATATGTTCCTAGGAACCAATCAATGAATGCCAATGTGATAACAATAACAAATCACCATGCTGGCATGATAATTTTTGCAATTTTAGTTCCAATAGTTCGACTTCAAAATGATTCATATTTCCGAAAATAATTTCAGCCATACTGATATAATTCAAAAATGTTATTAATATATCAGTCATAACGCTAGAACAATTCTCCGTTCTCACTCAATCCCGTCAAAGTCACATTTATGAAAAATCGATGTAGCAAGTAATAGGTACACACAAAATGTATCACTTCTTATGAAAATGTTCATGATAGAAAATAAAATGAATAAAAAGGCTCTTCACTATTTAAAAAATATTTTTACTAAGTTGTTTCTGCAATAAAAATATCCTATAAAATGTAATGATACATAGGCTTGCTAAATAATAACAATATTACTCATTATTCACTAGATAATAATGAAATTATTATTCACTGGTTTCAAAGAAGCAGGAACGAATTAATAAAACAAAAATCCTCTGATGTCAGCAATTGAACCCGCTCCTCCTGTGTGAAAGCCAAACGCTACTCACTATACGAGTTATGCAATATTAGCATTTTTCTGAATTATGGTAGAAGTTTACCAATTAAAGTTTTATTTGCTCGTTTAAATTTATTAACAGTCATATTCACCAACAAGAGTTACCTTTCTAACAAACTATTAAGTCAGTTATCAGTCGGTTAAATTATTTTTTGGTATTTGCCATCCTTATTAGACTGTTAAAGTAACAGAAGAAATCTGGCTTGTGAAAACTTTAACGGAAAGTTAAATGTTTAAAATTAGATTATGGTAATTTGTAATCCATACTTGTTTTCCTGAATTTGTTTTTGTTATTAAAATCAGTGATTTTGTTAGCAAAACTCGTTGGTTATAAGCACAAACCTAATATTTTGGTTGTAAGGCACCCTCACATTTTGAACCTGTAGTTTAAGTTTGTAATTCAAATGGATAGACTTGAACAAATTGATTTAAATATTTCGTCAGGTGTATTATCAGATAATGAGGAAGAACCCTTTCAACTTGTTAGAAACCCTATAGTGCGAAATAATTTATATGAACAATTAAATGACATTTATAAATATTGTTATATACAGCATTATTTTTTTTTTGTTTTCAATCAGATGTATGTACGTTTCAACTTATGAAAACAATATTTCTTTTTTCCTCTGTGTGTAGTTGGATGTATTTTTCTGTCTATTTTTCCATTTTATCCACAGTTTAAATTAAAACCAGAAAATGTTCTTGATTTTATCTACCTAGGTACTTACAAAATATAACTTATACTTATAACAACTACTATCAAATCTCAAGTTCTTGGATAAAATATATCTACTTTAACTTCACGAAAATGTGGAAAAACATAATAAATAAATTTATATTCTACAGTGCTTTCGAAAAGTAACGAATAAGTTCATTATTTTGTTCATCGTTGTTCGAGATATGACATCATCGACAATTCTTTTAAATAGCAACCCCTAATTTTGCCATTTAAAAGAGCGTGTCATTCTACATACACATCATAAAAAATGATGATGTTACATAACAAAAATTTCAAGAAAATAATGTTTGAAGATTTTAAAATTTAATTTTCACAATACTGAAAATGATAACGATTATGTAAAAAATCGAATTAAATGATCAAATTGTGCACCGTTGGCTGCCTGACAGTAGCCAAGACGATTAATAAATTCTTTTTGGACATTATCAATAACTTCAGGAGATATACGATGTATCTTGTGACAAATTCTTGGTTTTTAATCTTCTAAATTAACCGGTGTAGTAACGTATACTTTGCTTTTAAAGTATCCCCACAAGAAATAATCTAGGGGTGTCAAATCAGGCGATCTCCCTATCTAATGATTCGGGAACAGCTCATCTAAATAAGCACGGACAGGTGTTGCATAATGGGGAGGTGCACCATATTGTTAAAAGAAAATGTAATTTCTTGGAAGATCATGTGCCTCTATATCTGGATATAAAGTTATTAGTTCAGGAATGAGGTCGTCTCGAAGAAAGTCCAAATATCTTGCAGCAGTTAGGTTGACGTAAAAGAAATAGGGACCCAGAATTCTTCCGTCGACTATAGCGCACCACACATTTACTTTCTGGGGCTTTGAGTGTGATACTCCATCATCCATCGGGAATTCTCGGTAGCCCAATAACGGCAGTTTTGCCTATTGACATGGCCGTTCAAAACAAACGTAGCCTCGTCAGAAAAAATTACGTTTTTTACGAAATTATTATCATTATTGCATAGCTCTTGCATTTGCTCACAGAATTGATTTCGCCGATCAAAGTCGTCTTCAGATAGCTGATGAACAAGGCATACTTTATAAGGATGAAACTTTGCTTTTTTCATAATTTTGTGAACTGTGGACGCTGCCATATTGAAATCAGAAGCCAATTAGTTAAGTGTTGAGTGATGATTTTCTTGTATTGCCAACAAAACATTAAGCTCATCATCTACTGATTTTGACGGTCGATCAGATTTAGGAAGATCACGAACATGTTCAAAGTTACGGTGTTTAGACTTAATATTGCTTACCATGCTTTGGCTAATGGGATGTCGGTCAGGATGAGTTTCATTGAACAATTCAACTTCTTCTTTTTGGGTTCGCATCCTGTCTCCAAATCCGATCATGCAAAGAATTTCAATTCGTTCTCATTCAGTTAATTTAACAATTTTTTTTATAAAATGACAAAGTTACTACTCAATAAACACTTCAAACGCACTGCTTTTGCCAAACAAAAGATAAGAACTAAAGATATAACTAAAAAAAAAACTATTTAATAAAGTACGATTTCAAGTTTTTATCTGACAGCAATAAAAAACATTCTCGATCGCTAAGGCTACTGTCAGGCAACCATAATTTTTGACTGCTGTTGTCAATATAAAAATCTAGTGATTTTTATTTAACAGACTGTTTGTCTAATCACGTATGATTATTTTTAGCGAATATAACTTTTCCCTAATACTCTGTTTAACTCGGGTGATTTACAACACTCGCCCACGGCTACAACCATCATTATATGCTCGTTGAATAATATACTATTATTACACTTGCATTTTCAATAACAATATAGCTGTTTTATACACAATAAATTGCCTATTTATTTGATAATTAACTAATTTCACAATTTATCGACGACTGCTTTATACATTTCAATATTTACAGCAATATATCGGTCAATTTCATTGCTACCAACCTCGAACCCCGTCAACTAAAGTTTAAATATTTTGTAGTTGAACCCACCATTTTCTAATTACTTATTTTTTATTAGTCTCAACTAATTAAAGTAATTAAAGATATTGAAAGCAAAATTGATTTTTCAACATAATTTATTTCCGTTTGGAAAACGATTAACCTTTGCTATTTTAACAAGATTTGATTATAAATTCATCAACATAATTAGGTTGACATTTAACACAAATACAAAATATAACTAGATATCCAAAATTTATTGATCAGTTCATTAAAACAATAAAATACTGATTTTAGTGGCACTTAATTTAATTAATGATGTCACTAGCTTTTGAATTATGGCGTCTTAAGTATTTTTTAATGGAATATGTTTTGTTTGGTACAATTTATCTATCATACAACAAAATAAAGGTCACATGTCGCTCATATTTCCGACATCCTATATATTAGATACATTGTAGACCCTATAAAATCCTGTTGGCTAGTACAGAACGTTTAAATAACAAAACAACTTCAGCGAAATAATTTTCCATTGCAGCAGAAGCATTTCCTGAAACAGTTGATACGCCTTCAAAGAGTCAAAGCCTTTTCCATTTTGTTGAACTGAAAACATTGAATAAGTTAAAACATCTATATTTGCTTTATCTCACGTACAAGGAAGTCGTTCCAACGCGCTATTCTATAAACTTTTCACGATCCGTAAAGTAGATTCTAACAAAGCCTGCCAAGTTCGGTATCATAAATACACGGCTCAGATGAAACAGAAATAAAGGAAACGCGTTTTCATATCCAGAATAAGAAAACAAAACACCGGCGGAATGGCTTAGGATTAGATCAGAGGAGCAAACCAACCGGTAAAAAAACGGGAAATATGTGATGAAAATGTAGCGCGGAGTACACAAAGGCCGCATAAAATCAGATGGGGAATTATCCCGAAAGGAAGTGAGTCGGGTAAAATGGAACGAAGAATGATGGAGCGGATATTATCTTCAGTGCGCCGGAAAATTAAAAATTTTAAATGAATGGAGTTTATGAATTATACATGTATACAGGGCGTGCCGTGGTCGCCAGCACGGCCTTAGACAAAACGGTTAAAAATTCATGTGCTTGTTTTTTTTTGTAGCCTCTTGTAATATTTCGTTTTTCTTTCAATGTCAAATTTGTCAAAAACTGTTTAGCGATTTTTTTATCTAAAATCTGACCACGCCACTCTAGACTCAGTACCCCCTAGAATGAGTATGTACCAAATTTCGTAAAAAAATGTTTATTATTAACGATAAAATTGATATTATATTTACAACTTTACCTCAACCTTGTAAAAATTGCATTTATTATCTGATTTGGTTCGGTTTTTTTTAAATAAAGAATTTAAAACTATTTTACCTCACAATACGAAATTTCATTATCTATAATCAGTGCCCATTTTGGTATTTTCGATGTCATAATTATTACTGATTATTTGCCAATTTTGACAGAAAAAATCAAAGTAGGCCTTGATTATTAACAATAGTATCATATTGTGTTCCAAAATAGTTTCAAATTCAGCAACTTTAAAAAAAAATCGAACCAAATCAGATAATAAATGTAGTTTTTAGAGGGATGTTTCAAGATAAAATCATAAAAATCATGAATATCAATTTTACCCTTAGTAATAAATATCTACTTTTTTTATGAAATTTGATAAATACCCATTTTAGAGGGTGCTCAATTCAGTGGTGTAGTCAGTACGATATGTTTGATATTTGTAGCTGAAGATTCCTTGGAAGTAAGTCTTGTACCCGCTGCAATGTGAAGTGTTTAGAGTAAGTCGTGCCAAACTATAGATTGTGACGTCCCAAATTGCGCTGCAATTATCATAGTGCTCATGCCAGGCTGCTCCTCGACGGCATTTAAAATCTCTTTTTCGAGATTCACAATTTTGCTCGGTCTAACGGCTCCTCCATGTTGCCCAGACCTCGGCGGCATATTGCCAGTTTCTCTACCCCGCTGAAATACACGTAAAAATACTTCACGTGTTGGGAAAGCCATTAGGCATAAATATGAGCTGTAACCTCTGAAATTTTATGACTCCCCGGATGCCAGTATCATGTTCATAAGTTCTTCGTATAAGAAATTATGCGCCATACTTTAATAATCGCGTGAAAATAAACTCGAATAGGACCACAATTGATAGCAAAGTACTGCTACTGATACCAAACATATCGTCTTGACTTGTTTACTTCTTAGTTTTTATAAATAAAAAAAATCGCCTGATAAGTGTTTGTAATCATCTGAAATTAAAAAAAATACTACATTTTCTTTCACTATTCGTCGTTATTTGACTGCAAATATAATTTCTCAAGTTTATGCGTATAGGCTAAGAATCATCATGTATAGACCGTAAATTAAAATTTCGAACACTTAAAAATAACGTAAAATTTGAGTTTCTCAAATGATGATATGACAGCAAACCTATAATGAAGAAAAAAACTTACTTGATATTATTATCTTGGTTATTGATCGTACGATTTTCATCAAGTAGCAAGAAGAATAATGCAAAAAACATAATAAATGTAATCGGCACTTTACCATTTTTCATTGTCAATACATTGACACTATTCTAAATATGTATAATTTCCACCATCGATCACCAGCACCAAATAAAATGTTGTTAACCGAAAACGAAAATAGGCCACCACTGTTTCTTCCACGTGCTAACCTAAATGTGTGAAGTTTTATACGCGAATGTGTTATTGTCAATACGACAAGGATATTATGAGTATATAGTATCAGTTTGATTGGAAATAATAACTTACTTACTTATTACTACATACATAATTAAATATGCGTTTATCTCGAAAATGATAAGATATATTGATTAAAATAAAGCATACCATTTTTGCAACAAATTGATAGGGGAATCGAACTGCAAAATGTCAAATTTGGCAATACTGTCAAAGTTGTATTAGTACTAAAGCTTAATTTTTACAGTACCTGTATAATAATGCATATCTAATCCCAATTAAAATAGTGAACGTTCTATTATCATGAGTTACTACGATCATTCAAATTTCTAGGTTGACAAGGTAACGGTTTAGAAATTATGACAGAAATTCAATTTTTAACTTCTTACTTGGAAGCGTTGTACAAACATTATTTTGGCTCCCCCTGTAGGTATACCATATCATTACCGACAATAAAGTTTCCGGGCACCCTGTATATGGACAGCTTTTGTTATATGTAGAATTTGATTTTAAAATAATACAATAAATTTCCTCAACAACCTATATACAAAACCGAATATTATGAACAATATGAATAAAATTAAAATATACAACAATTTGCTTGGAAAAATTATTAAGTAATTTCTATTTCGCCACACTAAAATATTACGAATTTAAGAAATAAATGTAATTTTTTTAAAAATAGTTTAATTTTCTTTTATAAAGTTGGTTTAATTTTTAAAATATAGTATATTTTTAAAGTAATATACATAAATATTATCTTCAGGCAATAACTAATCATTTTGAAATGCATTTTAAATTTTGTCATTTTATTTCTGTGGTTATACAGTGCTTTCGAAAAGTAACGAATAAATAATTATTTTTGAAATAGCACATCGATTTTGTTTTTAAAAAAGGCACTTTTTGACATACGACTCACATTTGTGATGTCATCGTTATTCGAGATATGACGTCTTCGACAATTTTTTTAAATAGCAACCCCCAATTTTGACCATCCCATTTAAAAGAGCGTGTCATTCTATATACATACATCATGAAAAATTATGGTGTTACGTTACAAAAATTTCAAGAAAGTAATGTTTGAAGATTTTAAAATTTAATTTTCACAATACTGAAAATGATAATAATTATGTAAAAAATCGACTAAATTAAATGTTCAAATTGTGCAGCGTTGGCTGCCTGACAGTAGCCAAGATTTAATTCTTTTTGAACATTATCAATAACTTCAGGAGGTATACGATGTATCTCGTGACGAATTCTTGCTTTTAAATCTCCTAAATTAACCGGTCTAGTAACGTATACCTTGCTTTTTAAGTATCCCCACAAGAAATAATCTAGGGGCGATCTGGCTGGCCACTCAATCGGCCCCCTTCTCCCTATCCAACGGGAACAGCTCATCTAAATAAGCACGGACAGGTGTTGCATATTGGGGAGGTGTATCGTGAAAATTAAATTTTAAAATCTTCAAACATTATTTCCTTGAAATTTTTGTTATGTAACACCATAATTTTTCATAATGTATGTATGTAGAATGACACGCTCTTTCAAATGGCATGGTCAAAATTGGGGGTTGCTATTTAAAAAAATTGTCGATGACGTCATATCTCGAACAACGATGACGTCATAAATATGGGTCGTATGTCAAAAACTGCCTTTTTAAAAACAAAATCCACGTGCCAGGGGATTTTTTCGAAAACTTCTCAATTTCAAAAGTAATGAATTTATTCGTTACTTTTCGAAAGCACTGTAGATATATCGTCGCATATATCTTGTTTCTGAAATAATAATTATAAAGAAAAATGAGCACAATGTTTTGGCTATATGCTTCAGTGAGGACGATCTGAATTGTGTTACGTAATGTCTATCTGGAAAAATACGTCATATATTTCCAGACGCCGCATACATTTCTTTTACATGGTACATATAGGGATACTATTATTTTTCTTATTCAAACTTTTTACTCTGATTTCTTTCAACTACGCTCCTTTATCGCACGCACCATTTTTCTTCTGGAAAAGATAAATTGAAAACAAAAGATTGATGATAGAGGGTTATTTCACAAAAAAAAAACATTTCCCCCGCTGTAAAACCAAGTTGTAAGATGAGAGGTAGACGTAACTATATTATGGACAAAACATACCTACATCTTGGGCAATGTATCAAAAGATACCAGCCATAAAATTTCACAAAAAATTAATAATAAATGTTGTCTAATCCCAACTAACATTTAAGTGTTATAGACTACTACACAAGAAAATAAACCTAAATTAATCCAAATTTACTACTTACCACCTTAAAAATAAACATGTTACAAAATCTCCTAATACCAAAATTTTAGTCAAAAATGTGTTATCCAAGAGTTATATAATGACTTCCAAATAAAATGAAATATATGTCAATATATATGGTTCAAAATTACAAATTGTTTACCTTTTCTGTGTTTTCAAGTGCTAACATTCGAATAACGCGTAAGACGTCTTCAATATCTAGGGATTTTTTAAAATTAATATAATAGGTAAATATTTACATATTTATTACGAAATTCTAAAACTTATTTTGTCTTCAACTAGTAGTTAAAAATAAGGTAGTAACTAAGTTTGCCGTATTATATCCTTCAATTTGCTAAGTTCTATTTTTACTATAATATAAACCTATTTGCAACTTTGTTGACAACTTCTAAGGAATATATGACCATTTTAATTAACCTAATAGAAATATTCTCCTATATTATGGTACAAATTTACTTACAAGCAAGCTTCTTGTTATATGTATTCAGACAGATCCTCATACAATCGGGAAGTTCTTTTGTGTTTTGGTGATCTGCAGTGAAAACCTACTTGTGCCGCACGGTTCAATCAAAAGATAAAAACCTACAGGTGGCATATTATACAAAATTGCGAAAACATAACGTAAAAAACGAATTGAAAAATTATTATTTCGTCTATCAAAATCGAAGCCAACACTGCAGATTATGTAAATCAAGATAGTGATAATATATTGTCACGGAATTTGCCCCACTCACACCCAAGGAATATATGACCATTTTAATTAACCTAATAGAAATATTCTCCTATATTATGGTACAAATTTACTTACAAGCAAGCTTCTTGTTATATGTATTCAGACAGATCCTCATACAATCGGGAAGTTCTTTTGTGTTTTGGTGATCTGCAGTGAAAACCTACTTGTGCCGCACGGTTCAATCAAAAGATAAAAACCTACAGGTGGCATATTATACAAAATTGCGAAAACATAACGTAAAAAACGAATTGAAAAATTATTATTTCGTCTATCAAAATCGAAGCCAACACTGCAGATTATGTAAATCAAGATAGTGATAATATATTGTCACGGAATTTGCCCCACTCACACCCAAACCGACGACTGTGGTATCGCGAAATGCTAAGATTGCCCCAATCGCCCCTACACGACTCTGTTAAACAAACAAAAAGCCGTGGATCGAGACGGGACTAGAAAATTGGGGAATCGACGAGAAGCATTCGAGTCGTTCGGGAAGATGAATTTAGAGATACTAGAATATACCTGGAATATTCGTTGGGTCTATAAAAGAAAAATAAACGGCCGATTAAGTTAGTGTTGTATAAGTCTTGTATTACAGTGTTGAATTCAAGTGTTTTAGATAGCGATTAATTAAATAAGTGTTTAGTTGAGTTGTAATAAGTGTTCAGTAGTGTACTGAGTATAGTTAATAAAGAAGTAATTAATTAACGGATTGTTTTTCTGGCAATAGTAAAATTCGGATTGGGAAATCCGTGACAATATCAATAAATACATCATAAGTATTTCATATGATAACACTGTTAACATCTCAGATGAATTCAGTAGTGCATGTGAATTGAGTTCCGTTCTAAATATTTATTTTGTTTCTGTTTATTTAATTGGATTATACGCACACATAATATTATTGGTCCAAATTTGAAATTTCAATCACAAATAAATCCAAGAATATAATTTTATATGTAGATACCTAGCTATAATTTACTTGGTAATACGTAAATTGTCATAAAATTGACTTCAAAGTTGATGTTATTTGAGCGTCCATGTTGTAACAAACACTAGATTTTTTGTTTATTATTTCTAATTGATTACTCATTAAAATTACATTAATACAGATAATATTAGTTAATACATTTATAATGAAAGATTATTCATTATTCAAACACATTTATCAAGAAATACATTCAGTTTTTATTTTAGGTTATTATTGAGGATACTAATGTTATTGAGAAGCTATAATAAAAATGTTTATTTATAAGGCGTTATTTTTATGAACATTTAGTCATCATATTATACAAAAAAAATCCTGTGTTGTACAATTTGTTGAACGGAAACCCAAAAATACAGAGTTTATATTATATTAAGATCTAAATAGATTCTCATATACCTACTCCTACTCTACTTGCTGCTTTGTAGCCTCACTCTCTTTCTCTCTTCCTAAATGTATTTAATCAAACATATCATGTTGTCTGTCTCGGGCACAAGTAAGTTATATAAAGGGCACAATTAGGGCATATTTTGGTAACAGTGTCTTTTATATTTTGACATTTTAACTTGATCCGTATTTCTTTTAGGTCCAATTATCTTATTGGAACAAAATTCTTGTCGATTAATTATTAACTTACATATTACTTTAGTTTTTTCCCCAGGAAAAAGGCCAACGGATATAGGTAAACTTTCCCTATACGGAATTCTAACTTTAAATGTTTGTTGGGATTGAATTGTTAAAATCACTGTGATCCGATTAGGCTTGACAGTTAAACATACAATGCTTTAACTTTTTTTTTATTCGCAAAAAATACAAGTTACCGTTTCCTAAGTAATTAACGTGTCATCCGTGTCTAAACTCAATTTAAAATATTTTAGACCTAATTAACGTTATTCTAGCAGTGAAACCGTTACCTTTTAAGTATGCATGGACTTGATGTATAATTAACTTACACCTTACCGCTGCTACGTGTACAAAATGCAAATATACCTCTAAGACATTAAATATTTGGAAAATATGTGTTATTAATAAGCACAGGATAATGTATTCCCTACCCTCAACTTACAACAATATACGGGGCATCTCTTGGAACTGCAACCTGAATTATGAAAGCGCATTAAAATGTTTATCATCATTTTCTTTGGTGTTTATGTACCTTGATTGTCCGTCTTTACCTTCTACACCTCCACCACTGCATATGACAAAAAGCTATTTGTGCATGTGATATTGCAATCGACTTATGCCAAATATTATTGTCTTGTAATTATTAAAAAAAAAGTTTTGGCAGTGAACCTGCATCACATATTATGCGCATATGAAACACCATGCATTTCGGTACATTTTATTGTATCCATAAAAAGTTAAAAGGCTCCGTAATTTCAGTAAAGTATTCTAGATATATAAAAACTTGTCTAGACTTTCCAGAATATGCCTTGGGAAATTTGGACGTTACATAAACATGTAACATAACTATAAAATTTTTAAGGTATAAAAGTTATATGGATCAATTTAAAATTGTACATGCAATATAAATTTATAAGCTAAAAAGAAAATTATTTTTATGATTTTAGAAAAGGTCATATATAATATTTTCGCAATTGCTTTAAAAACTTTTTACTAATTAACATAAATACCAGCAGCCCCTATATCTACTTGATAAGTCACATTTATAGGTACACACATTAGCTAATGTACTCTAAAAGTATTTTAATTGTACTTTCCCGTCAAGTAATGTTTTCAATGCATATGTACATAGAAAATTAATTTTAATAAACTGGTTGCAAAAGAGTAAAAATTGTTAGTATCATATTTTATTGGCAAAGCTCTCCTGCTTTCTTTGACACCAAGTTTACAAAATTGTGATTACTCTTTATGGAAAATCCTTTAGGTATGCATTTTAACTTAATTTTATTACTGTATTCATGTACTTGTATAATCCTTCAAATATTCCTTCAAACTATACAAGCTATAAGTACAAATTCAGACAAATTCAAGATTTATATCTTATTTGTCAATGTTGGTAATTTTTGTAAAAAAGTCAGTTGTGTATAAATATAAAGGTGAAATTTACTCACATCGTAGACTACACAATCTGAATTTTTTGGTATAACCATCGAACCATAGTACTATATGAAACTGACGCTATATTTTAAGGAACAAAAGTTTACTTTTATTTGGAAACAATTCTAGCGGTACAAACTTAATGAAAACCTGTACAAAAAAAAAAAAAAAAACGTTTTGTAAACAGCATCGACAACTTTATTGACAGCTATACTAAGTCTGTCATGAAACAGAATGATTATGCCAAATATAAAAGCGTTTATATTGGGTGTTCCGAAATTAATGCAACATAGAACGAGAGTAAATTTCTAGCATAAAATAATGCGATGTAGTTAAACTTACTCTAGTCAAGAGTTGATGGTTAAAAGGATACAAAGTGCATGTTAAAGTTAAAATTTTATTTTCAATATTTGAAAATAACTTTTATAAAAATTCAAATTTATTTCTAATTCTGACCACACTAGCAGGGGGCGCCATTATGCTTTTCTAAATGACCGAACCTTTTTCGGCTTAGTATATACATCTGACTATTGACTAAAGCAATCGATTTTCCTACATTTTTTATGTGAAAAATGTTTACTTTGTTGAAGTCGTTAGGAGTAACCGTTTTTGTAATAATCCTATTTGAAATATTTACTGCACCTAATAAAAACATGTTTTGGTTTCAGGTAAAGTGACTTTTTCGCTGAAAATACAAGAAAATGTTAGTTGAGAAAGTTACTCAAAATGGTAATGGTAGTTATGGCGATATGTAGAATTCTAAGAACATCCGCAAGGTTTGATGAAATGTTATCTTTAGATTTTCAACAATCGTCAAAGCAAGTTTTATTGACATTTTACACATCACCATTATTTCGCATTCTAAATAACTTAACATTTCGCTGTATTTTCAGCTGAAAAGGCACTTTACCTAAAACCAAAACAGCTTTTTCTCGGTGCATTGAAGAGTTAAAATCCAATAATTTGGACTGCCATAATTTTAACAGGCTATAGTATACGTTAAAATAATTTTAAAAAATCTTTACTTAACATGGGTCCTAAACCCAACCATAAGCTCAGTTATTTAAAAATGTGTCCATAATTTTCTGCATATCTATAAATTTATTTACTTTTAGTTAAATACAAGAAGTAAATAAATTCATACAAATAATAAACATTTAATTTTATTTGTGCAGAAAATTATGGAGATATTTTTAAATTAATTGAAGTTGAGTACACCAAATTAGATAATTTGATTTTTCTCGAAAATGATTGGATTTAATACATATTTTACGAATATATGCATTGACACTTTAAACAATTCGTGTATAGCTTTATGCTGTACATTAGATACCCTTATAGACTGAATTAGATTAATTTATTAATGATTTTTTTTTTCAGACTGGGTACCAATAACGACACCAGATGGATGGGTTTTACTGCCGAGCGTAGAACCAAACATCACAAATTTAGAAACCCCCGAGACCACTTCATCTGCACCATTGCAGTCCAGTGTTTCTACTTCATCTAGTACACCATCTTCATCAAGTGCATCATCTACATCAAGTCTACCTTCAACCACCCAAATGCCATCTACTTCTACAACAACAACTATGCCGTCGTCATCAGCAACAGAAGGGAAACCTTCGATAACGTATATTCCCCTTGAAACGACCACCGAATCAGTACCAGCATCATCTACAAGTGGTACAACGACTGCATCTCCTCCAACTGCAACAATGGTAACTTCAGAGAATACCACCACCTCAGCACCAGTTCCAACACATCCGGTGAATATGAGCGACTTTACAGATGGTAAGAGATTTACTACGCTTTTAATAATAACATGAATCATAATCAAAAATTATGCGCCAAATATCAATTTTAAGTGAAGACAAAGCAAAATTTTGAATCTACTTATTTATCTTTATAATTTCATTAAATGGATACGCCATTAAAATCATATCTCATACGATATAGAGTGATTCCGAATTATGTGCAAAAATTTAAGGGTAGATTGTACAACCGATTTTACTAGGGGTCTTTCAATTTTTATGATCTAAACCACCTTGAAGAAGTTACAACCCATTAACATGACTCTCGGAAACTATTACCGACATCGAGCATAGTTGATTTAAGGTACTACTTTTAGAATCACGTTGTATACAATGCTTTCGAAAAGTAACGAATAAATTCATTATTTCTGAAATTGGGAAAAAATCCCCTGGCACGTTGATTTTGTTTTAAAAAAAGCCACTTTTTGATATACGACCCACATTTGTGACGTCATCGTTGTTTGATTGTCATCGACAATTGTTTTAAATAGCAACCCCCAATTTTGACCATGCCATTTGAAAGAGCGTGTCATTCTACATACATACATTATGAAAAATTATGGTGTTACATAACAAATATTTCAAGAAAATAATGATTGAAGATTTTAATATTTAATTTTCACAATACTGAAAACAATTATGATTATATAAAAAATCGACTAAATTAAATGTTCAAATTGTGCACCGTTGGCTGCCTGGCAGTAGTCAAGACGATTAATAGATTCTTTTTGGACAATAACTTCAGGAGGTATACGATATATCTCGTGACGAATTCTTGCTTTTAAATCTTCAAGAAATAATCTAGGGGTGTCAAATCAGGCGAACTGGCTGGCCACTCAATCGACCCTCTTCTCCCCATCCAACGATTCGGGAACAGCTCATCTAAATAAGCACGGACAAGTGTTGCATAATGGGTCTTCAAACATTATTTTCTTGAAATTTTTGTTATGTAACACCATGATTTTTCATAATGTATGTATGTAGAATGACATGCTCTTTCAAATGGCATGGTCAAAATTGGGGGTTGCTATTTAAAAAAATTGTCGATGACGTCATATCTCGAACAGTGATAACGTCACAAATATGATTTGTATGCCATAAAGTGCCTTTTTTAAAAACAAAATCGACACGCCAGGGAATTTTTTCGAAAATTTCTCAGTTTTAAAAATAATGAATTTATTCGTTACTGTTTCAAAGCACTGTATAAAATTACTGAGAAATTTCTATGATGAAGCTATTCTATCTATAAGCAAAATTTTATAAAGAGTCAACTGTAAGTCTAAAAAGAAAAATACACGGAAGGGCAATTTAAATATTAAAATGGGCTACAATTCGAACAATTTCAGTTAAACGGATATTACCTATTGTTATTTTAATTTTACTTTGGCATTTACTTTCATTGTCAGCTTTTAATGGTCTATTATTTTGAAACTGCTGAAAATAATTGCTGAATTTTAGATTACTGTGTTATAAAATTTACACCTATTGTGTGTTAATTTATTTTGTTTAATCTTTATGACCCATAACAATTAAAAGTACACCTATTTAGTTTTTTATAGTCTGCTAAACGTAATAAATTTGGAAATACAGAAGTATTGTTTTCTACGATCCAACAGCAGAATTAATTTTAAGCAGAATAAGATTATGGAAAAATATATAGAATATTCCATTAAATAACATAACGTTAATCTATAACATAGAAAAAAATTGAGTGCGCCACTGGATTCTACGGAAAAGATACATAGGAATCACTATAAGAGTGGTTTAAAAATAGAAAAAGTTTTAAAATTCCCCTGTAAGTAAACGAAAAGTGCTATGAAACTTCTGTTAACACATTCAATTGTTTCTGGAAAAAGTAACATATTATTGCAAAAATCTTTTTGAATTATCTCAGTAATTCCTGAGATACATATAAAAACCACTGAAATTGGGACAGTCTGTGGAGTAGCTTTATTACTAACAACATAAACAATACATTTATTTTAATAGATTTTTCTACACAGTAATTTAAAACTTTCAAAACTGTGTAGGTAGTTTACAGATAAATCCAGTTTTTTACATTTTGAAATAAATTAAAACTCCTACAGATTCTGCTGCAATCCAATTTTCTTCAAGTACATCTGCCACTTGAAAAACAAAGTACAATTATGTTCTGTCCAACTCATTTCTATTGAAAAGCTTTTATCATGAAATTCATTGTTTAAGAAAATATAAGGCAGGTCAGTAATACTATACTTATGTCTAGATATTTATTAGACAGAGCACGATTGAAATGTTTAAAAAAGAATTGTAATTTCAGAAGTCCTTTATTGTAATAGAAATAATACAGTATCTTTTGAGTTGTCATATAATAAAGAAAGATATATGAATGAAATGCCCCGTCTTAATAATGACAATTAACTACAGATTTGACTCGGACTTGTGCAACAAAGTCGATAAAAAATGGCATATAACGAAACAAACATTAGGTATGTTTCAGTATAAAGTCCCTGCTTTATTCCAACAATTTTTCAAATGTTCCGAAAACTTCTGTGTTTCATTTTATAATTGGACAAATTCGCACCACCTTCTTCTTCAACTTAATTTTTTTCCTCAGATCCTCTTTAAGGAATTCAAAAAGATAGTAGTCGCATGTCTGAAACTCCATGGGGGGTGAGATCCATGTGATAACGCAACATCGTAGAGAAGAACAACGTAGTTACTCAATAGACGTAATTTTGTTTTTACAAAATCTAACTTTAAAAGAACTTGACTGTAATATTCTGCACTAACAGGGAATTCAGTCAGTTAACAGATCTATCAGAATCAAACCTTAAATATTGCACAATATTGTAGCTAAACCTTAAGCATCTAACAAAATGGTAATGTATTTTTTTGGCGGCAAAGATTTTAGGTGGCACAAATCCATTCAAAATATCATGACTTTCATTTTTAAATCGTTGAAAAATTTCTTACAAAGCGTCTACCGTGCAAGAACTGTGTTAAAGCTCAGCTTCGCGTGAATAATACGAGAACATTTATTTTTACCAGATCAGTAAATTCACGAATTTGTATCTGTTCTCTCAAACTGCAGTAGCGCATCTTGCAGCATGAAGCAAATTTGGCAAACAATTGCGACCCCCAATAAAAGACTCATACTAATAAAAGACAAAGTTGACTGAGAGACATCCTTCAGAAAATTGTATTCGCACACGATAAATACTGCCATACAGAAAATTTAATAATAGTTTGTAGTGATAGTAGTTGGAACAAGATACAATTGTCATTATTTTTATGAACAAAACATAATATTTGCCACTCGTAGGCTACAAGAGTGCCTTTTTTCATTATTTTGAAGTCACTTTCACGGAAGCGGCGTAGTCGCGATTCACGTTCAATATAAACCACTTTCTGTGCAATTAACAGCTGCATAGGATGATTGGACTGTTGCGAGGAAAACCAGAAAAGGCGCATCACATCCGTAACTGCGGATGACGGTTGTTATTGTTGAAATGGCAAGAGTAACATCATTAAATGGAATTAATACAATTGCAGACGTCATATTGAAAGTGCAAGAATAATAGTAAACTACAATTTCATTTTTAAGTATTGTTTGTGGAAGAAAATGTATTAAATCATTTTGCAAACCATGTCCTAAAATTTTCAACTTCGATACTAAAGACTCATATTTTTCTTAAAGCTGTCAGTAACAATTTGGCAGTAATCAAGTTAGAACAGATTTCGTTAATATTAGTCAAAATTTGCAAAATGTTGTTGAACATAATTGATCAACAGCAGAACAGTTATCTGTCTTTAGGAGAATCATTTTGAACATGACACTAACAGATAGTACAGGAACTTGTGCTGCTAAGAAATTTATGAATATCTTAAGGACACCGCTTTAGTACGCAAATTTCAATGAATTCATAACTGCCTTTAAAGGCAGTCTAAAAAAAATGTACGCAAGTTGGAAAAAATACATCTGCATTGTGCCAATTATACAAGTTCTTTCTAGGGTATACAGGGTATCAAAAATGGTACAGGGGAAATCAAAATAATGTCAGTACTTCAAATGCATTTCACTCCTATCTGGCTTTCTTACGGATATACAGAGTTTCCAAGTTAGTCATAATGTCTACGCCGTAATTTTGGCAAGCTTGAAATTTGGGCAATAGTAATTACTCATCGTAATACAACTTTTACTATTTAAATTGAAAAGTTACATGTTTTATTATACAGGTACGGTCAAAATTAAGTTAGAATTTATACAATTTTGACGGTATTGTCAAAATTGGCATTTTGCGGTCACAGTTAAATTCCCCTATCAATTTGCTATAAAAAGCTATAGGTACCTGTTTTATTCTATATATTTTACCATTTTCGAGATAATAATGTATATGGGTATTTCTAGGTTAAAAAATAAAAATGACCCCAACATGTTGTATCGTGTACAACGGAGAAGTTTAGACAATTATTAGAAACGCGAGGTTATATTGAAATAGTTCTATTTATATTATTCATTATTAATTTTTTATTGTCTTAATAAATTATTAGATATTACATACATCATTAAATATGCGTTTATCTCCAAATTAGTAAAAGATATCGAATAGAACAAGATATACCGGTATTCTAGCAAATTAATAAGAGAATCTAACTGCGAATGCAAAATGTCAAATTTGTCAACACCGTCAAAATTGTACAAATTCTAATTTTGGACGTTCTTGTATAATGAAGCATGCCTAATTCCAACTTAAATAATGAAAGTTATATTACAATGAGTTGCAATTATTGCTTAAACAAGATCGCTAAGGTGACGATTTATGACTAACATTCGATATTTAACCTCTTAGTTAGAAACCCTGTATATCCGTAAAAAAGCCAGACAGGACAAAAATGTATATGAAGGACATTATTCTGACTTTCCCTCTATGTCCTATCATTTTTTATCATTAGTTTCTAGACACCTTGAATAATAATTTGCAAATTCATGTCATTTAGAATAAGAAACCAAGCATATATACTCCTTACGTTTCATCACAAAAGTAGTTAGTTTCCTAAATTTTACACGCCAACTGCACATTAAGAAAATTATAGACAAAATTCTAAACATTATCACATCCCGTAAAATTATTTTAAAAAATTAATAAGACTTGAATGAAGTAAATTATTTTTCACACTGTAAAGTACAATATAAAAAGGTATGGTTCTTCAATGAGGAACCATGTTCTCTAACACATTTTTCATTCATAAATTAATAAGATCTCATATTCCTATTCTATAACACGCCAAATTTAAGTAAAAATTAGAATTATGTAACAATGATATCAGTAAGTACATAAACGATGAAGTAACTTTAAGACTGGCATTTCAAGGACAAATAATCATATCTAAATATGCATAAAAAATACACCAAGTAGGTGGAGGTCCTTATTATAGTCTTAGATCCCACTATAAAACGACCTTCACCGAGCTGGTTAATGGATGAAAAGTATTTTATATCCAATTAAATATGACAATAAATACATTGCAAATGGGTTGTCTAAAAAAATTCAGTCCAGGATATGATTAATTAACAATTAAAAATTATTATTTTTTAAACATTTCACTGGTTTGATTAATAGACAAATTCCATACCAATCGAAAGTATGAAGCCCATAGAATATGCAAACATTAGGTTGACTATTTTTTTCCCGTCACAACTCTTGGGTAGGCAGGTATAAACAGGTAAATCGATACTAGTAACTTGCACCGGTGTGGTTAACAAATTAAAGTTAAATAAAAATAAAGATTATTTCATTACCAACACGGTGGTATAGGGTTGTCTGCGAAAAATCAGTCCTCAATTCCGGTTGTTCAGTTTTAAAAAGTCGCGAAGTATACGTACATAAAATTTGAGGTCGATCGGATTCGATTTGTGGTCGTGAGATGTGCAGAAAATTTCTTTTACTCCTAACGACGAACATGAGGCTAAGTAAACGGCGGCTGTGGAACGGGATCAGGGGTTTCCCGAATTCATAACTGAGGGGTGGAGTCTTGAAGTCACGAGTTCGAGAAATCGACCTTTTCTGTTTCATTTCGAATACATATTTGAATGTTTTTTATGAAAATATGAAAAAATTCTTCTATAGAATTTTTTGTATAAACAACGGTTTACGAGTTGGGCGGCAAAATACCACCGCCCCCGGACTTTATTAAATTTTTTGGAAAAAGGGATAAACGGATTGTCTTCATTTTCGGTATAGACTATTATTTCCTGGTAGTGACTTGAAATGATTTTATGACGTTCCTGCCGCCCCTCCGGAGACGGCCCTTGAAAACACAAAATTTGTCTAAAATCATTTAAATTTTTTGTGGCTTCTCCACCTTACCTATCGAAAAGTATAATAAAATTTTTTGATTATATGTATCGTTTCCTTAAAAAAAATTAAACGTAATTCGGGGCGGCAAATGGATTATTAGAAAATTTTATTTTTTACAGGTTTTCGATCTCGACATATCATTAGGGCGTTAGGGGTTCCTAGGAGCAGATTAATAATAATAGGTACCGCCGCCCCCGACATTCGATTTTTTGGAGAAGCGGATAAACGGATCGTTTTCGTTTTCGGTATGAACGAACTACACACAGCTGCAATGCTGTGTACTCTTCTATCGCATGCAATGGTTCGCTGGGGAATATTTCACTTTTTAAAACTCGACAACCGGAATTCAGGACTGATTTTTCTCAGACAACCTTATACCAACGAGTTGGTAATGAAATAATCTTTATTTTAGTTTAACTTTAATTTATTAACCACACCGGTGCAAGTTGCTAGTATCGATTTACCTGTTTATACCTGCCTACCCAAGAGTTGTGACGGGAAAAAAATAGTCAATCTTACGTTTGCATATTCTATGGGTTTCATACTTTCGATTGGTATGGAAACCGAGAATTGTCTATTAACCAAACCAGTGAAATGTTTAAAAAAAATAATTCATTCATCATATTCTGAACTGAAAATTTTTAGACAACCCATTTGCAATGTATTTATTGTCATATTTAATTGGATATAAAATACTTTTCATCCATTAACCAGCTCGGTGAAGGTCGTTTTATAGTGGGATCCTATACTATTAGCATAGTACTAAAATATTATGCTGAATCATTTCCTTTAACTTTTGAAGGGAAAATGTACTAGAAAACATGAAAAACTCTAAATTTGTATCTTATCACTGTGTTTTATTCACCGTGAAAAATACTTGATAATTTACATAAATTGGAGTGTTACTAGTTTTTTAAAAGAATTCTGCGGGATGTGATAATATTTATAATGTCCTATATGATTTTCTCAACGTGCAGTTGACTTATAAAATTCCGATTTTATGATAAAACATCATAGGTGAAAATGATGCTCTTTTTTCTTATTCTAAATGACTTGTCAGCCTGTAAATTGTTTTACATCCAGGAGAAAACTTGTCTAATTGACGTGGTAAAGATATATTCTTTCTAACTTACTCAATTTTTTTTTTAGACTGTCTCAACAAACAGCTATGAAATTCGTTGATCTGCATATAAAAACGGCGCCCTTAAAATAAGTTTGCGTATGCGAATATTACATCTGAGATTACATCTTTAGATGTCGAATATTCGTTTCCAAAATACATTATAAGGATCACTTAATTTGAAAAGCCCAGCTCAAATGTATACCTCCTTCATAACTTGGAAGGTAATATAAGTAAAATACCAGACGGGCTCTATATTAAATATATTCCATATTTTACATGACTAAGAGTATGTTAAGCTCAACTACGTATTACACACATAAATAACATAGTTAGTAGCTCCCGCACAAATCCCACCTCGCATTTCTGTTAAGCCTTTTACGACCCGTATTGTAGTTGGTAATTAACCAGAAAAACGGATAATTTAGGTATGTACAGGCTGGAGATGTATCAGATGCAATTACCTATAAATACCTGCTTATGCCTGAACAGGCTTTATGCGGTTTTTTTCAAGACATATACTCTCGATTATTTGACTTACATCAGTTTAGTAGTATATACGACACAATTAAGGACGCTAATGAGCTTGCGATAATAAAATTTAAAAATAGACAGGATCGTACTAGGGCAATATTCTATAAATATACAAGTAAGCAAAAGAAACATATTATTTATCAAATTAATCAACATACGCTGCTTAACATAATTAAGTACACAAATTATTTAAATTAAACAGTAAATTTGTAAATAATCCCTGATGAGGTAAATTCAAAATATGAAAATAATTGTATAGATGCCACTTTCCTATATACTATCAACCAATAGATGATTTGAATTTGTAAGGTGAAGTAAAGCAAAAAATTGTAATTTTGTTGTATAATTTTTTCATTAAAGTACGAAATTCAAGGTAATCCTTAAGATCGCCGTAAAATGATCAAAGTTGTGGTGGTTTTAGGTACAGATATCTCAGAAAAGAAAACGCCTAGAGCAAAAGTAATATCAAAAAAAAATCTAGACATTTGGTTAGCACGAGGATCTGACATATTCTTGGGCTGTCTAATAGATAAAGCAAATCAATTTATAGACACGTATCAATAGCAATGATATTAATAAAAACAATATGACAAAATTAAAAAACTAATGTCTTCTGCTTTTTTGGATAGGCATTTAAAGAACTATTTGATTTATCTTCAACATCTTTTCATAATCTTAAATAAAATTTGTTTTATTCTATATTCCATCTAGCGAAGGAGACTTTATGATGTACACATTAAAAATGGCCACCCTGTATATTTATAGAAACTTATTTTTGAAAATAACTTAAAAATCTAAAATTTATTATCGAAACATATTTTAGAATCATTCAAGTGAATTTGTAGATCTCCGCTATTTTAAAAGAACGAAATTGAACTAAAAAATTATTTTTAGAGCAGACTGTGTTAATAAAGGATGGTACATGCAGTGTGTCACCAGATAGGTGAAACAACTCTTGTAAGAGAAGACAAAAATTAGTTGAAATATGGCATTTTAGAATTCAGCTCTGCTTGTTTGTATAACAAAAAGTGCTATGAATTCAGAACCGTCAAATCAAGTTTCTTAGTGTAAAAAGTTTTTTGCAAGACTTGTAGAAGGACCGTTGTACAAGTTATATATTACTTTCAGTAGTTGAAAACCTCTAGATAAAGAGCTACCAATTTTTTGACATGTATAAAAATTATACATATTTTACTATCCACATAAAAATGATACCTTATTGTAGTTTAGTTAATGTTGAAAACCTCGCCATTTTCAATATTTATGTAACTGTAAATGTTCTAGAAAATTGCCCAAAATTTATTCCTTTCAATTGCAGCAAAAAAATAAGTACGCCTAGGACATTGCACAGCTACTTAACTACTTCAATTTTCCATTGTAAGATCATATCGCCATAGAGAAAAGGCGTTTTATAAGTGAAAATATTTTTCTTGATTTTACAGATTTGAAGAAACTTTTTTGTATCTTACAAGTCATGTCACCTATCAAAGAACACTATGTATAATAAGTTTAAATTAATTATACGTATCCCGTCAAAACAAAACTGGAAAAGTTTCCTCTTATAACTTTATCAAAGTATTAGGTATGTGACTATCTAGTTTTTCCCTCAGAGCGGGGCGCCCTTAAAAATAAAACACATGTTTTAGAGGATAGGCCTATAGATATATTTTTGTTAGATTTTCTACTCTTTTTAGGTCAGTTTTTAGTGGATGATAATCGAAGAATAATGCTTTCATATATTAATGAAAATTTTATTGAACGATGTTGACATGTGATAACAATAGACGTGCGGTACGGACTTACAATTTAGGCTATTTACTTGTTGCTGAGTTTTTGTCTTGTCAAAGCGGGACATTTTTACGTATTTTGGGGACAGCGGGACACATAGCTTAAAAGTGGCACGTATGGTCACGTTAGGTATGTTAAATGTTGCAGAACTTTACTGATACGTCTCCACAAAAAAAGAAGGTAGCAAAGAACTAGTTTTTTACCAATAAAAAATGACATTACAATTACAATCATCAGTATTCCCATCAGCTCGCAGCTGCAATTGTCAGAACGATCTGTTAAAAGGCGATGATTTCTTCGACAAAATAAGAAATCAGTCTCTGGAGAACGTGGCTCATGAACTCTCAAGGTAAATCGCCGACCATTGGTCGTGCCATAGCCTCGACACTGAAAATAAAACAACAGAGAACAAGTTTGCATTTAGTCTTCGGTTGTACAAGTGGTGTTTAAAGTGTGCCTAGCCTGCAAGATAATTTAGTTCAATTTAGCGATGTTCGGTTATGACAAGTGAAAAATTTTAAGTGCAGTGAGGATTCTTTAACGATTTGCCGATACTGAATTGCCTCCTTCCATTACAAATAATAACCTGTTCTTAGAGTTTTTCAATGCGTTTATGGGATGAGACTGTTTCTCTGGCGCTTAAAGAATTCCAACTTGTAATTAGTAAAATTATATTTACGGGCATAAAAACGTAATTGAAATTCACCTTTTTTGCGGCGAAGTATAAATATTCTACCTTGAGCTCTAAGTACACTCATTTTTTCTCGTCGTAACTTTACAGTTCAAAGCTCTAAAATTCTTCTACTTAATACCTACTAAGTAATTCATTCAAGAATGTTTCTGATTACATTCTATCTCATTCAATCCAAATTCAGAAAAGTATAGCAAATCTAAGATTAATTATTAGGTATGTTTGAAAATGTTATGTTGAATCAAGGAATATTGGGAGCTATTTTTAACTAGGTCAAGCCATTAACTATATATTCTTTGGACTAAAATAATGGAATTTTTTATGTAGCTGCATTTTCAAAATAAAAATTTGTTAAATGATTTTTATTTTTAGTTTCAGTGGTTTTAGAAATATTTGTTTGAAATCTGGCACCTATTTTTATATTAAGTAGTAAATATCAAAGTACAAACGGAGAGGGATGGTTGTAGTACCCCTTTTTTAGATAGAGCGTGTTTTAAATTCATTTTTTCACTCTTATAAGATTTTTATTTGAAGTTCGGTTTACGATATACTGTAACTTTTTTGGATGTGTTAGAATTAACATAAACTAAATATCGCCAAGTTTTAAATGGTCATATCCATTTTATTCAGTAAATTGAAATAAACAAAACGGAATTTAAAGAATATATTACTTTTATAAAATATATACTTATTCCTTATATAAAAGATCATCTGAAGCTATTTATTTGTGGCATAATTTTAGTTTTTCTTTAGTTTGATTGGGTTTCTGCCATACTTCTGAAAAAATAAAGATTAATTAAATAAGCCCTTGCGCCAAACGGATCAGTTAAGGGTTATTTTTGACACTAATTTTGCCTATCCAAACAGTCTCACACTGAAAAAGCAGATAAATAAAAAATAACAAAAACCACATCATTATCGTGCACTTCTATATTTTTGACGTTTCGAAACAAAAAGAAGTAACAATAAAATCATTTAACATCTCTATGGAAGCACATAAACAAATTTTAAACTGTCAAACTTGACTTACTTTTAATACATTTGCTATTTTGAGAACAAAAACAACAAATATTTGTTATTTTTTACTTAGCTATCTGCTTTTTCAGTGTGATTTTTTGGTTAGGCAATCTTAGTCTCAAAAATAACCCTTGACTGATCCATTTGGCGCAAGGGCTTATTTAATTAGGTAAAGTTTATTTTTTCAGAAATGTGGTAAAAACCCAATCAAACTAAAGAAAAAATAAAAGAATTCAGTGCGTATTAGACAGTATCCCCACAAAACTCTCAGTTTCTTTCAGAAACAAAGATCTACAAATATAGAACGGAATACATGTATCAGAAACCTTACTCCAATATAAAACATATATATGCATTATGCATAGGTACTGTTAATAATAGAAATAAATTTTAGATATAACATTAACATCATAAATTTTGCATGTTCTAAATAATAATTTATTATTAATAAATAATATAATATCAGGCATGAGTTAATCTACAGTACCAAATTATATAGTCTAGCGGAGTCCCTCGATAACAATTTGCTTTTTTTAATTATCTAATCTATATGGAAGGGAATTACTCTTGTCATTTTCTTGTAATGTCTTTCATTTAAAGGATGCGGTAAATATTTTTCACGAAGAATACAGTACAAACATGTGCCACAGTAGTTAATTCCAAAAACCGTTTGGAACTTGAAAATTAAATAAAAATTTTAGAAAAAACTATATAGAGTGCTTCTATTATATTTAAAATTCTATTAGTTTTTGTTAGAACCTGTAGGTTGTCATAGGAAACATGAAATTATAACCGTAATTTGAAACATTTACTTTAATTAGAAAGTTTCAAAATAAAAATGGTCGTTTAAATTTAAAAATGTGGGATCAATTTATATTGAATATAGTGTCACACAATTTCTTATGTTGTATTTGCCTCTAAGACATCCAAAATTTAATATCGGTAACGTATTCTACCTTAACACATGTTCATAAATTTTAGATTTTCCAATTTATTTCATAGCAGCTAACACATTTCCAAGTTTTGTTATATAAATCTATTCACATTTAGAAAGGCGATATATTGAGCAGCATTTATTGCATTTTAAATTTTAATGGATATATTAAAATGAAAAAATCTGATCTGAGGCACAATACAAGTGTAATTTCTACTACCGAACGTCAAATATTTGTTTTGTGTATATTGCACGTTGAACAATTTCATTTTAGATATGCCATTTCTTTCGAGAAATCAAAACAGATTTTAAGTTAAGCTCAAAGCCGAAGATTACATTTTTCTATGATTCCTGCAGAGACTACAGGTGGACATTTATTTATATAGAAAGTGCTATGTTACACAACTGGTAAAATATATTTACAAGGGTATTTCTGTACTTGTTTTCCTTCCTTCGAAATAAAAAATTTGCATATATACTACAAATGCTACTAAATGCATTTTAAAATAGAACTATGCAAAATTTAAAAACCTGCAAATTGACATATGGTTGTGCTGGTCTGCCGATTTGAGTTATCTATATGCATTTGGGACTTGATGGAAAAAGCAAGCCTAAATGAAGTTTAATATAATGTCAAACATATCTACTTCATAAAACGTAATCTTTTAAGGGCTTTTATTACTAAGTTACGGAACTTTCAAGTTAAAAACTGAAATATATTTTTTTTATAATTTCTAACCTATATATCCAAATACATTTCGGATTTAGTGATTCATAAAATATATACAGGGTGTTTCAAGAGAAGATGTACATACTTCAGTATGTTATTCTACGTTCAATTTTCAGTTTAAAAATTGCTATGAACTTAAATCTGGAAACACTTCGTTTAGGACAGTGTGTTAAATTAAAAAAAAATAATTGCATTTTCGTTAATAACTCTCGACTACTTTGTGTTAACTTCATGAAATTTTGTATGGGGGGATTTCTTGCGACGGTAAATTGAAATTTTATGCACAATTGCCTGTATCTCCAAGAGGGCGCCACAAGCGACCATTAGGATCCTTTTAAAGCGCTTCAACTTTTTTGTGCCACGGTGTATGTCATTTTAGAATAGAAAAACATTTTCCCCTACCTTTTCTACTTAAGAAATGTGCACCTTATTGAAGTCCCTAGGAGCAGCTATTTCCGTAAAAAATCTAAAGATGGTGATGCACGCAAATTATGATTAGAGTGAATCGAAAGTTATTGTCAGGTTTTGTACATTTTATTTAGATTTTATTTTTGTAATTCTCACAAAAAAAACTGCTTGTTTTGATTAGAAACTAGTAGTTATTAGTATTTAAAGTGTTATACCTTGTTGCTTAGATAAAAGTAAGCACTGTAATACATAATTTGCATGCATCACCATCTTTACATGAATTTTTAACGAAAACGGCTGCTCCTAGATATTTCAATAAGGTGTACATTTCTTACGTAGAAAAGGTAGGAGAAAATGTTTTTTTTATTCCAAAATGGCATACACCGTGGCACAAAAAAGTTGAAGCGATTTAAAAGGATTCTAATGGTCGCTAGTGGCGTCCTCATGGAGATATAGCCAATTGTGCATAAAATTTAAATTTACCGTCTCAAGAATCCTCCGCATACAAAATTTCATGAATTTAACTCAAAGTAGGTAGAGAGTTATTAAAGAAAATGTATTTTTTTTAATTTGACATCCTGTATATCCCAAGCGAAGCGTTTTCAGATCTAAGTTCATAGGAAATGTTTTGCTTAAAATTTAACGTAGAATAACATACTAAAGTATGTACATCTCCTCCTGAAACACCCTATATATCTTATAGTTCTTTTGACATTAGAAGTAGATAAATCTAAATCACCCTCAGAACAGGGACAAACTATGCTTTCTGGTTAATAATCCACCATTTTCTCAAGGAAAAGTTATGTATCTGACTTTATTTTGATTCAAGTCCTATACTTACAATACTTCAAATAACGTGAAATTGTGTTCATTATTCTGATTGTATTATGCATCACAATGGCAAGCTACCATTTATCATATATTAATGATGCCTATGAATCAAGTGAAGGCAATAATGATGGTGGTGGTGTAACTTGACCCTTATTGATTTACAGAACATTCACAGCAAAGGCACGTGCCGCCTGAAATGGCTTTCTATCGAACGCCTAAAGTCCTATGCAGTTTTATTGACGTCATTCTAATTTACGCAGTTTCCACACGCAATCTCAACTAGAAAATAAATTTATTCATCGGGTGTTTTCACGGCAGCTCTTAAAATATGCCCCCAGCATCGAGAATCATGTTTTACATAAGACTTTGTTATTTCTGGCTTACCCGCAATACCTCTCTCGGTTCTGGGAAGAAGAATAATATTTCTTTCTACAAGGAACACAATGCAGTTAACGAAAGTACCAGACGTAATGAAACCAGAATGATACAATTTATTTAAATACCTACAAATTATGTTTTGTATATACAGAGTGTGTGCAAATGATCAGTCAAATTAAGAAGGTGGATGCAAAGGAACACTAGTGATACCTGTACAAAATTATTTAAAAATCGATAGATTCACGAAAATGTTATTAGAAGAAATCTATAAAAACAAAAATTTGACACCTTGTAACTTCGCTTGAAATATTGACGCATAAATTCCGGACACTCTGTATATACAACAATGACTGTCTTATAAAAACATTTAATAATAATTTATCTACAGTCGTGTCCAAAGTCACAGCGTTTTATATAATAAGTGTGTGCATCTACTAAAAAAAAAATTAATCGATGAGTATAACACAATAGACAAACAATGAACATTCATTTTGAATTTTGATTTAGTACATATATAGTTTAAATAAAATAAAGATTTTCAAATATTATAATCCAAGCGTATTGATAATAAATGCAACAATTTAATGAAAGATTTCAAAAGTAGTAATAAAAGTCACATGACAATAAATTACGTACATAATAATACAGAAAACCAACATTAAAGCTTATTAAAACTAGAGTAAACAAATTAATTCATATATGAAAAATTAAAAGTATAAATAGAATAACATAAAATTGAAATAAAAAATACTAAAAAAAAAATAATAAAACATCATGAATAAAAAAGTTAGGGTCGTATTTATAAAATGTGTTTTTTCATTTTATCGACGGTGTTCTTAGTAGATCTTAGGGTATTCAAGTGAAGTATGGTGGTTTAACATAAATAGTGAAATGGTAGATATGATGAAAATGTTTAAAATTTTATACGCAGATTGGAGAGAAGGGCTAAGAATGTCTCAAATGATCGTACTCGACTCAAAAATACTTATTTATCTATTTTTTTTTCTCTCAACTTCATACAAAAATATACAGAATAGTGGTCTCCCATCAAGAATAGGACACAAATCCAAAATTATTTATTGCGCCTAATTTCCTATTTTTTTCCGCAAAAATTAATTACACTACTACATATGTACCAATGGTCGTAATTTAAGAAAGTTGTTAGCAACTATTTATTTTTCAAATGGTTTCACATTTCCTAGTTAACTGAATATTTCTACAATATTGAAAAAAAATGGAAGGCAGTTTCAATACCTAACCCCTTACCTATATATCTCTCCACTGAAAAAGTTGATAATAATTATTCACGATTTCACTTACCAGATCTTTTTTCGCCGTTCATTTATTTACAATTTATTTTTTATTTAGTGTAGCTGAAATATATTAAAAGAAAAGGTACCCATCTAAAATTATTTCGTGACTGAATTCTTTATTTTTTTCTTAAAAGATTTAAGAAGTCGTAATAGAGCTTCCATATTACATTCCTGAATGAAAAAACTTTTATTTACACGATTCTCACTTACATTTTCAACATGTTAACAATGGGGATATAATATAAACGCATTGAAAGATTTAAATAAGTTACTCTCTGATTTTATGTTTTACATATCCGGAGTGCAAGAGTCCATGTGCACTCGACTTGATTTTCTAATGGCAAATGTAACCACTGCTCTTTTGTTGGCAACAGTGTGTGGCAGGAGAATGTACCCGGAGGCCCGGATCGTCGGCGGCGAAAAGTCATCTTACGGCAAGTGGCCCTGGCAGATATCCTTGAGGCAGTGGAGGACCTCCACATACCTGCACAAATGTGGAGCGGCGCTGCTGAACGAGAACTGGGCCATCACAGCTGCCCATTGCGTGGACCAGTAAGTATTTTTCAAATTTAAGGCATGAAAGTATATACAGATGTTTTTGCTTATGTTGGCATAAAATGTTATGTACAATACATAACTAAATTTTTGAAAATAATTAAAATTAATTTAAATGAAAAATTTATTTAATAAAAGTTCATAGTGATGTTCCATTAACCATTAAACAAGATTTATATCCATTATCCACGACCACTATATTAAGGATTAATACGTCTGTTTTCCGAGGATTAAGAGCGCCGCGCCGTATTCTTGAAATAGTGTTTTCTACAAATAGACATTTAAGAACTGAATAATATAGAGTTTTGAAAATAACAAGAATAAAATCAATATACAGTACTTTCGAAAAGTAACAAATAAATTATTTATTTTTGAAATAATATTTGTGACGTCATCGTTGTGCGAGATATGACGTCATCGACAATTTTTTTAAATAGCAACCCCTAATTTTGACCATGCCATTCTACATACATACATCATGAAAAATGATGGTGGTGTTACATAACAAAAATTTCAAGAAAATAATGTTTGAAGATTTTAAAATTTAATTTTCACAATACTGTGCACCTCCCCATTATGCAACACCTGTCCGTGCTTATTTTGATGAGCTGTTCCTGAATCGTTGGATAGGGAGAACGGGGCCAATTGAGTAGCCAGGCCAGGCCTAGATCGCCTGATTTGACACTCCTAGATTATTTCTTGTGGGGATACTTAAAAAGCAAAGTATACGTTACTAGATCGGTTAATTTAGAAGATTTAAAACCAAGAATTCGTCACGAGATACATCGTATACCTCCTGAAGTTATTGATAATGTTCAAAAAGATTAATCGTCTTGGCTACTGTCAGGCAGCCAACGGTGCACAATTTGAACATTTAATTTAGTCGATTTATTACATAATCATTACCATTTTCAGTATTGTGAAAATTAAATTTTAAAATTTTCAAACATTATTTTCTTGTTATGTAACACCATAATTTTTCATGATTAGAATGGCACGCTCTTTCAAATGGCATGGTCAAAATTGGGGGTTGCTATTTAAAAATATTGTCGATGACGTCATATCTCGAACAACGATGACGTCACACATGTGAGTCGTATGTCAAAAATTGCCTTATTTAAAAACACAATCGACGTGCCAGGAGATTTTTTCGAAAACTTGTCCATTTTCAAAAATAATTAATTTATTCGTTACTTTTCGAAAGCACTGTATAACATCAGAGAGCGATTTATCCGGCAAATTTTTAGGTACTAAAATCTTTCAAAATACGTATTTTTTTAAATTCAACTATAGATGTAAACATTGATAGTTTTGCATATAAGATTGTTCACTTTTGTTTATAACTATGTGCAAATAATTGTTAAAATGTGGGGTTAGAATAGCGTGTCATACAAATGCATTTTAAAAGTTATTATATTATTTGAGGAGAGTTTAAATAGTAAAAGCGGATAAACAAAACATCAGTAATTTTATTTTTGATATTACTTTTGCTCTACGTGTTTTATTTTTCGAGATTTCAGTACCTAAAAAACACTACAAATTTGAACATTTTACGGCGAGCAATACGGCGACCTTAAAGATGTTTTAACACACTAATAGATTAGAGTTCATAATACCACACTTTAATTATATAGCATTTTATTTAGAATTATTATTAACATTAACATCTACCTCAAGAACGATTTGTCATTTTGACCGGAATTATATAAATTCACTCGATAATAAGTTTCTGAAGGTCAAGAGGAGCCCACAACTTCGCTAAGTAGTACTTGGAGTTTTTCAGCAATTGCCATCTTGCTGGACAGTGAATCTTCAATATAACTTTCCACTGCCGTAGCACCACAGCCCAACCACTATGACGCTTCACAGTGGTAATGTCACCCCCAGCATTGGTCAGTAATGTTGCCGAAGGACGCCTCATTCCATGTCCGGTAAAACTTTCTGGATCAGGCAGCCCAAGAAATGCAGCCAGTTTTGAAAAAGTTTTCAAAACTGTGTTGATGCCTACATGTTGTGTAGTACAATTTCCAGCCACGTATTGCAAAAAATTAAAATATAAAAATCGTGTATGTTCTACCTTAACTTGTGAATATTCTTCATCCGGTGTTTTCTTTTTCAAAAAGTCTTCAATTTGGTTTCTCTTCAGTACCTTTGCCTTCTTTGGTTTACAATTTCTTGATTCTACTTTGAAATATGAAGTAAGTTTACCATACTTCGAAATGCACTTGTACATTTTCAACATTGATTTTAGCATGGAATATTTTGTCCACATAGAAGAGGCGGCAAACCGTTTCTCCACATTGAAAAAGTAGGATAGTAACACCTCTTCTTTAATTACTCCTTCTCCTACGCACCTTTTTTTCGCCAGTTATCGAATTGCACCAATTCCTTTTCGTACAGACTTTTGCCTTTCGCTGGTAACTGTAATGTTGCTTCTTGGGCTTCTTGCTGGATTTCAGCCGGAATTAAATAATTCTAAGCATTGTCACTCATTTTCTGTGTTAATTTTGTATTTTTTTTCTAGCATTCAGCTGACATAGACCAGGGTTGATAATTTTTGAAACCAAAAAAAATAATAGTAGAATGAAACCCATTGGAAAAGGAAGAGAATACAAGAAAAATGAAAGGAAAAGTAATTCACGGGGATCTGAGGTCGGGAAGTGGAAGGGGGTGAGTTTTTAAGGGTAAAAAACGGTTTACCTCGATTTCTGGCAAAACTACAAGTTCTGTGGAAAAAAGTTAAATAGCAAAGTTGTAGGTAATAAAAAGATCTACAACTTTTATATTTACACTTTTTTCACATAACTTCAAAATTTATGTGAAAAATTTAAATAACCATGTTTTTTGTTTTTTATTTTTATCTTTTATAAAATATAATTTTTTTTCACGATATTTGGTGAAAACTTACCTTTTTATGTCCCAAATACACTGTAATTTTTTTGATTTAAAATATTTATATTTTCACCTTATTTTGACTTAATATCGAAAAAGCACCCTAATTTTCAATCGAAAATTCTCACGTCAAAATATCCGCTTTTTTTAAAAAAGTCGGTGGGCTTTTTGTTCGTTGAAATCTCTACTTTCTGATGGTGTAAAAAAAATATACATTATTTTGGTAAACGTTCTCAGAAAATGCAAAGAAACGAAACAATATTGTAGATGTGTTATTAAATTAACTTTATTAACTTATTTAGTTGTTAATTATAATAGTATATTTCGGCTTGCAATTTTTTTGTTTATCAGTGCAATATGGAATCTTACGTTTTCCGAGTAATTAAAGTATAAATTCTAATAAATAGCTCAAAATTGTACATAATGATTTAAAAAAAAAAATTCGGATTCGAGTTTGTCGCATCGTTTCTTTGTTTTTTCTGAGAACATTTACCATAGTAATGTATATTTTTTTACAACATAAGATAGTAGAGATTCCAACGAATAAAAAGCCAACCGACTTTTTCAAAAAAGCAGATATTTTGACGTGAGAATTTTCAATTAAAAATTTGGGTGTTTTTTCGATATCAAGTCAAAATAAGGTGAAAAAATGTATATTTTAAATAAAAAAAATAGAGTGTATTTGAGACATAAAAAGGTAGGTTTTTACCAAATATCGTGAAAAAAAAATATTTTTTATAAAAGATAAAAATAAAAAACTAAAAACTTAGTTATTTGAATTTTTCACACAAATTTTGAGGTTATGTGAAAAAAGTGTAAATATAAAAGTTGTAGATTTTTTTATTACCTACAACTTTGCTATTTAACTTTTTTCCATAGAACTTGTAGCTTTGCCGGAGATCAAGATAAACCGTTTTTTACCCTTAAAACTCACCCCTTTCCACTTCCCGACCTCAGATCGCCAGTAAATTATTTTTCCTCTCATTTTTGTTGTATTCTCTTCCTTTTCCAATGAGTTTCATCCTACTATTATTTTTTTTACTTTTTACCATTTTCAAAGGCTTCAGCACTAGTCTAACAATCAATATTCTTGATTTAAATAAATTTGTCAAATATGACGGCTTTCACTCTCCTAATTGACCGGTTTTGACCGTGGTCGTGGATAAAACGTTGAATTACATTCGGGAAATTAACCAGTTTTTAATCCTCTAAGCATGCAAGCTGCAAAAAAGTTCTACCGTTTAAAAGAAACATGATGTGCCATAGGTAGCGCCCTCTACTAGTGACGTCAAAATTAGAAACAAATTTGAATTTCTCACCCGCAAAAACCCCTGGTTTACAAATTTTAAGTAAATATTTGAATTTTTTTAGAAGTTATCTACAAATATCGAAAATAAAATTTTAACTTTGACACCCTGTATCTTTTTTATTAAGCGACTTGGGATATAGGTATGTTAGGTTAAATCGGTTTATTTTCACCTAAGGAATTTGTGGTCTCATTTTTGCTACTTTATTTAAAATCACCCTGTATAATCCTGTTATAAACACATTTCATTCCTATTTAATTATCCAATTTGGCAAGCAGTAGATATAATAATTAGATAACTAAAAAAACAAAAGGAGAAACCGGGGTTGAAACATAATAATTAGACTTAACCCAACCGACAGGGAACAACAAGGGAGAATAAGACATATAGCCATCTTTGTGTATGTTTCCCAGAGGGAGAATACGCGGGATATACAGTCCATGCGGAGATTTTTTTATGTAAGCCGATTTTAATCCCGCAAATATACAAGAACAATACGAATTGCCGTAACCGTTTTTCTGTTGTATTTATCAACGTTAAAACAACATTAACCCCAACATCCACCCATAGACCTCCAGACGGCCTAACAAATGAGGGCGATACATCACCTCTGCTGTATTTAAAACTCGGTCCAGTCCGAGCAACATATGGCTTTACCTTTACGGAGATGCGAGAAAATTTAATGAACCGTCCATTTCGAATTACTTACTTCGGATTTAATGGCGTAATCCTTTTCAATCGTGTTTATCGATTTTTACCACTCCTGATTATTAAATACCTCGTTCTTGCAGTAAAAATAGCAACGAGTTTGAACAAAGAAGTAAGTTACGTAGAAGCCAGCTGCTGTCAGGTGAGGCGAATACAATTATGACGTTAAAATAACCGCCAGGTTGAACGGATTTTGCGGAATTTATAGCCGCTTTGTTACATTTAAGTGATTTATGGCTGGCGATATCGATCAAGAAAGGAACAACTGAAAGTCACTGAAAGACAGCCCCAAGACATGTTCCATATTGTTTATTTAATTTTTGGTAAAGACGTGTACAACGGAATACCACAGACTCCTGAGTTCAAAATAAGCCGATTTAGCCCAATTTACTTATTTCCAAAATTGCTTCGTTTAGCCGCTAGAGAGCGCCAAAGTTCGCGAAAAATTTTGGTTTATTCCGAATATATCGAAAACGACTCGATCGATTTTAACCATTTTTGGGCTACGCAGTTATAAGTCTAATCGACACTTTTTGACATTATTTAAAATGTTTTGCAGTCATTAGAAATATAAGAAAAATCATGTATCATGTAAATATAAACACATATTTTTTTAACCCCTTGTATAATTACTCTCAGTTTTTGAATAGATGAGTAGTTTAGGCAGAAAATATATTTTTCGTATGTTAACAATATCGGCATGTTGGAAGCTACCCAAAAATTCTCGATACTTGCAGCGAACACAAAGGAAATTTCAGTTTGTATTTGGATGTTAATGCAGTTAGGATGTAATCGCAAATATGATACAAACTGAAACGGCTGAACTGAAGAGAAATAACTTTACTTTTATTAGAAATTTACAAAAATGACACAAGCATTGTGGAACCCCTCTGATGCAAAGTATGTTTAAAAAATAATAAACAAGATGCATGGATAGAAATTGGCAACGCGATGGGAAAACCTGCATATTATTGTAAAATTAAAATTCATAGAGTACATTCTTCACACAGGAGAGAAAAGACAAAGGGAAAGAATTGGAAAATGTAAATAATAGGTATAGGCTGATGCACAGCGATGAACCGTTAGAAGTTTTTATGATTGTAGTGATTATTTTTTCTGAAAATTTGACTCCCTGTATAATCAAGTATGGCCTTTCATTTCCGGAACGAAAGTAATCACCAACTTCATTATTTTGAAAGAGTGTGGCAACGGTTTGTTGTTGACAAAAACATGTATTTTCATCTAGTTGTCCGAATATTAATGATAAAATTTGAGTTCTGTATCTCAAACGGTTCCTGAAATATCGTCAAACTGAAAAAACAATCACCTATACCACGACCGCGTTTGCGGGTTCATATTAATAAAAACTTTTTTTCTTCTTAGAATCAGTCAAAGAATCACATCCTTCATTTTGCGACACATGTTTTGACACAGATTTTATGCTAAACCAGATCAATAGTAACGATTTTTTTTACAGCAAAGAACATAATATTTGGAAAAATTGTATGAGAAATGCATCAAAAGTAAAACGGTTTAGTTCTGTTGATCCACACATTGATTAGAAAATACATGAATTTCGTAAAGCCATTGTAGTAAATATAGGTAGAGTAAAACATCTGAAAAATATGGTTGCGCTATTGCGTGCAAGTAATTTGATGCATCTTCTCTTATAAACATATATTAACTAAATCTGGTGGTAAATTCGAATGCCATTTAAATAGATAATTTTATATTATTTATTACTTGATTTTTAACTTTTTCTCAAAAAGGCTTAGAACATCAATATATTTCACTACCAGCAAGCAAAAAATCAAAGTAGATCTAGGGTAGGTACTGCAATATTCCATACTTATTTAGTTTTTACAAACTTTAAGATAAATTGACTTAAAACTTACCTTAGTACAATTTTGCTTCTTTAAGAAATTAAAGGCCCGAGAAGGTACTCTTCCTATTTCATTTTTTATGATAATTTTTTTATTTGTTGGATAATTGTACTAAAATTTTGGAATGGATAGAAAAATGGGTAATAAAATTAAAAAACAAGATGCCGGTGAAAAGATAACTTTTTAGTTTTTGCATCAAAATTAGTATAAATTAATTAATATTTTATATTATATTTATTAATAAAATATCACAAAAATTATGGAACTTATCCACAGAAGGGCTTTAATCATCAATTATTACTGGATACATTTAAAGTGTCATCTTTGCAAGTGTCATCTTTGTCCTGTAATTGGATTATGTAATCTGTTGGGCAATAAATTGATTATTATTATTAAGAAAACCTGGGTGGTATGTTTTCATTGGTCCACATCGTATATAAACGTCATGTTACAGCGCCTACTTTGCAGACAAAAGAATTCCTTAATTCTGTTTTAATTAAATGTTGTTTTTGAATACTGCTTTTAGAAATTGAGACACACGTAGCTAAATGTGGCTTTAAATAACTGACTTGGAATTAACGTGCCATCGAATATGATCCATTCTTCACTTCCCTTTAACTTCAAGGGGATGTAAATGTATTTCCAACAATACTTGACTGCAGATAATACACTACTATATTATAGATATCACATTACTATTTTAGTTCTCTTATTACAACCAACGCGAGATGTCATGCTTTATAATACATCCTCACCAAAGATAATCCTTATGCTTTGCTATTCTGCATCTCAGATTTTGAATCTCTATGTGCATATTTCAAATGTCACAGGCTCATTTTACTTTGTGTGCAGTAATGTATGTTGTATTATTCTAGAGATATAATTTTTAAGGGGGTGGAGTGTTTATTCAATATTGATTAATTTTTTGGATCATTTTTGGGAAAGATGGAACTAGGAAAGTACTAGAGCGATAAAGCAAAATAAAGTAAAATTCCTAGGAATTTAAAGAATCTCCATGGTAATCCACGTATTACTGAAGATATTTTTTAACATTTCAGATACCTGACATGATACCTGATTTTTTAAATAGTCATGAAATTATTGACAGCTCAAAACTTAATTAAAATATATTTGGTTTCCGAAGTATGCAGTATGAAATAAAATATTGTTATGCGCCACGGACGAAAAGTAGCTAGGATATCAACAAAATTTACTCATTTGTTCTAGATACATAAATAACTATTACATAACACTACGAGACTATATGTTGACTATATGTTGACTATATGTCAACTATTTATACTTCAACTTTTAAATTATTCCTGGGGAGCATACAAGGTATATTTAATGGTATATCTCACAAAGTGATAAAAATACTAGGGCAAAAATTGGATACATAATCAACTTGAGACATTATTTTATCCATGTTGAGTCTTATTATTTTTGTATTATAAAGAACGTTTCGAAAATAGCTTTTCAGCCGATTTTAGAAGGGATGTTTTATATAAAAAAAATATATATTCTAACCTCTCTTTAGTTACAGTACTTGGAATAAAATTTTCATGGTTATTTCTGAATCAAATAAACTTTGAAACTGAAGATACCACATGATAAATATTTTATATATTGCTTACATTTTAATGTTTATGGTACTATTTTGGCAAATATATGAATTTCATCTATTTTTCTAAAATTCTGTGATTTATTTAGAAATCATATTTCACACCATCTCATTTTTTAATCAATTTTGAAACAAGTCTAATTACTTTGTCACACCTACAGTATATTGCAAAATTTTATTCTGAGAAATAATTAAAGCATAGACTGAAATTGTTCACAAATAATGAAACTGTGCTTCAAATTCACTGTAAAACAATTTAGAGAAAAAATAGGAAATACAATTATTACATAAAAAACTAAATGGCATTATGCATAGCTAGGCCCCTGCGCATATCAACATTCTATTAAAATAGGTTTAGAGGTTAAAGATATATTTGTAGAAATAAAATTTCGGGACCCCCAGGTACCCCCTAAAATTAGAGTTAAAAAAAAAACAAAAATAATTTCACAAGTAGATTTTTCTAATATTATTTCTTAATGACTTGTATATCTAACTCTAAGGATTGTGAATTGATGTGAAATTTGACATTTAGCTGCATACTTCAGATGATCCTGGATCATTCAATAATGCACTATTGAAATACTTCTAAATTAGTAACTGAACGATATGCCGTCTTAATATTGGCCCAGCAAAAGTTGTATATGGGATTAGAACAGAAACACAGACCGGCTAAGCAATATATGTATGTCTGAAAAAAAGGAAAAATTTATTTAAGACTTTAACACCCTTGATTTATTCTATGGAGCTTTGAAACAATTCCCTGTATAAACAATATCTCAAAATATATCACTGTACTGTAATATATTTCTACATCACACAGAAATTTGTAATTTGCAATTAAATTTGAAATTAATTTAAAACTTCCGACCCCCTGATGAGCTATTGTGGACGTTCCCGAAATATAATATTACTTTACTTAGGTACCCTTTATTTGTTGTACTACTTGACACATTAAATGTTAACCTACGCCAACGCAAGCATTTTAGTTTCCTCTGTGTTCCAGTATTTGTTTTAAGTATTATTTATACGTTATGAAACAATTCAATTAATTCGTTGTTAATTATAAAGCGTGCCGAAATAGGAGTTAGGAATTTTGTAAAGGCATCCAGCGATAATTTCCCAAACGTGGATGCATTCATGCCATCAAGTGATTGTTTTAACGCTGAAATTTGAGGAATAAAAGCAAATCAAATTTGTTATATTCTTTTAATTTGCACAAAAAAATATATCTTTTATGTAAATTACTACATTATAGGTTTGATAGAAAGTACAGGTTAGCTTCTAGAATAATTTAAATACATTAATAAGTATATTATGTATACACAATTTCATTTTTCTTTTTTTAGTTTTGTATTCAATTCTACTGGCAACTAAATAAACATTTTCCCAAGTGTTCTACTAGATGAAATTTGGTATTGTGGCATTAAACAATAATTAGGATATTTAAGAATACTCTTGGATGTTTCCATCAGTTCAAATTAAAAAACAGGAGACAAAAATCATAAAAAATGCTGAAATAAACGCCAACGTTCAATTCACACACCCGTTTGTAAACAGATAATATGACGTCACAGTATAATCAATATGGCTACCGTGACGTCAAACGGGTTTTATGTTATGGAATAGCTTTTTTAATAAAAATAAACCATTAATGAATCACATAATTATGATGCTAGTAGAAGTTAATTTCATAACTAGCAAAATCCATTACTGTTCCCTATTATTTGCATCGGTAAAAAACATCGCTGAAGTTTGGCTTAACTAATCGTTAACACCCTGCATATTTTCAAAAAACTAGAACAAAGTCACTGCTGATGTTTATCCGCCTTTGCAGTGATATTGACATTAGAGATATTCCTTGACCCAATCTGCGCCGGATGCATCACTGACCTGACCTACTTTCTCGATTCCAGGGTACCACCTAGCGAGCTGCTACTGCGTTTGGGAGAGCACGACCTCTCCACCGAGTCGGAGCCCTACCTACACCAGGAGCGTCGCGTGCAGATAGTCGCGTCGCACCCGCAGTTCGACCCCAGGACCTTCGAGTACGATCTGGCGCTCCTGCGGTTCTACGAGCCGGTCAACTTCCAGCCCAACATTCTACCCGTTTGCGTGCCTCAGACGGACGAGAATTTCGTCGGCAGGACGGCCTATGTCACCGGATGGGGAAGGCTGTACGAAAGTAAGTACTAGTGCAGATGGCACAAAGGTAAATAATCGGTTGAACGTAATGATCTCAATCGTTACATTCAACTGAACTATGTAAAAGAGTATATAAAAAAAAAACTCTTCATGCGCATAGGGTTGATTCATCAGCACATTCAAGATAATACGGTCATTTGGCCAAATCTCAAATTACACCATTTGCCTAATTTTTCTAAGGAGATGATAAGATGATTTTTATGATGTATGGTCAAACCCAGAAAATTCGAAGTCAATCTGATAAGTAGTTTTCGAAATGTACGAAATCAAATTGGCTAGGCTAGGATCACGAGGCATGACATCATTGCGTCCTATATATTATTGGTACTCGTCCACCTCGAACTCTGGCAAGGTCTTTCTGTGTTAAATTAAAGCAGAAAGCAGATCTCATCTATTGTGATTGAAATTTCGAGTTCCCACAGTTTCAAAAGTGAACTTAGATATTTATAGAATGTTTTCATTAAACCAGGTTAGTAAATTTAGCTAGATTATTTTTTTTTAAATAATTATTGAATACAGCTCTGTCTGTGGAATTGTTCATTAACATACCTAGATGTTTGGTATCAGAGACGATACATATGACTTCATTAATAGGAATTGTAGGAGATTTGATATATTTTACTTTACCTTTCTAATACAGTAAAAAATGTTACAAAAGCTAATAATAAAGAATATATGGGTAGATATTGTGGGTGCAATTCAACGCTGGTCGGGGTTTTAGCCCGCAAAGTAGTTAGTTTCACACAATATTGTTAATACCTAAAAATATAACGAAAATATTCAATTTTTAAAATCCCAGGTAGTACACATTTAATGCACCAACATTGGCAAAATATTTAAACATTGACCCAATATTTGTAAGAATTTGCTGTTATTGTTATAATAATGGTTTCATTTAGTGAAACAATGTTTCTAAAACTATAGCTCTTTTCCAACACGGCATCTGACTAGTTTGAAACCTGTCTGAAGCCGTCAGTCAGTTTAATATCAGATACAACTCCGCTGCAGTAAGTCGGTGAACGATTTTGCTATCCACTTAGGACAGGTTTCCAACCAGTCAGGTGCCGTGTTGGAAAAGAACTTATATGAAACCAATATTAGACCATTTTCTTGCGAAAAATATATTTTTATGGAATTGAACCGTTATTGGTTCTTAATTCAATTACAATATTCCACCATTATGTTACGCTGTTATTAATGCAACATTAAGCAAGTCATTGTGTCAATATTATGTAGAATACAGGAAGCTAATGAGGTTTATTTTATTTTTATATGTGTATAACATTAGCCTTATCTTGATGAATCATATAGGTTCATTCGATTAAACCAACAAAGGCTCATCATTGGATAAAACCATTAGATCACTATATCATTATAATGAATAACAGTTACTGGTGTATTATTAATTAAATTCATTGTCCAACATCGTATAAACACAAGAGACCCTACACCCTATAATCATTGCAATAGATAGCGCCACACTCGGTGGTCATTTACAGAATTCCGAATCTGCTATGCGCAATTTTCTTCTGTGGTGTTGTGATTAATGATGTGTAGTACTGTTGGGAACAAACACATGCGATTTCGGATTAAGATTTAATATTACTTGCTACCTACCTTGAAACACTCGTGATAGTAAGGTATCATTTTATTTACTTTAATAATACAATCATTGCAATATATTATTGTTAAGTGTATCTACCCGACCGAGAATGTGTAACTGCTTCAAATAAATATATAAAAAACAATCAGCTGAAGTAGTTATTACTTTTTCATCTGCCCTTCATCTAACAAAATTGTTTCAATTATTAAATACATACGGACTCGGTGTAATAATAATGCAAATTTCTAAAAACTATTTAGAGAATATACAGGTTGTTTCGAAAACGGTTGGAAAAAATTAAATGGTAGGATCCTTATTCAGTTTTAAGGATGATGTTTCATTCAAATTTTTCATCCAAGGCTCTTCTAAATAGCTACAGCTTCTTTTAGGTGGAGCTAGAATTCTAGTTTCTTTTTTCAATTTACTTCAATCATTTCCGGATCATCAACACATATAAAATTTTAAGAATATAATGTGAAACCCTGAAAGACCAATACTGAAAATTGTTGACATATATAAACTTCCAACATAGCAACCAAATATGCAACCAACAATGAAATAATATGTATAATATTAGACCTACTCATATAACGTAATAATGTAAATTGTTGACATATCTCACCAACATATCTACCCAATATACAACCAATATTAAAGCCACGATTTGACCATTATCTTTTACAGAAACAATATATATAAAAGTACACGCTGTTTCATTAAAAATAAGACATAACTTGGTAATTGGAAACCTATTGCAATTAAATAGAACGATTAAGCTACACATTACAATCAACTGTTTCCCTTTTTCAACTAATAGGGTATTGGAGCCATGTCGACAATGTACAACTGCGTTTCAGCTTTAATAAATCAATTCTATTATGTTGTTCTGCTGTTTTAATTTGTATCTCATGAACTGCTCTCTAGATGCACACTTAAATCACTCGTAATATCTAAACCGAGAACTAAACCTAATACATAATTTAACGATGAGAGAAGTCGAAGTCATCAATTCCACTAATTGGCTGTTAGTGTCCGTCTAAACTAATATAATTATAGCTGAGCGGCGCTGCAGATTTTCACCGTTACCAATCAGTTGCGTTTGAATTTTAATTTCCTGTTACAATTTTTATGTTCCAAGTTCAACTGCGATTCGATTTCCCGCTGAGGATTCAGTTCAGTGAGGTTTTATCAGTGGCGGTCAATACGTCGAGGAAGTGGAGACAGCATCTCAGTAAAAATTTGAGAGTAATAAGTAACAGAAAAGATGCTTACTTTAATAATCTAATCAATTTATTATTATTACACCGAGTAACATTGGAATATATTGGCTATGTAATACCTATGTATATCTATAAGTCACTGTAAATACAGAAATGTTACTTTTGAATTTGCCTCTGTGTATCGTATGAGCGGTAATAATATATACAATACATCTTCAATATGTTCATAGCACAATACAATAAATAAGGACGCATCTAAAGTATACCAGTAAACATATAGGTAAGAGAAATATGGAGAAAAATGTTAATTCTATAGTTCGTATTTGAAACAATGCCAGCCTGCTTGCCTCACTAGTTTAAAAAATCACGAGCCGCCACTGGGTTTTGTGTACAAAACGACCATTTAACGATAACGACGAACATTCTACGGATTTCAAAACAAAATAATGACATATATTTGAGTTTGGGAAACGAGCGTTTCCGCTATAAATGTCCTTAGGCTGACCATTTTAAGAAAATATTATTATTTCGTGCAAGGCATAAATAACATAAAATACTTAGTTTAATTGTATTGAATAGAATTTCAATACTTATATTTATAGTTAGAGTTGGAGCAAAAGTGTTTACGAAGTCATTAAGTATATTTTTTATGGTGATTTGTGCTCATAAAATAATGGAATTATAGTAGGTATTAATAATTGTGTAAATGAGTCCCCTCCTTTATAAATTTATTTGTAAACACTATAGATATAGTTGATTATCTATAAATTCAGGGTATTATCAGAGAAGAGAGAGCTATTTTAATAAATATACTGCGTGACAAAGAAAGGTAAACTCATTATATATCATTTTATTTTGATAATTCTTTTGCATGTTTTCTTGCCTCGATGAAAGTTAAAAACTATTAAATTTTCAGGTTTATCTGTTTTATTTTGCATAGGTCATACTTTAATATCAATCAAAATTGATAAAATTATAATGATTTAGAGAATATTTAAGTATCCAGTTTATAATAGTTCTAGTTTATGATACAAAGTACGAAGCATTTTGTAAAAAAAATTTGTTTCCTAACTGTTTTGTATCATAAACTAGGACTATTATAGACTGGGATCATTGAGTTACATTATTTACCACATTTTTCTCAAAAAGGTCTGACTCCATTACATTGAGCTGAGGCTCGATTTGCCTGACTGATTCATTGCAATGACCTGATCCAACGTACTACAGGAAGTTGCAGATGAAATTTCATTAGATATGAAGACTCCTGTTAATTAATTTTTGTTGCATTGCAACTGTCACCAACATTTCTGCAATCGTAGCAAATTTCCACCCACCGTATCTCTTGACCACTAATACATCACCTCCTGCATTATCCAACAACGTTGCCGATGTTGTACTGAATGAATGAGCCATGATTTAGGATTTCCTACAGTCAAAAACTATGCTATTTCAATTTTAATCTTTAATCTAATCGTGATGTATTTCTCGGCAATTTGTAGAGAGAACCTGGAGGAAAGTAATAGTAAACGTGCATGATACCAATGTTAGAATCTAGAATAGTAACAACAACGTTATTGAAATTTTTGTGGTTGACGTTCTCCAAAGTAAATTTGCATAACTCATCAGAGCAGCATGCTCCTGCAATGCCTAAAACCGCCACTACCACCATAAGAAAATATGTCTCAACGGAGACATGCACGACAAAATCATGGACACTTCAGATTCCTAGTCATCATTCCTACGTCTCAGAAATGCTCTCAGTTTTATTTAATCATTGAGTACACCACAAACTTGTCAGTGACATTAATGTTGCTTATCCCCATGAAGTTCAAGGTTAACTATGACTAAGTACAAATATTTTAATTAGGTTTTATTTTACAAAGCGAAATAGTTAATTGTGTACCAAGGAAGATACAGGGATGATTATGTCCGCAGGCGACAGGTTGCCTAAGGGCATAATCATCCTAGTATCTCCCGTGGAGCATACAACGTTTTATATTTCAGGACGTTTCTTGATTTGTGATTTATTCTGCTAGTGGAAAAGTGGAAGCGGCCACGAAAAACAAGTAGGTACTGAATATTTTGTTTGCTAATTTATACCACCAGTTTCAGTGTTGTGCCGTTTTCGAGAAAAATAGTGTCTGCTAGAGTAATATTAGACAATCGAATTACTCGCAAGTAAGAACGATAGCAAAGCAATTTTTGTACTATATTTGTTGCTCGTCGAGTACTTTCTGATATTGTATGGTTCTTTAAAAAATAAAAGAACGAGCAACAAATTATGGTGCAAATCGCTTTGCGGAGTAATCGATGGTCTGCTAGCGTAATATTAATATTACTATAGCAGACACCATTTTTTTCGAAAACGGCACAAGGTACAACATTGAAACTGCTGATACAAATTAGCAATAAAAAAGCAACAAAATATCCAATACTTGTTTTTGGCGGCTGCTGATGTTGGCTTGCCAGAGTAATAGACGTCTATAATGTGGATAAAAGTCCGATTGTAAGGTGATTGTAGATAAATAACATATCATTCGGCCATTCCATTTATAAAATAAAATGGAAATCATATCTAACATCTACCACTTTTACAGACGGCCCGCTACCCAGCGTGCTGCAGGAGGTCTCCGTACCCGTCATCAACAACACCGTGTGCGAGACCATGTATAAATCAGCGGGCTACATCGAGCACATCCCCCACATATTTATATGCGCAGGATGGCGTCGGGGCGGCTTCGACTCCTGCGAGGGCGACTCCGGAGGACCGATGGTCATTCAGAGGGAAGACAGGAGGTTCCTGCTGGCAGGAGTCATTTCCTGGGGAATAGGATGCGCGGAACCCAACCAGCCCGGGGTCTACACCAGGATCAGCGAGTTTAGGGATTGGATTAATCAGATACTGCAGTTCTAAATTTGATTGAATTTAGGTCTAAAATGAGAAGTTAGGACAAGAGGGCTGACAGCAATGTTAAAACATTTTAATAACTTTGGAAGTAATAGAAGAAAGTATATATTTTTTTTTAATTTAGGACATGATGTAGATTATAGATAAAGGAACTATCAATTTCAAGAATAGAAGGATATAAAATACTACTATTGTAAATATTACTACAGTAAAATAACAAGTGCATAGATTTTTGTAAGAATAATTACGTTTGTTGAATTTTATACAATGAATGATTAAATTAGTATTTCACGAATAGGTGTAAAATTTGATGAAAGGATACCGTAACCGATATCGTGAAATAAATTGCATTTATTGCTACTAGTTTTTTTTTACTGGCATACTCTGTATAATTTTATTTGGGTAAATATCGCCTTCTTATGTTATGTTTACATAATAAAAAACAGTTATATACACTACCGTCCGATCGCCTTTTGTTTTCAAGATACAGTCATTCAAAAATGTTTGTAAAATTTAGATTTTTTAAAATTTCTCTGGATTGTACGGAAATATCTGAACCAAAATTGGTGCACACTGTGACCTTGCATGTGACTATTATGTGTCGCAATATTCAGTTCATTCACCATCCAGTAGCCGAGTTATAGAAGTTCTTTAAACAGAATAAATAACATTGTATCACCATGTAAGAAAAAATGTTTTCCTATTTTCCGAAAGGCAATTTAATTTTATACAAAAAATTACGTTTGAGTTTAGTCGCATTCCGGATTTTCTGCAAAAACATATTTTCTGACTGCTTGACTTAAGAAGCTAGTTTGAAGTACTTTGGATTTATTAGAATATTATCATACTTTTAACGTGTTGAGAAAGGTTTTTTAAAATGCCTTTATTGAACGAAAGACAGTAATTTCTATCTTTTATGTTCTGTTCAGACATAGTTGCTGAAACAAATTGTTGTAGGTCTCTTGATTTTCTATGAATTTCAGCAATGTACGTTGCCACCATTTATATTTTTGAAAAATAGTAACAGAAGAAGTATTTAAAAATAGAAAATTGTTTGTCATTTCATGAGATATTTCAGATTAGCATTTTTTAATGTGAACACTTCATCATACCTCAGACATATTTGCTGATACAAATAACCAAAGTTAATTGATATGATATCGAAACAAATCCAAATACCTGCGCCCAATGTAAATGATTACAGCTACAGAATTTGTGATGAATATTTTTATTTTCATAATGAGATAAAGAAATATATTATTAAGCGGGACTTATACCGCCGGAGTGCCGGATCCAAGCTGCGTACTTTGATGGAAACTCGGAAATGTAAACGTTTGCTTGAAGACACTCTTAGTATCCAAATACACGTTTTCATTTCCAAATTTTTATCAAATTACGCAACTCGCATACGAACACTCGTATAATGTAAATGCCGCTTTAGTTTCATTTTTATATTACGTTATAGTAAGTATTTTGTTCTTTTGCTTACTGTTAGGGGCATCATCATGAATCTGTAATTATAAAAATAAAATCAAATATAAAAATTGTACAGGGTGTTCCATTCTATCACATCTAAAAAAAGTGATAGTAAAATAAGAAATATGTTTGTCCTCGTGAAATAGACCATGTCCGTTTACTTCTAGGTGTCAGGTATGACATGGATCAGACAGATAATCAGTATATAAATTATAGAGGGAGGTTGCAAACACCCTGTATGTATAGATATATAAGTTTTATTGTCAGATATGAAAAGATAAAATAAATCTAGTCTTAATATACTATAAATAAAATATTTTTCACCATAATTTTCTTCTGCATACTCCAAAATACAGCGGAACGGTAAACCAATCAACCCTCTTCTAACTTTTCAAGTCGAAATTATTCAAAAACGAACTATTCCAAATATTTTTTTAACAAAGAATATAAAAAGTAAAAATATAATAAAATTTACTGCACTGTAAGTTGACTATTCCTAAACCTCGCCTAATCAACGATCTCTAACTATAAACAACGAAGTGGACTTCGAACCATATACTGAAAACTTTAAAACAATGTAAAAATTTAGTGATATGTGGTGATATGTACACTATTCGAAAATATGCGGTTTCAAAAACCATAAACTCACTTTACATCGAATGTAACTTGAAAGTGATATAATATTTATTGTAAAAGTTGACCATTGTATAAAAAAACTTATTTTTATATATTTCTTTAGAACGTATCTATAAATAATTTATTAATTTATGTTTATTGACAGGTAAAGTTAAAATATTTGCAAAATAATTCAACTTTTTCTGTCGATTTTGCAGCTAGCACTTTGTACGAATGGTATTGTTATTTATATTATGTATATAGAAAGGTGCGTGTATTTGTTTTCTACTCTGTATAAATAAAACGTATTTATTATATTTATTGGTTTAATTTATGTAATGCATAACATGTCGGATAGTCGGATAAACTAATAATAAATAATGGGCTTTAACTACATCATATTGATCACATTGTATTTATTTATTAATATGAAATACGAAATTACATTGGACTGTATTTATTCGACAAAACAGCATAAATATGGTCTTTATTCTTGCCAACGTTTCGATTATTATTTAAAATTCCCTTAGGGCTAGTGAGATAAAACCATTGTTAAATATAGTCACAAATTCATAGAACGAATTGGTAAATTTTACCACTTTATATGGAAAACGGTCTTCCGGTGAAATTCGCTGAAAATTTGGGAAATTGTTCGTTTTGTACCCCTGAACAAAAGTCTCAATGGGGTCGAAGCTCGAAATGCCCATCTTTAGGCTCTACGGCTATTTTTAGTGGCGAAAAACGGCCAAAATTTTTTCTAAATATCATGTTTAATTCTCGGAGTGTTCGTTTTCTCTGGGTTACTCTGAAGTCAGCGGCAAAAACTTTTCGTTTTATAAATATTCTTTAACAATTAATTGAACGGTTTTTCATGAAGATAGCATTAAATAAAAGATGCAAAAACTGCAGTCATAAATCTATACACACTTACATAAAATACTCACACGCATGCAAAATAACTCTATGATATGAAAACTTGAGGGACTGTACAAGCATTAAACATAATATTTAAACAAAATGAATTTTGGTCGTTTTTGGCCACTAAAAATAGCCGTAGAGCCTAAAGATGGGCATTTTGAGCTTCGACCTCATTGAGACTTTTGATCAGGGGTACAAAACGAACACTTTCCCAGCATTACACATATTTAAAAAAAAAGAATTTTGGCCGTTTTTGGCCACTAAAAATAGCCGTAGAGCCTAAAGATGGGCATTTCGAGCTTCGACCCCATTGAGACTTTTGATCAGGGGTACAAAACTAACACTTTCCCAGCATTACACATGATATTTAGAAAAAAATGAATTTTGGCCGTTTTTGGCAACTAAAAATAGCCGTAGAGCCTAAAGATGGGCATTTTGAGCTTCGACCTCACTGAGATTTTTGATCAGGGGTACAAAACGAACACTTTCCCAGCACTAAACATGATATTTAAAAAAAATGAATTTTCGCCCCATTCGAACCCATTGAGACTTTTGTTCAGAGGTACAAAACGAACAATTTCCCAAATTTTCAGCAAATTTCACCGAAAGACCGTTTTTCATATAAAATGTGCGGCGTCCTTTGACCAATGTATATTTAAAAACGGCGATTGTTTCAGGGAAAATCTTTTGGCTACATCCGAAATGATTGAAAATAGTGGTCAACTTCCTTGTGTCAAATAGAACATCCGACTTGAAAAAATAATAGTTGATGGAGTTTGTAAGAATCTCTATAGATAACTTTGTATGTTTAAATTTAGGCATTTAATTTTTGGTAAACCACGAAATCTTTTAGGTATATTTAATAGCAGTTTTTAATGGAACATTTGAAGAATGTATAAGGAGATGATTTACTAAACGATTCGCTCATTCACCAGATTTTTCTCCGTTGGACTTTTTTCCGTGGAGCCATTTAAGGAGAAATAAATATGCCACACAGTCTGAATCATCACAAGACTTGTAGCAACGCACCATACACCAGTGTCTTATAACTCCTAAAATGTCCCACAATGCTAGAGAACATTTTCACCAATGTCTACTACTGCATAGAAGTTGGTGATGATCACTTAACAGAGTATGTAAAATTAGTAGCGGGTGAATTTTAGGATCTTAAAACGAAGAAAATCTGGGTGGCCTTCGGTGGCCTCCTGGTTATTATTAAGATTTTTACTTTGCATTTTAGATTCAATAGTAAATCGTGATGTAATTTTCATATTGAGACATAATCTTTCATTCATAGTTTAAAGTTTTTTTTGTCATATTATTGGTAGGGTGACTCAAAAAATTAATAGAATGAATGAAATAACCAACATCACCTCGACATTCGATCTCGACTTATGTACATTCTTAGGACTTGGAAAACTTCTGATTTTCCATTGACTGTGTTCTCCATGTTATAACCGTATATCCTTCATGCGATACTCTTAAAGAATATGTGATAATTGTTTTGCTCTTTAATAAGATCCTTATAAAACTCTATGCTGTTTTTATTCCTCCATCAACAATCGGAGAACAACTGCAACACGATCTATCCCAAGCTTTCTTACTAGAATCTTATCGCACACTACGACTTATCGCACGAGTTTATTACTCGCGCTACATGGTCCTCGTCGGTTGATGTTGACGGTTGCCTAAAAAACTTCTTCGATCGAGTGCTAACCTTCCTTTAAATTTTTAAATTATTCATAGTATCCCGACCAATTGGTAAGTAGTAAATAAACTGGCGTAACAAACAACAAACAGCTGATTACTTATAAAGTTATGTTCAAAACAGTGCAGCAAAGTGCACCACACCACAATGACAGATTGCCGCTTAATTCAGTAATGTATAGCAATAAGAAGTATTTAGGCAATTAAAGAAATATTTATAGAAAATAGTTTTGACAGTGAATAAAAGTTAAAAAAGATTAACAATTCGGAATAAGAATGAACAAGATCATCAGTAGTTTAATAACATCAATTTGATTTTCCAAATATTTATTATGGAAAAGAATAAAGATATATTTCTTGACAACGCATAATTAGCGAATAAAAACATCACTTATTATAAAAACATTTTGTTATAAAGAAACTGATAAAGATTTTTATGTCATTATAATAATTTAAAGATAAATTCGTAAAACTTTTATTACCTTGTTATTAATTCTTCAGTTTGTTACCGAAATTGACAATTTCATGGTTCAGTGAATAACCTTATTGGAGTGCTAAATCACAATGTTATTATTATGTGAACCATAAAATAAGAGTTTTTCTGTGACATTTACAATAATTGCTCTTCACTTTCAACATCTGTTAATGAATTTTTTGCGAGGTACAGGAAACACTTCTACTAATCTTTGTCTTCCTTTCCTGTGCTGATTCTACTTAGTTTTTATGACATAAAGACAGGTCTAGTTTGTAAAAATAAGCATTATTTAGGACAGTTTATATACTTAAGCCACAGTAAAACGAGGAATTCGAATAAAAAATAGTTTCTTGTGCCTATCCTAGATCTCAGCAATTTAAAATCCAGGTCACATTTTTTCCGAATATTTGCTCGATTTCGTTCGTTAGTTAGATATCAACCAGTTAATTAAATAATTAAAATACTGTAGGTATCGTACCCAAAGTAAGTAAGTGTACAGTTATGGATGTTAATGTATACTTTCTCCTTTTCCTTGATTTATCTTATTGTTCAGTAATATTTCTTTTGGTTTATGTATGCTGAAGTAACGTTTAACACATAAATAATTATACATAAATAGTTATATTTCGAATGAAACGTGTATTTTATTCATATATTTATTTATTTTATGGAGTTGGGCGATGGCCTATAAACATATTTCCTAGAAACTAATAAGTATCACTGACACTTACATATCATTCGTAAATATGATGTAGGCACTATTTTTTCTTTCTTACATCTCGAACTTATTATTACAGGATGATTCTTAACCTATACACATAAACTTGGGAAATTATATCGGCAAACAGTGAAAAAAAGTAGTAAAATATTTTTAGTTTCGGAAGTTTACATAAATAATTTATCACATGACATTTTTTTGTTTTTTAAAATTAAGGAGTAAACAAGTCAGGACGACATGTTTGGTATTTGTAGATGATGTAACAACCACTCGCAGCGGAGGATCCCTTGGAAGTTAAAGGTTGTATCCATTGCACGTGAAATGGGGAGAGTAAGTCGTGCCATAACGTTCGTTAAACTGTGGATTATGACATCCCAAATTGCTTTGCAATTGTCCTGGGACTTACGTCAAGCTACTCCTGGACGAAATTTAAAATATCTTCCTCGAGGTTCAAAATTTACCTAGGTCTAAAGGCTAATGGCTCCTCCATGTTTCCCAGGCCTCAGCCACAAACTACCAGTTTCTCTATCCCACTGAACTACACAGAAAAAGGCTTCGTGTCTTGGATGATATATTTGGGGAAACCTTTAGTCATAAAGATAAGCTGCTACCACTGAATTTGATGTGATTCCAGTACGTTAAAATATACTCGAATAAGGCCACAACTGATACAAAATACTGCTACAAATACCAAACATATCCTAACCTGTGTACTATTTAAGCATTATTAGAGTCTAGTTTAGTCAATTTTAGTTGAGATCTAGGAGATGATCAAGTTAAGCACAGCTAATGAATGAATAATATAGTGTATTTGATATTTTATTTTTATTTTATTTAATAATGATGAAGCAAACAGGCTGCAGCCTAATTACATGCTTCTTACCTTACACAAAACAGAGCAACAATTAAATTAATATAAAAGATCACATCTAGTATAGCATGAAAATATGGACATTTATAGATATTCTTTATTTAGATATTTATTTAGATAATTTAGATATTCCTGCGGCTTATGAAATAATGAACCGAATGGTTATATAAAACTCGGAAAAATTAAGTCGTTGTAATTTTTGTGAGTAGCAGATATAGATAAAGGAAACACAACAATATATTGTGCAACATACTAATAACAGATAAATAATTGCAAAAATATTCTCAACATTAACTAACAATATTTTAGTTGCTATTAATAGTAAAACAATATTTTTTGAATAACTATTTTTCTCATTTCGTCTTTTCCTGTCTCATTACTGATATATTCTTCACATTAACAAAATTTGCGTCAGTGACAGGAATATTAGTTAATATTTTTTTCATAAACCAACTACTAAATATCTACTAGTTATGCTTGTTAATACATGTCGATTATAGTTGGCAATTTACACCATCCCTGTTCCTTCATCATTGTCATATAACCTCCTGCATATATTATCAAACTGGCAGAATTTCAAAATTCTCATCAAAATTTTTGGACACTGCTTTACAAATTCTTTTGTATAAAAAAATGTGTCATTTAATTCAAATAGGTCGGAACTATATAAATATTATTACGACATTATTATTATTACGACAATTGAAATCTTCATCGCTTCGTTCTATTTTTAAATTTGCTAGTTCATTGCATCGACAAGCACTAGCAATTTCAAATATTAATACTACCTAAACATTATACTATACGAGTATTAATCGGAAATTAAATTAAACACAAATTTGACTTTTGCTAATAAATAGTAATAATCTGAAGCCTAAATTACAAATTTTCTGTCATCTTTTTCAAAAACTTGAGTTTTCTTTGCCTTGAAATATTCTGATGAATGTTTCAAAAACACCCGCAATATCCGAAATATGAAGATATTTATATCTGTGTTATTTTTAACATTAATAGTTGTCTATAAAATGGAGTAAGCAGTATGGAATTCTTCATGGTTTTAGATAACTCCATACAATATTCTACGGATCATATTGTTATGAATATTGCACCCCTGACAATAGTTTAATAAATAAATTAGCACGATACGGGTAATATGATTTTTCTTAAAAATGCCAAATTTGGCAATGCTGTCACAGATGCATAACTTTAAATGGACAATTTCGTCTGCTCCCATATAATAGAGGCATATCGAATATCAGTTTAAACTAAGAAATGAGCATTACTATGAGTTACCTACTTTAATTGCCCTATTTCATTGTTGTCATGGCAACGGCTGAAAAGTTATAATTGAAATGTATTTTTCAACTCCTTACTTTGAAGGCGAATAACTCCATAGCAAAATTTGTTGTATGAAGCACTACAATTATTTTGACCTCCTCTATACCCAAGCAGCACAGACTGGTCGGGTTGACGTCGAGCCGACGAAGCAAGAAAATCAAGTTTAAGAACTTCTCATACAATATTATATAATCTTAAAATCGTAAAATCATTCTTCAAATATTAAAAATGAAAAATTATTATATATTAATCCCAACTTTTTCAAAATGGCTTCCTATTATTTTTTTAAAAAGATGTCGTCGTCAGCAATACCGATCTGTTATATACGTATAATTTAAAGTTATTTTTGGTGTAAACGACTAACTGAAGAAGTCAAAATTGCTTTACGAAGTTGTACTAATTATGTACTTTAAAAAACAAGATATAATAATGGTAATCAAAAGTACACTTCCAACATACTTACTGTATAGTAGGTATAAATGTACGTATCTAATTCAACTTAGTCGTATTAAGAAAAGTTCATTTATACTTGTTGCATGTTGATCTACAAAAGAGGTATAAACATACAACTCTTACGACTAACCTAACATTTCATTGTTTTCAGGCGTGTTCGTGTTGTTAAAATTAAGATTGAATTAGTGCAGTTATAGTTGGTTGATACTCATTTTCGGATGCAGAACTTTGTGGATATATTTGATATTTCACATATTAAAAAAATTTTTTAAGCCACAACTCATATTTGTACTTTTTTGTAGAATTTTTAAAAATGTATATATTAAATATATATTTATATATATATATATATATATATATATATATATATATATATATATATATATATATATATATATTGTTGCTTTGTATCTTTAACTACTTATGTTTATATATATATATATATACCTGTGTAACATTATTAGCTATTTTTTCTTACCCAGTAATTTAGTACTGACTGTCAGATGGTGTCCTCTAAATAAATAAATACGTATTATCGAGAATGACTGATGTATTTGAAATATTTAATACATAGTGATTTTCTGGTAACTGTGACCTCGGTAACTGGTAGCTGCCAGAAACAGGATTAAAGTGCACATCCCTAGCATTAGGCGAGATAATTTAACTTGCTTTGGTTATTCTCAGACTAGGCTCTGTGAAGACAGACCCGATATCGTTATCTCTGGGCCCATATATTGCTTTCGGCTCCTATTGTTAATATTACGACTGCTTCGGTCGGAACCGTTCCTCGGATAATGGTTTCGACTTACTTAAATTATTCATGATCAGATTTCTTAATACTTGACAGTTTTCATTATTTCACTAACAATATAAGTCATGTCAAGCGTTAAAATGTTTCAGATACGTGCGGTTGGCGTATAGGTCAAAATATGGTATAAACACCGACGTCGGCTGTACCTACCTCATCCGACATTACAATTAATATTAAGTAATTTGGAGTAGCGACCTCGGTGTGGATGACATCAACTGACGTATATCATTGGGTAGAGACAGTTAAAAATGCCGACGTCGGCCTATCCGGCCTGTTTTATTATTCATTTATTGTTATTTTTAGCATGAAACATGTCGAAATACCGAAATACCGCAACGTAAGCGGTTCCTACCAAAATTACTTAAAATTCGACCATAGACCTAATGTTATACCAATTTTGAGGTCATAATTTGTGTGATTTTGCTATAAAACTAGTCGTTAGTTAAATTCGATGTGGTTTGTGCTGCTTGGGTATGTCCTCTTATTTTTGCATTGACCTTTTCGGACACCCTGTCCTGCCACGCTATAAAGTTAACACTTCAATAATGATATAACATACAAAATACCTATTTTAAAAAATGTCTTCTACTTTGAAGGTCATTGTCGCCAACAATCAACAAAAACTTCTCCAAATATATTGCACATACCTAGACCGAGGCCCGGAAACTAAATCGACAAATAAAGGCAGGAAATTCTAGGAATTATTTAATATAGATTTGACATAAATTGTATTAGACGGATCAATCTTAGGTTATGTGGTAACTCTTATACGAAAAGCCTTTTGATGTAATAATTACCTTTTAATTGTAACCATAGGCGTTACATCTGGGAGGGTTAACTGATATTTTTCACTATATTTTTTTTATCGTCGACTTTTTAGTTATGTTAATATCAATATAGAATACTTCAGACTATTCTAGATCAAAAAGATTCTTGTCTTGAGTGGTTAGAATATATGTATAAGAAAAATCTGTTTGAATTGTTTGACTTTTTTTTGCATAATAATTATCAAATTACAAATTCTTTGCTAATATTGTGTAGTTAAATTTTGAAAACAGATAAAGTAAAATTCTATAAAATGCATTAAATATTACGAACTGGTACAAATTATAACAAATCGTCATGACGGCTGTTACTTTGAATGCATAATACGATTCGTTTCTCTAATGTTCTAATCTAATCTTCTCTAAAAGAAAGAGCCTATCGGCTATTAGTTTTCGGACACCCTGTATTTTATGTAATAAAACTGCATAAAAACAAAACATCACTGCGCATAATAGTAGTAACAACTGTATATAAATGAATACAAATTCTGCATAATAGCATGTAATAAAGAAGTAGGTACAAATTTGATTTGGATCATTTTGGACAAAATTTGTGTAGAAAACATCAATAATTGCCCACTTATTCGGGGCAAAATTTTAATAGTGCAAATTTTGTGATACACAATACTTCAAATTGAGCAACAAAAGTAATATTTTCCATGAAAATATTATTGTGGCAGAAATAATTAAATATCAGTTGTTGAAATTTGACTATAGATTTGAAAAGTGAAGGTGCTATATATTAGCTAAATAAAACCAAGAGTTGCTACAAATTAATTCGTTATTGTCATTTGACACATCTTTACATGCAATATTATATATGCTTTCACTGATTGAAATTTCATGCTAAGTAAATCTCTGAAAAGTAATAAAAATACGAATAACTTTGAATGGTGTGAAGGAGAAAATATACTACGAGTGAATTACTAAAAGAAGTGTGTCACATATAAAGACGAGTATTCATAAAATAAGTCCGAAGGCAAATAAACAGTGTCAGCATATGGTTACCGCAACAAAACTTTTACTCAAATAGGAAATCATAATTGGATTTAATTGCCATTTAAATAAGGACTTGCTACGCTGAATATAATAAATCGTGAGTAGTCCATCTCTATTCCACTTAAAAAATCACGGCATTGATGTTACTTTTACGATGGAAAGTAGCAAATTCGGCCTATTAGGCATACTAGATGTTTCCTCGTGTATGCTAATTGTAAAATAATAACCACCATCCTAGAAGCTGGTTTTGCTAACTATAGAAATATTGTATATGAAACCAGTAGAAAATAGTTCAGTAATATTTTGTAGTATCACATTATTCCTGCTACGATAACACGTTTTCATCTTGACATATAACATTTGTCAATAACACATAACATGGCGGATCGAAAGAGTAATATATCATTTGATGTGACGTAGATATAATCTATCCCTCATTTATTTTGGGAGTAATTCATAATTCAAACGATAAGATAGGGGCAGTAAAATAGGGCGAACTTATAAAAATTTTACAAGATTAATTTTAAAATCGAACATATCTGTCAATGTACGAATCGTTTATGAGAATTTTTTTAAGAGTGATTTAAGTTTTTGTCACTTCAAACATATCTCTTCCTTCTCTCTCTCTCTCTCTGTGTTCTTTTTTCCTTTTACTCCCTCGAATTTTTAACTTAATAAATATATTTAAAAGTGTTGTTTCAATACACAAGACTATTAGCACCAAAATGTCTATATGTCTAAATGTCTATGTAGAGAATCTGCCAAGATATTTCTTAGAAACGTTACATGAATTTAGTTAACAAATTTAGGTATATTTTGTTAATGCAAATATCTCTATATAATGTATACTTATAATGTTATGAAAAAACACTATACCTACAAAGAAATTTTTGGCATTTTGGTGTTTTATATCCACTTTATTTGCATCAAAGTGATGTTTGGAAACACAAGAATATTAAGACTAAATAAAGAATCATGTTGGTATAGTTCAGTATTTCATAATAAGTATATATAAAAGTCAAAATTGACATCAAATTAAAGTAGTATCAAAATTAGGATGGAGTGTGAACGATTTCAATTATCCAAAAAGTTATTTTAAAGAAATCAGTTTATGCTTTCCGAGTTTTATGAAAAATGTACAATTTACGAATAAAAGTTGGAAAACTATGACAAAATGGAAAAGAAAAATAACTGAACTTTATAATATGATATACCCGAATCTATATAAGAAGGTCGCCGTATTTCTTACCGTAAAGTAACCAAATTTGTGGTGTTTTTAGGCAGAGAAATTTCGAAAACTATAACATGTAGAACAAAAGCAATATCAAAAATAAAATTTTTTATGTTCTGGTTATTTAGTGTCACTACTTAATATCCCCTCAAATAAATTAATAACTATTAAAGAACGTTTGTAAGATACACATTATTTTGTTATTCAACTGCTCAACTGTTAACAACTACTATTTTCAAATACTTATAAGTAGAAGTGAACAATTTTATGTTATAACAATGTTAACATCCACAAATTTTAAAAAAATACGTATTTCCATACCTAATAATTTGTTGGTTAGACGTTTTGCCTTGTTATTTATATGTTATACTTCGGCATGTTTGGAGGCGGCATAGCCCTATAGCCCTATATTGTTCAGTTATTAAACATTTTAAATTATTTGTATTTGTAGAAAACACTATTTCAAAAATACGGCGCCCTTAAAACTCAAATCATTTCTTTTTGAGAGTTGAAACCTCTCAGATTCCTAATTTGGTCTAGCAGGAAATCACACTATCTACAACTGTTCCGTAGCTTTGAAATCGATACAAATAAAGAAGATTTATAATTAGTAGCTTGTAATATTAGTTATTAACACAAACAGATCTGCCGAAGGCATTTCAAACTGCAAATGATTCTATGATGACTTTTCATCAAACATTTGACAGTCACGCATCATATGCAAAATGAAAGCATGTCATTCCATTACTTGACATGTTTTCATAGATCTCCGATTTAAGCCAATTCGGTATTTAACTGGCTAAGTAACACAACTTGATTAAGTAAACAAAACGAATACACTGCACGAACCGAGCCTTTTTTGTGCATTTGAGAAAGCTTAATCGCAATTTAAACGTGACAAAATACTCGACTTTCACGGTAGACTCTGAAATCATCTCCAACAGAGAAATTCACGGCAAAAAGATAAAAGCTGATATTTTCACATTACTTTAAAATATTGAGTAATGAATAGAGGAGGATGTATGCGATTCTAGACTTTGAACGTTAAGTTGTTAAGTCCATGAATCAGTCCAGGGTTACACTTAGTTACTTTGTTCTCATATAATAATTTGAAAAATAGATGATGCCGATTCCGCAGCGCTTAAAGACTGTAGGAATATTAAATATTCTACAGCTTCATTTGATTTACAGATAATTCAGAAGAGTAATCTCAATGTCGTCAGTACTTAGTTTAGTAAATGTTTTATTCTGTGATTTTATAAGATTTTTACATTTTTGTATTCTGTTAGGACAAATAAAACTAACAAATAACAAATCAATACAACAATTCCAATTAAATTTATGTTTTTGTTATCCCTATTGAAAATAATATTCTTAATACTAACATAACTTAGTTAGCTGTTGTCAATTTATTAATAACGATTTTTACTACAACGACTGGTTTTAGATATATGAATTTAATGTAACTTCTAAATTTTTTCAACTGTCAAAAAACCTTATATACATGGTGTTCCAGAATGATGGTCAAATATTTTACCAGTGTATTCCACAAGCGATTTTAGGGGGATCTTCATATGAAATTTTTCAATTTGGGTCTTTTCTGTTGAGATATTCGAGTTTCAAATTGGCGGAAAAAATAGTTTTTTTATTTTTGCTTAAAAACGGTTACACTTAGAAATTTCAATTTTGGTACACAATATCAGCTAGTCATAAGCTATTTTGTGGTGGTTCCTTGGCTCATGTTTCTGGAAGGCGGGAATAAATAACCCCTAGATTTCTTTCTTCCAGATCTTTTTTCTGCAATACCCGATTTGTTAGCCGAAATGTTATACCTAATTTGACTACTTTTTCCCTCTTGTAATTTTTTCATACAACCAACAGTTTGCGAGGAAAAAAATAAAAATACTTTTCCTTACTCTAAACATCTTATCATCACCGGTTACTGATAACCGCAGTAGGCGGTTGCTATGTTGATGTTTCTCTGTTGTCTTGTAAAACAAATCGCTATTAGGTCTATAATTGACAATTTTTGCAAATATTTCTAAACAAAGGTATTCCTATAATTGTTGCCAATCCTGCCGTATGCATATTCCTTCCAATTTATTCGCTAATATTTGTACGGAAGAGTCAGTTGTTTACAAATATTTGCAAAAACTGTCAAGACTGATTTGTTTCATAAGACAACAGAGAAACATCATCATAGCAACCGCCTACTGCGGTTATCAGTAACCGGTGACGAAAAGATGTTTATAATAAGGAAAATTATTTTTATTTGGTTCCGCGCAAACTGTTGGTTGTATGAAAAAATTACAAGAGGTAAAAAAGTAGTAAAATTAGGTGAAGTATTTAAAAAAAAAGTTTTGTTGAAATCGGCCATTGCAGGAAAAAGTTCTGAAAGAAATAAATCTAGGGGTTGCTTATTCCCGCCCTCTAGAAACATAAGCCAAGGAATAGACACCACCACAAAATAGCTTTTGACTAGCTGATGATGTGTACCAAAATTGAAATATCTAAGTGCAACTGTTTTTAAGGAAAAATAAAAAAACTATTTTTTCCGCCATTTTGATACTCAAATATATCAACAGGAAGGACCCAAATTGAAAAATTTTGTATGAAGATCCCCCCCTGAAATGGCTTGTGGAACACACTAGTAAAATATTTGACCATCATTCTGGAACACCCTGTATATAAAATGTGTCCTACTTTTCATGGAGCCACCCTGGTATCTTGCTCACCTGATATCCGCATACTTTGAAACTTTGGTGGTGAATATATACCTATAAAGTGAGTCTTTAGACGTAGCCCTATTTGATTATAGTCAGAGGCGTCCGATTCTAAGATGGAGAAAGAGAGTCGATTTTTCAAAAAAAAAAGTATTCGCGATTTTTTTAGAAGAAAGCTAGTAAGATATTCTTATTCAGCACCTTTAGGAACTCTCTTGTACAAGATTACATCGTTGTGGGTTCAAAAGTGTTTGAGATATGGTTTTTCGACGGCTCATATTATTATTATTAAATTCTGAACTTCTTTTCAAGAATTAGTTGAGAAAATCTACCATGACTATTCTTAACTGAAATCATAGTTCTCAGCATAGTATAGATGGTTTCTGAGAGGAATGCTTTGGAAAATAAACCAAAAGAATTTTGTAAAACACCTCCTTTACCTTGTTAGCTTTGCATCAATCTTCAAACTTTTGGTACGCCGTTTGCCGATACTTCTATATTAGAGGGTAAACTTCCATTAGAATCAGTCATTTTCATTTTTATATTTATAGGTTGGTTTGACAAAGTTTTGACAGTAACCATGGGAAAAGTAACATAAGAAAACTTGATTCGTAAACTTAATAGCAGGTAATTTTTTCTGTTCATTAAAAATACACCAACTTCTTTTCGCCCCATTGCCAATGTTTGCCAAATATATATTTTTTCTTGTTATTAAATGAAATTAGATACAATTTTATACTATATGCTTGTTGTAAATTCGTATTACTAAACTCGATATTTTATTAAACTCAGCTGACGCTTTGTTTGATAACTTGAACACCTCGTGTTCTAATATCGTAATGTTTTAATCTTCACACCACTTATATTGAAATAACTTACTGATATCAAACTGATGCAACATATCATCATAAAGCGGCGATCGACATCTATCTGAAGAGAGCCATCACCAGATACGTACATTGTACTTCAGTCTTCATAACGGGTACCATATCTATATAATTAATTATAGTAAACTGACACTTCTACATAAAATAAATTTGTAAAGTTCAAGTTTCTGCTCATAGAATGTGAAATAGGGTATCTTGAGTTTAAGTTAACAACGCCCTAAACATTTCTACCGGTTAATTATGAGGGATAAGTTTTAACTGAATGAACGAACACATTTACACCGCCGAAATGGAAACGGGACAAGAGCCTGGCAGTTAACCCTCGAATGGCGAACATTTGTGAGTTGATTACCTATTACGTCCAAGTTGAAATTTATTTTAGTAGACGATTGAGTGACTGAATTACCAATCTACTTTAACTACTATACTAGCACGTCTTAAACATTGAGTAACAAAAATGTGAAAAAAATATGGAGTGGACGTTTCACAAAAACCAATTGAAAGGTATGAAATAATATATATTTTAAATTTTTTGCATTGTTTTATTTCACAATACCTTATTTAATCAATAATTAACAGATATGGTATTAATATATGTGAAGCGTGAAGATGATATAAGGTAGCCGTATTTCTCGTCGTAAAATGAATAGATTTGCAGTACCGTCGCGCCTCGAACCAGCCTAGCCTCGTACTCTTCCAGTGAGGAATCTTCTAATGCTTTTAAATGTACAGGTTTGCACTAGCAGGTCGAGATAAATACATATTTATTTAAAAATTAAGTTTTCATAAGATGCTCAAATGAAATAACTATTTGTTTCACTTAAACAAATACGTACTCGCCAAAAAAAAATTTTTCTTACCAAATAAATTAATTTATTTTGGACAAAAAAGTAATAATTACAGCAAAAATGATTTGTTACCCAAGAATAAAATATTGCTGAAAAAAATCGGTGCGGTCGTCATGGTAAACTGTTCTATATTTATTCATGTACATTCACAAATATCAAGCAAACACTACTACTCGAATGGCGAAAATGTTGGAGAAGTGACGTCCTTGATATTGCTACGTGTACTCTACACGACAGGGCCGGATTCAACCGTTGTTGTTTCTTTGATTTCACAATATTGTAACCTCTATGTTGCGTTAGCGTGCAAAACACGTCAGGTAGACAAACAAACTTTATTGTCACTCTTGATTACACAAGAAATATCCTTCAAACAAATTTCACAACTGTCAACTCTTTACTTTGACGTTTGTCAATCGCCTTCGACTGCTCAATATAAATTAACTCCAGCGACGAAATCGATCCGCTTATATAGATTTTTAGGGTTCTAGAAGTTTTCGGCGGTCTCGAGAATCAAATAGAATGTGGCCGAGAATGTTTCAGAAAACGTCAAATTAAAGGCATCAAAAAAATATAAATTCTAACATAAACAGAAACGTAATTGAGAAACAAAAGAGGTAGATGAGCTTCCGTAACAATATATACATTTTAAACCACCAGTTATGTATTTTCACTTCGTTTATTATCGTATATAAATACGTACTTATTTAAGAGACACTATGTATATGGCATGATGAATATTAGCACAGGCGTCGATATATCAGTATAAATTAATCCTTAATTTACTTGACGTATTTACTAACATTAAAATCTCTTTTTCATCTGTGCTTTCATGTGTGGGAGTAATATTTTTAGTACTCGCTACTAATTTTCAAGTTTTAATATGTATAAAAGCGTAACTATAAATTTTCAAGATGGGGATGATCCATAATGGACTTTAAAGCTTTTAGGCAAAAAATAAGGTAGCAATAATTTAAAACATAAACAAGAGGGTGCTGAGAACGATAGCTGGGATTATAACATAACATCAACCCACAGTACCTTTTTAAAACTTTTATAACACATCCTTTGGGGCGCATTTTTATCTTATTTGTAGAGACAATGTGGAAGAATATCTAACATAAAGACATCTATTTAAATAAAAAAAGTTTTGTTGTAACTTTCTTTTGAATTATCTATCTTCATTATCCAGTTTAATTGAAGATTTTACAAAGTATTATAATTCAAGCTTTCTGTTGAATTGTCAAAATAATTTCTTTTAATTATTTGATTTTATTACTATTTAAAATCATATAAACAAATTGTAATGTTTATATTATGTAATCTTGACTAAGTTAAAAGAAAATTATAGTCTTTTAGTAATAATTGTATACACATTTTATTATATATAGGTTGATTTGTTGAAAATTATTCATATTTCTTTACTCTAATAACAGCTAATTATGTCACAAATATCAACGATTTAATAAGTTGATAAATCGTTCTCAAAATATCAAATAATTATCTAAAGAATAGTAACAAGCACCCACTCATGAAAACAAAATTGTTGACTTACCCATATACAGAAGTGGCATTACCAGGGCCGGTTCAAGATCAATTCAGAACTTTGCAAACATATTAAAAGGGGACACCTGCAAAATAAAATCAAGTCTGGAAAAATTCAATAACGTAGCAAATAAATGAGCATTTCAGCAGATTTTATAATTTATCAAAAAATAACTTTTTCTTATAAATTTAAAAAAATAGAATGTTAGCATCAATTTGAAATTTCATAAGATAACTCTATCGGTTGATTATGGGATAAAATATTTTGCACATATATCTGTAACTCCTTAGAGAATTCAGCGGAAGCCGCCCCTATTTCTCTTCTCGTATTTCGTAAATTTCGTTTAAATTTTGTTTCGCAAAAGTACTCTCTGTAGCCCTAAAAATCATATTCTAAAAAACAGCATGGGTCCCATATTTTATCATTAAAAAATAACAATTTTAATTTTCTATAACCACCATTGGAGTATATATTGAAGTATAAGTTCTCTCAAATTGACCATTTCGTTTTACTTCAATAAATCACAGATGGCGTTGTGAATGTGCCTGGTTCGTATTAGTGCTATGTCACAGTAGTATGCAACCCGCGATACTTTGTGTCATAAGAAATTACATTTCAGTCAAGTGATTATAATGATTCTTACGGAACTATATTTAAGGGTCAAATTATCTGACTGAAATCGAGACATTGGAATTTGATTTATTTCTCTGTTAATATTTAATATTAAAAATATTTTAGAAATTTCTTTAATTCGATAGAAGAATATTATTTGCTCTTTAAATGTTTTAAATAAATTTTTATAATGTGTTCTTTCGTCACCAATAGCAAAACAGAATTAAGCTCAAACGAGCAACTAATTTCATATGGTTTATATGTCATCTGCTAGAAAAGTTCAATTTGAAAATCTTGTATAAATGAGTTTACCTGTATTTTCGCCAATATTATGTATTTAGTGCAAATAAAGTTAACGGTACATTTACATTCAAATTAGTAGAACTGTTGTTCAAGTTTTATCTACATTAAAATCCAGACTGGACAAAATGTAAAACCGAAAATCCAGGTATAAGTACTCGTGTGCCTACGATTTGGATAATTCTAAATAAGGAGAAATTATATCCATTTCATTTTACTCCTGTACAAAATTTGTTGCTTTAAGATCTTTCTGCCCATTTTGCAAGAACAGGAAACCAACGATTCTACTTTTTTGGAGAAAATCTTATTTACGAATGAGGTAACGTTTACTCGCCGTAAAGTGTTTAACTGGTGAAATAATCATTTGGGAGAATCCGCATGATGCGAAAGCAAGACACTTCCAACACGAATTTCAACTGAATGTTTGGTGCGCTGTTATTGGCAATATTTTTCTTGGACCTTTTAAACTTCCTCCCAATTTTAATAGACAACTGCATTTAAATTTTCTTCAACAAAATTCGGTCGAATTGCTTGAAGAAGTTCCACTTTATTTAAAAAGAGACATGTGCTTAGTGCACGATGGAGCTCGACCGTATTATTCTCGGCCAGTGCGCAAATATTTAGATGCAGTTTTTCCAAATCATTGGATTTACCGTGGAAGCATTTTGACCACCCAGAAGTCTGGACTTCAATCCATTCGATGTTTCTATATGGTCTCAAATAAAATATACAATTTACAAAGAACCTATTGATTCCTGTGAAGAGTTGTGGCAAAGAATATAAATCGCTAACAACCCAATCGCTGTCAGACCCAATCCTAATATGTTGTTTAAGAAGGTCTTTCAGAACACGCTGTGTAAGTAAAGTTATTAGTATCAACGGTGGATACTTCAAACAACTACTTTAAATCATTTTACGTATTTTATTTTTTTATTGTGTGTTGTAATAAAATGAAAAAACACTTCGTTTATGTCGGTTTTAATTTGTCGTATGACTAACCCATGTTTATATCGATTTTTCTCGAAAACGGATCGAGATACCGAAATGAAACAAGAATACATAATTAATAGAAAAAAGATTGCTCTTTCAAGTTTTGACTTAAATGTCATGTTAGAAATACAGGGTAAAAAGTTAGTAACAAAACGTCGGTGCAAGTGGTGCCCTCTATGAGCAACACGCATCTTATTAGTTGCTTAACAAAATATAGGGTTTGTTCCAACAACAGCAAGAATCAATTCCGAATCGTCCAGAAGTAGTCAGTCAGTTCAGTTGTTAATGTACTCTCGGCGAATGCGATGCAAGACGGTGTTGGTACATATATGACAGTTCTGAACCAGTTCTCAACGACTGTTCCAAACAAATAGTTTCACCAATTTACAAGTTCCTAACCTACATATTTACAGAATAATTGTAAAAAAACGAACAAAAATTTAATTTTTCAACACCCTACATTTCTGAAACTATCAACTTTTGACGCATAGTAAATTCAGCTTTCGGATTTCCCATTGTTAATAAATCACCCTGTATGAATGATTATGCCATTATACTTAAATGACAAAAAAAAGATTTTTTAAGCCAACGCGATTTATGGCAATATCATTAAAATGTAAGCCGATCTGTGAAAAATTTAGTCTAGAGCCAATCCTGTTGGCTTTTACTTGTAAAGAATTTGAAAATGTATTTGGGTGGGATTCCAAACCGAAGCGATTAAATTTGTTTACGTCTCCACCTTCATTTCTGAATCGATTTTAATGAACTTGACCTCACTTTACACCCAAGTACGAGTTGTTCGTTACACAGCACACAATATAATATCCTCAAGAATTAAGATTTTACAAAAGAGCTACTCCAAATTCAGCAATCAACTTAAATATAATTAAATGTTCTGAAACGCCTACATAAGCTTTGCAACAAAAATAACTTTTCCAAGTCTTTTCTTTCTTTAAGGGAGTATCTAATCAAAAAAAATAATGGTTTCGTCGCACTTATGGAATGAGGCTTGAATACATTTACAAAAAAGTAGAGAAAGTTAAAAGTATGTAGACATTTTCTATTGGGGCATGACGCAGCTAGAATCTGACCTATGATTTAAAATTAAACACAATACAACATGTATTAACAAAACTGTGGCCTGGATTCCTAAGGAAATTAAAGCAAAATAAGCATACTTGATGTGCTAAAATTACCATACCGAAGAACAAGATCTAAAGCAGTTTGACGTTTTCCAAATTATCCTCCTTTATTTCAAATAGAGAGAAATAATAAATATGTAATTAATTTATATGGCTGGCAACGACAGTTCTCGAAAATGGCAAGTTAAATATAAAAAAATGGTACAATCCATAACCTATTGATTTTTCACAATAAGACTAGAAATTATAAACCAAAGAAGGCAAAGATACTGGAGAGAAACCAAATCAATAATTTTTTTTTAAAAAGCATCGGATGAGGAATATTTACAAGTTGAAATAGAAAATTCACAATCTTAATATTTCAATTTATATACTGAGCGTGTTATTTTTAACTCGTTACAGGTTGCAACAATCATGGGAGAAACCTTGTCGATGCAACGAATCTTTTTGGATATCACCCATGTCTAAGGCAAAGGCAGTTACTTAGACGTACTCATTCTGGATAAGAAATCAAATATTTCAAGAAGTTTCACGATCTTGGAAGAAGCTTTTTTAGTCAATGCTGTAGAAATGTCTTGAAAATACATCAATCTATGACCTAAAAATGCCGGTGAGAGATTTTTCTTGCGATATGTGGCTGCACTTATTGGACTCCCTGATCCAGAAAGTTTTGGAATAAGGCGTTCTTCGGCAACATTACTGGCCAATGCTGGGAGTAATATTACCACTCTGATGCGTCATGGTTGTTGAAAATTGACTACGGTAGCGAAGAGTTATATTGAAAATTCACTGTCCAGCAAGATGGCAATTGCTGAAAAAATCAAGGTCCTACCTGGCGAAATTGCGAGCTCCTCCAGTCCTTCAGAAACTCCTTATCGAGTGAATTTAAATAATGCCGGTCACACTGACAAGATCGTTCTTGAGATAAATGTTAATGTTAATAATAATAATTCTAAATAAAATGCTACAAAATCTAAGTGTGGTATTATGAATTCTAATCCACTATTGTGTTAAAAGGCTTTTAATCCACAGAAAATAAACGTATTAAACCTTTTTAATATAGTGGTCGTGGATAAACCACTTTAAGAATTGTAATTTCCATTCGTATAATAAATATAGTTTAAATACAACTCATTTCAATATTCAATATCTCGAAAACTGTTAAAGATAAGATGTTATATGTCATATTTTTGAAATCAGAAAAAAAGAATAATTAATAAATTCAACAATACACAGGGGTTCCATTAGAAAATGTATTATTACTTCTTATACCTATCAACTTTAGCACGCCACTGTGTTTCCATTAACTTATTAAAGGGGTTCAGTTACAGCTCTACAACTTTTATTCGAGACTTCATTTTGTATCTCTAATAACAATTATTTTTTACATTTTCTTTCACGTACTAGAAACATTTGCGATTACAAATCAGCCATACTGTCTTAATTTTAGTAAACGGCTTGTTAGCAGAACCATTTTCAGTAGTTTAAAAAAAATAGAACGCAGTTGTATCTTCAAAAGCGTTTTCTGATAAATTAATGCCTGAAAAATTCACTCCTGGACGATAACCGATAACCTACATTCATATTAACAGATATTATATTGAGACAGTTAATCCTCTCATTTTTTTATAGTGAAACATGTAAGGTAAAAAGAAAATAAAAAAATCTGTTTTTTCTAAATATCTCAAAAAATGATTTAAGATATTACACAAACCGTTGATATATAGTAAGGTGGCAAAAAAATATGTGTTTCTACTCAACTTTTTTTACAACAGATGCTTGGCTCTTAATCAGCATTAAATTGTGAAGACAAATTAACTCTAGGATTTTTTGTGCCGGTTTTTGAGCAATTTTAGTAATAATCTTTACGAGTGTAATTATTTGTGTAAACAGTCTAGTATTTTGGTAGTAATCTTCACCTTACGATACACCAAATGTCGGAGTAATATCAAAGATATTGAGATATTTAGGAAAAAAACTAATTTATCTCTCAACATCGTTTATCTCGAAAAGAAAGCATTTCTAAATTCATAGTCTTATGTACTTATTTACTTATTTTGACTTTTAAAATACATCTTTTAAATATTTCCTTTTCCTCCTGAAATATTTTGTATATTTTTTATTATTTAGTAAACACCCTGTATGGAGAAATATTAATAAAACAATCCAATACAAATGTGTAAATGTTTTATAAGCATATGTTGTTTCGGTATAAATGTGATTTATTCTTATTTTGAGAAGTTCTGTCACCTAATCTACTAGAAACACATTGTGTACACCGAAAGTACCGGTATACCACAAGTATCTGTTCCTCAACTATAATACTTGAAGGAATTTATATCACTCTCCTAAATACCGCGATAGGCAAATACAGCATGGTGCGGGAAATAAAATATGCAAGGAGCGAAAGCATTCTGTTTGCGGAAACCCCCAGTCGCAAATCTCGACGTCGAAATAACCACAGAAGACCGTCCTCCGGCACGGCATTGCTTCAATTTCACGGCCTAAGTAGGTACATGTGAAAAATGTCGGTTCAGCGAAAGCACGGACGATCGCGCTAGCCTAAATACACACCAATAATTCCATTGCCGACTCTAAAGAGCAACAGGTGTATGCGTGGTACCGTCAGGGGAACACGAGTCGATCTACACTAAGAAAAAAAAATATTTGGAAAATATATTTTTGTAGAAAATGGATGAAGAGCTTCATTTTTCAATATTAAAAATATTTTCTTTTTTTAAAAATAGAAATAAATGGTTTATGTTTATCACATGATTTCGTGCAATGCATGAGCAAGAAGTGCATAACTCAGGGACAGAAACCGGACTTACAAATTTTGGAAATATTTCATATGAGAAAGGATTATTAGATAAACTTCTCTAACCATTTTACATCATACGACAGGTTTAAAATATCGAAGAATAGATCGATAGTATTTAAAGTAAATAGGTTTTTTCAATATAAAAGTAGGTATATCAGTTTAAAAACTTAAAAAAACACTAATCAATATTCTCTTTATAATTTCTATACAGGGCGTTGTACCAGCTCTATGGCAAACTTTGGCAGATGGTAACTGAGTTAATATTAAACATTTTGTTGTCCGATTCGTTTTTGTTTACAAGTTGCAAGCATTTTAAAAAATATAATTACATATTTCAAAGTAGCCTCATAAATAAAAAATTATTATTTCTAAAACAATAGTTATTATTTGTGCCATTTTGTTTATTCATTTTACATTTAGCAGTAAACTCCTAAATTAAAAATTTATTTAAAACTGAAGAGTATGCAGATATTGTCTTTATATAATATGAGTACGAGTATTGCAATTGGAATGCCAGACGAGTAGCCTGAGAATACAGACAAAGATACCCAAATAGACATCTTTATATTGACGCTTATCCAAATCGCCAGATTCCTTCACAACGCATGTTTGGAAGAATTCACCAAAGATTGCGTGATACCGGTTCCTTGAGCAAACAGTGCCATTTATCCGGAAGACCAAGGTTGGTATCCACTCCTAGAGCAGAAGAAAAAATTTTAGCACTGGTAGAGCAAAATCCAGGTACGAGTGTGCGGAGAATATCAGCCGAGGTAGGAATTTGTGGTCCTCTTCTTTGGAGAATCCTTCACGAGCAACTGCTTTATCCATACCATGTGCAACGAGTACAGGCCTTAAATCCAATAAATGATCATCAAGCACGTTTGGTTTTTTGTCGCTGGTTTCTACGTCATGATGCTGAAGACCCTTGTTTTCTTGCAAACATTCTTTTTACTGATGAGGCCGGGTTCATAAGATATGGAGTGTTTAATTTTCACAATGCGCATATTTGGGCCGATGAAAATCCTCATGCTCTAATAGAATTTGGATATCAGGCACATTTTTCATTAAACATTTGGATGGGTATTGTAGGTCACAGGTTTCTAGGTCCTGTTGTTTTACCAAACCGATTAACAGGCGCTGCTTACCTCAAGTTTCTGCAGAACATACTGTATGAGTTTTTGGAAGACATTCCTTTGAATCAGAGGCAACAAATGTGGTTCCAGCGTGATGGTGCTCTAACTGATTTTTCCATGGCCGTTAGAGAGCATTTACACCAAACTTTTCCACATAGATGGGTAGGAAGGGCCGGAACTGTTTTATGGCCTCCAAGATCGCCTGATCTAAACCCACTAGATTTCTTTGTTTGGGGATATTTGAAGACATTAGTGTATGGTACTCCTGTAAATAGCCTAGAAGAGCTGCAGAGTGTCAAGAAATCTAAACCAAGGAGGGTGTTTTCGAAAGAGTTCGAATATCGTTGAGACGAAGATGTCGTGCCAGCTTAGAAATGGACGGAGGGCACTTTGAACATCTTCTGTAACTTTGTTTTTTGTTTGTTAAAAGCTTCCTTTGTCGGTTTATTCCTAATAAAATAAAATGTTTGAAAAACGAATAGTGGTCCATATCTCCGCAACCGTTACTTTGCGGACCCATGTTTATTAAGACTTTTCTGCTTATTTTGGTTCATACTATTACCTCCTGAAATATTTTACACTCTTTTTTTAACACCCTGTAGTCTTAATATTTGACAGTTTGCCAATGTTTGTCATATAGCTTGTAGAACATTCTGTATATAGACGGGGAGCATTTTAGAAATTTATATTCATATTTTTCAATTATCATACAAAAAATACGACTATATAAAACATCAAATAGAATACACTTAATTAAGTGTTTTTTCAAGCAAAAAAATTCTAGTAACAAGTAACCCTCGGATCGTCGGAATAGCCTAATTCAAATAAACATTTCTGTCAGCATAGAAACGGTACCATCAGGAGGGGACTCGAGGCACCATAGGAAGACCGTTGCGGTGTCCCAGTGACCTACTTGGGATGTTCTGCTGCCCGACAGACCAACTACACACAACTCTTCAGTCTGTACCGGCTGGTCACCGACAATTCTCTGCCACCTCGTGTGTGTGCCTGTCCCATAGACGTTCGCGAAAAGAATCTGGAGACTTGACCCGGTACCATCGACTTCGACTAGTTCACCCACGAACAGGTATCCGCAGCACAAAATGATAATAAGCCGCAATCTAAACGAAAATTGATAGCTTATATAGACGTTTAACTGTTGGTTCAAATTTGTTGCAAAATGAGGTTCGGAATAGTAGTGAGTTTGTGCTTGTTTAACACAGTTCTGGCAGTGGAGAGGGATCATGACGGGAATAGCAGAAGAGGTGAGTAAATCGAAATTCCCAACAAACGGCTCCAAAATAAGTATGCAAACAAGGAAACGAAGAGCGTTATGCGACGTCCATAAACGACTATGTAAAGTAGAACACACGCTTGAAACAGTCTCGTTGTGATACCATTAAAATGTTTTCGTTCAGGTATTCCGAAATCGTTCGTGGCATGCCCTTATCCGAAACGGAAGTACAGTTAATGAAACGAGAGGGGAAACACGAGCGCAAATTTTATTGTCAGTTTTGCAGCTCATTTCACTGGTTGAACTTAACTCGTATCTTTCACGGACCTCTGCGTTAAAAATACGTGGAAGACTTTAAGTTTTAATGCGACTTTAAAAAACATGACAATCTCGGCCTTAAACCATGTTTGTCTTTCCTAAAAATGTTATTTTACAAGTGTAGTTGCTAAAAATTGCACATTATTGCAAAGTGTTCCAATATCTTGGTATCATTGGAAATATTTTCTACTTTACAAAATATTTTTATAATATAATATTTTTATAATTAAGTTGGTTTAAGATTTTTTCAAATAACAATTAGAATTAGAAATAGAACATATCGCTGCCTTAAACTTATAATATTTTATGTTACCTTAGACATTATCTGAGAAGAACAGGTTTAAAATATGGATGATTATAGAAGTTATGATCATAAATACAGGGTGTCCCATACTAATGGGATATACAGAAATAGGGTATAGTATATGTCAAAATAGGCCGTTTCTGCTTAATTTTTTATAACAAAATATTTACTTTTAAAAATATACGAAGTGATTCAATTAAACTAAATTTATCGAAAATAGGCAATAACTCGAAAAAGGTTGGGCAGATACGAGTCAAATTCGGCGAAGTTATATTTTAGTGGGTAAAAATTTTGATTTTATAAGTTTCTGTAGAAACATTTCTTAGCTTACATCGAACGTTACATTTGCGATCAAATTTGTAGCAGTATACGTTCTAACAGTTAATCCCATGTATTGATTTCACCATCAAACAAAATATTTGAAATGGCCCCATAAATAAAAGTTCAAGAAGATTTTGGGGTAGTCAAGGAATCTTACTGCCACGACCAATCCAATGATGTGGGAAACGTCCATTTAAATGATCGGACAATGTGGTGGCGCTCCATCGTGCATAAACCACATAAGTACCTGCTCTTAAATTTAATGGAACTTCATCTAATAACGTCGCTTAAGTTAGTTTTTAAAAACTGCAATTATTATGCTAAAATTCGCTAAAACGGATACTGAGATGAATGTATGGTCAAGCGGTCAAAAGTAAAAAAAAATAGCACCGAAATATTAGGTTATTTGTGTATAACAAAAATAACACTGACTTAAATGCCTAACGATGCGCATAAGGAACAATAAAACATATATGGGTAAAGTATTATCGATGAGTGTAATTCAATGCAACTCTGCACACAGCAGTTTGTGCTACCTCGGCAGCCGAGTTGACCGTCGAGTCGGCTGTAGATCAAAACACATTAGTATTAGTAATTTATAAATGTCGAAAGAAAATAAATCATCATTCAAGAGTGCTTCTTGTTGCGTAAAGTCTTTGTAATTTAATCAACTTAATAACTTTTATTCTTTAAGAGATTTCCGTGATAAGTAGATATTAATTTATTCACATTGTGAAATATTTAAAATATATCAAAATTATTCTTAAGACAAATGGTAATAATGTTTAGCATGCATTTTAAAAACAACAATTTACAAAAGAAAAATAATTTAACACTATCAATTTAAAAGAAAAATGTCCTTTCCTAAACGGTACTTTAAAATTGATATAACTATCTACTTATACTTCAACATTTAGTTCATAATATTTACATTAGATATTTTAGAACCAACTGACAATATAATTATGAAACATTCAGTTGCACCAACTAAGAAGAAAATTAACGATAAGTAAGCAGTATTCAAATAGTAGTACTAAACTTTTGCTAGTTGTATCGTTAAATTCAAATCTATTCAATTTTCACGACAACGTAAGCTGATTGTATACACGAACCTTACGAAGCTTACATTTCCGACAATAATTTCGATGTTGGCAAATGTTCCGTATGAATCGCATTTTCCCACGGATCTGCTTACAATTAATTAAGCGATCTGAGGAAGCAGATGGTAATCCAGAAACATTTATCTTCTCGTTAATCCTATATACTTAGTACGCAAATACCGTAACTTTTTAAACAAAAGTATAGGTGAGTGAAAGATAAATATCTTCCTCGTGTTAATGAGAAAACATGCAAAGTATTTGGAAAAATATCCCAATATAAATTAGCGAAACAATCACAGTCATTTTCTATATGTTACTGAGCCTCTGACACTTTTATATTTAGCCGTAAATATGCCTAGCTGCTTGAATCTTTCTCCTCAAAAGCGTCCTTTAAATTTCCAAATTTATTACGTGGTAATTTAAAGTAAGGATATAGTACCAAATAGAGGACGGTGGAAATAAAGAGAACTGTCATTATTTCATTCTTTTTCTGTTCCAAATCAAGCCCATCCACATTCGAAAAATGAATTACCAAAATCTCTCCAGTGAAGCCATGAATTTAATGTTTTAAATTAAAAAAAATGTCTCACCATGTACGAGAATGACTTGCATTTGAAGTTTTCAATTGCAAAAAACTGCCTATTGAAATAATTATTTTGTTCAACCGTTAAATGTTTATCTTTGTAGAAAAAATTATTATAGTGACACGTGACGTGACAAAGAAAGGTTAACATTCATTAAATATTATTTTATTTCGAAAATTTCACACCTCTGCTTCAAAACCAATAAGATGTCTTTATTTTGACTCGTTAACATGGCAACCAGAAAAATTTCCGGAAATTTGCTAGATGTAACGTTAGGCTGTCATGCTGCCTTTAATGAAAACTAGTGGTGATCTGCTACAATACGCGATAGTACCCCATACCATAACGCCTACTGTGTGATGGACATGATGATAAATTGTGGATAGCGTTTTCACCACATCTATTTCTCACCCTTGCATGGCCATCATACATCCCCAGGCAGAAACGGTATTCGTCACTAAAGATTACCTGATTCCATTATTGACCCTCTCTACTGAATCCTCTCTCTATACCATTGTAACCGGTTAGTTCAATGTTCACGAATGAGAGACAGCACCCAATGTAGACGATAAGATAAGAAGCCAAAACTTTCGGCGATTAACTTGACGAGTAATGACCATTCGCAAATGTTCTTCAAACCACTGTTTTGCAATAGTCTGGCTGCTGCTAAAGCAGTCTCCGAAAGCTAAAAGTTGCAATAGACGATCTTCACGCTCTGTTGTTCCTTTACAACGGCCGGTATCTCTCGCTCTGTGTTCACGGTCTTCCTAGTCCATGCCTGGTGACACCGTACTATGGTACGTAAGAATTTGTTAGTCCTTCTAGAAATTTCTCTCACAAACAAACCTGCTTCGCACAACCCAACAATCCGCCCCCTTTCAAAGTGACTAAGCTGATAAATCTGAATCAAATATTCGTACTCTGGGCATAATCAGCTGTAAAAAATGTCATTTGCAAGAACCTTCACAACACTTGCAACACAAATTTAAGGTAAAATTTTTAAAACAGAACTACGTTATCAAAATACGACCTAAGCAAACTCCAAAAAGACTGTGATAGAAGTAAACGTGCAATAAATTGTCAAAATAAAATGATATGTAATGGGGTGCTTATCTTTCTCTGTCACATAGTATATGTATGAAATATTGGAACAGCTACTTTTAGTTGCACAAATATTATCAACAGAACACAAGTTTATGAGATTAACTATTTCCTCTATCTACCCATTATAAGGACTTGTTGCATTTTTTCCGTATTTAAGCCTATCGAATGGATTTCTCGGAAGCAAAAACGGAATGTGGGAGCGAGTGAGCCATTTAACACAGTTGACTGTAACCGGTGCCGGTGTTATCTAAGAAGCTAAGTACTGTAATCAACGCATAATTCCTCAACGAGGTAGTTAAGTGTAGTAATAAGAACACTAACTGTGTATAATATGGGGGAAACAAAGTGAGATAATCTTTAACTGTGCGTATGCGTCGAGTCTGAATTTTAAAATAGAAACTCCTGGAATGTAAATTAAAATAATAATAAATCAGAATCAAAATTTTAGCCACCAAGGGTCACTACAATCTAGAAGTAAAAGTTGTTGAAACAAACCCTGAGTTTTGTCCGAAGCCCATTCTTTAAATCGTTATGTAGAAATATTCTGATACTGTAATGAACACTTTCTAAAGTTTATTCACGTCGGATTTTGAACGAAATTGTAATGATCAATGATAAATCAATAGGCAATAGATTTGGATAGATAACCGACTATACTCATTCTTGTACATAACTGTATATCAATAGTTCTCGTTCTGCGTCCCACTTAAGTTTAAGTAAACAACTTTAATTGGTTATTGAAGGAAACTGAAAATGGAAACGTTAACGGACCTGAAAATACTTAAAATGTTTTATAGATCAGTTATTTGTAGGTATGTGTAAATAATTCTCATATACAAATATGATATATAGTGATATAGAAAACTGTACATCCAGTATCTATAATTTAATTTCAATAAATGTTGGTATTATTGTCCCAGAGATTGTATTTAATTAATTTCAGTATAAGAAGAATTTGAATCAACCTGACCATATTATTAGACTCACTCACAGTTTAACAATTTTTCAATTTACGAAATATTTACAGGCGTTTAACAGTACATATGTTCACTAAATTATAACCAATCTCTCCTCACACATTGGTTTCAGAATGGGCTTAATGTATGCATGCAGGATAGGACTTCATGCCACACGGCAAATTAGTGAAAAAAATATTAGATGATGCTGCCATACCAATTTTACTTTGGCTGGCAAATCTACCGGATAAATATATAGGAATTTTTGAAACGTCTGTTAGCAAAGGAATATGTTACTACAAAGACCAAATTCGTAGAAAGAATAATTTACCATCAAAAAGTTTTTAAAAATACCGGCCAAAATTGTATGAATTGCAGGCCACGAAGAGTTGCCACAGTTATACAAGTGAAAGAAAGTTTATCTATTGTTTGTTTTTCCATTCTGAAATAGACATTAGTTTCAATAAATTATCTACGAAATCAAAAATTTTCGTCAGGTACTGCTTAATGTAAATTTAAATGTTTTGCGAAGACTTCAGCTCTATCATCGACATCTGGGAAGGCAACAAATATTAGTCAGTGTTCTTTACCGAATGCCACATAGCCACCACATTTAAAAATTTTGCTTTTCGCACTTTCCAATTTCTGAGTATACTACTTGATAAAAATGATTTAAATTTGGCACATATGTCTAAAATTAAAACCACCGATCTTCTACGTTTTATATGAATTATTTTACTTGCACATTCCACACAGAATACAGAATATATATATATATATATATATATATATATATATATATATATATATATATATATATATAACAAGACAATCCAAAATTTATTACCTCCTCACACCAAAGTATCAATACTCACTCTCCTTCAGACACCTAATGCCTAAAGCAAATCTGTTTTCATTAAAGCTAACATGACAGTCAACGCTCTTATCATGAATACCTAGACCTCTAGATTATTTCTCTATCATAAGACATAGAGTACAGATATAATACCCAACATAGTCAATTTAATTCACATGAAATTGAAATTTTAATAAATTATTACTCCCTGGATGTGAATACTAAATATTATTGAAATAAAATCACAAATGCTACTTGTTCAGTTTTCTATGTCAGTATTCTTCATAAAAGCAGAGCGTCATTCTTATTCATAGAGATATTTTATCTACTAGATGTTATATTAATAAGCTGTTCAGTAATCGAGTTAACATTGGACGGAAATAATTACAACTAACTGTTTCTCAGTTACCTATCTAATGATATAAATTTCTGTTCTACATGTAGGCAGATATAAAATTTCTACCGCAATGCCGCTTTTCTCAATTATTAAATACATTAATTTTAAAAATCGTCACCTCATTACTTAATTCTAAAATTTAATTTAAAATCAAATAGTTTTGAGTAGAACAAAGTTATCCTTAGTTATACAGGATGCTTCGTTGTTTTAGTATTGAATTTAGTTTTATTTCAAGAACAACTAGATTTTTTATTGAACACTTGCTAGTTAGTTAGGTATATCAATCAAAATCAAAAAATTAAAACAAACAGCAAATTATCACATTCGATTACGTTTTCGTTTTGTTTAAAACCTTATATTGATATTGGCTATAAAACCTAATAATATGTCTGGTAACATCTTTTCTAAATTAAAACCCTGCACACTCAAATTGGAACAAACTAACTTAATATATAAAATAAACTGTAAGGAATGTAATAGGTCAAACAAAACAATATTTAAAGACAAGAATATATGAACACAAATATAGTTTACAAAACATGCAATAGATGAGGGTCATCGTTCGACTTTGAAAATACTGGAAAGAGAAAATAATTTAAATAAACGACTTGTTAAAGAAATGATTCATATTAAAAAAATAGTAATTCTGTTAACTTCCGAATTGATATAGAAAATTTAAGTCATGTATATTACGGTTTATTATAAAATTTATAATTTTCTGCATCTTACTTATAAAATATAAAAAAATTAATCTTAAACCCTTAATCTACCTTTTGTAATGAATGTATTTCATATTGTATGCAGTAATAGCATTAATCTCTCTTAAAAATTGTTATCAACATTTAGTAAATTTTATAGGTATAAATAGGAATTTCTTTCCTTTTTACTTATGGTACTTTTTTATAATTGTTATCATGCTAACACCAAATGTTTTTTTTTTATTTCATTTAATCATTGTCCACTAAGCAATACATCACTACCAAACATTTGGAAGTTAAATATTATTATGGAAATTTATATGTATAATTAGAAATTTTCACATATTTATAGCAGGCTGCACTAAATTAGGTACACTATTTGCTGGTAACTTTATATTATTTTGTTTTTTAACGTAGTATTTGTTATAGATCTAAAGATGGTTTAAAATAAAAAGCCGAAACGTAATTGAATGTGATAATTTGCTGTTTTATTATTATTTTGACTGGTGTACCCAACTAACTAACAAGTGTTTTATTTTAAATAACAGTCAATAAAAAAGAAAATTTATTATATTTTTTATTTAAATTATTGTATTTTTGAAATTTCATGGGTTCTTTTCTAATTTAAGCCACCCTGAATATTTTTACGGTGGTGTCCAAAAACTGGAAGCCAAAATGTATAGGAGAAGCCAAAATAATATTATATACATTTTGGTCTATCTGGCTTCCTTACGGGTATATAGGTATACAAGGCTTCCAAGTAAGAAGTTAAATATTGAATTTCAGTCATTATTTACAAACCGTTACCATGGCAATACACTTCGACATTTGACAATCGAAGTTGGATTTCCTATAAAGTTATTACAAATATAATAATACGTTGTTTTATTCGATATCTTTTACCATTTTCGAGATAAAGTGGTACAAAATTTCAAATAAAACAATGTATATCTTCGCGTCGCCTTTGTATTACTTCTCTGTCGAATCAGCTGAAAATAAATCTAGAATTCTGTAATGTACTGTAGTGTGGCGACTTCAATGTCAGAATGTCAGAATTTGACATTTGATATTGACACTATAATAGCTTATCTTTTAATAGTACCTACTTATCTAAAGTGATGTTGTTTTGAAAATGTATGTATTTTTTAACTACTTTAAGATATGCGGCCGCTGATAAAATTTCACCATAAAAAACACAATCCTTATTATTTTAGTTTGTATCAATTTATAAATTTAAAAATAACACGTTAACAGAAACGTGCGCCTTAACAGATATTTGACATTTGTCATAGTTTCTAAGAAACGTCAAATTATTGATGCAATAATTAGGTCATATCCGCAACCGGGTAAATGAACAAAGGCCGGCTATTACGATTTAGCAGATGATGATCACACTGCGACTGTAAAATGACAAATTTGACAACACCGCTAAAATAATAAAACTTAATTTTGTCCGTACTTGTATAATGAAGCATGTCTAATTCCTATTTAACTAGTAAAAGTTGTATTACCAAGAGTACTACTATCATCAAAATGTCGAGGTTGCCAACGTAACAGTTTAGACATTATAACTGAGATTAAATATATATTATTTGGAAACCCTGTATATGCGTAAAGAGGTCACACAGGACAAAAATGTATATGAAGTACTGACATTATTTTGTATCCGCCTGTATACCCTATCATTTTTGAGCACTAGTTCTTGGACACCCTGCATATTATATTTTTAAGTTCTACAATGCGCCTACATTATTAAATTATATTCACTGAGTTACACATTAACATATTATATGCATTAGTTTCAAGTTCAATGTTGGCATAAATTAATATTTAAACAAAATCGATTTAGATTCATATACATACACACAACGTCAAAAGTCTTGGACCCCCTGTATATAAAATGATTCAATTACATCTAGTGGTTTTTCTTAATGTGGTGAAAAAGTACATGTACAAAAAAGACAATAAAAAATTGCAGACCATGGACCTTTACTTTATTACCAATGTAACTAAAAAACTGACAACTCTGGTTAGTATCGCAGTGTATTCAGTCAAGTGTTCCTTTGAATTTTTGGACATAATATAATGCCAGGACGTGAAATTTCTGCGTTTACCCGAGCAAGAATGACTGCTTTACATGATGCAGGACATTCTAAACGTCAGATATCGAACATGTTGGGCATTCCTAGATCATCTGTTTTACGAATAGTATACAGATATGAAGAATTTGATACAGTGGAAAACAGACCACGTAGTGGATGTCCTCGAGTATCTAATAAAAAGGAGAATAGGTTTTTGGTGCAAGATACCAGTAGACATCGCACATCTTCGGCTTCAACTATCAGGGCCAACTTTCAAAGTACGTTTCGCCGTGTTATATCGACACCTACTATTCGAAGACGACTCCACAACTCAGATTTACGTGCTAGAAGACCATTACGGGTCTACTTCCAAGGCATGGTGCTGCCCGTCTCCAGTGGGCGCGAGAGCATAGGAGTAAGCTTTTACGCCAGTGGCGGTGGGCCTTATTTACAAACCAGAATTGGGCTGGTTACTGATGACAATCGACAGAGAGTCTGGAGAGAACCAGGTCGTCAACAGCGACTTCATTTTCCCAGTATGAAGGGGGTACCGTAATATTTTGGGGTGGAATAATGTTTAACCGCCGCACCCCATTAATTCGCATACCACACAATATGACCAATCAAATTTACATCGAACAAGTTATTCGATAACGCTCGACCACATCGCGCAAGAAGGGTTGAAGAGACACTCGAAGTAGGACATATCAATAGACTAGATTGGCCAGCCAACTCTCCTGACATGAATCCTATTGAAAACATGTGGGATTTCGTTGCTAGAGCCATTCATAATCATATTCCTCCACCTCAGACTGCAGATGAGTTAGTCGTGGCGCAGAAGAGGAATGGAACAATATTCCGCAAGAGATCGTTAACCGCTTGATTATCACAATGCACAGATGTGTCAATATGCTATTGGAACATGGTGGAGGTCATACCAACTATTAGTCGCAAGTAGAGAACTTACTCAGTTACTTCTTTTTGATTTAATAAATTTTGTTAAAATTGTCAGACATTTGCTGATTTTTAATTTTCTAAATACTCAGTTTATCGAACATATTTTCACAAAAGAAAAGATTCGGAAAACAATATACTTTTATAAATGTATTTGGTTTTTCTGACAAAATGATTACTTTAACAAGAATGAGGGGGGGGGGGGCAAGACTTTTGACGTTGTGTGTATTATGAAGTAAAGTTTGAAAACTATGAGGAACATTGTAAATGGAATAAAAACTCAATTCGTGCTTGGTTAAGCAGTAAATTCTAGGAAGTCTTTGCAAAGGATTGAAAACTATATATTGTTACACTCGAATACTTTTGTCGTAGCACGAACTATGAACGTAACTGGTAATGTGCATATTCACATATCCTTCTGACAATGGAGCATTTGTCTCTCTTTTAGAAAAAAAAACTTGTTTAGCTTTACGGATATCTGGAGCATGTTCTACTTATAAACAATGTGGTGTTTAAAAAATATCTAATTAGCAACAAGACCGAGTATTTTTATTTCAAACCACTAGGTGATATTTGTAACAGTAAAAATATTAGTATTGTGGCAAACAAATGTTCCATTCTTGTCGACCATTGTGCTTTATACCCTAATTGTTAATTAGACGTAAAAAGAACCTTTTTGTAGTCAAAAAAATAATAAATACAAAATAAATGTAATCAAATAATACCAACTTAATCCCATTGCATCGCAATGGTTATACGAAGGTATTTCTTAGTAAATTTTATCAATACTGTACCCAAGGGTCTGTAAAATTTATTAAACCACGATGGGATAAATTTTACCCTTTTTTCGTGTAAAATTTTGCGCTGTGTATGTGAAGTCCTTATTATGGCGTATATTACTCCCCTGCAAAGAATTTAAAATAAGTTTTGTTAGATTTCAGGATATCTCGTTTACTGGATTGTTATTACTTAATTTAATATCTTTAAAACTTTATAGGTGAATCTAATATTTTTATGAAAGTTAGTAAATAATTTAATACAAGAGTTTTGTCTGTCTTACCTGCCTGTTTTATACAGACCATTATAGAACCAATTCAGGACTAAATTTCCCATTATATCAGATATATAAAAAATATTATCGATCTTGTTTTAATACTGATATTATTATTAATTACAGTATTTTTAAGCATAAATAATAAACATATAAATGATTAATGTGATCTTTATATCAATCTAGTAATAGTAGTTATAATAGTATAATGTAGTTGTTTAAAAATTTCTCTAAAAAAAGTTACAGACGATTTTCGAAATTGCAAGAAATACTTTTTTTGAAAATAACTCAAAAACTTGAAGAGGTAGGATCGGTCTGCAAACGCCATTAAGTAAACAACAGAACCATCTAAAACTTTCTCTATTTAACCATTTTCCTATCTCTTATAGTTTTCAAGAAGCAAAATATAAATCAGGATACAACCGAAAAATAGCACAAATTTGCTTAGCAAACCAGGTAATCTCTAATCCAGTTTTTTAACAATCTAATTTCAAATCTCAATTAAATTGAACTGATTTCATTAAATATTGGAATTAATCAACTGGTCTCAAGGACACCGTATTCTTGAAATAGTGTTTTCTACAAATAAAAATAATTTTAGACATTTAAGAATTGAATAATATAGAAATTAGCAAATAACAGGAATGTTATTTAACACTACATGCAAATAGTCAAAGGTACCAAAGAAAATTGAATATATAATTACAGAAAATGGTCTAACCAACTTTGTAGGTACATAAATCTTTTAGAATACGTATTTTTTAAATTTGAGTGTAGATATAAAATTGTCCACTTTTGTTTATATAAGTATGTGAAAATATTTTTATATATTTTTAGGTATTAATAATATTGTGTGAAACTAACTACTCAGTGGACAAAAGCCCCAACCTGCGTTGAATTACACCCACAATATCTACCCATATATTCCTTATTATTAGCTTTTGTAACATTTTTTTACTGTTTTAGAAAGGTATTTTAAGCTAATATAAATCAAATCTACAATTCCTATCAATGAAGTCATATGTATGTTCTCTGATACCAAACATCTAGGTATGCTAATGAACAATTCCACAGACAAAGCTCTATTCAATAATTATCTAAAGAAAATAATCTAATTTACTCACTCTATAAAAATCTAACTTCACTTTTTTGGCAGTGGGAACACGACAAATTCAACCACAATAGATGAGATCTGACCTATTTCTGCATTTTTAGGATTGCTTCTTCAGGTGGTCTCCTTTAAGTTGAATCAAATATCTAACTATAAAAATTATTATAAAAATTAAAATTATTAGAAGTTAAATATCGACAATGACAAAAAAGTGACATCCTGTCAATGAATTAAATATGACAATACCTACTTGAAAAATGTTCACCTTTTATCTAAAAGTTTTTATATATTTTTAGGTATTAATAATATTGTGTGAAACTAACTACTCAGTGGACAAAAGCCCCAACCTGCGTTGAATTACACCCACAATATCTACCCATATATTCCTTATTATTAGCTTTTGTAACATTTTTTTACTGTTTTAGAAAGGTATTTTAAGCTAATATAAATCAAATCTACAATTCCTATCAATGAAGTCATATGTATGTTCTCTGATACCAAACATCTAGGTATGCTAATGAACAATTCCACAGACAAAGCTCTATTCAATAATTATCTAAAGAAAATAATCTAATTTACTCACTCTATAAAAATCTAACTTCACTTTTTTGGCAGTGAAGTTAGATTTTTATAGAGTGAGTAAATTAGATTATTTTCTTTAGATAATTATTGAATAGAGCTTTGTCTGTGGAATTGTTCATTAGCATACCTAGATGTTTGGTATCAGAGAACATACATATGACTTCATTGATAGGAATTGTAGATTTGATTTATATTAGCTTAAAATACCTTTCTAAAACAGTAAAAAAATATGTGAAAATAATTGATAAACTGTGGAGTTAGAATAGCAAAATAATGTGTATCTTACAAATTCTTTTTAAAAGTTATTATTTTATTTGAGGAGAGTTTAAATAGTAAAAGTGGATAAACAAAACATCAAGAATTTTATTTTTTATATTTATTTTGTGCTACGTGTTTTATTTTTCGAAATTTCTGTACCTTAAAGCACCACAAATTTGATGATTTTACGGCGAGAAATACGACAACCTTAACCCTTGGTTTAAAAAGGGAAATTATGAAAAAAAATGCAAAAACTTGGAATATACCCTTTATAACAGACTTAAATTCGGTTTGACGACATGAAACGTTGTTGTAATAAAAAAATATTCAAGTAACTTGTTCACCTGTCGGCTAGTACAAGCTCTAATCTCTCAATCAGTGACCCACATTTTGATATTACAGGAACGTAAGTCAAGGTGTGATTAATAATACGTAATATGTAATTAGCTCTAGCTGCCTCTTACGTTTCTAGCCAGCGAAGGAATTTGGGTCATATTCCGCGTTATACATCATCGAAAGAGTAAAAAAACCGTGCGGAGCAGAACCCGTAAAAAAATGAAAACGAGCCTCATATGGTCTGAGTCAAGGTAGTCATTAATCTGTGTAAGGGGACCATAAACACACAGAAATGATATCACATTGTTTTAGAACATGTGCAGCTTTAGAGAGTGAAAGATGAGTGAAATTTATTTTCCTATATGGTTTGCAATATAAAAAATGATGGGAGCGCGGGGCATAACTTTTCACTGTTACAATAAATGGGCTCATTTTCTATTTTTTCAGAAAATATTTCCTTATATTCACATTAATTACAAATAATTATTGGAGGTATTACTGTAATGAAATTTGATGCATGAATTTTCACGAAAAGGGAGACGATAGAACGTCGAAGAATTTGACAGAGAAATAGTACTAGGAATTTGTAAGTTAGGGAGTTTACAACCTCAAACAGAGGGACTGACTAACTTTCAAATCAATTTGGAGCGTCAGTTGACATTTTTGAAAAATTTTAAGGGTACTCTACCAGTAAACTGTAAAATGAGACAAATAAACAAACCTCTATATTAGGATTAATTCAAGAGGATATATTTCATTTTTTCATCCCCTTTTTTATTTTCTATTTCTCGAAACTGTACGGTTTACGAGTAATTCAGTTTAAGGACGTCACGTTTGTAGGCATTTCTTCAATCTAGCACACAAGTTTTTCTCCAGAATGCATAACAGTTAACATTTAGAAAATAACATATTTTCACCTATTATGTATCCCGAATTTTGTACAGCAACTGTACACGCAGAAAATTACATATACCTACGTGGTATTTTTTCTTCGGTTGCTTCATTCCAGTGCCAGTGACCGAACTCAAGATCAATATGACGCTGCCCCTCGTTACACGTCGTTTCTACTCACTTTTATACAAGTCATATAATACTTTTGACAATTAGTTCTATAGTACATTATTCAACGGGCATATAACGATGGCTGTAGATTACGATACGAACTGTAGACAAATGCTGTAAATCACCCGAGTGAATTCCAGCCATTATGCAAGTAGAATACTATAGTTTGTCCACGGCAATTAATATTTTACTGGAAATATTACAAAACTGTCAAAATACTTTACTTTCAAGTTTGACACTTGATAAATTTAAGAAAGCAAATAAAACCTTAATTAGCACACTTCTACCATCATTCGGAAAACTGTTAATATTGCCATAACTTGTTTAGTAGGTAGCGTTTGGCTCCCACACGGGAGGTTCAGATTAAATTGCTGATACCGGAGATTTGTTAGTTCATTCCGAATTTTTTGAAACCAATGAATTATTATTAAGGAATAATAATGAAATATTTTATAGGATGGTTATGGACAAAGGCAATTAAATAAGTATATTGCAGAGCATTTCAAAGTTATAACCGAAAATATGGATCTCATCCCTGTCAGAGATTGAGTCCCTAATTTCCAATTAATTTGCAATAATTTTATCAAAAATGACCTTTCATAGAAAAATATAAAATAATAAAATTTACAATAATTGTGTGGTATGATGGATCCAGAGGCACATATCTTACTTTATATAATTTCAAATAATGTTGTCCATCTAATAATATTCAATGGAGTACTCATATACAATGATTATGTTCTTAGTTCAACAAATATCAAGTTATTTTTTATCATTTTATTCAGTTTTTTTTTTTTAATCAGTAGTACATAAAATTTGTATGTAGAATCAAAGTGTACAGAATATTTATTACCTTGGTAGAATGGTACTAATAACAAACAAGCAGTTTCTTTATTACATTCATAATTAGTATATGTATATAATGAATAATTGAAAAATGAATGGTCATAAATCCTACTAAGAAATTGTGAACATATCGGTGCTAGAGTGCAGTAATTATGATTTATTAACATTTCTTTACTGCTAATATATACAGAGAAAATACATTTGTTATGAAATATTTAAGTTAAATTATGCTATTGTATTGTACAATCTGCCTGTCACACGTGAGCAGTTGAACAATTTTACTGCTTAGTAGAGTTGGTATCTATTTTCTTCCATAAAATAATTATCACATAGTACATTATTTTTAAACAAAGAATAGTAGAACACTTTAATTATTGATTTTAAGCCAGTACTGTTAGGTGGCATACGATACTCTTTGAGCTGTACTCGATTAAACGATGAAGAAAACTATTGTTAGATATTTTGAGACCTAGATTCTTTTTAGTTACTAGGTAGCTCTATATGGTTTTCACTTGATGTTTTTAAAATATCTAATAAATGCTAAAATATTAAAACTGGTTTAATTTGCATTTACCTTATTTTCATTTCTCATATGTACATTCGCCGTAATATAAAGGTTTCGACTTCTTATAATGGCTTAACCGCTTGTCCATCGCACATATGCCTAGATAAAAGCAATTATTGCCACGTATTAATACAATCTAATTATTGATGTTTAAAATAGTATACTTATTAGGTTGGAAACCTATATGTGTTGCGACCACTGTATGATCGATAATTTTCATCGTACGTACCTAAATTTGTAAAAAAAATGACGGATATTTATATGTGATTGTAAAGTGGTGAATTGAGAGTATACAGAGAGAGAGAGAGTATCATAGAAAAAATGGTATACAAGTTCATATGAACACAGTTACAATCTGTATTAATTTTGTTCTGTTATTTGTTGTGTTCGGATTTTAAATATTTATCATTTAAACCATTCTGTCATTTTTGTAAAACATTTATAACTTGTTTATTAAGTGACTTTAAGATGGATCAATAAATATATGATACGTCTACATTTCGAAAATCTTCTTCAATTATTTTGGGAAATTCTTTCGAAATCATGAATATTTTGAAAATTAATAATTAAATCTTCTACAAATACTCACGATCGAGAAAAAAATTTCGGATATTAATTTGAGCTCGAAGGATATTCGGTAAGAATACCTATTTCACATCGAACTATCCATTAATTTGAAAGTAGAAATGGGGATCACATTCGACAATTTAACTTTGTATTAAAAATACATAATAACATGTAGAATATAATTATATAATTATAATTTTTTTATTGTTTTAGTTTACATATAGGTCAGTGTAAACTCCAGATCTATTAAATAGATCTGGATCATAAATTTTATGAACGTCAAAAAATTTGCAGTATACACCATGCAGTTTACATGAAGAAGGATGAAAATTTCCTGAAATTTCTTGAATTACTCAAGTAACGTAACAAAATATACGCTTCAAATTAGTTAGAAAATGTTGGTGCAAAATTTTCAGTAGGATTAGATGGTCCTTATTCAATAGAAAATTATTTTCACATTTTATTTGTGATTTTAAAAATTAAATAGCTTAGGTAGTATTAAATTATTGAGTTTTCAAAAAAATATATTATAAAAGCTTATACAATTATTTTTATAATGAAAACCACTCTCCAATGTTTTTACATTATAATTCCCAGACATCCTGTAGACGCATAAAATTTCGCTTCTGTATCGCTATACTTACGTTAAGTACAGTTTTTTTAAATATTTTTTCAAAAAAATATACCTTCTAATGGAAATATAATACGGGTAACAACATCCGTGATGATATTCGCCTGTATATCTTTTTTATACAAATAAAACCACGCTATAATTACTTTCTATGGACGACTGTTAGGAACTATTACTGATTAACCAGTAAGCACACTACGATGCCGCTTATTTAACCTGATAATAAAAAAATTAATTAAACCCCTGCGGCCGTTATTTTTTCAGGTTACAAAAACGAGATTGTTACAGATTATTATGGGAACTAGGCTAATGTGGTATGAAACTGACAATGCTTGCTTGGAATTATACTGTTATTGTCCCTATTACCCCACAAAAATATTCATTTTCGTAACACTTTTCACAGCTATGCAAATATAAATATTAATTATTGCTTATTACCATTGTATCGCCTTTCAAGGGTACTAAATTTACTGATATTTATTTAATTTATCTAAGTTATTCTAAATTTTTCATATTCAAACGGAGTAACATATAGGTACATATTCCCTTTCCTCAGTCAAAAAAATACAATTTTTTTTTGAGGTTTGAAGTTTTTTTAAGTTAATAGCGACATATATTTACTTTAAATTAAAAAAAAACTTCAAAATGGCCCATTTTTCAAATAAAGGAAGAAATTATGTAATCTTTTCTCGAAATGCCATTTTTTGTTAAATGCCTTTTTCGAATCGAGTTCAGTTTTCATACAATTTTGTTGAATAAAGTTTTTAACAAAAACAAAAAAGACATTGTGTTTAAGGCGAGCCTACATTTTGAACACCCTGTGCATTTCATCTGATTACTGTTTATGCGTTAACTAAAAAGAAAATACTTTTTATCAAGAACACTGTATATAGGTAACTGTCAACTTTAGAATACGTAAATATATTTAAAAATGGGTATTACTTTATAATACTACTACAATAAGTACAAATACTGGATATATCAACAGTTACTTTAAAATTATAGGATTTAATATTATGTACAAGATGTCACTAAAATAAACCAACGAGCCACCCTTGAATCTTAAAGTCAAAATACGAAGATTTGTGTAAGTTTACATATAAGTATGTAAAAAAGCACCGTTAAAGAGCGCCAAAGTTTTAAAAAATATATCAATAATCGGCTATAAAACGAAAAAGCGTTAAAGGCGTCGTTTTTGTACGCAAATTTTCAACGAATTCATGGCTATCTGTTGAGAAACTAAACAAAATCTGAATAAGTTAGAAATAATATCTCTTCACTGTGTCAATTATACAAGTTTTCTCGATGGTCTATAACAGTTTCCAGGCTGACAAGTCATTTAGAATAAGAAAAAAGCGTAATTTTCACCTGTTACGTTTCATCATAAAATCTTCTGAAATTTACGTCAACTGTACATTGAGAAAAGAAACAGAATTTACTTAAAAAAATATTAGCTTCTACCAGAAAAAGTGTGACAATCAAATAACACACACACACACACAAAAATATATACAGAGTGATTATTTGAAAACTTCCCACTCGATAAATCTCGAAAACGATTGCGGTACCTATAAAAAATTTCCAAAAACAGGTAAATCTTTATTTTTAAGGAGCCAACTTAATTTAATTACAAAATAATTTCTACTGTTTCGGCAATTGTATGTGGTATAAGTAAAACTGATACCTGCTTACAAGCACTACAATACTTAACAAAAAGTGAGATGAAGATAAAAAACAAAGTTTTTTTTGACGATTTGCGGCAACGAATAATTCAGGTATGTAGAAGAATTCGACTACAAACTTTTCAAGAAGTGCACGAGCAATTTGAATTGCTTGGAGCAGAATGGTGCTCATTTTGAACACTTGATAAAATAATTAATATATAGGTTTTATTACTTCAACCTTATTTTAATTTTTTTTTTATTATTTTTAAGCAAATCCAATGTTGTAAGACATATCAGTTTTTAAGGGTGGTTTTCAAAAAGACACTTTTTAAAAGCAAAAATGCATACACCATTGATTGTATTCAGAAAAATTTTAGCTATCCAATGATATATCACAAGCGGGGTGATCCCATTTAATTATGTAAGTGGGAGATCATGGGAGTGAGAAGGTGAGTAGGAACACATTCGCTTATAGGTCACAAGTTGGCCCCCTAAAAATAAAGATTTACTTGATTTTGGAATTTTTTTATATCGCAATCGTTTTCGTGATTTCTCGAATGTATATATTTAACTGAGATAGTCAATTTAAGGCATTTGAACAAATCGATAATCAACATTACTCGCATCAGGAAAAGCCTTTTACCAATGTATTTTCATATAACAAATTTAATTTTGATCATTCGACGCTTATAACTGATTATTATTTGAAATTATTTCCAAAATTTTGGCGCCCCCCAACGCCCTAATGGGGCATTTTTGCATATCTATAGGTAAATTAGCATAATTCATCGTAATTTGACTTTAAGAATGAAGAGTGGTTTCCTGGTGCATACATTTTAGGAACACCCTGTGTATAAACTTAATATATTAATTATCAATAACAGAGGCATTTTCCTAAATAAATATAAATAGAATGACTTACAGAAATGGTGTTGCACTACCGCATTCTATATATTTTTATGTAAAGTTTACAATACATAATTTATATTTACTTACTGCTAAAACAGAACGTCTAGGTATGTAAAATAAAGCTATAAATCGTAGTAAGCCATAAATCGTAGAGAACTAGTTAAAATTTGTAATTAATATATCAAGTTAGTTATTTATATATGCATATTTGCATATATAGCAATTTATCGTTAACTATACGCATACAATGACAGTCAAAAGGCCATTCATTTTTAAAGAGTTACAATACATAAATAATATACAGCTGAAATCTATCAAAATGAAATAGGAAATAGAGAATCTGATTTTAGAAAAAAAGTTTATTAAGAAGCATTACCTACTTAGCTCTATACATAACCTCTCGACACGCTACTGAAATATGAATTTAGTGTCTTGTGTCGTTTGTGAAAGATAATAAGAATGTCAAGTACTTATTGTTAAGTAACGTTCAGATAAACGTTAGTGCAATCGCACTGCAGTTGTACTGTTGTATTGTAATTGTATGGTGTTAAATATTATTTATTCTGTTTACATAAAATTACTGTAGAAGAAGTTGGGGAATTTTTCCGCTGTAAGTTGGCGACATGCAAAAACTTAAGATTCTTGACCTTCAGAGAGGTTATATCTATGTTTTGTCAACTACGTCCCTATCTACGGAAATTGTTGATTTTTATCATTTGCCGAATAGTAATTAAAAGCCTACCCTAGATAAAATATAAGCCTACAATCTGCAGGAATAGATGGTCTATTTGAATGTTTGGTTAAATCACAGTATACTAGTATACTGTGGGTTAAATGAGGCCCCACTAATTTCAGCAAGTCAGCAAACACTGCCTGTGTCATTCGGGTGAAATGAAAAAATAATCGGCATTCTCATTTCGCATTTCTTTATATAAATTATAGAAATCAGCTTGCATGTGCTATCTGCGGTTAATAGGTTGCACCCACCATCTCCGAGTTCTTCTTTTCATTTTTTTTTGCATGTATAGTTTTTGTACATATTGACTTCGCTGCGAATAAGACCAGCAAAAGTAAATGTTTCTAAACCAAACAGTCCTCTTCATCCATTTTTTTTAGAAACAAATCAATTCTAAACTAAATATCTAAATTAGAATCTAATTTAAAAAATTAACCTGCAAAAATGTGAATCTTCTGTTTACTGTCAAAAAAGCAGTTTTCTGATTGGTCCTTGTATGATTGTTGGAAAAGGATTGGTAAAAGCTAAAATGCTTTTAGCTTCTGCCATACAACTGCAGTACAAAGGCTGAACGTTACAAAAGTCACCCGTATTTCTCGCCTTTTTACTTCAGTATCTTTGAATATTTGCAGGTGGGATGAGTTAACATTCCTATTATTTGATAAACCCTAGATTATTCGCCCTTTTTAATAAATTTTCTGCAGTACCAATGCAACCGTAATAATCTTATGTGAATAAAGCTTTAAGCTTTCGTCATCTTTCAATGTGTACCGAAATATTAAATATACATAGAATTAGAAATACATATATTTTTATTAAATTTTGTCTCCAATTTCTAATTTTGACTCTACTAATATTATTACAATATTTTGCTATCTTAAGCGTACCGTATTCTTGAAATAGAATTTTCTACAAATAAAATTTTAGACATTTAAGGACTGAATAATATAAAGCTTAGCAAATAACCTCCTATCACCTGCGAATATTCAAAGGTACCGAAGTAAAACGAATATAAAACGACAAAAGACGACCAATTTTTAAATACAAAAAATATTTCAAGATACGCATTTTTTTAAATTAAAAAATTACATAGTTCTACATATAAGATTATTCACTTTCGTTCATGTGAAAATAATTGTTAAAATGTGAGGTTAGAAAAACAAAACAATATGTCTCTTACAAACGCTTTCTAATAGTTATTATTTATTTGAGCGGAATTTGAATAGTAAAAGTGGATAAACAAAACATCACGAATTTTATTTCTGATATTACTTTTGTTCTACGTGTTTTATTTTTCGAGATTTCGTACATAAAAACACCACAATTTTGATCGTTTTACGGCGAGAAATACGGCGACGTTAACCTTAAATAAATACCTTTATACACAATACTTAAACTTTCTTTATTGAATGGTTTTTCTAATAAATAACTTCTTTTCAACAGAACTGCAAGCCGGTTCTTGCCAGTTGCCACTATCTTAGTAGATAAGGTACTATAAAAACTGTTATTATTGCCATTAAAAAAGCATTAACAGGTATTAAAAGTACATAATTATCTCTAAATTAGTCGCAAAATGTATGTAACACATTAGAATTGTGTAGAAATATATACTTCTAATTAATATTTTCAAAAATATTTTTTAGGAAGTATAGAGGTTAGGTAAACTTAGCAATTGGAACTTACTTTCAATTTAAATTAAAACCAAAGTTCGCTTACCACGTCGAAATTCCTACTGAATTGTCTACATCAAATTATCACTATCAATAGTTCACTAAATATTACACATTTGTATCATTTTACTTTTATTTTAAACCGAAATTAACGTATTTTATTCGCGGAGAAGAGATGCACTGCATATCACGCCACCACGCGTGACCTACTTTTCGCTAGACCAGCATAGCCACCGTTTTTTGTTTCCCCCCGTCTTGATCAACTACCGGCGGAGCCTACTAAATTTTAATCCTGTAAAGAATAATTTCAGAGACGATGTCAAGGATTTATTTTTAACTGCTACAAGTTAAAATACCTAATTAAAATAAATGCATTGCAATTTTGACTTTGTCATCTATTACTATTCCATTTACTATTAATTTATGAAACGTATGAAATACCTATATAGGTACACCAAATGTAATCTACAAATACAGTATGCGCCAAAAGTATGGAATAAATTCAATAAAAACGAAACAATTATTTTTTGGGAAAAATCGTCGAACAGGTCCATTTTTAATTTAAAAAATACATATTTTAGCGTAAAATGCGATTTTCAAATGTCACTTGTTTTCGAGCAATGACGTCATCGATTTTTTTTTAAATGGCAACATCATATTTTTTTCCTTGATTCTGAAAGATCGTTTAATTCTCTATCAGACAGTACTAAAATTTTGCCCTCTTACATAGTAAAGTTTTCGAGTAAATGGCGATTGAATGTTAGAAAACGTAAATTTTATCCATAAAAAAGTAACAATTCTGAGGTATGTAAAATAAAATACAATTTATTAAATTTTATTCTTAAATTAAATGTTCGAATTGCCATCCACTAACTTGACAATGCGCAAGTCTGTGAAGAAATTCTTCTTGCACATTATGAATGATTTCTGGGGTAACTCTGATATTTCGTCCCAAATGCGATTTTGAAGTTCTTCTAAATTACGTGGTTTATTAATGTACACTTTTGACTTCAAGTATCCCCATAAAAAATAGTCAAGAGTGGTAAGATCTGGCGATCTTGCAGGCGATTCTATCGGTCCGCGCCTGCCGATCCACCTCCCAGGAAAACAGTTGTCCAAAAAATCTCGTACAGGGCGCGCATAGTGCGGAGGTGCATCGTCTTGCTGAAACCATATGGTATCGTCAGGAATGTTCTAGAAACTCTAAATATCTTTGTCCTGTAAGGGTTCCTTCAAAGAAGAAACCCTACTATTCTGTCGTCAACTATTCCAGCCCACACATTAAATTTCTGAGGGTGTTGGGTATGTGCCTCTGCCATCCAATGAGGATTTTCCCGACTCCAATATCTGCAAGTTTGATGGTTTACTGTACCATTCAGACAAAATGTGGCCTCATCTTAAAAAAGTATTTGCCGGTGTAAATTTCTATTTCCTTAACATAAATCCATTAGAATTTTGCAGTGTAAGCGGCGATCGGGATCATCCTCATTGAGTTCCTGCCCAAGTTGAATTTTGTAGGGATGATATTTTTCCTTCCTCAAGATACGTAGCACTGTGCTCTGACTAGTGTCACTGTTTAATGCAACCAATAGTGAAGAATTATGAGGATTATCCACCATACTTATCAAAATGTTCTATTTCTGATTTTCATTAATGCTTGGACGTCCAGGTTTTGGAATATTTACAACATTGCCAGTTTCTCTAAATTTAGACTCTACCTTACTGGCTGGCTGATAGGACGATCTGTATATTTTTCATTAAATAAATCGCAAACTTCCTGCTGAGTTCCAGTCATATTCCCGCATCCGTTAAGAATTAAAATTTCAATTCTTTGAGTAACAGTTAAATGTGCCATAATACTTTAAATTGAATAATAATTTCTATGTCGCTTACAACACTTATTAGAAAGTCGGTGTGACAATGACACTTTGCAAATATTTTCACCTACGTGATCCATAAAAGAACTATGGAATTCGAAAAACTAAACTTGATAACGTTTTTGCTTTATTTTAATTGATTTACGTTTTCTAACATTCAATCGTCATTTACTCGAAAACTTTACTATGTAAGAGGGCAAAAGTCTGATAGAGAATTAAAAAATATGGTGTTGCTATTTAAAAAAAAATCGATGACGTCATTACTCGAAAACAAATGACATTTGAAAATCGCATTTTACGCTAAAATATGTATTTTTTAAATTAAAAATCGACCTGTTCGAAGATTTTTCCCAAAAAAAAATTGTTTCGTTTTTATTGAATTTATTCCATACTTTTGGCGCATACTGTATATATAGATTACATTTGGTGTACCTATAAAAAAAAGTAGACACAGTTTAATAAGTACAATTTCTGACTGACGTTTCAAAAACGTTAAAATTAACTTTATATTTTATATGTAGACAAAAATTATTTTAACCGAAGAATTTTGAAGATCTAATAGAAAATATGAAACATCAACAAAGTAGTAATCTTTTGTTAAAATACATCCTAATCTAATCAAGATTATTTTTAAAAAGCATACTCCTGAAGTCGCTGTGACAAATACTACACTCGATTTTTAGAAAAACTGTATCAAGATTAATTATGCATCGAAACCAAAAAAATCAGCAAACAATTCAATTTATTTAAAAATAATTTATTCTCGGGAAACAAAGCTTTGTTGGTGTAATCTTATGAAAACTTAATTTTAAAAAATGATTTTCAAATAAATATATTTTTTCTATTTCCCTAAACAGTTTGTTCAAATCTGTATAAAAATGATGTTTTGAAATAAAATGTTTTTTGATTGAATTGAATATGCATTTCGAATCAAATAATGCGTTTACTTAATTCAAAAATACACACTTATTTTTAATTGAGGAATGTAGAGGAGAAAAAAATGTAATCTTTTATTCCTTTCGTAAATTTTGTAAATAAAGTTTTATTAGGTTATATAATCTTTTAAAAAACCCTAAATTTAAAAAAATCAATTTCTTAATATAGTCGTATCGTCGAAAAAGTATTTGTTTGACAGGAAAAATTCGAATTAGTATTTCCTACACTGTAAAAACAGTTGCTGTGTAAGCGAGATTTTCCAGTGTGTAATTTAGGATGTGTAATAGTTTTACACACTATGGCTTTTTTGTACGTTTTACACAAAATGTCTTAAAATTATTAGTATTATAATAAAATATACTGAACTTGTGAGATATTTACCAGTTGTATATTAAAAGTACACTATTTTGTGTAAAGTTAACACGCACACAACTTAATTGTGTTCTATATCCCTATTCCTGACTGGTTGAGCACAACTGCGCAACTGCCGTATATCAGCTGATCCAACACACGTCACTACGCCATATTGGTCATGTAGCGGTGTTGTGTACAGTTACCTCTCGTTTACTGTGTTCAAATGGAGAAAATTTAAATTTAAATTGAGGTTTAATCAAGGAAGATGGTAAGTACTTACCTATCTATAACAAAATATTACTGATAATTGTAATAAAGCTAAACCTAATTAGAATATATATATTACTCTGACGTTTTAGATTACTCTGTAATCTAACTTTTTTGTAAGTTTAGAGAAAAAAATTATATGTTCAGATCACCACCAGTTAATATTCGTAAACTCCTATTATGTAGTGACTAAATACTTTGTTTGTTGTTTCATTGTTTATGATTTACTAGAACATTATTAGTCCCTTATTAGAATATGTACTATTATACTGTTAATTTTAATACAAACATATTTTATTAGCAGACTTGGTTGTTCTTCATTTGAACAGAATTTTATTTTTTTAATAAAATTATAAAAAGTAAAATTATTTTTATTTTATAATTACACCATAATTCAGAAAATTCTTTATATTGATATGGAAGCTCACCTACCTTGTTAATTATGTTTCTGTTTGCTTTTGAAATTATAATTTTTAAAACATATATATATATATATATATATATATATATATATATATATATATATATATATATATATATATATATATATATATATATATAAATTATTTCGAAAGTAAACAGGAACATAATTAACAAATTAAAAAGATAGGTGAATCTTCCATATCAATACCTATTATACAATAAAATTAACATGTTAATGTGTAAAGCCTACACCTTCAATGTTACAAATACACAGAAATGTGTAAAAGTTACACATGACATTTGTTATATTAACACAGTAGATAGTGCTTTTTACAGTGTATAAACAAACAATAATTGTCAATAAATGGCCATTAGATGTAACTGTGCTATATTTCGCGTACTCAGGTATGTCGGGTTTGAGAGACATGCAAAGCCATACTGATGAGAGCTAATAACCTCGTAATTAATATATGTTGACTATTTGCTATAGATTTTTCAGGTGTAATTCTATACTGATCAAGGCATTAGCCCGCAATTGCTTCCTGAAATTCCTGGGCAATAAGTTGTTCATATAAATAAGCAGTTGTTTAATTAGAAAAAAAATATTTAGTATCAACACAAATATTTGCTTAGCTCTATACAAACAAATAAAACATTTTTTACAAACATCAAATTTCTTTTTCGGTGCATCTTGGAATATACATTTACCTAATGAGATGTAACTGGCATAAAAATTATTTAAATTATTTGGTATTCATCGAAACTTATAGGTATTTTTGTAGCAGGAACACTTTATAATATTTTACAAAAACTCACTCATACAGGCAATTACTAACATATTAAAAAAAGGATCGAAAAATTTGACATTCTATTTCCAAAGTTAAAGATCAAGTGTTCCACCGCGTCCATTTCAAACCATTAAAGTCCAGCTTTGTCCACCTCAGTGTATTTTCTTAGTACAAATACGGTCTAATTTAATTTCCCGTTCTTCCTTAGAAACGAATTTGGGGTCGGAAAAACAAACAAATCTTAACTCGTTTTAAAAGTATACTGCACACTCGTTCACTTCTATTTGTCTACCCGAAAGCAACCGATCAAATTGCTTTTATTCTTACTTCTCGAGTCTGGTTTTTTCTTATTATGGGCTTATTTTTCAGGGATCCGTAAATATTTGCAGATAGTAATTCTCAAATACCAAAATCAAGCAGATTACATAACATTTATCAAAATTAAACTGGAAAAGCTTTGAAAAGCTTCCAATTAATTTTTTATACACTGTATCTAAAAGGTCTTTATAATATTCTGTAACAAGCTTTATAGATCAAAATATATGGATTTATATATAAACCCTTAGTACAAATGCGGTGTACAGAAGGATAAAAATATACAAGTCAATTTTCGTCTAAAATAATTAATCAATAATTTAAGTATAAAATCTAGTTATTCTTCAAGTAAAACAAAAGTCAACAGACATTTCGACAGATTCAGCATTTACTATCTTTGTTTTTATCGCTTATCTCAGAAGTATTTAAATATTTTAAGTATGGAAATGGATAATGCACTGATAAATCTTCCATTAAATTATAATTATTAGAAATTTAGAAACGGCTCAGAAAAATGGCGCATAGTCTATTTAATGCTTACCAAATATGTAATTGGACTGACACTTATGGGCCTATTCCTTCTAGACTATCCCATGTCCCAACCCATTATTTTTTTCCTTTGAAAAAAAAGCGAGATTTCGTGAAATTTGCTTCAAGCGATCGAAAGATAAGAAAGAAAATGTGATTGATTTCTAAAGTAAATCGACTTATTTTGATCACAGTATTATGCTGTTACAGTATGACCCATTACTTACGCAACAATTTGACTTTACTTTTAGATAAATTGCATGCATCATGACATTTAGATGCGTTTTTCTCATAAACCATTGATTCTAGCGACATCAACAAGGTGTACCTTTTTTAACTAGAAAAGATAGAGAAGAAAATTTTTCCAGTCCAAAATGTGATACAGTGTAGCAGAAAAAAGTCGAAGCGATTTAAAGGAGTTCAAACCATCGTTGGTGGCGCCCTCTAGCAGATACGCCAAAATCGTCGACATATTCGAATTTCTAGTACCAAGAACCCCTATACCAAATTTCATAAAATACGGTCGATGCGATCGAAAAATAATAAAGAAAATATGATTTATTTTTTTCTATTTTGACACCCTGTAGATCGAAAAGGAGCAACATTCGAATAAGGCATGTTTGGCTTAATCGCTCTATTTTGAGGTCAGCAACATGCCCTTAAGCTCTGTCCCATTATTAATGAATCACCCTGTAATTACCTGGCATAAAATTCTCTACAAAAAAGTTTGCATCATACTTTCATGTGTTTAGTTATCTGTTTTCCAATTCTCAATTTAATTTTCCACTGCTTTCAGTGAAATGTCAGATGTAAGTACAGTGAAAGGAGCATATTTGTACACATTTTATAACTAAATATCGTACGATCTTAATAAAGTTTGGAAAATTATTAAAAAGAACAGAAAATTTTCACTACATCTACAAATACAAAACAGATTTGTTGGATAACAATCCAACAACACTTCATCTCCACACTCGATTTATTATAAATTGTCTTATGCAGATTATGTACTTTTCTTCATTCAAGATAAAATTACGCTATTTTGAAACTGTTCTGGTACTATTTACCTATACAGAAAAATTGGTATAAAATATAAAAACACACAAAACTATACACTCCTATTGCAAGTAATTTGTTGTTTACCCGTACAGCAGTTTCGAGATCTATCAACAAATGTCAGCCACTTCGTAATTTTCGCCAATTGTGCTTTCTAAATTTTATAGGACATTCTTCAAATAAAATAACACTGTTACATATTGACGTGTGCGTAATTTTATTCTATTTGTTACTGTCAAGATCCAGTATGGTGCCTAAAAGAAGAAAGTACAATTGAATGTCGTATAACCGAAAACTATTGCTTGTAGAAATTTTCTTTCAACAAACATCAATTTCTCATATATTCTTATTAATCTGTAGTAAATTTCAGCTATTTTTGTTAAGAGATAATGACGCTAGATGGTATTTTCTAAAATAGCTATTTTCAGTTTTTTCACAATATTTAAGCAACGGCAGCAGATATCCCAGGTCTGTTTGGTTCTTCTCAATGGCCATTTTTTCTAATTTGAGTAAATTTTACGGTGCCCAAGATGCCAATGAACTATGAAAAACAAAACATTATAAATTTATTTATTTGTTCACGTTTTCATAAAATCCAGGTACTACCCATTATTAAAATATGAATTACGAACAAGCCGTGACAGCATCGAGTCTTATTAATATTAACTTTTTCCTAGTCATTAACTAAAATTTCACACCACTTTCAGTTTATTGGAGTAGAATTTGCAATAATAATTTACAAAAATACAAAATACAAATACAAATAGCTACAATTTTTCATTGTAAACAATTTTTCTGACAGTATATCATTTTGTTTCCGATTATTGAAAATCGAATTAGCAAAAATTAGTTTGCATATCTGAACGATTATGTTCGTAAACTGATTCAACCTGTCATCCCTACCTTAAAGTCGCCGTATTTCTCGCCGTAAAATGATCAAATTTGTGGTGTTTTTAAGGTACTGAAATCTCGAAAAAACATGTAGAGAAAAAGTAATATTAAAAATAATATTACTGATGTTTTGTTTATCCACTTTTACTGTTTAAACTCTCATCAAATAATATAATAATTTTTAAAATGCATTTGTATGACACACATTATTTCGCTATTCTAATCCCACATTTTAATAGTTATTTTCACATACTTATAAACAAAACTGAACAATCTTATGTGCAGGACTATGTAAGTTTATGTTATAACAATGTTTACATATATAGTTGAGTTTAAAAAGATACATATTTTCAAAAATTTGCTGGATAGATAGCTTTCTGACATTATTTACTGATTTACTTCGTTACCTTTGAATTCTCGCAGGTGGCATGAGATAACATTTTTGTTATTTGCTAAACTCTATATTATTCAGTTCTTAAATGTCCAAAATTACTTGTATTTGTAAAAAAACACTATTTCAAGAATCCGGCGCTCTTAAGGATTGTCTATCACAACTCAAACACTCTCGAAAAGTAGAAAAGAAAACACGCATCAACTCGGTTACAAAACACGAGATACACTATTAAATTATCCTCTCCCTTTCGTCAAACAGAATGACAAAAAGGTTTGATGTTCTACATGTTTACCACGATTTGGCCGAGGTTCCTCAAGCCATTAAAGAAGTACATGAGAGGATTTCAAACAAACAGATGCCGTGCTGAAAGTTTACGGAGCAAGCTGGAGAAAGGTGCATGGCAAATAAAAAGAAAAAATACTAAAAGTATTACGTTAGTTGCTTGTATATTTATGCAAAATATTATCAATCTCACTCATTATGTTATAAGCCAATGAAATATCATTGTTTAATTAATTTTGAGCTAATCATGCTATTATTGCATTAGAAAAACTGGAGTCATATATGGTCGATATATGAAATTTGTTTAATACCACAGTCTCTTTAGAGTATTAGGTATATATAGGGTGTATCAATTTTATATATAGAACATCTCAGAATTACGAATATACGAGAAAATATTAGAAGACGGTTTTGAATACGAATTCCAAATATAAAATGTTATTTTAAATTTTATATTCTTTGGAATAATTTATTCATGAGATCGTTGTGTCTTAGATTTTTCGTCTATGAAGAAAAAGATAAGAAATTAGAATCAGTCGAGGGTTCCTTTCATCAACTAATATTACGTCATATTACACAAATTAACATTGAAAAAAAAATCAAATTATGAAAAAGACACACTAATTCACTTTACCAATTTGAGTTTCTAAATTCAACCTGCTTTCATTTTTAAAATTGGTGAACATAACACATTTTGTTACAAATCTTCACAGATGAAGTACTTAAGGTCATTGCTAAATGAGTTTTTTTTTAATTTCTGGCGTTTTAGACACTGAAAATAAGAAAAATAAAATACTATGTAGAACAAACAAAAAATCTTTACGAAGTGTTTAAATATTGCTCAAGTAAAACAATTTTTATAAAAAGAAACACAAATTTCATTTCGGAATCTAAAACCTATTTGTTAAACCCCATTTTGTAGCTGTTTGTGCGTTTTAGGGACTCCGGAATTTTTAAAAATGCATTGCATAAAATAACATTCCTGCTATTTGCTAAACCTTAGATTAGAAGTCAACTTCTCATTGTGACATTTCAAAGTAGGCAAAGATATGTTTGTAAAAGATCTGATCCCTGGAACGTAAAGATTTATTTGTATTTCAGGAAAAGAAAAACCTATTTTCATATTCAAATAAAGTTGTATACACAATGTAAAACTAAGCAATCCATGTCGACATTCTATCAAGTGCAGTGTTGTACGTGTTAACAGTTAGTAATGCTTTAAACCTATTTTACGGACTAATCTTAACGTAGGTACTTACATTGTAGTTTATTTTTATTATTTCTAAAGTATGTCGACGGTTCTAAGCTAAAAGAAATGTACCTAAAAGACACTTAACTGAGTCGGACGATCATAAATTAATTTAAACTTATATTTCTTTATGAGTATGTCTGCGGATAAGAAATCATATTATAGCTTCCTGAATAATAAGTGTGCAGTGGTTTCAGATCTATCGAAATAAAAATGACTTCGGAAGAAACACAAGATTCTGTACTTGGTTCCCTATTATTTAATATTTTTTATAAATGGAATCACACGCGACCTATTTTGTCGATTGTTACTGCTGATGACTTGAAATACACTAAGTAACCAGAAATGTAACTATTTAAATCAATATAATCAATTCTTCAGGTTTCCTGCTTTCTGATATCCCGCCCCGAGAAATGCATAGGTATATGGTTTCGACTTTGAGAGGTTCGGTGCTTGGGAACAGAGAATAGGGATTTGGCAAATAAGTAGGATGGTTCATCGTGTACAACCAACTTATAAGTGTAACGGTATAAATATAGCAAAAATCTTTCAATTAAAAAACTGTAACATATGCAAGAATTCTGAATCTTTTGCAAACTTGAGCCGTCTTTTTGAGTTAAAGCATGCCAATATAGTACGTCACCATAGGCAAGAGCAGACAAAATGAGAGAGTTACATGGCTTTAATTTAATACCCGGATCAAGCAAATCTTTATGCAGACACTAATTATATTATTTACGTGACTAGAGAATCTTAGTTCATCGTCAAAGAAAATACCAAAATTTGCATGTATATTTAGGCAATATAAGTTTATCACTGATGGATATTTTAAACAAGGAGCTGTTAACTAAGGAGTCCACCAAACACCAACATTTCTGTTGGTGTTTGGTGGACAATATAACTTTATCACTGATGGATATTTTAAACAAGAAGCTGTTAACTAAGGAGTCCACCAAACACCAACATTTCTGTTTTGTTTTCATTTAATACCTACCAACTTATCTGCTCTTGAAACATACGCAATTATCCAAGTCCAAAGCTATGGCAGAGTATAGTTCAATGAAGTTGAAAGATAAGTATATTTGAGTGTCATCAGCGTACTGATGAATTTAGAAATAATTTATAAAACTATTAAAATCAGAAATATAAATATTGAACAAGAGCGGCCCTAAAATACTACCTTGCGGAACCTATAAGCATAATGGTTTATAACTGGAAAATTCACCACGGGACAAGACTCGTTGTTATTATGAAAATAGTTCTGCATCAACATCAATGCACTACCGTCAATACGTCAATGTTTTTTTTTTCATCAATACCTCTGAGGATATTATCTGATATATTTAACAAGGTACTAATTGTGCTATGGTTTGTTCGAACATCGGGCTGAATGGGAGGAAGGATACTAGTGTGAATAAAATATCGATTTAGTTGATTATAAACCACTCTTTCCAGGACCTTAGATAAAGTAGGTAATACACTAATTGGCCTAAAATGACTAAGTTCTGTAGGATTATTTACCTTAGGCAAAACAGTAGCTTTTTTCCAAAGATCTGGCAAAACTCCCTGAACCAAGCAGTTCTTTATGATATAAATCATACTTAAATCAGAAAATATCAAATCAATTATATTTAAATTGATATTATCAGACTCTACTGCATGCGATTTATAGCCACGTAATATGACATGGTTAATGGATGGTTAACTCATTATCACTCTAGAGTGGGGTGTTTGCCCCAAGCTAGTTCAAGTAATATGATAAGTTCATTGTTGTAATCTGTTGTATATTTGACTGTCTTCTGTAATTTATATGTATAAATAAATACTTCTTGCAGTCAAACAAGTAATTAAAATTATAATAAAGGATTATTAATTACTTTCTAGTGTCTTATTAGTGACTTTGTAGTAGTGACTACGGCGGAATCACAAGCATATTCATAACATTTTAAAGAAGTAGTTCATTCCTAGATGAGGTGCATAGATCTAATGAAATCGATAAGTTAGAACATTAATCACCTATATGATTTAATTAACTAGACATGAGTGTAAATATACCTAATAAATCCATCGGATAAGCCTAACATGCGAGTTAAATCGGCATTAAATAAATTCAGCCATGCATATGTAAAAGAAAAAATAGCTTATTATGACTTCATCAAGAAGAAATATAAATCAGATAAATTTCAATACAAGACATAAGGTATTAATTCGATAAATGTGAACCAAAAAATAAAGTAACGTAATCATTGCGTTTACTTACATAAAATATTTGCCTTAAACGTTTTTAATTTTCCAACATTTTTTATTAAAATTGCACTATACATATGTATATGCTAACCCTTTTGATAATTATTTTATTGAGACTGTTAAATATCCAAGTATTAATTAATTCGACCCTTATTATTATATATTATATTACAAAGGAAATTATTTAAGAGCAACTTGAAAAAATTACATACAATATAAAGATATACAATGCTAAAAATATTTGTCATGTAGCGATGATTATTTACATACCTATCGGGCAAATAAATCAGTATCAACAATGTTTGTTTACAAATTTAAATTTACCGGCTTCAACATACCTAAAAATGTCGGAACGCACACGATGACTACTTCGCGCATCTTTAAGCACGTTCTATATTTATCTTTTTCTATGGTACAACCTCAACAACGGTATCAAATAATTCGGTAGGACAATTGAACAATAATATCAGTCATGGTGATCCTGGTGACCTTTGAGGGTGATTTGGGGGGGTTTTCGGGTTTTGTGCCCATTGTACCTTTTGATCAGTGTGTTGAGAACTTGCCAAACACAAAATCCGCGTCTGCGACCGCATCAGGATGCTTACAATCAATATATTTATATAAGATTTCTAGATTATAGTTACCGATGCTGTCTGTAAGATTAGATGCCTGGTTTACAAAGAAATTGTTCATTGCTTCAGTATCTGACATATTAGAGGATGTTTGTGTTTTTTTGAACATATATTTAAATAATGCAACCCATGTCAAAATTTGTTCGCATCGGTTTTGTAAAAATGCCTGAAACATGCTTGCTTCTCTAATTTAATTGAAAATTTCTCATATCTTTATAATCCTTCCAATTAAGGTCAGTTTTATATCTCCTACATTTTATGATTTTCTCTTTAATTTGGTCAGTAAAGAATCCAAAATAATCACATCATCGTCAGATATAATAATATTTTGCAAGGAAATAAAGGCGTAACTCATTAAATATTGGTATATTTATTATTGTATATCGCTTTTGTAAGATCTAATTCTGTTGTTTGGAATTCTTGTCATGAACATCATTTAAAGAACATTGAAAAACCTCAAAGACGATCTACTAAATACTTATGTTTTAAGGAGTAACGATGGGAATATCCAGTTGCTTCTTTGAATTCTAGATTTATTATGTAATAATTGTGTGTAATAATTCAGTGGCTGTCCTGAAATTATTTGTTGTATAAATTAGCACCACCAAATTTAGTAGCATTTCATTCTCCTATGTTTCATATAACTATATGTAGGAGTTCATAATATTTTAAATATTCTTTTTGTAATGTTAAAATTGCGTCCCAAAAAGTATATGTCCGAAATATATCTATCCGCCTTGGTTCGACAGTGAATTGATTAGGAACATTAAGTTAAAACATAAAGCTTGGAAAGCCTATAAAAATGCAGGGGACGCTCAATCTTACAATAAATTGAAAGACTTGCGTCAAAAAGTTAAAACTGATTCTGAGAGGGCTCATAAAGATTACACTACATCTTTAGAATTGTCAATTTGCCGCGATCCCACTGCATTTTGGCGTTACGTAAATGTTAAAAGGCAAATGAATGTTCCCAATAAAACTATGGTTGCAGATGGTGAATTAGTGTCTGATCCACAAATTATAAGCAATTTGTTTGCTAGTTTCTTCCAAAAATCGTACAACGTAATTGACCCTACATACGAGTATGACAATCTTGAGTGTGGGGTTAACAGTAATTTTTGCTTGAGCATCCATAGTTTCTCCGAGGCGCAGGTAACCACAGCACTCAAAAAATTAAAACCTAAATTAACAAGCGGGCCCGATAATATTCCATCTTTTGTTTTACGGGACTGTCCAGTACTTGCTAAACCATTAACAGTATTATTTAATATGTCCTTAAAGTCATCTAGATTTCCGTCCATGTGGAAACACTCCAAGATTATATCTATTCACAAAAAAGGAGCAAAAGATGATATAACAAACTACCGACCAATCGTTCTAATTAGCAATTTTGCAAAAGTTTTTGAAATACTTCTCTATGACGATATATTTCCATTTGTGAAAAATCAAATAAGTCCAGTGCAACATGGTTTCTACAAGGGCAGATCTACCACCACTAATTTGTTCTGTGTTACGAATTATATATCTGAGGCTATTGATAAAAGTATGCAAACGGATATCATTTATACAGACTTTTCCAAAGCTTTCGACAGACTGGACCACAACATTTTACTACACAAACTAGTTAATTTTGGACTCTGCAGAGAACTTATTGAATTTTTTAAAACATATATAAGTAACAGATCACAAAATGTATTATACTGTGGACATAATTCTGTTGCTGTTAAGCCTACGTCAGGTGTTCCCCAGAGTTCAAACTTGGGCCCGTTACTGTTTAATATTTTCATTAATGACATAGTAAATGATCTCACCGTAAATTGCCTTTTATATGCTGATGATCTGAAAATATTTTCAACAATATCACATCTATCAAATTGTATAACTTTACAACATAATTTGGTAATTATCAACAATTGGTGTATAGAAAATAAATTAAATTTAAATATAGCAAAATTCAACGTGTTATCAATATCCACAAAACGTGACTTACTATCCTATAATTATAAAATCAAAGATTCTGTTCTATCTAGGCCGGAGACGTTTTGTGATTTGGGCGTTTTCTTTGATAGAAAATTATCCTTCATACCTCATATTAATTACATAATATCTAGAGCATATAAAAATCTTGGATTTATAATACGAAATTCAAAGAACTTGATGAATTATGATGCAATGAAGTTACTATATTTTGCTTTTCTCCGTTCTAATTTAGAATATACTTCCATCATTTGGTGCCCGCACTATAGAATCCATATTGACAGTCTTGAATAGATTCAACGTCGTTTTCTGAAATTCGTTGCTTATAAAACAGATGGTGCTTATCCTGCTATTGGTTTCCCTCATAGTGAACTCCTTTCACGATGTTCAATTAAGTCTTTAAATGATCGTCGCAAAGTTTCCTACCTCGTTTTTCTTCACAAGCTAGTGCATAACACAGTTGACAGATTTTACAATCGCTCAATTTTCATGCAAATAGACCGGTGTGATGTGAGTCAATCAAAGCTGTTTTACCTTGCCACACCTAGAGCAAATATTAGACTGCTCTCTCCACTTTACAATATGTGTAACTGGTACAATGAAACTCATAATTTGGACATTTTCTGCTGCAATATTAATGATATTAAAAATACTACTTATAGTTAATTTTTGCCCTCGATATATATTCTAATATATTTATGTTAGAATAAGATTTAACATAATTTTTTATATTTATGTTTTTGGTTTTTAGTGTATTTTAGAAATTGTGAATATTCGGTTATAAGGTTTGTGTTGTATTCCTATTCTGTAATTGGGTTTTTCCTGTAGAATAGTGTAATAAAAAAAACATTCATTGTAATTATACAATGCTAATAATTTATTTACTAAGAAATCTATAATATTCATGCATATTCTTTCATCCAAATTTATATATTTAAATAATGAAGAAATTTTAAAACAAAACTGCTGTAAATCGATTCTTTTGCAAACTTTTACAAATTCTTTCATTGACGAAATTAATCTATGAAAGTGAGATTCCACCGATAAAATTAAAATTTATGATTCAGCCGAAAGCTTAACCGTGAATTTAGTTCGGTAGGTCACTTTTTATGCTCTAAATATAACTTCAAATTTAATATATTAAATTGGAGCTGTGTAAAATACACCGAAAAATCTCATCCAACTAATTGTAGTCATGTTCCAGATAATATCAAAACAAAACGTAATTTTTAAATTACTCTTGGAAGCGCCCTATTTCATAATTGTGGCAGAAGAAATATGAGTAGCGTGAGAAATCAGCGGACCGTGTGAAGTGAACGCGTGTGATGATTGTGTTTAACGTAAAAGTAACCAAAACGGTTCCACTTGTTCAACCAGAAATTTTAAATAACATGTTCAACTCGGATTATTGAATTGAATTTAAAAATGATAACTTATCTGATTGAGAGCGCTGAAAGGAATAATTTGAATGCATCACTACCTTACTCCATAACGGATTTTTAGTAAAGAAAAAAACATGCACTAACACGTATAAACTGTTCATTAGTTTTACTAAAGGTACATTTGAACAAAAAAGCACAAACATGTCGTTCTTTTCTATAGGAGTAGATGATCTGATTTTGTTCAAGTACACCAAGGAAAAAACTGTTAAACTTACTTAAAAACTGTTAGATTAACAGTTTCTCAAAGTTATATATGGTGAACCCAAAAACTACTTCACTTAACTTTTTAAAAATGTCATCAAATATTTGTTAATTCAATATTCCATTATTATTTTAGTTCGACGTAAAAGCATCGAGGTTAGAGGAATCTAAAAATGTATTTATTCAAATCCACGATGTTATTCTATTAATTGAAATAAAGATTTCAAACAACAATTACGAAAGTATAAAAACATCATGTTGTTAATCTAACGTTCGAACAGGTTAACTTCTGTATTTGTTTTAACAGTTTTTGTTATAGTACGTGCCAATATTCTTGGCAGGATAAATGAAGTCGGATGTGCCGGGTCAAGAGTGACTATAGGACCGGACGGTCACACACCTTTACCTTGTAGAGGTGGGCCCCCGGGTCTCTTCTGGATTTATTTACGATAGATGAGTGTAATTTTTTCCCTGTAGATACTTGATCAGTCTCTATCTCTGTTAGAGAGCGAAATAAAAGGTATATAGTATTTACATTTTTTGTTTGAAATTTTGTAAGGAATCTCTGAAGAAGATAAAATAATATAATTCGCATACGTATTGCTCTGCGGACATTTGATAATAGACCCCCTGAACAACTAACTAATAATATCGATAGATAAATAATGAATTAACCAGTTGAAAGACATACGCGTCAAAATAATCATTTATTCCTGAAATATTAAAGAAATATCTGAGCGTTTGTTATAACTATTTCGTTTAAGAATCATTTAGTCAAAGAATGAAAGCCAGAGTTTTGTAAATAAATATCAAGCTTTATAAGAAATTCTATGTGACATAATAGATACTAAAAGTATACATTATTTCTTCTTAAAAAACTTTTTAAATTTGAACACTCAACAAAATCCGAGAAAAATTACATAGCAAATGTATTTTAAACATATTGTAAAACTAATATCTTTTTACTCCTTATCTATTTAGATTGCCACTGACTTATATTATTATGCAATATTTCATCTTTAGCGTCAATTGCCACTAATTTTTAAGATTTGTTTCAATATTCTTTAGAAAAACCTTAAACCATAACTTTGTGTCACTTTTAAGTTTGAGACTGCACGTAAAGTCATTATAATAATCGATCTAAATTGATTCACATCTATATTTAAAGGTTTTGAGAACTTAAACATTTATTATTATTATTTTTAGTTTATTGTAGCGTCGCTGTTGCATATTGTACACGTTTTTCTAGACCATTTGTGTAAATCTGCACCAACGCGTGCTAAAAGTTACACATGTTCACCGTCCGTATAGCATCATACCTACTCCACATGCAGCAAACGGTAAACACGTACATATCACGTTTTTCGATTTGGCCTTCCTCTTAGCACCGGCTAAGTAACTGTACCGAATTAAGGCGATCGAAGCGAAGATGGCTGTGATATCCCGTTCATTGTCGCAGTTGAACGATCACGGTTGGCGGTGCACGTTTCATTAGGCACGGACAACAATGAAAAGGAAAGTTTACCGTCGAAGAAATGGACTAGTCTTCGAGATTATTTGGCGCCAATTATTTGTATCGCCCAACCACGTACTTCGAAACTGAACCAAAGTGGAAACACGATACTACAGAAACATTATTGAGATGATGATGATGATGATGATGATGATGATGCTGATGTTCATTAATAAGAAATACATTAGCTAATTTCTTCTTTACTTACGATTGGCCTCTCAATGATCTGGCATTTTTCTACTCTGAATCTGATGAAATCAGATGGATTGGAAGCGAATAATTCACCATGTCAACTTTCAAGCGTTATGACATCTAATCTAGTTGTAAGAGGTTGAAAATCAGTGAATTCTTGGAATAATTGCTATTGCAGTTTTTTTTTATTTTTTGATCACTTGTTTGTACTTATACGGGTGTATCTTAAGTGATGACTTTAATTTCAAGGGATGATTCCTTGTCACATTTTAAGCAAAAAAGTGCATGTGAATATCGGTCCGCAAGTGCATCGTTACCGAGATATAGGGTGTCAAAGTTGGGAAAATAAATCGCATTTTACGTAATACACCTAAATTGACTACAGCGTTGAATTTGTCATTCCAAAAAAAACCCCGTGTATGAAATTTCATTAAATTATTTCGAATCAGTCGGAAGATATTTAAGAAAATGCGATTTATTTTCCCAACTTTGACACCCTGTATCTCGGTAACGAAGCACTTACGAACCGATGTTCATATGCACTTTTTTGCTTAAAATATGACAAGGAATCACCCCTTGAAATTAAAGTCATCACTTAAGATACACCCTGTATAGTCCCAATATAGTTTGTAGAGAAAATTTTATTATTTTTATTGTATATTTGCATGTACAGGGTTAACTATGACTAAATACAAATATTTTAAGATAGAAAAAAAAATGAATTAACAGAATCGCTCTTCAAAAAATTTCTTATTTATAGGACGGATTTTTTTTATTTTTCGAAACCATATTAAACCCCAATTTATCGCGGACACTGGAGGTTAGAAGCTGCGACCGTGCGTTTGACGTTTATAAAGTTAGGCAACCACCAACAATATGTTATCATAATTTAAACACTGTTTGTTTACGTTTGTGATTTTCTGTTTTTCTTCAGTTTTTAATGCTAATCTTTTCAATTTTAAACGTTTTATAGTAATTAAGAAAAAAAATCTGTGTCGAGTATAGATATCTTTCTTCAACGGTTTGTTTTTCTAGATTATCGGACAAGATTTTATAATTAAAGACTGCCGCGGATGCATTCAAAGTTTGCTGTTATCTATTATTCCTTTCGTTCGATTTTCTTAGAATAAATGAGCATTTTAACTGTACGCAAAGAGTATGTTTAGACGGTAATCCTGATGCACCTGTACTTAATGAGTGAAAATGAAGTTTTGACAGTTTGGAACAAAAAACGAATGTAAAATGTTCTTTTTCGTCATTTCTGCAATTGGAAATGCTGTAAGAAAACATCTCATGGTAGTTGACAGATCTAAGCCACCTCAGGTGATGGTTATTTCAGGATTCAAAGGTGCCGGTTTTCCGGGGGAAAAGAGGATTTTATTTTTTAAACATCGAGCTAGAATATCTTTTTTTGTTTTTATTGTCTTTTAGGCCTCCCTGAGCATGTAGTAATGCTTGTAATTAGTGGTAGTATATTTCTAAGCCAAAATCTTATATATTAAACTTTTTTGAACTAGAAAATCTTATAAGCACCTACCTAATAAATTAATAATCGTATATTTTCTTTTTCAGGTAAATAATCGGCACCCAAACCATTCAGTCAAGATATTTCGTGAAGCGTGCGATATTAAAAGGCAAAGAGAAATGGAAATGAACCTGACCTAAACCCGAAGCTATTATGGTAAATGTATCAACATTACCGCCGTACAAAAGACGCTAAAGATATCGTTCTGCTCTATAAACTGAATTTTAACCGAATTAAAAGGCACACGATGCGGTTTTTATAGTAGACCACAATTCAGTTCAAGGTTGAAAGTAAACAATTCTTAATAATTTACTTACTATCTCTTTAACGTCGTAAGAAAGTTTAACCAAAAAAACTAAAATGAAAATTTCCATTAATATTTTGTAGGAATTTATTTGTTGCTTTCTATATAAATAAGTGAGAGCTTCGCAATCAATCAACGCAATTACTAAGTGGACATTTTTTGTACCTATTCTTCTTTGCACCATCTGAGAATCTAAACTACAGATTTTTCCTTTTTGTTAAAGTTATTAGACCGTCACTGAAATGTTGCTACTTAAAGATTATCAATATGCTCTCTTCCCTTAATAAATACCAATGCATAGAAAAACTATTATCTGAAATATGGCTTATCCTTATTAGTCTATGCCAACTTATCCATAAACTAGTATAGGTTAAGGTAGCGACGAGTGGGTTAAAAACTAATAGATTCATGTTCACACCTAAAGACCCGCTACAGACTATGCGTGAATTCACGATTCGTTTTGCACAATTCGTGATATGCGTTCGTTAAAAATCCATTCATAAAAACCCTACACGCGATGCACAAATTCCTTACAAACCGCGCATCGCGCATAGCGGACCTAAGATATACTTCACTCAACAGGTTTAGTTTCTTAATAAATCTAATGAACTTGCAAGAAGAGGTTTTCTTCGACAAGAGTCATAATTTCTGCCTACACGGTAATTATCAGGAATGAGGAGACCACCAGGGAGGATCTAATCAACATACCCACGGACGGATCAAAAAGAAAGGAAGGTACAGGATGGGGAATCTATTCCAGACTCCTGCACATCCGATATCAGTGGGCAAAGAATAGGCATGCTACCGTGGTACAACCGGAACTAGTAGGTATAGCCATAGCCGCCAAGGAAATTGTACGAGGCATATAACGGGCAATACCAGACAGTAGACAATCACTATTAATCTTACGTAATCATAAGATAACTTGATCAGCATGGGAGTGCAACCAAGCCCTGGAAGTGGCCTCAACCGACAACAGCATATCTGTACGCTGGATAAATGAACCGAGCGGTGCTATGGCAATAAAACAACTGATAAGCTAGTATCTAGTAAGTATCTTGGAACCTGGTCCCTCCTGTATGCTTCCGCTGTTAGCTTTCGTTGAAATTATTAAGAACAACACCCACAAAGAATTCAGAAGACGGTGGGATGAGACAAATAACTGTCAATTTGCTAAGGAATTCCTAAAGTACCCCAACAAGGATACAGCCAAAAAAAACCTCGTTATGACTAGAATGAACTTTCGTCTAGTAACACATATTCAAACTGGACACTGTTGGCTAAGGAATCACCTGTATTATATGAGGAAGTGGGAAACACCTTTTTATAGGAGTTGAAAATAGGAAGACAGGACAGTGCTTCATATACTTTACTAGTGCACATCAGTCTCATCAACAAGAGAATTCGTGTTGGGAGAACGATATCCTGCTATGAACTACATTAGAAAAATCCTCCTGTACAACGTCACCACTTTTTTCTCTTTATTAAGTTGGTTAACGGCTCAGGTGGGTTGATCTCTTAATGGGAGGAACCACAACACTGATGTGTACCCGAAATGTATCAAAGCTTCATCTAGCAGTACTAGCTACACCATGCTTAACCTGAGAGGTCACAGACAAGATATTATAGCGTTCTACATTGCAATAAATACCACTGAAAACTCCTCCCGACATCTGTCGCGATTCGGCGAAATTTCGGAAAACTACTCTGTGACCAGAATGGAATTACACCCGAAGACCCTGTACCAACCAAATTCCAAATTTGGAAGCATAGAATGTGACCAGTTACAGAGGTCGCTACGGGACGTCTCGGAAAACCACCATTGTTCAAGGAGCGGTTGCAACTGTAGTAGTCGTAATACCAACAATCGAAGCCGAAATTAAAATATGGGAGGGCCCAGAGGTACTGATAGTGAGTCAGTCACCACAGAGCCTAGCCCGAGAAAAACCACCGCAGGTCAAAAAATCCCGACTAATGCTAGAGAAGTGCGCTTTAATTATATTCCTGACAGCGACCAGTTACCGAGGTCACGGCATAACAACCCGGATAATCAATATGTATCAATATTTCTAATGATTTCATTTTTAGTAGAAGAAACTTGTAACTCATTTTCTGTTATTAGGTACTATCTCAGGACGCCTAAATGTATCGAATGCGCCATCCACCATATATTTAATACTGATAAATCAGCACTTGCTTCAGATCTTCGAAAACTGTGTACTCATGTGCATTTTCAATTCCAAGAAACTCTGTTTTTTGACATTTTAGAGAATGTATTCAAACCTATACTATGAATTTATGATTTTTTAGGTCAAAAAGAATCCTCGATGTGGTATACTTCATGGACACAGTTCCATATATTTATAACCCTTTGATGTATGCGTTAAAATTTAAAAAGACGCTTCACCTGGTGAAATCTACAAAAAATAAACCTATATAAGTACCAAAGCCACAAAAATATACTTTTTGTTTTTTTTATATTATAGATAAAATGTGAACCACTTTTTTTAACAGACAACATTTTCTTAAGCTGTAAATAATAAGACCATAATGATGACGATTTCACACTTTTTGATTTTTCAGATATATAAGCCACGATTATTGTCTTTTACACCTCTTACTTGCTTTTTGTTGCACCATTCGCAGAAATTAATGTACCTACTCTTTCTCATAAAGTAACTTGTACTTCTCCGGAATTACTTTCTTCTATTATATATAAAATATATCTATTATCTGACAATACGCGTTCTTACCAAATTCTTAATTTTATAATAAGTTTCTTGTTATTTCCCTGAGTATATTTTTATTTAAATATTTTTTTAATTAATATATCTCCTTCTTGTAATTTGACCCGTACCTTGTGGAATTGATTATAAAACATTAAAATACTTGTTTTATAGTTATAAAATGTGAGGTAAACATGTCACACTTCGCAGATCTACTTCTAATAATCATCTAAACAAAATAGAAAGCGATGAAAATCACTTCGGATGTGTGTCAACTTCTGCGTAGCAAGTCCACGATAAATTTGCATGTCTCCAAAGCAAAGGCCACTTAGATGCGGAAAAGTGCGCGACGGGTCACCTGCCGCGTCAACTTTCCTGCTTTCCTTGGAAGAGATGCAGTCACGTAGTAGGCCACGCGGCATCACGTATCTGCAGGGGGCAGAGGGACGTCGTTGGCAAATTCGAGCAGCGCGAAAAATAGTCGACTTACTGACCTATTCGAACGAATCCCATCTGTTCTGGTTAGGTTCCAGCATGCATTTTGGAAGTATCGGAGAACGCTTAGATTCGACAAACTCATATGAGATTTGGCATAAACGGTGTTCAGATTAGTGAAAAATATACAGGGTGTCCGGAAACGACGAGCAAAAAAATCAGGGGATAATTCTAGACCAAAAATAAATGCTACCTACCTCTTTCTATAACATTTTTTCCAAAACTGATTATTAACGAAGTTACGCGGTGTTAAAGTTAAAATTTTATTTTCGATCGATCGATTTCGACTATCGAAACAATCGATTCTTCTACCTGTTTTATTTGAAATGCTCAGTGCACCGAGTAAAAACTGTTTTGGTTTCAGGTAAAGTGCCTTTTCTGCTGAAAATACAGCAAAATGTTACTTAAAAAAGTTGTTTAGAACCGTAAATTATGGAGACAAGTGAATTATTTATGTAACTTTAGTTAACAAAATTTAAACAGGCGGAAGGAAATAGGTTGGAGTAGTCATTAATCCCTTAATATTTTACCTTCGTCGCCTATGATTCATTATTAGTGTAAGACTTTGTCTCGATATAGAAGGTACTCCACAAGCTCGATAGCAGACAGTAGCTGGGTTAATGTTAAACATTTTTTCTTATACTACTGGACTTTGTTAATTTGTCCATTTATTCGGGAAATGATCATTTAACCAAGCAGTTACTTATCTCCCTTTATGTGGTGATGCTAATAATAACTTCGGCGGTATTCTCGGACTGCTTCTCTGGCGTTCCCATTATAATACCCATATACAAAGACAAAATAAACAAAGTGATACAAATAATAATAATAATAGTAATATTACAGCAACCATAATTTTTATTTATCAAGCTACTTTGATTAAAATATGAAATTATATTTTTCAAAATGCTTGTACTTCTAAATAAAAACGAATCAGGTCTATGTTCATATAAGAAAAAATTTTTGACATTAATCCAACTACTACCTGACAAAGTTTGTCATACAGCTTGTACCCTGCAACTTTTTTAAGAACCTTTGAACCTTTTTGTTTGTGCTGCGCTTGTGACTTGACATTCCTATACAAATTGGTGTATTTTGAAATACATCCTTTGGTAAGGCTTACCCAAATTTACTTAACCTGATTTCAGTAATTAATTAATTTGAAATCGAAATTTTATGCTTGCTATACTCCAATACCATAACCCAAAACACAAACATAAGGAAGTATTAAAAGTTAAATATTTACCATCTCCACGAATTCACACTTGGGCTATTTCAGTGAGAGAAAACCGAATATGCTAAAAAATCTATGGCTTCAGCCTCATGCAATAAAAAATAATAATTACACTACCACAAAAAGAACTGGTATGTCCTGTGGACTAGATCTATACTCTGATGTATTTTTACTTGCTGGGTCCAAATCTGAGATCCATCAGATAAGTTTCAGGGTCGTTCGAAGGGCAAATCGAAAAATAGATAAGCATGTTTTTGGGGTCACTGAATTTAATTCCGGGGGTCATTTAACCCCATCAGGTCACTATAAGGACAAATCGATGTATATTCCAATAGACAAAACCATCGTACATTTGTAACTGTGTTTGGGATCACAGGATTCAAAATCAAAATTCATTTACTCCAAAAGGTCAGTTATTTCAAAATCAAATTAAATATGCAAATGTGACCAAATGCGAATAAGACCTACATACTTATAATTTTAATTGTCTATTTTTATTAATCAATCAATTCGTAAAATATCATTTGTGCATTGATAATTATCTATAATAGTGCACTAACTATTAGTCTTATTATATTTAAAAGTCGTGAAATTATTTGTCAAGAAATAATTTTACTTATTTACTAAAATATTTTTGTAGAATATTAAGTCTTTTATTAAAAAAATATAATTATTAACGACATTTTGATACATTTTTGATAAGGATTTAAAATTGGTAATGCAAATTCGCCTCCTAAAAGTTAATTATTTCTACAGGCTTTTGATTTATTACTTAATTTCTGGCTAAAGACTAAACTTTGCTTCTGCCTCGAGAGCAACTTTTAATATAAATTTCCAAGAGTGCCCCAGTACTGATGGGGAGGGGGGCGGAACAGTTTCAGGAAATTCATCGAAAGAACAAGCGGAATTCATTTGTTAATCTTTCAGTCAATAGCTTTATTGCCTTGAGTCGCTGAAGTTAAATAGCAATAAAATCCCAGATATTAGCTTTCTATGTAGATACAGGGTGTCTCATAAAAGTATTAGAAACTAAGAACAATGTCCAGTATATTCCTACAAAAATTCTTCAGTACAAAGCATAGAAACTACATATGACTATATCGATATGTGAATATAGTTAGAAACCTCCGCTCTAAGGAATAAAAACTGTATCTAAATTCATGGTATCAGGCAATTCCAATAGCAAACTTGGAAACATTTCTAGAACAACTTTAAACATACATGTGAAAGAATATTTCTAAGATAAATTTAATACAAGAACACGAAATAAATAGTATTGATTTAATTAATCCATTTATTTAAAACTTCAGCAAACTGAGCCATGCAGCAATTGCAATTTATAAACTTTTCTATTAAAAGTGAAACTTTTACTACCAATTAACTTTTTTAATTTAGTTCATTTTACAACGTAATTCGCCGACATTCTTCTAAAATAAAAAGTTTCAGCGTTATTTAATTTAAACAAAAAGAGACCAGAATGCTTTTACTGCAGCAAAAATGGTCCTAACTATTTTTCATATTCAAATATCAAAATGAAAAATTAAAGTTAAATTAGTTTCATTTTGCCATCGCAATGAAAATATAAGTTCCGCAATTAATTTTCATTTTAATATTTAACAGACAGTCTTGTAATGAACTCCGTCGACTAGCAAAAACTGCTAATTCACTCAATTATATGCGGAGTAATTAAATTTCTTTACTCGAAGCTTTTGAAGCCATGAATCTGTTACGTACAAACGACTATATTAAAATTTTTACAGTTAGCGGACGATATAAAAGCTTAAAATAATAAAAAATAGTTAATTATGCATTGCCCTCACGCTGGGTAAAAGGGGGCGCTTGTTCCCCTCGCTCTGACTTTTGCAACAATGCACAAAATCAGAACATGAGTCAGAAGAAAATTTATTATTTATTTCATGTCATATTTTTCGAACCAGACTGTCAACCTACATATTTTCGAGGCCACTGAACACGAATTCGATTTCAGAATAACCCCAACACCTACAATCAAAATTATACTGGAAAAATCTCCAGAATCGGTTTAAAGCTCGTGGCCTAACCTATTAAATCACTAGAATCGTATCACAGCATAGATAGACCAGTAGAATCACTTGAGCCGAAATAGTAAGTTGCGCATCCATTTCGGTCTGCAAAGACCTCCGCTACATATCAATTTGTCTCAAACGTTGGCGTGCGAACATCGGTTATAAAGAGACGGATTAAAGCAAAATTTGAGTCTGAATCAAAGAATGAGTCGCAGTGTAGCTGTTAAATATTTAAACACATCTTGTAATAGTAATTTAAACATCGCATGAAAGTGAAGTTTAAAATATATATATTTACATTTTTGACAAATAAAAATTTGTGTCATTTATTTTTACTTGCAGTTTAATGTATTCCATTATTTTCTAAATACAAAATTGTTTTCTCAACTTTCTCAAAGTTAAGTACATATATACAATTTTTCTGTTGTAAAATATGCTTTTTCTAATATTTTCTAAATATTAAAAAATTTTACTCTCTTGCTTTTAGGTGAAATAATAATAAGTGAACAATTACCCAAAACAGCCATATACAGGGTTAACTATGACTAAGTACAAAAATTTTAACCACGTGCTCATAAAAGACAATAAAAAAGTTGTTCCAGAATTTTAGCTCGATATTTAAAAAATGGGACAAAACCCTTTTTTTTCTACGGAAAGTCGGCGCCTATGATGAGTATAGACTGAGATGACTTATGGCTTAGATACATAGTTGGCATTACATCTGTCAACAACTACCATGCGGTCGTTTGCAGTATTTCTAAATGCAAAAACAAAAATTAACATTCTTATTAGTAATAATACCTGATAGGTTGTAGGTAACAGTTAATCCAGTTAGCTCCAGTATTTTGCATTCGTTTTTCATTATTTGGTTATAAACTGGTAAAACTACATTTTCACTCACTACCGATAAACACATTTCCCGTAGGTACAGTTGTTAGATACAATGCCTAAGTATTATAACAAAATCGAAGAAAGGGGTGGTAGGTAGGTTCTAATAGATAACAGAAAACGTTTAACACCCGCGGCGGTCTTGTCCCATAACCTAGAAAAACAAACCGGCGAACTATATTGTGGGAAAATATCTGTACCCGACACATATTCCTTTATTTATTAACTATAAAACGTTTTAAATTAAAATAAGGCACTAAAAACTGAAGAAGAACACAAAACTACAACGTAAACACAGGAATTCAATTATAACATGACAGCGAACCGACTCGACTGGACCGACTGCCGACTGTGGCCGACTGTTGCATGACGGTAGCTTGCTGGTTGCATACTCTGATTCTCGCATTGGCGGCGTTAAATAAGGATTTAATATAATATCGAAAAAAATTTTTTTCGCTTTATAAATAAGTTTGGAAATTTTTTTAAAGGAAATTCTGTTAATTCTTATTTTTTCTATCCCCTCTTAAAATATTTGTACTTAGTCATAGTTAACCCTGTATTTATACGGCTGAAAAGCTATATCTATATTTTATATAAGGAGATTTTTTAAATAAAATATTAAGACATAGGTAAATCGGAAACTGCTTAATAATCTATTTGTAGTTAGACTTTCCAATTTCTTTCATGATAATTCGTCGTTTATAACCATCATATACATAATATATACATAAATGCCAATTAAATTTAAATTATTTCAAATTATCTGAATATTTCTCAAGTTCAAGCTACAAATAGGATTTACCCATATAATTCATCTGGCAATTTACAATCTTCAACTACAGCAGGAGCACAAAAATTGCGTGCGACATGCACCACGTTTATCGTAAATACAACGAATATGTTAATAACCACCTATAGTGGTAACAAGGTTACTAAATATAATATTTTTTATTTACAATGCTCCATTACCGCTTTCATGTTGAAGAATAACAAGAAAAATTAGTTGCATGTCGAGGTATTTCTTTCCACTTTGTACTTACAGGAATAATGGTCTACTCAAATTTACCTGCAACGAATTTAGGCGATTATTTAGTGACTAGGTAACAACTGAATCCTAAAAAAATACGATTGTATATGCAAATTATTATTTAGCGTACATTTATTAAATCTTTATATTATAAAATTTCATGGAAATTAACTTAAATGTGTACTTATCCAGAAAATACTTCAACTGTTCAATATTTTAATAAAAGTAATGAAAACGCCCCAATCTCTTAATATTTCAAATAAAAAAAAAGTTCTAAAGAAGAAAATGAAATATTTACGAAATGAATTATCTGTCAACCCTCCTCATTTCAAATTTATAAAAGTGTCACTTATGATAGGGGTTGCGCGAAGGGATTTGAATGAAAAGTTGCCATTCTATGAATAAATGCCATAAACTTTATTTTTTATATAATTGCAAGGGTAGCTTAACTAGGTTTTATATTTAAACTTGTTTTTCTAAACTAGGATTACACCACTGTAGGTATTAGTAACGGTTGTTAATGAAAATTTCATACGTTCTATTAATATTGACGTATCATGAATAATAGTATATTATTGATGACTGCAATTCACGAGGGTGGAGGTTGTGAAATGAGCCGTAGGCGAGTGCTGTTAATCATCGAGTGAATTTCAGCCATTATATGCAAGTAGAATACTATACTTTGTCCTATTAACAATATTTTAGCAAACTTTTTAGTAGCATACAATTCAAAACTCTCACAACACCTTAATTTCAAGTTTGACAGTCGTCATTCACTTGATAAATTTAAGAAACTTTAATTAGTAAACTTGTGCCATCATTCAGAAAAATGTTTGCCTTTCACACAGGAGGTTCAGGTTCAATTGCTGACACCGCAGAGAGAGACAGATTTCAAAACTTTACTCCTCGATTTTCTTCGTCTTCAGGCTATAATTTAGGACCACTTTTATTTTTACTCTCTATTAATGACTCTCAGATATTGTTTCATGTGATTCTTTTTGACGACTTTAACCTATACTCTGCAACAAATTCTATTTCAGATTGTAATCATCTCCAACTCTGTATGGATCGCATGTTTCCATGGTGTGTGTTAAATCGCTTTTCTCTTAATATTTCCAAATGTAAAACAATGTCCTTCACTCGTAGAACCCGTATATTTTATTCTTTATGGTTATATTATTTATGGATATGTTATAAGCCGTGTTTCTTTTTTTAAGGATTTAGGTACAAGATTTGACAGTAAACTTACTTTTATCGAGCATATTAATAATGTTGCGCCCTGTGCATTCCGGACTTATGGTTTTATATACTGTAATTGTAAAGATTAAATATACGCACATTTTGCCGCCCTAGTTAGATCACAAATGGAATATGGATCTATAATATCTCCAATTTATAATGAAAGCGTCAAAGGTTGTGGAGTCCATTCAAAGACCAACGCAATTCAGACTCAAATGTTTATTAAGTCGTAATATCAGAAAAAATAACAGTTGTTGATGAAATTGTGGTTCCCGAACCTAAGGATGTGGATCATTGTCGCGATGAGGGAGAAACGGATTTGACGAATGAAGAAAGTGTAAACGATACCAAGGATAATGAATACTTGCCAGATTTTTTTTTGCAATATTTTGCAAACATTTTTGGGTGATGGAACTCAACAGACTTCAGATTCAAATTCGACTCGCCAAAATATATTATACAAACACTTGATTAAAGTTAGAAAACATTTTTATATAGTTTGTTGCTCTAGTGTCCTCTAGTTCCCGTCCCGACTTCCCTGATCGATTTCCCATCCTGATTTCCCTACTCAATTTCCCTGACGCATACTAGGATTAATATGTAAGTTTAATTATTTTGTTATATTTTATTTTTTTGTTGTATTGTCTTTTGTGTCTTTTAGTATAATTTGTTTAGATCTTGATAAATTTAAATTTCAATTTGAAAATTTATAGACGTTTTCATAATTTTCTGCATATCAGTTTTCTTTTTAACAAAACTTCCTGTTATTCCGTCCCCTTGATCACCTTTTTTTACTATTTTTCAATGCACCCTTATTTCTACTTTACATATATTTTTTTAAATATTACATTCCCTTCAATCCCATTCCCTTTTTCTCATTTTTTTTATTTATTTTTTTTAATTAATCTATTTATACCTATTACAACATATTAATATGTATCTAATGTAAAACTTTAATTAGAAATTATTATAAAAGTGAAACAAAAACCTAGGTAGTTATGTACTGAAAATTAATTCCTATTATATTCCTTTCTTTATAATAACAATTATATTGAAGTACATTTTAAATGTTATTCAGAAATTCGTGGTTGAGAATAAAATATACTATTCTTGATGAAAATTTTCAATGTCTCGAAACTATGTCACATAATCTCCCGACAGTAATGAAATATTTCCCATCTCGTGCTGTAATATACTAATGCCTTTTTCAGCTATTTCTGGCAATTTTTGTAAAATCTGTGGGTGATGCAGCTCAATAAACTTTATATTTGAATTTAGCGCATCGAAATACAACAGAAACGTACTTGATCAAGGTCAGAAAAAATAATATTTTTGCTGTCACACATGATTTTTTACGATTTTTTGCAGTTTACCCAAAATTTTGAGGGCGTTTGAGCTAAACGGACTTCAGATTCGGTACAAAATACATAAAAATAGGTGAGCCTGGTCAAAAGTGCACACTACTTTTTTGTGTGTGCCGGTGGAATTACTATCAAAAATGTATGAAATTTGACAATCCGTTACATAAAAATCTTACTGTACGTTGTTCCATTTCTACGTTACCAGCCTATGTATATAATCTGCGAGTGTGTATATAATACGCGATAGATAATTTAAATAGAGCATACATAGAAATATAACGTAGCAATAATCTTTAAAGAAGCTAATAAAAATATAAAGCTTTCACTGGGACGGTCATTATCGTGCACCTACCTAGTTAAATTCCTGCTGAATCATCACCTATTTATTTCGAATAACAAGCGAAGCAGACGACAAATATCACGTAAAAGGTGAAAGTCCCCCAGGAAAAAACAAAATGTTATTCCTGACGGCAAATGAAAGGTATACGATGAACAGAATTGCTTCAACAATAAAAAAAAATACTTATTTGTTGAAAGTAAATAGATTTAAGCGGTTTAGTTTCTAAAATTACGTTTTCATTTTCTCTGTAAACACTATACAGACATATTTGATTTGTCCACTAGCATTGCTACAAGCCGATTTGAACAATAAAAGCACTGATTGTTTCATTGAAATTTGCAGGTTGAGAGCAGGAAATGCTTATACAGGGTTAACTATGACTAAGTACAAATATTTTGAAAGGGGATAGAGAAAAATAGGAATTAACGGAATGGTCCATCAAAACTGTATTAAGCTGTAACTAATAAAACTATATTAAACTCTTATTTATCACCGAATCTGGTTTTCTATCAGCCGCGAGGTTAGTGACAGGGCACCGCGTTGTCACATGTATCGATTTACGGTGTTTTTAAAGAAGAAAAAAAATGTATTTACAAAATGTAGATGATTATTTAATGAATTATTGAGAAACACAAAAACGTCTTTATGCTACCACACACGATAATATGCACTTGTCATACTTCCCATAAATCAGCAACTTATCCGTCAGCTAGGCATTTGAATACATGTTTGTAAATGCACAGAAATACGCGAAAAATAAAATTTTCGAAAAGTAGGTGCTACAAATTATTTCAAACTAATCACCGTATCGTAGGTATGCGATACTTTTTGACATTGTCTGACGCAGTCGCCATCTGTAGGCCACTAGTGCAAGGTGTACTTCACGTCGATAAATTGTTAAACTTCTTGTGTTGTTGGAAAATTAAACTAAAATTAAATGTTTCGTCGTTTCTACATTTAACAAGAATGTAAAAAACGACAGCATGACAGCTGGCATGTCTAAGCTATCTCAGACGACGATTGATTGTCATAGGCACCGATTTTCTGAGGGAAAAGTGTTTTGAACAATTTTTTAAATATCGAGCTAGTATTTCGAAATAATTTTGTTATTATCTTTTAGGCCTCTCTGAGCACGTGATTAAAATTTTTGTACTCAGTCATAGTTAACCCTGCATAATCTCAGTGCCTTAGTAATCAGAATAGAAGAATTTTGTGATTTTATTGCATTTACAAGAATCATGTTTCCAAATTCCTTGACGTTTCCCCGATTTACAGCTTAAAAATTCTTAATTTTACAGATTTTTCATAGTGATTTCTGCATCTGATTCATATTTAGTACAGCAATTTCTTATTAGACATAAAATTAACTCACCACCAGAGTCAAATTATCACCTTCAGAAATTATTGACTTTTATTGATGTTAAGTTAATATTCATATTTCTGAAGTTTCATTAACGCACCTCTAAAGAATAATCATAAGAAATTCTGGTCTTCTCTAAATACAAAAATTAATGTTTGGTCTGTACCATCGACGCTTACGTACAATAAATAATAAAGATACAGATGATCCGCACTAGATTGTTGACAGTTTACAGTTTCTTTGTAGGATCCTCACTCGTTCAAGTCTCGATTTGATTTTTTTGCCTTCTGTGTGATGCACATGACGCTCTCTATCAAATTGTGGATCACATCTTTCACCAAGTCGCCTTCTCACCCTTCCACGACTATCGTGCATCCCCAGGTAGAAACGAGGTTCGTAACTAAAGATCCATTCTTGGTCCCACTGAACCCTCTCTTTGCACTATTTTAAGCGGTTAGCTCGATGTTGACGAGTGAAAGGCCGCACCCAATGTGGACGATAAGACAAGAGGCCAAAACTTCACATCCGTCCAAGTTCTTCAAACCACTAATTTGCAATGTCCTACTGATGCAATTGACGATCTACATGCTCTGTAGTTCCTCTGCGACTGCCGGTGCTGCTCGCTCTGTGTCCAAGACCTTGCGGAGTCCACACCTGGTACGTAAGGATCAGTCAGTCTTTCTACAAATTTCTCTTACTGACAAACCTGCTTCGCGCAACCCAACAATCAGCTCCCTCTCAAAGTCACTAAGCTGGGCTAAAATCTACATACTCTAGGCATAGTCAACTATACAAAAAATGTCGTTTAACGATCTTCACAACACTTGCAACACAAATGTGAGCAGACATTTTTAAAACAGAATGTTATGTTATCAAAGTACGACCTATGCAACTCCAAAAAAGCTTAACAGATAAACCTGAAAATGAAATCGTTGTTTACTTTCACGGATATAAGTAAACATAGTAACATCTATACCGTACATACAGATGGGCAAAACAATATAAAAACCAGTAGATGTAGACACTTACATCTCACACACTCATGAACATTCTATCCTTCTATCGGCTAGACACAGAATCAAGTAACCATCGACCTAACGAGCTAACAAGCTCGAAATTGGTATATATCTGGTACCAACTAGACTGCTTGCTATAGGTTATGGTTTAGAGTTATAGATTTTATACAGGGTGTCCAGCAAACAGGTTTTGAACATGTGACAACGTTGCTCATATACTATCTTAGGATTGTTACGTATTTATACATAATAATTAAAATGGGTACACCTAAACACAGTAGGTACTGTGAATGGTTTTCTTAGAGCTATTTTCACAACACAGAATAATAGTTAAGTGTTTAAAGTGATCTCTGTTCCTCGCAAGAAGCGTTTGCCGTACAAACGTCTCGCAGTCAACGAGTTTTGCCTTGATTCGCCATAAATTAACATATCATGCAGCTGGTTATAGTTAGTATAAACTGTTCCATTTTTGTTTATGTACTCACAAATATCAAAGAAAAATTAGAGAACAATGAAACGTACTAGCTATACGTACCACTATGACTAATATTACTTTTAGGTTATCAGAAGCAGCCTGACATTGCACCGTTGTCGAACGTTACAATACGTTACAGAGTAAACGAGTTTCTCCCCCTTAAAATTACGGCACTCATTTTATGGACACCCTGTATATAAGTATTAAAATTTAATATGTAGGATATGCATAAAAGTTTTATACATATTTAATGAACAAGTATAAAAATTGGAATTTTCTTATCTTAAAAATATATTTCAATCGATTTATATATCAAAAACGTTTATAAACTGGTAAAGAGATATACTTTAACTAATAAGTAATATTATTTAGTGACGGTATAATTTATACAAATTATAAACGTTAAAATTTACCGTTTCGACACGTTTAGTTAAATACTTTATTTTAATATTTTAGAGCAAGTAGTGTTTCTTGGGTAATTCTATAACAGATGTAGTTGAGTAACAAATGCAGTATGAATTTAAATGTAATAAACAACAATAAGTTACACTATGACATAAGAGAATGCATTTTCTTATTAAATGTTCCTTAAAACTTTGCGGACCTCAGGTTCAGAGTCACTATGTAAATCAATAAAAAAAAAGTGCAGCCCTGTAACTAATCTGCTATTTTTGAGTTTTCCAAACAATGTATATAACTGCATTAATTTTAGAATTCGTTTTAGACTTTCGAGTAGAAACTCTCCTCCATTATATCCGAACATCCTGTATAATGAGATGGATAGCAATATAAATCTAGCACTCTAGATTTCCATTTTATTTATATGAAGTTTATTCGCAATCCATTCCATTTCACTCCTACGTACCTCAACGTGACATTTGTTTAGTAGCAAAGCAATACTAGCTAGATAGCTCATGTTCTATTTATGAAACCTATGTAGAATAACTAAAATATTTCATTAAAATTGCAGTGGTTGGTTTGAAGAAAATTCCTTTCATGTTGCCCTACAAAGGGACTTTGTATCAGACATTCAATACCTCCAGGGAGACTTTTTTTGTTATTGCGTTAATAATGTAACAAAGGGTTTTGGGAGAACAAGGACAAAAAGGACGTACTAATTTGCTTTAACAAATATGAGGCTATTGTAACACTATAATGTAGATTATAATCTGATAGGATTACAAGTTTGCCGGACTTGTATTATGTCACAAAAAGAGTTTGTGTCCTTCAGTTAATTAATTAAGAACATACGAACGATGTTTTCTCCTTAAAAAAAATGAAATTAATAATATTTGAATATTGTACTAAATTATTTGTTTGTGACATTTCTTGCTACTTTTTTATTTAAACGGGAATTTCTATATTGAAATAAAACTTTTTAAATAAATCACTTACCTCAAAAGTATTAAGTTAGTTTTATGACTTGTCGCACTGAGAATTGTTGTTTTGGAATATAACTGTTTATAGTTAATATATTGGAATAACTTTTATGATTTATATAGGGTGTTCTAAAAGTCGATAAGAAAACTCCGGGAAGTGATCCTACGGATTAAAATAATGGCAATATGTAATGAAATTCTTTTTCGAATTGTCAATTATTTACAAGTTACTTGTCACAGGTCATTTTATTTATTTTTCTTTTTAAATAACTTATTTAATTCTTTGTAATATCATGTAGCTTTGTCAGTAAGTATTGATAATTTCATTATCCTCATCATATTTTTCCACAACGCTATTAAAGAGCTGTAAGCGATACATTGGATCTTCATGAGTGCTTGAACCTTTTGCACATGAAATGGATGAAGAAGTTGCTGGAAGGCAATACCTTCCTGAGCAGCAATTCTTCTTGTACTTACAGTCGAATTTATTTCTACTGCATCGAGCACTCTTTCTGCAGTTCTCGTGGTTCTTGTTCTTCCTGTGCATTAATTATCACTTTTAAAAGAACCTTGCTGCTCCAGACGTCTATGAATGTTAAAAAATGTTTGTACATGTGGTAATCTTCTATTAGGATATGCGTCTATGTAATTTCGACAAACTTGTTCTGCATTAGTATTTGCTTGTCCATAACAAACGTGCATGTTACTTGAACATTGCTGAGCCATTTCTTAAATTATTATGGTGAGAAATCAAACTTATACTTGTTATATCTAGTAAGAAAAAAAAGTTATAAATAAAACTAATTCTGAGTTTTAGGTGAAGTGCCCTCTAGCGGCGCATAATAAAACTTTTCTTTGACTGGCCCAATAGAACTTGATCTACTTAGTGGGTGTGCCAAATGAAAGAATAATCCAAATTGAATTAAATAAGTTATTTAATAGAAAAATAAAAAAAATTGAACTTGACAAGCTGTAACTTGCAAACAATTCGAATTCATGACATACTGCTATTATTTTAATTCGTAGAATCACCTCCCGTAGTTTCCTGACGAAATTTTAGAACACCCTCTATAACTATCACAAACTTCACAGGATACAGGGTGTTCCCCCAAAAATTCCATGGATTGTTATCTGGAAAAGTACTGATCCGAAATATTTGAAAATTTAACAACATGACAAAAGTCTCTGGGATGAATACAACTAATAAACAATTTCAATGTGCACGAAACAAAACGAAAAAATATATAGTGTTTCATCGTCGTCAGAATGTAATGGCAAAAATAAAACGTTTGGTATAATATCTTTAAATATACCATGTGCTATAATTTAGTGTCGTCCAAGACCTTAATGCATACCAAAAATCCATTTGATATATTCGCGGCAAGAATTCAGACGTCTTACTTCATAGCTGACGTTATGCATTTGTTTTATTGTCAACGTAATTTTCGATATTTGGTCACGTTAAAAACAATATTTTTTTTCAATTTAGTGCAATATATAATGCAAACTTTTAGTGTAGTATATAGTTTTATTACTCTCAGTTGCAGTTTCTGAAATATTTTGATGTAAATATAAAGAATTATTCATGTGTTCGTATAACGTAAGTCGTCTGAATTCTTGCCTCGAGTTATATCTATTTCCAGGAAGAAGTTGTGGATACCTCCTTACATACGTCAATGTTTTTCATAATATATACTGTAGGGAATGTTATACAAAACAACCCTACAATTTTATTTAAAATCCAAAAATGCAGTAATATATAGGGTGTTCCATTTAAAACAATGAAGTAGGAGTCGCCCTCCGATATAACCGGAAGTGCTGGAGAGTTTTAGATATTTTAATTGTATTCGTCCCATGGCCTTTACCATGTTGCTAAATATTTCGAATGAGTACTATTCCAGATAACGAGCGAGGGAGTTCCCGATGGGACACCCTGTATACATTCCATTTCGTAGAAAAACAAAATGTAGCAGCATAAAATGAATATTGTATGACACACATACAGCTACAAAATACACTAAACAACAAAATTCATAAAGATTAGAATATCGACTCAATGTGACTAAATTTTCAAATTAAAATGCTCATCATTTTTGAGACAATGATACGGTATATATTATACAATCGAGAGTAAAACAGAAGTTCAAGCATTTAGTGCAGATAAAACAGTAATTTAAATCGAGTTGGTCGCGTAGACGAAAATTATATTTTTCGAGAAACTAGAAAAGTGTATCAGGTTTAAACATTTATTTAAACATTTTGCATGTCTCTAGGGTGCAATATCGATGTATATTCAAAACGATTCAGTAGCAATTGGTGATCTAGTGGAGGATAATGGTGATTAATCTTAAAACTTCAAAATTTACTAAACTACTTCAATATTATTCGTACATGTGTGTATTGCGCTTGCATATTTCGGCTTACGTTAAACTAAAATATTATACAATATTTAAAAGGTGTGATGTCTGAATTACACAGTTAATAAAGTTCAATGTTTGTTTGGCAGATGTAATGTTTTGAATGTGATCTCCAACAGAAGGTTGTCTCACAAGACAAAACCAAGACAAGATCAAGACAAGACCAAGGCAAGATTTGGCAGCTAAAAACAAGTATTGCGAGCCACACAAGAAATATTGCTACAACAAGAAGTCTTGCTAATACAGGAAAAGTAATATCTAAGTACCTAAGTGTTAGCTGAAGAAATAAATATTTCATTTCTATTCTAGGACATCCAACGTATAAAATTAATTTTAAAAGTTTATTGAGTCTAGGGCGAACATTGCCCCTTAACAGAAAGAAATTCTATTCTGTTTCGCCTATTTCAACTATTATTTATTATGTAAAACTGGCCGGTTCTCTACGACTTTATAACGTGTACTAATCAATCACTGTCGATCATATAGATAGCGATAATTACGAGTACGTGTGTGCTTTATGTTTAGTTTAGTATTGCAAAATTTGGGACCTTAGCCGACCGAGAGTAACAACCACGTTTATCAAATTCATAATAAAATTATCTGTTTCTTATTTGTATGAAAGATGATCAAATTTTGCAAGATTTCTTGTCTCAGCCAACACTATTTCTTATATTATCATTTTCTAATACAGTCCCAATTGTTCTCGATATTAATATTTAGCGCCAATATTTCACCATTTTTCACATTCAGGATTTATTTAAATGGAGTTTGTTTTAAATTTCCCTATCGTCAGTTTCTCTGCAATTAAATTATTTAAATCACGTTATTTATTGTTTTGTATAAGCTTCCAAGAACAGCTATTTTACGGATTAATTTTTGAGTCCCTAAAATTAGTCTTTTTCGGACTCAATTCGAAAGAGTTGCCATGACGCAATTTGTACAAAATAAACGTCAATTGTTGTTTTGTATTTACATTAACCAATTTAATTAAGTACTATAGTGATATAAAATATCTAAAATACGAAGCTAACTATTTTCGATAAATAATTGCTCTGATCACATTAATCATACATAATAAGACTTTTGTGTGTTTTTGGGGGCTTCAATAAAAAAATGTTGTTTGTAACATTTAAAAGTATTTTCGGACTCATCTGTTATTGCAGAATCTAAAAACAGAAACGAGTAGTTTGAAAAAACTGTATTTTAGGTACTTGTAACAAAAATAACCATATTTACACCAATATATAGCAGAAATTCCAATTGTAGGTAGCAACGGAACAATGAAATACACTAGTGGAGATAAAAATAACGCAATATGATCGATGTATGCCATTATTGCATAATACCTTTAAAGTAACTTAAAAATGCGATAGTACTTTCTTCTCTATATTTTTCAAGCAATTCAAAGAAACCAGATTAGATGTAGAATTGTATATCAGAGATTTAATATAAAACCATATATCAATTTTAAAAGTAAATCTAAGCATAATGAAATAAAAAACAGTTCCCCATTGTCAATATCATGCATGTTGTTTCTACTGTCGGATTGATTTTATTTCTTCTGTCATGAGAACGGTCTTTCTCCTACCTATTGTAATTTAAAATTATTTTAAAATAACTCAAATTTCCTACAAATCATCATTCATCTTTTTTTTTCTAAAATAATCCCGAACGATTCTACGTTCCATCATAAATTGGAAGTAATTTGATCAATTACTCAATAATCATTAAAGATATATACCGGTTATACTAGCTTTTATTGAGCACTCCATATACTCAGTGTTTCATACTCAGTGTGTCTAAAAGTATTTAATTCAAACTGACTGATTACTTTTAATAACATATGCGCCATTTAAAAATCATATTTTAGGAACTTGGTAACTTCGTGTGTGCGCATCTCTTATTTTCAACACCCTTTTTTTTATTCCTCGTATAATTTTAACATTTCATAAAGCCTTCTCTATATCTATCTCTTACCGTTTCTGTAATATTTGTCAATAGATTGTTAGCTCTTCAGGGTGTTCCATTTGAAATAGGAAAGTTAATAGGCACTTCCGGTGTAGCCGGAATTTGTCAAATCATTAAAATATGTTTTTTTAAATGGCGCATATAATACTAAAAGTAATGTCAAAGTTTGAATTAAATACTTTTAGAAACACAGTGAATATGGCGTGCTCAATAAAAGCTGAGACACCTGGTACATAGTACAGTGCTGCTTGAGACAATGTATGCATATTATAAAAGTTTCAATGATCATTACTGCAACTACAATATTAAATATTTCATTACTTTTCTTAGAAAATAATCCCCAGTGCATTACACATTTATATTTAATACAAACATTTAATGTTAATCTGTAAATTGCATTTTTATTTTAATTGTGAAATGTACATTGCGAACGCCGGTTGTGGAACGCTGGAAATATACAATTCCTTATTTACCTAGATTTTAATTTCTAAAACTCCTCTGTATGTCAAAGCACTTCGTTGAGTTCGTCTACAGATTTCATACAATGCATAAGCAAGGTTGTGGCATCGGCATCAGTCAAAATCCGCTCCAATGCAACAGTCTTATACACGACAGTTACTATAACAATAGGGATGCTTAGAAGTGACCACAATTGTTGAACACACTGTATAACAAATATCCGTTATAAAACACGCTGTATATCTGTATATGGTTTATTTATCGGGCTAAGAGAACAGTGATTCAACAAAGGAATATAGGTTTCTGAACAGTCGGAAGACGGCGAATGCCTAGTGGTTTCCTTGACCCACTCTCGGAAGCCACGGTTAGAATATTAAGACAATAATAATCGTAATCCAAGAATGTCCGTCGGTGAATCACGAGCTAGAAGAGGCGCAAGAATGTTTGGACAACTTTCTACCGGGGTCGCAGCGGCTGACTAGCGTCAAAATCTAATTTGAAATTGGTGTAGTGGGTTAGGTCTACCATCGCTCATTGTCTGATGATATCGTAGTAATTATGAGGAGTTACGTTGCATTTAAGAAGCAAGAGTTGACTTAGAAATGGATAGTCAAGAGGAATATTTTTATATTAAGTGAATGTTAGTCTAGAGTTCAATGAAATTTTAATTTATATGGACCAAGCGAACGTATTTTATTATCTTTTTAAGTAAAATACACTTTCTACAGTCGAAAAGTACCTATGTATCTATTGATTAATAAAGACCTTAATGTATCTGCACTATATTGGCGTAGTATGCTTCATATCAGATAGATACATCAGTATTGGTAACTTTATTAAGTAGGGTTGGTTGAGGTAAGAAAATGAAACAGTTTCTGAAACTTGGAATTTCATTACCGAAAAAATGTAATAGGTAAGACCTGTCCCAGAGAATAGATCCAACATTGCATCACTGTTCATTGGTACTTAAAAAATTGTTAGTGGTTTACTAAAAAGAATTAAATTGTACTTTTAACCTGTCGATGGGAAGATGTGAAACGTGTAAGAAAATATATTGCACTCGTTAATTTATTTTGAAAGAGTTAACTACTGATACGGGTAAAAAAGAACTCTTTAAGAAAAAAGACAGAATTTTGAAAATTTCTTCTCTTTCTCTATCTATTAAAGTAAATATTGTAACTAAAATTCACATATTTGCTATACTGTTTTATTGCAAACATATTTTTTCATAGTAAATGAATTAAGAATCTAATGATAATATTATACAGTTTCTATAGGTAATGGGAAATGTCATCAGTTGTTACTTTTATTTATATTATAAAACAGGTGAAGAAAAATTGTAATTTTCGTTTCTCGCCCTTTATAATGAAGAAAATATGTGCTTTGAAACTTGTATGCATTGATTTTTATCAAAGTTACTATATTTTAAACCCGTTATTTTGATTTTATTAGAATCGCTTAAGTCAGACAAATCTATACAGTACTTTTTCCATCAAATAAAATCATTCTTTTTGAAAATTTCAGCAGATCCAGTTCCATCTTTCTCATTGTATGATTTACTTTTATTACGTAATTTAATGAAATTTTCGTTTAATAATTACGTTACTGGATACTTATTTTGGATAAGTTGCTTTTAAACTATGTTTCACAATTTCGTAACAATGGCTTTAAAATTTCTCTACAGGGTGTCCGGAAAGTAATGGGACCCAGCTCAAACGTAGCTTCCTGTGATCAAATAGAAGCGATTTAGATAAACTTAGCTTAGTCCAAAAGTGCCTCGTTACAGGGCTTCAAAGACAAAAATTGTTTTCTTGTTATGTGCATAATTAAAAATCGAAACGGCCAATCATGTTCAAATTTGGTACAGTTATATTTTAGATAAATACAACTATCAGAATAGGATCAACAAAAAAGATACGATAAAAATGAGTTACAAAAAAAGTGCCAAGAGCGCCCCCTATGATATGCAGTAGTACTTGCTCCTTCGCAATGCTTGTTCTTATCTAAAACATAACTGTATCAAATTTCAACATGATTGGACGTTTCGTTTCTTAATTATGCCCATAACAAGAGAACAATTTATTTTGAAGCCCTGAATGAGGCACTTTTGGACTAAGCTAAGTTTTTCTAAATCGATTCTATTTGATCACAGGAAATTATGTTTAAGCTGGGTTCCATTACCTTTCGAACACCTTGTATAGTTGTTTCATTATTGCCCCAGGTCTTTATCAATATGAATGTAGAATTTCACTAGACAGATCTCTTTAAGACTTGAGGCAATATTTAGTTGCTACTAAAAAAAGTGATTCATAAAGTTTAGAGCAACATCTTTTAATTTTTTTTAGATAACTATAGAAATTTAAAAATTACGTGATGTGAGCTACAAAAAACTTTTTAACTTATTTTATTGTACAAGCTCCTTAGAAATTTGTAACCATATGCAGAAACATGAAAGTACACATAGTGCTTTCGAATATTCAGAATATTCTGAATAATTATATTTGTTCGCTGCGTTTCATTTTTACCCAAATAATTTGGTACTTCACTTTTACCCTGTTTGACCCTACATAATGTAAAAGATTGAGAAACGTATAAAGAAAATGTTGCTTACAAAAATTTGAGATAATTTCATCTTGTTACTGAAAATATTTTAACCACTCTGATACAATTTCTTCCAAATAACACTGTTAGTTTATTATTTCTAATGTCTTATAATAACTTATACATTTACAAGGTAATGTTTTCTTTTTTATTACTTTTCCAATAATATAATGTAGTATGTAGATACATTTTGTTTACTTATACAGGATGTTTAAAAAATGCATGTCAAATATGTTTGTGATTGCCCCTAGACAAATTTGATATCTTTTGTCTTGAATAGGTATATATGACTCTGAAACTTGGGGTATTAGTATAATATCACTATTAATAATGTCTAATTATAAGATATATAACATAAAAACAAAATTTCGAACATTTTATACAAATGTTTGAATGTCCATATGATTTATATAGTAAAATACATAAAATTAAATATTTCCAGGCAGAAATGTTGACACAAACATCAAATTACAGGTATGGTCAAATTTTGATAAACATATATTTTGTTAAATCAAATCAATATGTATTGAAGAGTTTTGAATGGATAAAATAAATTGAAAAATACAAATCATGGAAATGCAAATTTAAGCATCTTCAAGTTTTCGTAAAGCTGGTGCTTTAGATAGGTAAACATATAATCGTATATTTGATGAGATAAATGTGTCCAAAAGAGGTGGCAATTCTTATTAATGTAAAGAACTGTAATGCTGAAAATTAATCATTTTCTTTAACGTTCTGAAGAAAAACACTTTAGAGAATATGACTCCACATTGAGCACTTTGTACTTTACACCGTGAAAAATACTTAACAATTTAAATCTCTTCAAGTGTTATTAGTTTTTTAAAAGACCTCTGCGTGGTCTGATATTGCTAATAACGCCGTATATATAAAAAATATGCTTTTTTCTTATTCTAGATGTCTTGTCAATCTGTAAACTATTATAAATCCTGAAGAAAACTTATATAATTGCCACTGTGAAAAGATATCTTTATTGCTTAGATATTTTTTATGCAGCATCTAAAACCAGTTATTTCGTTGAAAATTGCGTCTAAAAATGGTGCCCTTAAATATTAAAGATACAAATATTAATGTATCAAATTTGGGAAATTTGGTGTTAGATACATGCAAAGACAAATTTAATAATCATCTAATAAATGCAATCATTCTGTTGGCGCTGTTGGCGGCCCCGCAAGCCATCAATCCAACGAACCTCATTAAATGAACCCAACAGCAAGCAGCCACGCCCGTTCAAGGGGTCTGTAAAATTTACATTTTAATAATTCATAATACGCGCCCGGCGGATTCAGGGGAAAAATGTGAATTACAAGTCCTAAAAAATTTAATTGTGGGTATATATAGGCGCTTCTTAGTGTCTAAAAATACATTATTTAATTCATCACGGACGTCAAAGCGGAGATACTGAAATTAATTTTTAATTAAAAAATTGTCTACTCTATAAAAAATGTTAAATTAGGTTTGTTGAGACGGAAATAATTTCATAAAAGCGTTTACAATGTAAAAGATTAGCTAACTAACTGTGTTGATATTCGTACAGCTTTTTATTGAATGCAAAAGTAATTCATGTTTAGTAAGCAAAAAGTATAAAAACTAATAAACACAATATCCGAACTATCAATCAATAATACTGTTTCTCTATTATATGTTTGAACAAATCCTATGGAAGAATCCACCAAGTCGCATTTGAAACACGATGTCGTTAAAGAGATTTATTTATCGAAGGTTGTCCAATAGAAAGCGGAAGAGGACATTTGATCGAGGAATATCAGGAAAATAAGATGGATCTGAAACAACTTCCCATACGGGTCGCTTTTGTGATATTACTAGTATGACCGCGAGAGTTATATTATCAAATCACATAAAATAACAGGATTGAGCTGAGTTCAACGATAATAATAATAATAATAATGAGTCCGCTTTTATTTTACTCGTATTTATTATATTGCTTAATGCACTACATTGAAAACTAAATGGCTCAGTCAAGTTCATAAATATTTACGCCATGTACCATGAGATAGTGAATAAACGTTTCGGTTTCATTTCTCTGGAGAATAATTTAAAATATTCATATTTTAGCAGATAACTATCTCTTACCAATTGCCAAATACTAGTTGGATTATTGCCCATCACATGTTACACTACGTATCTAACCGAATTCAATATGAATGTATTCACCGCTGATCTTCTTGAATAGTAGTTTCAAGGCGATAGATTTGTTGGCAATGCAGCAGTGATGGTTACACTTCTCAAAAGCAGTCTTTGTGCCACAAGATGTGCATCACTTTAAGATGATGGGGAAGTTGCTTTTCTCTTAGGCCTAAACCATTCCTTTTTGTTCGTAGTATTGATATAAAAGCATTAATAACAATATGGGACAGATACGATCAAGGTTAGTAACGAACTAAACGATAACGCATCAGTAAAATGCTGACACCTAAATTTTGCTCAAAACATACGGGTTCCATACACCCAGTTTGTGAACTGACATATGTATGGTCAACTGGTCAAAATGTATCACACGAATATTTGTCAATTCCATAACTAATTGGTATGGATTATCGTGAATTAATCTATATCAAAGTCATATGGTCACGTGGATAATCATTCATGTCAAGTTCAAAATGGTCCTATTTAAAGAAAGATAAAATCAATTTCTATTCATCTGATTCTCATTCTATCTCATACAAATGAATATGTCGGATATTTTATTGTTTCTATCCATTAAACAATAGTACTAGTAGTAATATTACTTTAACATCTTCACAAACGCACATTCCATACTAAAAGGGTAGTTTCATCAAATGGAAATAAACTGATTTATATCAAGTTATCTCAGAAAAAATTTGCTCTCTTAAAAATTTTAACAATTCTCAAAATAAAAGTGTATTTAAGTTAATATCTACATATATTCCGTCCCTAAAAATCTGTACTAGAAAATGTAACTAAATTAGCTTGAAAGATGTGCGAATGACTTTAAAAATTAAACAAAAGTTCTTTTCCCTTTTATTCTCTTCTGTCATTGTTTAAAAGAACAATACTGGATATTAACTTTCGCAAACTTTCTTTAAAAAAGATCCATCTAGTTAAGTGTACACACTGTCATCATCAAAAATGATTAAAATCAGGAACATAATTCATATGCAGCATGTGTATAACAGTATTCTTGTCATCACTTTCATCTCATACGGTATAAGAAAACAGTGACCTCATTTTACAATGCATGAGAATTCAAAAGGTCAGGATAAAATCACCAAATGAATGAAATTTCTAGTCAGCTGTTTTGGTATTTCTTCGTAGTACTGTAACACTTTTAGTAAGTTGTATCCATTTCCCATGCGGCCGTTTAATATTATTTTATAGAGAATCTGAGCTATTCTTAAATCCATTTAAAGTTGTATCGTTTCTGATATGAATCAGTACTGAGATGTTCTGTTGACATTTCACACAATTATTTCAAATTGAAACTATTTCTTTCAAACGATGTTGCACTTGTCAAGTTCTGCTTGACTTTTAGTTAGTGATATATTCAGTTTGAAAGATTCCATTGTGGTCGAGAACAAAAATATCTAAGTTACTATAGTATAGACAAAAGAGAAATAACCAATAGTGATTGTATAGAATTATTCATTACCAAATATGATCTAGTTCAGTGAAATTCATATTCAATATAAAAATGTCTACAAGCACAAAACATTAAGTATATAATCAATTAATTAGATTAATATAAGAGACAACATTTTTTATTAAATTTCACACCCAATAACTCTAGTATACTGCTGCAACCAACCCTTTCTAATTAACGACCATTTTCATAAAAACGACGAAGAATATGGCTTATAAGTTAATTGATTTTTGCGTAGAGGTAATTAGATAATTCTAATGCGTATTTATGAATTTATGGTAAAGTGAAACAAAAACGCAACATTTAATTTTAATCTAGTTCATGTATATTTAAAGAATATATAAAACATTTATATACACATTTTTGTATTATTACTTATTTTATTAAAGGTTATGTTCAAATGCAATTAAATAATAATAAGTCGCGTAAATTTTAATAATTAACTACGTGAGAATTGTTTATAACTGTTTTAATTTTATTTATTTTTCTTTCCAGAATCTCGTAAACTCTTCGGAGGCTACAGGATAACACCTAGATTTTGCAAACCCACCCGACAACCAACGAAGCCCACTGGAGGACCTAACATATGCATGTTCAACCACGAATGTCTTCAGAGAAATGGCGAAGTCGTGGGAGCTTGCATGGATGGTTTCCTTTTCGGTGCGTGTTGTCAGCTACCAGCAGGAGTAGAAGTCGGAGAGTTCCTTACCAGCGAACTGCTAGCAGTGAGTCCAATGGAAAACACACTATCTACCAGACCCTTCGTGTCATCTTCCATAGCTACCAAGAGACCACCGACCACTCCAATGTTAGATATTACCTCCAGTGGAGTTTCGCAGATTGCTGCTTCGTTGTTAAGTCCTAGTGTATTACCTACTGCGCAAGATAACGTCATAGTGCAAATAGGAAGTGATCAATCTTACTTCTCGACTACTGGAGTCACACATCCCCAAAATGTCGAGACAATTGTTCTCAACCAACAAGATAACGAAATAGACCCAGGATATTTCATGCCTACAACGCGCCCTGCTATGGACGATAGAAAAACCACAATGAGGATTGAAGAAACGACTATTCCCTATTCTAGTTCGCCTATCCTTCATATCTCTGTATCAAATGCTCCTTTAGACTATACGCCATCCCCGGCTATCCACAGACCCATGTTCAGACCGAAACCTACCAAACCCTCCAAGCCTTCAGATATAGATAAATACGTACTAGTACCCACTATAATGCACGACACTCCTAAACCAAACAAAACTCAGGAATACGACTCGATAGTGAACATAATCCATCTTCTAAATAGCACAACTAAAAAACCTCCATCTACCTCTTACGTCTTCAGCACGACTGTAACTAAACGACCAGGGTCTGACATCAAAAAACCAACTTCAGCAAAGCCTCCGTCTACATCGTATGTGTACAGTACCACTGTCCCACCTCGAAGAACCGAATTGCCTACCACTACGAAAAAGAAAACAACTACGAAGAGAACTAAACCTACAAAACCAACAACAAGTCGACCGGTAACGATAATCACCAAAAGACCTTCTGGAGCCATTGCTTCTCACGTAACTCCCAGTAAAACAACCGTAGCTAATTCACCAGCAGCTTTCTTGACGAGTCAGAGACCTCCATCCACGTCATACATATACAACTCTGTGCCTACACGTCGACCACCTTCAACCGTTAACACTCACATAGCTGGTCCCGGATTTACGGTCACTTCTGCTCCTCTATCAAGTACTCTCGCACAGTTTTCGAACTATCCAAGTCCTGCGCCTACTGTAATCGTCTTAGGGCCTGTCACTGATAACGAAATTATACCGGATAGGCCTTCTGTTGTTCCTAGCACGTACGAACAACATCCTGTAACGATTCACCGTCCTACTGCTATTCCACAACGCAAACCTATCAATCAAGTGACGATAAATAACCACGTTACCCAAAACATATACAGTACCAGTGAAAGCCCATCTCCCACGGTGCTAATAACACCTAAGCCCAGTATCTCGACGTCTGTGAGGCCACAGGAAACCTCAGATACTGTAGAAATAGCAGCAGCGCCATCTCAAGATGATTTAATAAATTTCCCTCCAGTAAGGAATCCTAATCTCAACATGTCGTCTCTTGCTGCTCTGACTGAAGACGATATAACAACTCCTGCCTTCATAGAAGACGAAGCTTTGAACGCTAACATAGAATCCTTCGTGAACAAAGTGATTCAAGGGTTGCAAGAACCCTTCGGAGGATTGAAAGATATAGTATACAACAAAAAGAATTCCACTGTTTTGCTTACCAATTCTGGCGGTACGACTACGAAGAAGCCAATCAGAAAACAAGGAACTACGACAAAGAAACCTCCTAGAGCTTCTACAACTAAACCTTCTAGGCCAGTTACATCTTCTAACGTCCGTCCAGCAACGAGTACCAGGCCTCCTAGTAGACCAGTTACCACAAGAAGGACAACAACTAGAAGACCTACAACAACTGTTCCTACTAGAAGACAGACGACGACTACAAAAAGGACCCGAGCTACGACTAAAAAACCCGTAACTACTACCACAGAGTCCTTAATTGATCATCAAACTGAAGATAACACCCCCATTGACAGTGAAGATTACAGGACCCGTAAGTAAGCATGAAAAAAATGTGTTTCAATTTACTTATTAGTTAATTACATACTTAATAATTGACAGATGATACTATTTCAAACAAAACATTTATCGCTACTATACAAGGCGGCTTTTTTTTAACCCACTGTAAACCATATTCACGCACTGTGCTTTCTTAAGATATGATCAAAATTCCTAGACAAGCTAGCAAAAAAATTATGTTTGGTTATAAAATAATGTTATTGTGTATGTAATAACATTATGTATGTTTGATATTTATCTAGAAATATACCAAAACCTGTCACTTGTCATTAATTGGAAAGTGCATTGTGTGTTTTAAAGTGTTATCTTTTCAACGGCATCTAGCTTTTTAATTTTGGATGATCAGTTCTTGAGAAACAAATGTTGAGCGCTTTTCTATCTAAACAAAGAAAACCTGACTGTAAAATTTTCAGTAATCCACATCGTATACCAAAATCATTGAACGGATTATTGAAAAATAATGATAATTTTATGTTTGTAAAATTTTACCTGAAAGCAATATAGCATTATAAAATATGAGTAAAAAAAATATAAATCAAACACAGGAGATGCACATACCAGAAAACTAGACTGGATTAATTTATCTATTATACGATACATTAAACTGCGTGGGTTAGGGGCATAATTGCATTTAACATGGCTCCGCTACTTTGCAGATTATTTACCAAAGGTTAGCCCGAAGCATCGCTTATTGTTGAGACAAGACATAATGCGATTAATTCTTATCCTTTGATTAACAAGCCGTATCTTTGTGCCATAATTAAATACAAATTGACCTTTTAAAATGAACGAGGAATCGATCCAGGCCTTCCCTGTTTTAGAACATCTATGAATATCTTGATTGATAACCCTGCCAGGGCTCAATAATTGCTCATTGATTACATTATATTAAGGAAAAAAATAATAACATTATGTATGTAGGTCAGTTATGAGATTGAGAATGTCACGAAATCTCACCCGAGATTAAATTTTGTCAAACAATTCTCACAGAAGGATTGTTTTAACCATTTTGTAATGATTATTACCATTTTTGCTAAACAAATGAATAAATTAGATATAAAATGGATATGAAAATTTGCGTAATTTTAACTCTTAATTAAAAGTACAAAAAAAACAACAGTCTCTTTGTTTCTCAGTATGTTACCTAAATAAGATTAGTAGCAGAGGATCAAGTCAAGTTTTGTCTTAAGGGAGACATATTTTACTCATCCTCAAATTTCTACCCCTCGAAGCGTGCTTCCTTCCTTTTATGCATCAAAATGAAAAAACTGATTAGCCCACACTGTGTACAGGATGTTCAATAAAGAATTACCATATTTTAATGCTAGCTTTCTCTTACAATTTTGCTTCGTTTAGAGACTTAAGAAAGTATTTTTAACGTATTAATTTTGTTGATACTAAAATTTTGGAAATGAAGGTTTCTTTATGTGATAAATACGAATATCAGATTCACTTTTGTATTAAATGTACAGGCGCTTGTGCTGGTATATTATTCTTTTCAAATTTTTTTCAAGAACAGAAATTTTTAGAAAATGATTAGTGAAACAGCCTTCAATAATTAGTTAGAGCTACTCTTTTTGCATGTAGCTAAAATGGACCGTTCTAAAGAAAACTGAGAATACATTTAATGTATTTCATAAACTCAAAAAGTTATTACAGTTAGTAATGTTGTTCTTATAATTGAAAACGAAAACGACATGAAATAAAAACAACATTTAAAAATAAAAAAATAACCATTATTTTTAAAATATTCGCCTGACAGCTACTTACTAGACATTGCTAAATGTAATAACTACTTGAATTAATTTATTAGAATTTGTGTATTAATTTGCAAGCAATACAAATACGTTAAACGTAGTTTTCTCTAAAATGGTACAATTTAGGAACATGGAACAAGTTCTTTTAAAACTAATCTAAGGCGGTTTCAAAGTAACTAACAAACGAATAATATAGCGGCACAGGCGCTGAGAACGTCCTATACATTTACCGAATAATCATTCAAATGTTCACATTCATCACACCAAATAAAAAAAACCTCTTTTCCAAAATTTGAATACTATTGCAACGTTAACAAATAAGGAAAATATCATAATCTTAAACAAAATAAAAGGAATATTTTCATAGGGTTATAACTTCTTAAGGAAGCAAAATTATTGCTTTTTTGTATAATTGGGTAATCCTAAAACAAAACTTCTTGATTGATCCATTAGTCGCAAGAGGTTATTTATTAATATTTTTATATTTCGGTAGCAGGAAACAAAAAAAAAAGTATCAAAAAATGCCTCAAATAAATAATTACAGTCAAACAAAATTGTACTAAATTGATAAACTGATTTAAGTCATCTTATTTTGGCTCAAGGAAGGTAGTCTTAAAGTATGAAACATTGTTTACTGAACACCCTGTATAAATTCTATCTTTGTTTACATTTGATTAGTTCCTATATAATATAAACATGGACAAATCTATATAAAAGACTTACCTATATAGTAGTCTTCGTAGCTTTCACAGTAGTTTGGAAGTAAATTGCATATCCTAGAAAGATAAAAGACCCATTATTACATTCAAATCAAGATTCAAATTGATTATTAAACAGAGCACAATAATAAAATGCTATAAGTAGGTTTTTGGCGACAAGAGTCGGTAGGGTTTTGGCGACAAGAGTTGGATGGACATACAAAGCAAAAAATTTAAAGAATTTCTTAAAAATATCAAGAAAGCTTATCAGATTTTTTGTAACAGATAGTCATTACCTAATTAGTCAAATCTGCCAGCATAATATACATCACCTATATATATTTGATATTTAAATCTAATATTTTACTCCAGTCTCAGCAATAAACCTAACATTAATTAATACAATATTTTCAATAGATTTGTCTAAAATATTTAATACGCATTTCTTCAATTTCTATTATTTTTTGAATAAAAAAACTGAAGTAAAAATATTAATTATTCTATTACCGTAGCGCTATTATTGCTATTAATAATAAACAATAAACAATACTTATCAACAATCAGCAGTTCATTGTATAATATTATAAGGTAATAAGCGTCAAACCTCCCTTGCAAATTGGATATGTTGAAGGTAGATCGACAAGCAATAAAATTTGCACTGGTGTAAAATGGTAGGGACAGTATCTTTTAACATGCAACGTTTTAAAATGGAAGTCATACCAATTCTTGCAGCTCCAAATAGTCATCCTGAATTAGTTTGTGGATAATCCGCAATGTGAACAAATTTTCGTTTTTTCTTCTCTAAATTCCTAAATAGATTTTTTAATTTTTGATTATCAGATTGTAATCTATTCCGAAATCCTCCCAAACATTCTCGTTGCCCACCACGTCCATTGAAATTTAATTGTAACAAATAATAGTCACATCACAATTTATTTGAACCAAAACTGGATACCTTACATTTAGAAATACTTATTAACTTTAATATAAATCTTGTCCAATAATTGTTGAAATTTAACTTACTATTGGTGCCTTCTACGTTAAAAAATTATACAAGAAACTATGCAGCTGATTGTTGAAAAGCTATTTTCCTCAATCAAATTTTCAAGTTGATACAGTCGAACATAGTGTAACTATTACATAAAATTACTTCTTAAATTCCAACTTTGACATCCTGTATTTTTTTTATTATCAACATTTTTTAAGGCAAGTTGGCTTAAATTGTAATATTTTGAAGTGAAAAATCTAGTATGTCTGCATGAGCCATTTGTGTACCAACGACCCTGTGACAAAATACTTTATAAAATCTGAAATTGTTATTAATAATTACAAAATGCATTTGTATATATATTAAGAGTATGTACTGGTAAACGGCAATATATTTTTGACTACTCCGACTGATTTCAGAGTGCGGCGTCCGACCCCTGGTAAAAACCGGCCGGATCGTAGGCGGCAAAGGCGCCACCTTCGGGGAATTCCCGTGGCAGGTGCTGGTGCGGGAATCCACCTGGCTGGGCCTCTTCACCAAGAACAAGTGCGGGGGCGTCCTGATCAGCCACAAGTACGTGATGACGGCGGCGCATTGCCAGCCCGGCTTCCTGGCCTCCCTGGTGGCCGTTTTCGGGGAGTTCGACATATCCGGCGACCTGGAGACCAAGCGGTCGATCAGCAGGAACGTGAAGCGGGTCATAGTGCACAGGCAGTACGACGCCGCGACCTTCGAGAACGACCTGGCGCTGCTGGAGCTGGAGCAGCCCGTGCAATTTGACAGCCATATAAGTGAGTATAAACTGATTTTTCCACAGCTACTCTACAGGGTGTTCCAAATTCGGAGGTGGCCATTGGAATTTGGAAATTGTGGCAATTAGCAATTTCATGCACACTCAAATGTCTTTCAAAAGTTGTAGAAATTTTAAATACTTACGGAAATCAGTGGCGTAACAAAAATCGATAGAAATTTGTGATAATGAACGAACGTCTAATGTCGACTGTTCAAGTAGTGGCGTATTTAGAAAAAAAAATACAACTGAGCATAAATTCAAAGGACAGAAGAACGAATTTGACGCTTGTCGGTAGAGCATTATTTTTCCCTGGCATTATTTGTAGATCTGAAACTAATTTTTACACTTCTTCATTGTCATGTTTTCTATAAAATGACAGTCAGCTTTTCGACGAGTCGACGAGTTCGACGTTTCGATACTTCATCCTCATTTTTTTTAACAAAGATTTTATTTCAAATTTCGAAAGAATTCATCTTTCTAAAAACAAGTGAGTTACGCTTTGTGTCAAGTCAGCTAGACAGAGAAATAATCAATTGCAATATTGCCATACTGTGGAAGTATATGTTTCATATTATTTTGTACCCTGTATCTCCGTCGTTCACATAAACAGAAAAGACAATTCTTAACTTAAATGGAGAAGCTAAAGTAGAAATAGATGCTGTGTTTTTAATTCCTTGTAATTAAAACAAATCCGGAAATTGCAATATTAGCATTGGCATTTTATATTGCTTTTTCTTGATCTTGTCTTGGTTTCGCAAGACTATATATAAAAAAAGTCTTGTGAGACAAGACAAGAGAGATTGCTACAAGAAGTCTTGCAAATATAAAGCGTAATATTTAAATGAACATTAACTGCAAAATAAATATTGCATTTCTATTGCAACATATGCTTTAGCATATAAAATTATTTTTAAAATCAAAGTTTTTTTAGTCTAGGTCCAGTTCTGCTGAACTAGAAGTAATTATAAATTAACTGCCACTTGACTGAAAGAGCTACGATTCTGTTTCGCCTATTTTGTTAATTATTTATTATATAAAACTGGCGGTTCTTATACTTATAACGTCTACTAATCGACCATAATCCGTGCGGGACCGTAGCCGACCGAGAGTAACCACCACTGTTACCAGATTCGTAATAAAGTTCCATGTTCCTCATTTATATGCAAGAGTCTCACAAGAATCATGCAAGAGTCTTGCAACAAAATATAGAGCAAATATAGCAATCTTACTGATGTTCTAGGCTCGTATTCATTGATATACCAACCCTTCCAATACTACGCATAATAAGTTTCGATGAGCAGTGTTGCTGTTAGTCGGAATATGTGGAAATTGAGTTATTTTCATCCCGAATTGTCTTTTCATAGGTAAATTCAGTCAACTAGAATTGTCAACACGCGCCGGCAAATCATTTGCGGCAAATATGCTGCGTTGCACGGAGTAGGAATTTTCACGTTGTCTCTCTCAGTTTTCTGTGTCCCTTTGCTTATAATCCTATGCTTTTAACATAGTTTCCCTTCAATTATACTACCCCAAACAACTTTAACACTATGTATTTGGAAAACGAAACTTTAATAATATAAATTACCCCAGCTATTTCTTCAAGAGAAATGTGTACCCTAGTTTTTTTAAGAAATTAAACAACCTGTATATATTTTTTTCTCAATTTCGACAAATATTCATCCTGAAGATATTATCAGCTTATGATCCAATTTAACCAATTAGCTCCCACAGCTTCCCAATAACAATGTTGTCGTGTTTAATTTGAAATACACTATATAGAGTGAGCCAATTTCTATACTTCTGAAAGTATTCCATGTTTTCTAAATAAATAGATGAGAACAACAAACGGTCGCAGAAAGTTTGTTATATTTATGATCTATAACTGTAGATATATTATGCGTAAGAAATAGCCATATCTGCTCATCCCAAAAAAAGTAATATAGTAATATCAAATTCATCTCAAATATCTGAAGCGTGCGAAACTTTTTAAACAAGTAACTTGATCTAAATTTATGGGTGAATTTAAACGGTTACACTAATTGTTTTTTCTGACATGGAAACAACACGTCAAGTAAATATCTAATTCTCTTCTAGTTGGAAGAAATTAAATATTTTAGACGAAAGTAGGAATTTCAATCTGTTCTCAGCAGTTTATTTATATCCAATCAACAACAACTCCATATATTATTATTGAAATACGCAATTATCAACTAATTCGATTGTTGTTGTACCTAAAATAAATATTTGCAGATACACATACAACATACGGAATTCTCTATTCAGTTAGGTGAGTTTAAACGAAATTAACCCCGAATTCGCTACATACTATATACAAAGCGCCTGTTTGAAATAAACACCCGCAGGGGTGGTTAAATACGTTCAACAGTGAATACGATGGCTAAAAAACAATTTCCACGTTGAACCTAATTCCGGGCATGTTGTGGTTTATATATTACTAACTGTCGTTGCACACCATGACCAGCAGATATGGTCTCAGTGGATTTCAGTTTACATTGGCAATGTTTATTGTTTGTCAATTTAATTGCCCCTGGTGACGTCAGACTAGTTTTTAAGTAACGCAAAAACTTATAAATGATTTCTACCACTAATTTGTCATATATTTAAAATTTTACTATACAAGCAGGTTTTTTTACATAAAATGTTTGTGTCAACAACAATTTGTGTGTGGTTTGTTATTATGGTCAACAACCCTATCTGAAATTAAATATTATCACTGAATTTAGTTGACTAGTAATCTGTTACACCAAATATTTGTTATATTTGAAAACTAGATTCGAAAGATAAAGGATTAAAATTTTTAATAGAATTAGTAGTTACAGTACCTATACGGAGTGTCCGGAATATGAGTACCTTAATTATGCCATATAAGTTGTACTAAACAAAACTTATTTGACTTATTTTTTTTTTCTTTGACCAACGGTAACAGAATTGTGACAACAAACAGGTCTTGAATATGTGACAATGTCGCTCATACAGGGTTAGCTATGACTAGTACAAATATTTTAAGAGGGGATAGGGAAAAATAAGAATTAACGGAATCACCCTTAAAATAAAATCCCAAACTTATTTATAAAAAATTTCTCATAATTATATTAAATCCTTATTTATCGCCGTCACTGACCTTCTGTCAGCCGCGAGGTTAGGTATATTCTGCCAAAGTCAAAGGTGTCAAACTTAGTGTCACCGCATTGACACGTGTATCAGTTTAAACCGCTTTGAAAGAAAGAAAAATCTTTACAAAACGTAGATTATTATTTAATGATTTAACGAAAAATACGGTATGGTAGTACAGGGAGGCAGCACCTAACTTACTAATATTTATTTATTATTTCAAGAATGTTGTATCATCTTCTGTTTTCTTACTTGTTTAAATTAAAACCTGCAAAGATTTTTGTACTTGCTCTGGACCTCTCCTTCCCACGACTGTTCTTTTTGTGTAAAGCGAGGTACCTACTTGGTTTGGCGGTCATGACCAATTAGATTATTTACGTCGGAAAAAACACAAAGGATAACAAAATACATGCAAATTTATATAAATACATAAAAACACTGCTACGCGTTTACCGCCATGGCATTGTAACAGTTGTTCAATGTGGTTCAAAAAGAATTCAGCATAATATTTTGTGTACTCGAAAAATGTCTTTGGTATTACGCCGCCACACGATAATATGCACTTGTCACACATAAAATATTATTTAACATCTACAAACATTTGATGACATCTGTAGGCCACTAATGCAAGGTGCTCTTCACGGCGATCCATTTTTAAACTTCTTATGTTGTTGTGGAATTAAATTCTGTTAATACTAATAATAGCAACAATATTAACAGCAATCGACGATGTTTGCATAAAATAATTAGTAATATTTAAAACTATAACATCCCAAGATGTTTACAGTGTTCTGTACAAATTTTCTTAGACCCTTAGAACATCTAACTTCACATGCTCTTTGAGGTTTGGATAGTATGCAACAAGCAATGCAGTATTCTAGGTTATGTTCTGAAGTGAATAATTGTCGTCTAATCTGTGTTTTAAACGGTTTATAGTAATTAAATAAAGTATTTTATGACGGATATGTTAGTGGTGGATGACGAATTCTCAAGGAGTGAAAATGTAATTCTGGTAGTGCGCAACGAAAGATGTTTATTTTCGTCATTTCTACACTTGACAATGCTGCAAAAAACGACCGCATGTAGTTGACATATCTAGCCATCTCGGACGATGATTGATTGTCATAGGCGCCGACTTTCCGTAAGAAAAGAAGGTTTTGTTCCATTTTTTAAACATCGAGCTATAATTCCGAAATAAATTTTTATTGTCTTTTAGACCTCCCTGAGCATGTGGTTAAAATTTTTGTACTTAGTCATAGTTAACCCCTGTATACTATCTTAGTATTCTGTATTTATACATAACAATTACAAATGGGTAAACCTAAACATTGCTACTTACTGTGAATGGGTTTTCTTAGAGCTCTTTCCGCAACACAGAATAATTGTTACAAGTGTTTAAAATTACTTCCGTTCTCCGTAAGAAGCGTTTGCCGTATAAACGTCTCGTAGCCAAAGAGTTTTGCCTAGATTCGCCGTAAATTGCGTGTCATGCAGCTGGTTATGGCAACTATAAATTGTCCCATTTTTGTTTATGTTCACTGACAAAAATCAAAGAAAAAGTACAGAAAAATTAAACTTACTACCTATACCTACGCACCACTATGATAATATTACTTTTAGGTTATCAGCAGCAGCCTGACACTGCAACGTTGCCGAACGTTACAGCACGTTAGTTTTAACGAGTTTCTCGGACACTTCAATTGCTTACTTCATTAATACTGATCCAAAAACTGAATTACGAAGAAATTAAGTTACAGGCTATTTTACTTAATCTTAATTGTACATAGTTTTGCATATTATTACAGTTGCATTTTTATTTTTGAAATGTATTTGTAGACCAACTATTCGTTTTAGACATTTTATTCACAAGAGTTTTTAATTGCTTTTGGTCAGATATGTAAACCCTTAAAATTACGGCACTCATATTCCGTACACACTGTATACATCAGACCTTGCGTCAGATTCGGTTGTTCTGATTTATGAAGTTGACTTAATGAATAATCCAAATTTCTACTTTGAGCGCCGAACGCAACATAGTCAAAAATTTAAAAATCGCGAAATTTTCTACCTTTCTTTAGTTTTTGGCGAATTTAAACTTAAAGCATTTGTTTTTCGATTATAAATAACTACGAGTAGTATTAGTTTTCAAAATAGAGTGAGTAATAGAGTAAATCTGTAATCAAAGCAGGAAAGAAGAAAAGTAACCAATAGATAGCCCTAAAAAAATAGTTCTGCTTAATTTCACCCGCCAGCTTAGATTTAAGAGATGTTAATAGGATAATAGAATTTAAAAAAGAGTTTTTCTTATATATTTTTTTTAATTTTCTAAAGAAATTATGAATATTGCACGGGACTTTATCTCCACCCGTTGTTTAGCTAAACATAATGTCGTGAAACACAAGATTTACGCTCCTATTCTGGTCTTGATAACGAAAATTAGCAAATTGTTCATTACAATTCAGTGCATGATGACGAACATTAGACCACTTTCCACTGACTTTAATTAAATCTGTCCGATTTACGTATACCACGGAATTTCTCTTGCCAAATATAGACACTGTGAGGTACGGATATTTCGTATGCAAGCCGGGTCCCACTTTAGAGTACCAGGACCTGTTCTATTTCTGGAAGCTTTCATCAAATCGGTAAACAGGCACAAAGCGACAACGGAATATTCTGATTTAATTATTAATTTGCTTATAGAAAGCTATTTAGGTATGACGTCTTACAAATTTAATGAAGTATTGCCTAAAATTGGGGAAAGTTTCAGATTATTTCGACAGTACTTGGATATATTTTGACATAAATACAAAAAAAAGTACCCTTGGATCAACAGATGCATTTAAAGATTTTGTAATCAGCTACTGAGGGGTAAGCTGATCATTAAGTTAAAGTGCAGTGTGCTGTTTACAATTAGCACAAGCATTTCACCGAATTAGACGCTGCGTGCTAGATTGTACTAAACTCTCTACGTCATACGGGGTTTCCGGAATATAATAATAATAATATCTCTACCCCTCATTCTAATCACAGGGATTAGCCCAGAAGTCGGAGACTTGTGCGGGAGAGGGGGCGGCATATTATTATTAAGCAGGCCGCATTTGCGCCCAGGAACGACTTACGTTGGTAGGCCCTAACCACTATTCAGTGCAGGAATGAGGGAAACCTGGAAAACCTCATTAATTAGGGGGGTAGTCAAATATCAACCGGTATCAATCTCTCACATTGACCAAGCTAACATTATTCCACCCTACCATACCCGCAGAGAGGGTGCCAATCCTCTCCACGTATATAATATAGCTTATATACGATCTACCGGCAGCTGAGCTCGAACCAACTCCGATCTAGTCACCTCGATTCAAGTACTGACGCCTTAAACTGCGCGACCACTGACCGACCGGAATGTATGTACCGGAATTTTAAGGGCTTATATATACCCGCGTCAGGAATTCAGACGTCTGACGTCATGGTTGACATTAGGCAATTGTCTTTAATCGGTCGTGCTATCAGAAAAAAAAATGTTGTCAAATATGTTTTGTTTAGTACAACTTATCATATGGCAAAATTTAGACCATATTCATATTCCAGACACTCTATATATGCTGCCATATATGGCAGCGTGAGCTGCTTACAGCTGACAGGAAAATGCGAATGAAGCTTCTAATTGTATGAGATTGAGCTAAATGGATGGGGAAGCATTCTTATACTTAATTCAACACTTTTCTTTCTTAAAATGACTAAATTTAATATTTACTTAAAAATAAGATTTTGTTAAAATTTAAATAAAATATTTTTAATTATAGAATTGGTTATTCTTCCTTAAATTACAGATTTATATATTTGCACGAATTTATTACAAAATATTAATAATTTTGTCTTACTGTAAAATTTAAAATACGGCTATAGTGCAAAATATGGAGACACAATTGTACAAATTGTATTAAAGTTGTAATAATGCGTGTGGAGGTGGACCTCCAGATTCAGACTGTGGCCAAAATATGTAATTCTATGTTGCACCACGCCTGCTCAGGTTCCCTACTGTCTGATAAGTTACCGGTTGCCTCGCTTCGTGTTGTATACTGAGGGGGGAGCTAACAAGCTCAATAGCGGTATATGTCTAGTGTGCCGCTCATGGATAACTTTGACAGTCTTAAGTGGGTAGAGTAGTAACTACTCTAGAAAGGAATACAATATATCAAGAGTACTGAAATACTAATTCTGTACTTTTTTACTAATGTAATGTTAGTATTTATATTATTCACAATTATTCAAAATTATTTCAAATATTTGTAGTAATTCTTTCAAGTCTTCTTAGATTTTCAAATAAAGAAAACATAATTTTATTCTGAGAGTAACAATTGTTGACTCGAGTAATTCATTAAATAAAACAAAATTAATTTTGATATTAATATAGCTTTTTCCGTGACATCACTAAATATTTTAAGAACGAATGAAAATATTTGAACATTTTATAAAACCTGTGACATTTTTTATGGCAAATTATGGCACGCCACTGTAACCACGACGTCTTTCTCCCATACTTATATAAAATAAAGGCTCAAATTCCCTTCCAATTTTCCAGATGGTAAACAAACACCTTTCACAAATTAAATAATGTCGATATCAAGGATGGCAGGTTGAATTTGTGTAGGCACAAATGATACGGGGTTACATTAAGGGTAAATTGAAATACGAGAAAACGAAATAAACACGACGAAGGAATATTGAACTTGACACCTGTTGTGCCAAGTGATTATTTTAATGTGTTTTCAAAGACACGACATTTCGTTAGACAAAATATTTTACATGTTCTTCCAAAACAACTCCTTCAAATCGAGTATTAAAACGTGCATAAATATATTTTTTATTGTTAGACAATTCCGATAACTGAGGGAACCTATTGATATTGTTCCACAGATTGCTCTACCGATTGTCACTGAAAGTGATGTTCTATTAGCATTAAAACGTTTCAAGAATAAATTGACCACAGGTCCCGATGGAATTCCAGCTTTTTTATTGAAAGACTGTGCTTCTCTTTTTGCGTTACCACTGTCCATTATCTTCAATTTGTCTCTGCAGTCATCTATATTTCCAAGGATCTGGTGTAAATCAAAAGTCTGCCCTATTTTTAAAAAAGGAGACAAGCGACTTGTAGAAAACTACAGACCTATAACAACTCTTTGCAACTTTTGTAAGTTATTCGAAATTGTATTATATCATATTCTTTCTTTTCAAGTAAAATCAAGATTATCCGTTTTTCAGCATGGATTTATATCCGGTAGATCTACAACATCCAACTTATTGAATGTTACTCATTTCATTGCTAATGTGTTGGACCGGGGTGGTCAGGCTGATGTAGTCTATACGGACCTTTCAAAGGCTTTCGATAGATTGGATCATGGTCTGCTATTGAGCAAGTTGTCATGTTTTGGTTTAACTTTAAATTTTTTAGCTTTCTTTGAGTCATACTTAGCAAATAGAGTCCTAAATGTTAATTACTTTGGTTACGAATCCACAGATATATACGCTACATCTGGTGTCCCACAGGGATCAGTTTTGGGACCCTTGTTATTTATTATGTTTATAAATGATGTATGTACATCTCTTCATGTGAATGTTCTGTTGTATGCTGACGATTTAAAGATATTTGCACAGATTAACTCACTTGATGATTGTTACCTTTTACAAGAAGATCTCACAAAGGTTGATTTATGGTGCCAAGAGAACAAATTGCCGCTGAATATTGCAAAATGTTGTGTTATGACATTTACAAAGAAAATGAATTCAATAGATTTTGCCTATACCATTAATAATAGTGCATTACACAGGTGTGGTGAATTTAAGGACCTTGGAGTTATCTTCGATTCTAAATTGAATTTTGTTGCACATATAAATCATATCTTGTCGAATGCCTATAAAAATTTGGGGTTTATATTTAGAAATGCAAAATTTTTTAAGAATACATCTACGTTGATCACCCTGTTTAGTGCATTTGTCAGACCAAAACTAGAGTATGCTACAGTTATTTGGAGTCCTCATGCTGATATTCACGTTAATAATTTGGAGCGAGTACAAAGAAAATTCATTAAATATTTAAGTTTTAAAGTCGATGGTGTCTACCCGCCACAAAACTCCACAGTTGGACTTATTGAACAAATTCCATTTGAATGATCTAGCCTCGCGTCGTACTTACTTTTCTCTATTGTTTTTACACAAACTTTTAATAAATAAAATTGATTGTCCGAGTATTCTTAGTTATTTTAATTTTAATGTTCCGTCAGTTCATACTCGTTCATCTTCATTGTTTAGGTTTGCTACTCCTAGAACAAATATATTAAAGTATTCTCCTATTTATACTGTATGTACCAACTATAGGTGCTATGAATTAAATCTAGATATTTTTTCTTGTTGTTTAATGTATTACTTGTTGTGTTTACTTGTTGCTTGTTTGTTTAGTTGTTTAAGTATACATTATTGTATACTGCCCTATAATTGGATTTAGTCTGTCTGGGCAGTGTATCCTTAAAATAAAATAAAATAAAATAAAATAATATTTTACTCATCGTTTTTACATTCCCAAAAAAAAAAAAATGATAAATATCGAAGTTTTAGTAAACTATATTATTATGTAAAAAATGATATTTTCACAACACATCTTTTGGTCGAGACAATTAATTAAGTAATTTAAACGACGCAAATATTAACATCTAATTTATAATTAAAATCATTAAACATTGTGTTTTAGAGATACCAACAGAATGTGTGTGTTTTCTTAATGACACTGCACAATATGCTACACAGAGAAAACTAGTTGATCAAGTCAAAGAAATTTTGATTTTATTAACCATATTATTTGATCTTACCTATATGCATAACAAAATTTAAGTCAATTGATTATTTCTGTTGATTTCTAATTACATCTTTGGTATTTATTCAAACTAACAAAATATTTGGTTTTATTTTAGAATTACTACAATCTGACCATTTCATTTAATTAAAATAATACAAATGATGAACATAAAAATATATTTTGTTCAAATCAAGATCATTCGTTACTTTCAGCGGGGCAATATTTTGTTATTTTAGTAAATTATTTTGTTAGACTAATCAATTTTAACATTTACTTGATTGTTCGTATAAACTAATAATTTAATTAATAATATTAGTTTAATTTAAAGACAAATAACGTTTACAACAATTACGTTTAGTAATTGATGTACTATATAAATACTGGGCTGTTCCCTACATCCTGAAGAATCTACAGTAGACAGCCATAGTTAATTGCCAACAACGGTGCTACAAAACATTTATAAGCGGGTAGTTGCATTTGTAAATATCTGCACCTAGTGATCACTAGCTACTCAATAAAGTAATATTTACGGATGCCAAAAATAATAGATGTGAATATTGTGCAATTGTGCTCTTAAAGACACAGAGATACAGGATTAACTATGTACAAATATTTTATTCATCCTTCAAAAAAAATCAAAAATCATTTATAAAGCAGAAACATTTTTAAGTAATATTAAACCGCTATTTATCGACGTCCATGGCGACTCGTCAGCTAAAAACTTAAATTTCGCTATCACTATGCAACCATCAACACAACAATGTCTTGTTAGTTGTAGTAATGGAAATATTCTTGTTCAAGTGGTCAAACCATCGACAGAAATGTATTTATTATAATTCGTGACAAACATATTTTAATAATGTGATCTAATATCAGTTTTAGATCTTATTTTCTATTAACGATGTTACAGTATTTGTCCAAATAGATATTTTTTGTAGTATGTATTCATATTTATTTTTATTATACGTTTATTTCAACAAAATGAATCATTGTTTTTGTGTCATTTTTAAACATCGAGCTAAAATTCTAAGCAATTTTTTTAATGATTTTTTGCCTCCCTGAGCACGTGATTAAAACATTTGTACTTAGTGATGGTTAATCCTGTAAATGAATTTACCACATGCTCTGTATAGACGCCTTGGCAAGCCAGTAACAAATATTTGTTTCCGAAGTTTTTCATTTAAGTCGATATGTCAAAGAAAAGTTCTTTTCGGTTCTTACAAAGTTCTTTTCTTGACAATTCACACCAGACAGCGAAAGGCCACATCGAGTTAAATGGAATATTTATGAGAAACCCGAGACTCTGTAATTCAACTAGTCGGCGTAATACAATTTAGCGGCGAACAGCTGAAATTAGAAGTAAAAGAAACTGATTTCAACTTTGTATAGTTGGCTGTGACTGAACAAAACATTTGCTTTACGTTGAGATGAAATGTAACATTCGCAGAAGGAAACTCTCCCCTTTAAAGATGAATAATACCGCCCATCGAATTAAGACATTAAACGGATTTCCCAAAGTTTAATTAGTTATTCTCTGTAACATAAATGAGAAACGTCTCCGACGGAGCCGAAGACGGATTTTGTTATCACTTGACACAAAATTAATATACTTCTATAAAATTCAACGTTAAATATATACAAATATTGTTTATGCAAGAAGTATTAAAATTAAATAAACCACTGAAATTACCACTACCCTCATTGATAGAGAAATTCTTAAGGTAGTCCAATACGTCATTAATAGTTATATTATTTTCAGATTTTGTGAAATCAAAAATAACAACGTTGCTTAGTTTATCAACACCACTATCAACTTTCAGCATTCTTTTCGCAATATTTTCTTTATTCAAAAGTGAATCTTCAATGTAGCCTTCCGTCGCAGACGTCGATCTACATCCTCCATGTTTTTAAGACAAGTGAAGTTACCACCGCCGTCGTAGTACGTGTCCACTATACTGTTTCCAGTTATCCAGCTTCCAAAAATGATGCCACTTCTTGCGAGACGGCACTGATTTTATGAATACCATGCGATGGCACTCTCCACTAACATATCTCAAAAATAATCGACGTTCTACCAATCCGGGTGGACATAAAGCAATATATATATTCGATGAAAACTTGAATAATTGTCTCCCAGCACAGTAGAAGAACGTGGTCCATTATTTTGATATTAGGATTTTGTTCTTTTATTTTTAAAGCTTTTACCTTCATCATAAAATATAAATTATCGCATGCACTATTCAAAAAGCAATCTACTTCATCCTCTGTAAATACTCGTGATTTTTTCGTTACATATCCCTCATTTTGTCACTTGAGAAAAGCACGTAGCCTTGAATATTTGCTTATATCAATCGCCTTCTTTATATCTAACGTTGACTGCAGCATTGAATATTGTGACCAAAGCGTTGACGGCTTCATTTTATTTACTAACTTTGGGAAATACACCATCAATATATCTTCTGCAAGCAACTTAATATATTTTTCTTTGCACCAAACTATAAAACGTTGGTAGACACATTCATAAATTTCTCAACATTTCTTTGGGAGAAATTCAAAGACACCTCTTTCGCATAGGTACTCCAGTATCTTCTCAGGTACACCTAAATCTTCATTATAACAATATTGTACGGAATGCATGGCCAACTGTGCACCATGCAACATCAGTTTTATCAATTTAACGTTTATTTTCACAATTTCCAAAACATAAAGTAGCTGTTATATCATTATGAAGGAAAAAAGTGTAATTCAATTGAATTACATAAAACCATACAGAATGTTAGTTCCATTAAAAAAAAAGATATCTGGGTCAAATTTTAAAAGAGACATCCTAGGGAAATTACAAGTACGCCACTGATTATTTCTACATAAAAAAGTTTAAAGAAGCAATTTTCACCATTCTGATATTTCAACTAATATTTTAAATAAAACTTTACATTATAACATTGATAATAATCGTTCATAGGTGTACATCAGGGAGGATAAAATAACCCATTCCTCCGGTGCATTTATTTTTTAGGCATCGTTTAAAATAATACACTTGAGGATCTGGTTGAATAACCGTAAATAACCTCTTATAAAATACCGACAATCAATCACACTAAGTGACACCAATTTTTTTATTTTCAGTTCCTATCTGCTTGCCGAGAGACGGCGACGACTTCACCGGTCGGATGGCGACGGTGACGGGCTGGGGACGGCTGAAGTACGGGGGCGGCGTGCCCTCAGTCCTCCAGGAGGTGCAGGTGCCCATCATGGAAAACCCCGTGTGCCAGGAGATGTTCCGTACTGCGGGACATTCCAAAGTCATCATGGATTCGTTCTTATGCGCCGGCTACGCGAACGGGCAGAAGGACTCCTGCGAGGTAAGCCAATTCGATTTGCATATTTGCATCAAGAGTTATCTATACAGGGTGTCCGGAAATGATATGTCAATATGCCTGGAGGTGATTTTACACGAAAATTTAATACCACAAAGTTCTATAATATTTCTCAAGATCTCAAAATTGGCGGGATTACAGGGCGCCAATTTTTTTTATATTTAATTAATTTTTTTATTTCAAATTCAGAAAAATTAAATAAAAACAACAGTGACAGATGGTATACATTAATTAACAGAAACATATAACCTAAAATACTCCTGAGACTGTACAATATACAGGGTGTCCAGAAATGATGCGAAAAAAATTCAGAGGATAATTCTAGACCGAAAATAAATGCTACCTCTTTCTATAACATTTTTTCCAAAACTGATTATTAACGGAGTTACAGGGTGTTAAAGTTAAAATTTTATTTTCGATATTTGTAAATAACTTCTTAAGAAATCCAAATATTTACATAAAATTGGTAAATCGGGTTTTTTTGCGTAGGAGAAATTCAAATATGTTTCTAATTTTGACGTCACTAGTAGAGGGCGCCACTTTATTTTAAATGACAGAACTTTTTTGCTGCTTAGTGTATTCATCTGACTATTGAAACAATCGATTCTCCTACATGTTATATCTGAAAAAGGTATACATTGTTGAAGTCGTTAGGGATAACAGTTTGCGAAATAATCTTGTTTGAAATATTCAGTGCAGCGATTGGAAACTGTTATCGTTTCAGTTAAAGTGTCTTTTCTACTGAAAATACAGCAAAATGTTACTTGAAAAAGTTGTTCAGAACGGTTAATTATGGAGGTGCGCAGTATTCCTTTTTATCAACGTTTTTAATTTGACGTTTATCCTCCAACGCCAAAGGGCTTAAACTGTCCTTGGCTTTCAAATAACGGCTTAGAACTTATTTGTTTGAACATTTTTATAAATTTATAACATAATTAAATATCGCGAAAAAACCTTAAAAATGATCCTCTTGTTATATCACGTTAAAATTAGCTGTTTTCGAGGAAACCGACTTTAAACAGTCACGTGCGTTAAATGAACTTGAAAACAAGAACACGATACAAAGCAGCAAGAGTGATACGTTTATAAAATTTGAAAAAAAAACTCAGTAGACTCATAAAAGAGTTATTAGAAGAAATCTTAAAAAAATATAATCCCGCTAAATCGAGTTTTCGAAAAAATTTTATAGGGCTTTGTGGCATTAGTTTTTCATGTAGAATCGTTCCCTGAAATATCGACGCATCATTTCCGGACACCCTGTAGATATTTTTGGAAATTAATTCTAAATTATATATAAATAAACCTAGATGTAAAACGTGAATAAACCAAAATAAGCTGGTTTCGTAGAAACGGCGATTTTATTAATTTATATTCAATCTATGATGGAAAATAATTCATAATAACTGTGTAAATAAAAAAGTGCCTTTTAATGATCCCGTAATTTACGTCTTCTAGCAAAACCAAGACTGAACACCAGGAGTCCATATATAGGCAATCAGATGAAGCTGGTGTACATTAAATTAATCATTAAATGATTAAGTAATAATTATACAACAGCTGCTTGATTATATTTGTAATATAAATGTATTATACGAAAATGTTCAATTTAGCATTATTTTTTCATATAAACTTTTCATCTAAATTTTATCATTTGGACGCAGTAGTATAATAACTAAGTAATTAATTAAATACATAATCAGCTAATTGCACAGATTTTTTGTGACAGTGTAGATAACCTTATTTCTTTCTTCTATTAATATTACGTTATACTGACCGACATAAGGTTGCATAAAAACGTTTCCGATGTATTCAATAAATAACACAGGGGCGACTTTCAATTTCGTTGCGTAATGAACTTAATTGACGAAAAAAATAAATGCAAAGATGCACTTTTTCGTATAAGACTTTTCTATTACAAATATCGTTAGGAAGCATTTTATTTTTTATACATTTACGCTGCACCCTGTATAAATCAAGGTGCGACAAATCTATGAGTAGAAATATGCAAATAGCAAGATCTCTATTTTACTTCCAAGTTAAACACATAATTGTATTGCCAACAAATTTTATCATAATAGCAAACAAAGCTATTTATTTTATATTATTATAATTGTATGATACTTCTTTCATGAATAACAATAATTTAATCAGGTCTCCTGTGGCAGTAATCGCCATACTATTCCTATTTAAATTCATAAAAATAACTATTTATTGTTTGAGATGGACGAATTCACATTAACTCCGTCAGAAATTATTGAATCAGCAAAGCATATAGTGTGTAATTTATTACTAGAACAATCGAAGGTATATCAGCAAACATATAACAAAATTATTGATTACAGGGTTGAGAATCACATTATGGTTTTTTTCCAGGAAATGTACTATTGGTATATTTTTCTGAATTAAGCAAAAGTATGAAATCATCTTTATGATCAATATGTGCACTACTTTGAACGTCTACAACAATATCGATATTGGAAAGTATCTAAAATTAAAAAGCATTCTTGAAATCGCAATCGAATGGATATCATGCCAAAAAAAATCACACGTTTTAAAAAATGAAAATATTCAAAAAAAATTTGTGGATGCTCCTGATGATATGTATTTAGGTACAATACTGACTACTATTATCTTAGATGGCAATGATTATTTTCATATCTGGAGCACAGTATATACTGTGATCTGGAACATGTCGACGTAATGAATTACTTCAAGTAAAAATTGGAAATATTGAAAATAGATTGCTGACCATTCTGCCAACTACAAAACCAAGAAAAACGATCCTTTATTGTAGGTGAATATTTAAACATATATCGAAAATATACCTCAAGACCTACACAAATAGATAGTACAAGTTTCTCTTTAAATATTCAAATGTCAAATATAACCAATTAATAGGAATTCATACGTTTGGGAAGATGCCAAAACAAAATGTTGCGTTTCTCAAATTGTAGGATGCTCAGAAATATAGCAGACATTGTTTCTGCAGAATTTCAGATACACTATTAATAAATTCTGGAGCACAACTTTAAATATGCATGGTGACTGAAAATCTTCAAAGATAGCTGACTTGTAACAAAAATAACTATTTAGATAAAATTCGAACCCAGCAAAATCTATAAAAATTGCCAAATCTCCAAATTTCCTTTTCCAATTTTGTCTTGTAACTAATGTCTCAATTCAAACCCTACCCTAAATCATCGAGGATTCCAGCCGTAAAGCACAATTAGCCGACCATTAGTGATGATAAAACGTCACCATCCAGGTTCCCCCCTAATTAAGAGTCTTGGAGAAAGACATACTGGATGTACATTTAGATTACTGGTAATTTCCTCGCTTGTTAGCGGAAATAGGCGGTAAATCGTGTTTACATAACCCATGCCACCCCTGTGTGTTTAAGCAAATTAAAATCGATTACGATCGTGGGGTTAATTCACCTGTTAAATTTAAATTTATGCAACGATTATGATGCATGCAAATATATCCAAAAGCAAGAATTTATTTATGTTAAGCCGAATGGGAAAGGCCATATTTGAGGCCTTGGTAAGCATTTGGCAAAAAAGTCAATAATTTATAGAGGTTTCCGTACAAAGTGAACAGATGGAAAACAAATCAATGAGATATAAGTTTTCTATACTACTATAAATAAATTCAAAATATTTAAATATATATATACAGGGTACCTTTGGATACTTGCATATTACATTATAAAAATCATAAAAATATTATGCGCTTGCGCTACAGTATATAACTAGCGCCCCCTATAAGATCTAAGATTAAGGTCAGATTCGGATTTCTAACCATAAAGATCTCCTGATTCAAATTTATATGTCATTCTCACAGAAAAATGTTAAAATCATGAAATACAAATTTAGAACCAAATTTTAACGTCATGTATACATCGCGAATCAGCAATATTTTACTAAGGCATATTTGACTAAATACTATTATTTTGACATAATCTGGTTACTGTATGACTCATTCATTATAGACTAACTATGACTATCGTCAGATTATCAAGATCATATCTCCCTGAATACTGTAATACCAATTAAACGCTCTCTCTAAATATGCAAGGCGTTTAATACGAACAAACTGAAATTTGTTTTACTTTCATCCCAACTAGCACCAAAGTAACACTAACTGAGACTAGAACCTTCAAAGAGTAACTATTAGGTAACAGCAATCAAATTTGCTACTTTGTTGTATAAATAACTTCATACAACAAAGTTACAGTCACTGCATGCTGTATATTTTAAACTACGTTACGGTTATATGATTTATAAGTATCTCTCCTCGTTTTGGAGACGTCTCAGATGACAGTTAATTTTTAAAAACTTGAAAGAGGCAAATAATCGTAGCAGCAACTTATTCATGTTAATGTTAATTATTTGTTTAAAGTCATAGAACGTGTAAGTACTTATTAGTCCAAACAACGCTATCCCTACTTGTAGTAATATTAAGAAGCATCATCACACATAGCAACTACAAAGTCCAGAATCCTAGACTTTAAATTCAGCATTAATTTTATTATGTAATTTCCCAACGTTCAAAACTTTCGTGCTGTTCGTCATTGTGTAATGTCTGTACCTATTAGATCATGTCACGTGTGGAGTGTACTTTTTGTCTTTATGAATATTATCATATTTTTTTATAATTATTAACCTAGTGCTAAGTATGGACAAAACCCCAGATAAAACTGTATCTATACTAAATTATAAACTTTGACCCGGATTCAATATCCAAAGAACAAAACATATGCAACAGGAGTAACAAGCAAAGCCTCAAAGAAGTAAAAAAATGAATAAAAATAATGCAGGGATGCAAGTATTCAAGAACTACTAGAAGCACATTCGGAGATAAAAATAGAGTGTGTCATTGCAAACATCACGTCAGGCGTACCGCGTTCAGAATGAATAACAGGAAAAATGTGAGTAAGAAGTGGCAGTGAGAACTTTCAGCAGATAAAATGTGTTGTAGTCACAGCTTTACTGCTACTTTAAAATAACGCTACAGCCCCTTTGCTCGCAATTACTGCAAAATATTAACCTTAATTTGACAAATAAATTTTTTGCTGCTATTTCTGCATAAAATTTAATAAATCGATGCATAAAAATTAATGTCACTTCCAACGAACAATAAAAAATAGCATTCACCATCTAGAGTATGACATTTACCTACACATAAAAATAAATACAAAGAAATTAAATGTAACAATATTAGTTGCCAGACAAAGCAAGGAACAAATTAATATGAAAGAGTGGTTGTATGTACGTAATGGGAACGTTTTTATTACATGTCCATAACTAGTGGTAAAACACTTGAAACTACCTACAATAGTCGTAGTTACGTTACAACGACTAATTGTGCTATACTCGAGGCAAGAATTCAGACGACTTGCGTCATACGAACAAATGAATAATTAATTCATTATATTTTCACCAAAATATTTAAGAAACTGCAACCGAGAGTAATAAATTACAAAAAATATTTATTTTTAACGCGATCAAATATCGAAAATTACGTTGACAATGAAAACAATTGCGTAACGTCAGCCATGACGTAGACGTCTGAATTCTTGCCACGAGTGGCTGTTCTTCGATTTCTATTAGTTATATAAATGAGTTCATAAAAATTATGTATGAATTGTATAACCATTTTTTTCTCTAATTCTTATAATAATCCTAACTGGGTGTCAAAATATAAGTAAAGACCCTGTACATATTAAAAGAACCAAATTACTTAAACAATCTAAAGTGATGCACACGTCTAACCGGCTCCTTCGCCATTTGTTTAAATGCGTAATATTAGTAACAAACTTTTACAGTTTTTTTTATAATTAAGATATATCATTAAAAAAATACAGTTAGATAATAGACCTTATATAAATAGCCTATAATGCAAACAAACATCAGATCCTAATTAAAACATATTTAATGAAGCCAGATTATTATTATTATCAATAGTAGAAATCATCAGTGAACATGACTGTACATGGATTATGAAATGAATAAATAACGCTTTAATTTCTTTCTGACGCATATTTTATACAAAAAGCGTATAAAAAATCTCAGTCGAGAATAGCAATCAATACCTATATGAAATTTCAGATATAGAAATCTGGTACAATTTATGAATGTATGAAGCTTTCACTGTGTATCTTGAAGAATCATAACATTGCTGATGTTTTATTCATGAATCCTCTCCATTTAGGCACTGAATATTCATGACTTGGAGAAATAAGATGTCGAAATTTTGTTCGGGCGTAAATACATGTACAATATTCACCTATAATATGCATGCTGTTACTAGTTAGCTGATAGAGCGGTTTATTATTTGTAAAAACATAATTTTCATATCATAGCAAGTGGATATCAAATACACAGTTCCTATATGGATAGCCGAATTAATAAAATATTTATGAAAATTTCACAATAGTATTTTTCAGCCAATTAAAGGCCTGTATTTTGTAGCGTTACTATAGCAACTAAGAAAATTTCCGGAAATTTTTCTCTTCCTTGGGGTAAGGAGCATGAAATTACACTGGAAATTTTTTGACAATTATAAATAAAATGACATTTATATTTAACTTATTCTATCTTTATTCTATCATAATTATTTACCAAGTATGTACGTTTAGTAGTTTTAATTAAAGCGTCCAAATGTTGCTGAAATTCCTCAGCCACGTCTTCTTTTCTTAATGGGGAATAAACAAGCACACATTCACTAAAATTTATAAAATGTCTATGTTTCAAAAAATAAATGTAGTACTTTGAAACAATCTTATTCTGCTGTGATCCACGAATAGCTCCATATTTCTTACACACCAGAAGCAAATGATTTTTAATAATCCCAAACAAGTTTGGCGAATAAATTTTAATATCTTTATATTTTTGTCGATATTTTTTAACACTTCATTGTGAAATTTTCTTACCGAATACCACTCTAGCTTCAATTAAAAACTGGAATTTTTTTCTTGCACACGAATATTTTTTAGAAAATTTTAGAATTTTCAAAATATTCGTGTGCTCGAAAAAATTTCCAGTAATAATTGAAGCTCTAGTGGTATTATAAGTGAAAATTTACCTGAGATCTTTCATGTTCATACAGATTCGCCTTAATATTATAAACGCGAACAATAGTTACAAAAATTCTCAAGAAAAGGATAGAATAGCTACAGAAACAGACAAGCACAGTAGGCAGCTTTATTAAAAAAATTTATATACCTACGAAATGGCTATAGTAGATTTCCAAGTGATATGTATTCGATTTAATCCATTTTTATACATCATATTTTATTTCGAAACGGATTTACACGTGTGAACAGTAACTGGCTTGTAATATTTTTCAGCTAGCGACTTGCTAGTATAACTGTATCTACTTACTAAACCCGTGTAAATTAGTCTTTGGGGTCTATAACAGTAAAAGGTGCGTTTAAGAGGATATGTTTATTAGAGTTTTTAGTCATATTTTGTATGTATTATCACCACCTAAAGTTTGTAACATACTTTACGAAGCACTGTGTATTTATATCACGAGAATTGAGGTATCGACTTTCTTTTCTTTACTGGTGCCGAAAAAGAACCAGAGTCACGTGAGTTTTTAAAATTTGTTATTCCCATTACTTTCTATTTTACGAATAACAGCTTAAAGTGATCTTATGTCGATAGATAGACAGATTTCCTTTTACAACCGTTCTTGAATAAACCATTATTTATTGCTACATGGGTATTTCCGAAGATTTCTCTGAATGCTACCTGCGGGATATAAATCAGCCTGTAGATGACTTTGTACGGTGCGACTCTAACCTAATCGTGTGTTCGTTTTCAGGGCGACTCTGGGGGCCCCCTCGTGCTGCAGCGGCCCGACGGAAGATATCAGTTGGCGGGAACGGTGTCGCACGGTATCAAGTGTGCCGCGCCCTACCTACCCGGGGTGTACATGAGGACGCAGTACTTCAAGCCGTGGATAACATCCATCACAGGAGTGACGTCGCCGTGAGAGTGACTAATGCCGTGCTGGAGCGGACGGAAACGATTTATATACCTAAACGGATGGGATTTGCATAAAATAATAAAATATCACGTCTCAGAAGAACTGTTAATCTGGTTTACATAAATGTATCCTGATTCAAATATCGGTGATTGTAACAAAATTTTATTTTTCTAACGTTCTATTTCGATTTTTAAATGCTATTTAATTTAAAAAAAATAATATCTAAATTTTTAAATAATTAATTGTATAATACGTATGTAACATTAAGACAAATTTTCTCATCAAAATTAGTAAACAAAATCAGATTTTTACCTAAAATAAAATTGAAGGATTTTTAGTATCCTTCAAAGATTGGATGTAAAACATGTACACGGTGAACAAATTAACTATACGAGTTAGAAAATTATGACGCCCTTGACTTTCGATCTCATTTTTAAGAGAAAATTGATAATCAAAACCAAAATGACTAATCGTCTTTTGTTTTAAAGTAATAAACAATAGTTCAAATTTTCCACTTTTCGATACATGTTTGTAACTTATTTGTAAAGCCATAGGCCAATCTAAATTGTTATTTTCTTCTCTTTTCATTAATATACCTATACTATGTGAGATTAAATATTATTATTCGCCATTTTATTGAGGAAACAGTTCATTCCAGAGTATCAATGTAATTTTTGAAATATTTTTGACAAGACATTTAGAAGAATAATATAAATAATGATCATTCTGAGAATGTATGTAGATGTAAAAAGCTAAATAACATTGCTGACATGTAATAATCGAAACGAAAATGTCAAAGATTGGAATCAGACAATTATTTCAAATGACATACGCCTACTTCAAGAAAATAAAAGGAACAAAATGTGCTATATTAAATTATTGTCGCAATAATTTGACTATAAAAACATCGAAATTTGCCCACCCAGTACAGTATTTGAACAGTTGATCAGGAACTACATAAGGATATAATCTTGGTGCAGTGTAGTTCGCTAGTTGTATTTATTATTTATTTATTCATTTTTAAATCAGTCTCGGGTGTGCACTATTGCTATTCTCGTGAGCGGTGCATTATACGCATATTTTATAAACAATGGGCTATACTTTAAAGCTAGCTTCCTTGAACAAAAATAATGTGATCAATCAACTTGTACAATTTTGTTTCCTTAAGAAGTTATAGGAGAAAATACTTTTTTATTTAACTTGTTTACGATAATTTTCTTATTTGTTAAGTAATTATACTTAAATTTTGTAAGAGACGATTTTTTGTGCGATAAACACGAATAACTAATTGATTTTTTTGGTTAAATGTATAGAGCGTTCTCAGCGCCTGTGCTACTATATTACTCCTTTCAGATTTGTTTTTTAAAATTGATTAGTTAGTTTAAAATAACCTTTGATCAGCTTCAATAAAGTTATAATTGTATGTGTGCCAAAATACGTGTATTTGTTAAGCTTAGAAATCAATACATAACATTAAACAAATTAAAACAAATTAACAAATTATTAATTCAAAGAGTTATTACAGTTAGTTCTTATGAAACAGCGTGAAATACAATATTTAAAAAATAACGTAATAAAAAAATAACCACTTAAACCTAAACGCAACATCTACTACAAAAAAATCTTTATTTTAAATTTATTTTTGAAATATCTGTCAGGCCGCTACTTGCTAAACATTACTCACTGTAATAAACTTTTGAATTAACAATTTGTTAGAACTTATGCTTAACAAATACGTTTTCTCTAAAATGAAGGATTCTAGCAAAAAGTATACCAATTATAAAACTAATCGAAGGTTGTCTCAAAATAACTATTCATTTTAAAAAAATCTCTCCTTAAAAATAACTGGAAGGAAAAATGGCACAGGCTCTCAGAACGCCTTGTACATTAATCTCAAAAATCAATCAGACATTGGTGTATCTCACCAAAAAAATCTTATTTTCTAAAATTTGAGTACAATTAATCAAGAAATAAGAACGTTATCGTAAAAAATAAAATAAAAAAGTTCTTTTTCAGGCCTATAACTTCTTAAGGAAGCCAAATTGTACTAAAGTATGTTGAATTAAATCATATTATTTATGTCCAAGGAAGCTAACCTTAAAGTATGAGCCAGTCTTAACTGAATACTCTGTATAAAAATAATTAGAGGCACATAGTTTGGAAATTATTTGCTCCAGTTCTAAAATTATATTGTGGTTAACATCAAATAACCTTTTAACAAATATTCATCTTTCTTAAGTTTTCTTAAGTAAATTATTTGTAGGTACAGAATTGTAAATGATCATTTACCGTAATGTAGGCCCTGATGAATTTCTTTGAGTATTCAATTATAGTTCAAGTTATATAAGCTATAGTTGCCTACTTAAATGTATTAACATTTTTTTTAAACAAAAGAAACCAGCTAACTCTATTTGACGATCATTTGAACAGTCAAATAAAATTCCTTTAAAATTAAAATTTTAAGCAAAGCCTTGCAATATTAACACGACTAGCGATTAAAAATAATTATTTCCGTCTGCTCCAAGAGGACAATTAGAATGAAACGCCATCGAAACTAAAGTGAACTCTAAAAAGTGTGATGAACTTTTACCTGAGGAGTAAATTGTTTAATTGTTGTTACTGATTGTACGTTTGTAATTATTGTATATGTATTTATATTTATTTATTAAATAGGAAATATATTTAGTTAATAAAATGTGGTAATTTTATTTGGGTTTAGATACCTTATCACAAAATTGTGCACAATGGAAGCCAAACTCCAGCAATAACTTCTGCTTGTGGTTATCAGGGATCCGATCAACCCTTGCGATTTTGGAATTGATAAACTAAGGTCGACTCAACTCGACTCGAGCACTTTTGCTGGAAGATAAATTTTGGAAGCTGGCATTTATGTTTTTTCAAATTCAACACTTTTACATACACAAATCAACTAGTTAACAGTATTATTCTCGCCAAAAATCAATATCCTTTTACAGAAAAATAAGGGTGAAAGTTAGTTAATTTTATTCACTATTGGGCATTCTAATAAAAATTCAATGAATAAAATTAATTTGTATGTAAATGCAATTTGTTTCTAATAACAGCTCCTATTTTCAGATCAATTAAAAAAATATGTCCTAACAACCGGTATTTAATTATTTTTTTGTGTTTTATGCTATACAAGTCAATACACTGACCAGCAAAGAAACCGAGCCGGACCTAAAATTTTATTTATACAGTTTATTACTTTATTTTTTATTTTTGCATCGATTTAAACCATTCCTTCATCAAGTTGTAGGAATTCTTGTTGAGTTTACAATGGGCTTGGTAATTTTAGAAAAATATTAGTGCCAGCTAAGATATACATGGTAGCGCAAAACAATGTTTTCTTTATTAAATTTAAAACACCCTGTAAAGTTAGTAAGAAGGCACACAATTGCAAAATGTCAGGATGTCTCAAAGTAAATAAAATTTGGGACACGTGGTGTTAAATGGGATGAGGAAAGTTCCATTTTCAATCGAAAGTCGATCTTTGGGATTTGACAGAAACGACTAATGACGTCATCAATTAGGTACATTTTTCCAGAAATATACCCAAATTTTTTACCTGTTAAAAAACTCTCTTTTTTTCTAATAAACTTTTATTAGAGACATTTTTCTGTATTACTTCTTGTTTAAAAGTTATAAGCAATATCGTCCTAGGGTCTTAAAAAAAATACCACCTAAAAATCACATTAGCGGTGGAAGGATCAAACTAGTGGTTGGAAAATAATTGAATGTTCGTTAATTAAAGTGCATAAATGTCATTAAGAATAAATAAAAGGATTACACTTGATGATTCTTTAATGCAGTTAATACAAATGGTGATGATAGCAATAACTAAAATTAAAGAATGAGACGAATGCCATCAAGCTACTTAGCAATCTATTCTCTATATAACCTCTCATTTCAAACACACATTATCCAATCTTCGCCTGACGTCTTTGTAGGCTGCATTTATTAAAATTTCGCTGTTTAACTTATTACAAGCGTTTCTATTTTTTCTCGCAATCGAGTACTAATGTTGCAATATGAATAATGAATTTTCTTTAATAATAAAATCTAAATATTGATACGGTCTCTTTAAATTCCACTTTCTGGAGAAGTATGACATATATCGAGATCATTCAAAAAACATTTGATATGTATGAAAATGATTTTCAACCTTTCGGACATTTTACAGCTGTGGACCTTCTTGCTAAGTATACAGGGCGTTTAAAATTTAATGTCGAAAATATTGCTTTGCGCTATCATGTACATCTCAACTAGCACCTATATTTTTCTTACCCAGCCTATTGTAATCTCAATGAGAATACCTACAACTTGAGGAAGGCATTGTCTAAGTCGATGCAGAAATAAACTAAACTGTCAAAACTACATTTTCACTCATTATAACTACGTAACATTAAAACAAAACACACTTCGCATACAGTTAAATAAAATGCCCATTTACCAATACTAATAGCTAATAGAATACATTAAATGCACCTTCGGCAGTCTTGTCTGATGTCATAGAAAAACAAACCGACGAACTGTAGAATATCTGAACCCGGCTCAAATTTCGTTATATAATTACTGCTTGCCGAACTCTCTAAACGTCAAACGTGGAGAATCCTACGAAGATTGAACTCCTTGATTAATATTTTCATGTTTTTCTTTCCCGATGTCCCTCTCTCTCTCTCTAAACGGCAGAAATGGTTAATACCCTGATTGAATTCAAACAAATGTAATGATCTACAAAATGTCTGCACAAATTCGAAGATATTAAACAATAGTATGCCTTTCAAAGCACTTTGACAACTGAAAGTTACAGTTAAATAAAAACAGATATTTGCCAATTAAGAAGTGTCTAGCTCAAATGTTTAAGTTACACAAAAATGTATTGTTTCATGGTATAACTCAAATACTCCTTTCAACGTATAAAAACGTGAAATTATTTCCACTTTTTCTACTTAATGCCGAGAATTTGCTACTTCCTATATTATTGGTTAGTACCAAATAATACACTGCAGGGATCTAGCAAACAAACAGAAAGAAAAAGAGAGGCAAAATATAAAATATTTATATTTCAAAGTTTGAACGAAATAATACACTACAGGGATCTAGAAAGCATACAGAAAGAAAAAAAACTGAAGGAAAAGATAAAATATTTATATTTCAAAGTTTGAAAAAAAAAACGGAATAAAGTTTGCGTTATTATTATGATACGATGAGAAGCCTTAATAGAAAACCGCCCTGCATAGAATTCAATCTAAAGGGCGATGGAGGGATGAATGGAGAGTATTCGTTTTCGCCTCAAATAACCGCCTGAGTATGGAAAAGTAATAAAACTACCCTTCCCATTCCACCTCTCAACAAGTGTGTATATTGCCTGCGGCTTTCGTATTGAAAATTTCTTCCAAAAGTTACTTCCTATGCCACAAAAAATAGAGAAATATGATTTGTATAATACAATTTCATTTATGATTAATGAAATAATTCAGGAAGTTTGAAATACATATTACATAATTTCCAGTAAATTGAACTACGAAGTCGTTTAATTAATAAAAAATATAAATTAGAGTTTCAGGATATTGAGAAACATTTTTTGACTGTCATTATCAGAATACTTTAAAGTGGACATAGCAAAAAAGATTATTGGGGTGTTAATTAACAAATGCATTGGATACAATTGAAGGGTGAAAAAGCTAGAGAGCCTAAGTGCTAAAAATCAAGATTTGATCTTCTTTGCGTAAAACAGACCTACTTACTGATATCAGTGTCCCATAAAAGACTTAAGTCCATACTTCTATGTAAATCGTCAATAAATACGTATAAAATTGACAGAGGACCTGTCTCCAGGCAGGCAGGTCCAACTTGTGCCAACGACGCAAAACAGTATTAATACAGAAACAGTAATAATACAAAACAGTATTAATGCAAAACAGTATTAATACAAAACTGTATTAATACATAATGTAATGTATAAGTTTATTTAAATTTTGTTTTGAAAATTAATAAAATGTTTTAACAAACACATGAACAACTTTTTATTTTACATAAGTACAAACCAACATTTTAACTAGTTATTACTATTAACATTTATAGTAAAATTAGAACAATTTGAAATTGTAATTCCCTGCGGAGTCATCATACTTAAGTTGGTTTTACTGTCAACATGTGTGACACATCCATTTTCTGTAGAAATACTACTGGTAGTACTGGTGGTCTTGTTAGTAGTTGTAGCAGCAGGAAGTATTTGGCACGCAATTTCCTTCTTCTGTTCCAGTGAATTTTCAATGTAGCCTTCAGCTACCGTAGAAGATTTCCATCCTCCATGTCTCTTGATGGTAGTAAGATTTGCACCAGAATCTGCTAACAATGTCGCCGATGAACGACGAAAACAGTGTCCGGTGTAGAGTTGAGGATTTGGTAGATTCAAGAACTCTGCAATGTCCGCAGGCATTTTACCAAACATGTTAATTCCGACTGGATTCTTCACACATTTATTCTTCATATATTTAAGAAAAAGTCGTCTATGGTCAGCGTTGGGTGGCCGGAGTGCCATATACTTTCTAAAAAAGTTTAAATAGAATTCACCAACAACACTGAAAGTCCGAGGCACTTTCGTTTTAGTATCTGGTATGGTCACAATAACCGAAGTGCCCAAATATTCGATATTGTTGATGGTCATCTGACACAATTCCTCCCGGCGACACGCCCCGAAGACACCCACTATTGCTAGGACTTTCATCATCAAATACTTTTCGTCTTCAACTTCTGTGAGAAATTTGTCGATATGCGTCTTCGTCAAAACTTTTGACTTTTTTGCTTGATATCCTTCACCCTTTCGTTTTAAAAATGCAATAAGTTTATAATGTTTGCTTATATCTTGATCTTGCTTTATTTTTAACATAGTTTTGATCATGGAATAATTTGAGCACAGCGTTGACGATTTCCATATCTTAGCTTTTTCCTCAAAATATGCCAGTAAAACACTTTCGTTACATTTCCCAGGGAGCTTAATGTTGCACCATTCCGAAAAGCGTCTATAAGCGATTTCGTACTGTTCCTTTGATTTCGCCGGCAATAATTCCAATGTTGCTCGACTGGCGGCTTTTTCAATTTCAGCAGGGTTGGATTCGATACGCTCATTATCGAGATTATTCATTATACTTATAATATTACTAGGAAATGCTGTCAATATTTTTGCGTTTTTCCGTAACTAACAACAGCACAGGTTGCTACGAAAATTTTGGTTCATAAACAATGCGATCTGTGTGGTATTTTTTGATTTTTTATTTTTATTGAGTTTAAAGTTCTTCCGATTGTTTTGTAGAAAAATTAGTGTATGATATACGTGTTAAAAGTGATTTTATTTTGTGCGTGAAGTTAAAAAACTCGCTACGCTCGTTTTTTAATCATCTTCACTAACAAAATAAAATCTTACTTTTAACACGTATATCATAAATAGCTATTTTTATGTATAAGTGTCGAGAATTAAATTTTTTAACTTTAATTGGCAATTTATTGTGTGAAATGCCCAATAATTAAAATGGTACTTAGGCCCTTCAATTTTAAACCTCCTTAGCACGTAAAAGCTAGGGGACATAAGTGCCAAAACTTAAAATTCGCTGCCCTGTAAAATTATATTTTTGGCACTCTAGCTTTTCCACCCTTCAATTGGCTTTGCACCTTTAAAAGATCGCACACATTGCGTCTGCACGGGCCTGCACCGACCAGCACAGAGCGGACCTATAAACCTGCACGACTTCGCGCACTTGTTCAGCATGGACCAGCAACTTTTTGTGTAGATTATGTGTGTGGCAGACATTTTGAAGTTTTTATGTAGCAGTTGAGTGTAGCTCGGAAGAAGTTTTTATTTTAACAATCTTGTATGAAGCGGAGGAGGGAAAAAACCGAGAAAAATGAGAACGCTTTGGGTGCACCTTATCAATAAAAAGAAAAGGCTGTATGGTGAATTCTATAATATTATTTTAAGTATTTCCGAAGATCACAGAAATATGTTGGAACATAGTCATCGCCTACAAAACACAAGTTTAAGGTAAGTAAATACTTAGCTGGTCGAATATTTCTAACACTTTCAAATCAATCCTTGACTGTTGTGGGAACAGAACTTAAGTTGGAGTAGCAGGCCACCGACACGACCTGCATTGACGGTCGTTATAGGTGCCGGTTCATGTAGGTGCTGGTCTAGTGTGCAATGCTCCATCAAATAACATGAGAAATTTCTTTCTGCTGTGCAGGTTTGTGCTGATCTGTGCAGACATAATGTGCGCAATCTTTTATTCCTAAAGTAAGTACAAAAAAGCAATACTGTGAATCGCTAGATAATATGTAAACATTGCTCTTAGGATACGTTTACATCTGACATTAATTGCTCGATATTTATGTCGGATGGAAATTGTACCTAATGTAAACAGTGCAGAATTTCTGTCAGAGAGATATGCTTCAAGCGTCCGCTATATGTATCGACACATCTATACGATTAGATGTATACGCCTATTCGGAATCGCCTGAAATTACTGCAGCTGAGTAACCAAATATTCCACTAAAATATCTGTTTTTATTTTTTTTTATATTCAACAGTTTGTGAGAAAATGTTTCTGCGGATAAAAAACTATAAATCTGAAAATTAAATCTGATTTAGTATCGTTCAAATTCAATATTATGCTCAACTTAAACTATAGATATAGATATTTAAAACGAAAAAATATTTGTTGGATTATCTCGAAGAATAAATTTTTACGGAGCTGTATACGAATGAAAACATTATATATAGTTTTTGTTAAAAATTCACACATAGGAGTTTGAGGGGTCCTGATTAGCACCACTTATTAAAAAAATATCACTGAGCGCTTATATTGAATTTCGCAGGTGTAAAAAATAGCATGCCTTCTGTATCCATCTTAAAATCCGTAATAGGATCAAAAGAAGCGATTTTCGATGCCATTTAAAACAAACAAATATTTGTTGAAATATCTCGAACAAAACCATTTTTACTGATTTATTCACGAATAAAACTTTAAGATCGTGTAGAAGAAAACACTATGTATAGTTTTTATTCTTCTCAAAATTGATAGCTATATTAGTTACGCTTGTCTGTTTTTTATCAATTATCGTAGATGCAGATCAGCAGTGTGATTTATTCTTTTATTTAATACTTCTCAAAATTGTTAACTATACTAGTTATGCTTGTCTGATTTTATCAATTATATTGATTATTGGTATCATCCTCAAATAATTTGAGAATTGTTGCGGATTCTCGCCATTTAGTTCTGGTATTATCTAATTTATAGACACCTAATTCATCACGTTTCAAAATTCATTCCCAAAACTATACTGAACATTTTTTTTTCTTAAGTAACACCTCCAGGGCAATCACACGGGTAGCAATTTTTTGTTTCGATACTCATCGTGGCACGACTGATATATATATATATATATATATATATATATATATATATATATATATATATATATATATATATATATATATATATATATATATATATCTGATGCTTGACACATATATCGAGACACAAGTGTCAGATGTAAACGTACCCTTAGATTGAATTGTATTCCTCTCCATTATTTTTTTTATTTGAAATGATTAATTATCGAAATTTACGTTAAAAGTAAGTAAACTTCGATACAAACATTTTCTTTTATTATTATCATGTAATACTTTAAAAGTATTTAAAAGATCTAACTTTGAAACACATCGCTATTGCTATATTTTATCACGCTGAGTGTGTCAGACTTATAGTTTCAGATTTCCAGTAGAAATAATACAATTAATAATTCAGAAATGTGTTCCAAACAAAGCTCAATTTGTTCTTGCTTATCACAGTTTCACGAGCTTTCAGACTGTAGTTACAAATAATGTATTAGTAACGCTAGACGCGTCCATTTTCAGTAAATCTCAAACTTAGAAAGTAGAACTTTTGTCTCCACTATGAAAATAAAATAGACAAGAAGGAACGAGGCTATAGTCCCTGGAACATTTTACTGGGAATATTAAACATTTTCATTCTTTTGTAGATTAAAATATGCACATCCACTTACGTAAACCATTCGGAAAGTTAGTTAAAAACTGGTTTTAGATATTAATGATGTGTAAGCCAGGTATCAGTTTTCTGCTTCTATTTTTTGTTTAATAAACTGTTGCAATTTGTTTCGCATTATAGAATTCAGTTTCATATTTCCGTTCATTTTAGTCTGAATTTATACTTGCAATGGTTAATATTTGCCTACAGTCATAGGCGTACTAAGCATTTTTTCTAAAAGGGTCACATATACTTCAAGGACAAATGATTTTAAATATTTAATAACATATATATATATAGGGTTAACTATGACTAAGTACAAAAAATTTAACCACGTGCTCAGGGAAGCCTAAAAGACAATAAAAAAATCATTTTTTTAGAAATAATCCAGAATTTTAGCTCGATATTTAAAAAATGGGGCAAAACCCTTTTTTCCTACAGAAAGTCGGCGCCTATGATAAGAACCGACGAGATGGCTTAGATCCATAGAAAAAACTTACATCTGTCAACAATATCTACTACCATCGTCGTCTTTTTGTAGCGTTTCTAAATGTAGAAACGACAAAAATTAACATTCTTATTAGTAATAATACCTGATAGATAGGTAACAGTTAATCCACTTAGCTCCAGTATTTTGCATTCGTTTTCCATTATTTCGTTATAAACTGGTAGAACTACATATTCGCTCATTACAGCCGCTCACTACCGATAAAAGACACTTGCCGTAGGTACAATTTGATAAAATGCCTATTTATTATAACAAAATCGAATGAGAGGAATAGATAATAGACATTTTAATGTAACCGCGGCACGCGGCAGTCTTGTCCCATAACCTAGAAAACCAAACCGGCAAACTATATTGTGGGTAAGTATCTGCACCCAACACAAATGTCTTTATTTAATAACTATAAAACGTTTAAAAATTAAAATAAAGCCCTAAATACTGAAGAAAAACACAAAATTAGAACGTAAACACAGGAATTCAATTATGACATGACAGCGATACTGACTGATGAGCAACTGTTGCATGCTTGTAGAGTATGCAACCAACAAGCAAATTAACATTGGCGGCGTTAAATAACGATTTAAAATAATATCGAAAACAAATTTTTTTGGCTTTATAAATAAGTTTGGAATTTTTTTGAAGGGTTATTCCGTTAATTCTTATTTTTCCCTATCCCCTCCTAAAATATTTGTACTAAGTCATAGTTAACCCTGTATAAGAGAGCAAATAACGGGAATGTTATCTCATACTTCTGTATCTTTAAGGCCATCAAAGAAGCACGAACAAATAGCAACAAAAAGTAGTCTAACCAACGAGTTTGAGGTATCGATCTCTACAAAAACACATAATTTTTCTATTTAAATGTAGATATAAACATTCTTATAATTTAAACTGTGTTATATAAAGCTGTTTACAGGCCCTTTAGGCCTAGAGTTGTGTTATTCTCCTCCACTCCATTCTGTCCTGCGCCTTTCTTTTCCAATCCGTTACATTTTTCTCCTTTAGATCTATTGCCACTGCCTCTCTCCATCGCTTCCTCGGTCTACCTCTTTTTTTCTTGTAGTTAGGTTTACTCCCTACTATTGTCTTAACTGCCCTTCCATCTTCCATACGTTCTAGATGCCCTAGCCACTGCTCTCTTCTGGCTTTTACAAATTCGTCTATTGTTGGTGCCTGGTACATTGCATATATTTCCTCATTATTTTTCCTTACATAGCCTTCCTCCGTCTTCTTACCCCCTAGAATTCTCCTTAAGATTTTCCTTTCCCACCTTAAAAGGTTTTCTCTTGACTTCTTATTGAGAACCCAGGTTTCACTACCATACAGCGCTGTCGGTCTCAAAATTGTTTTATACATTCTAAATTTTACTCCTCTGGACAAATTTTTTGATTTCAATAAGTGATTAACTGCTGCCGAACTTCTGTTTGCTTTTATTATTCCCCTATTTATTTCTTGTTCTTCATCACAGTTATCTGTTATTAGCGCCCCCAAATACAGATATTCTTGCACTTCTTCAAACTCCATCTCTCCATGCTCTGTTCTCAATTTAAAATTGGTATCTTTTTTTTGTTCTCCTATTCTCAAAAGCTTACTTTTCACTTGATTTATCTGCAATTCCACTTTACTTGCCAAGTTTTACTTTACTTCACAAGTTTTCTCGTTACTTCTTCTAATTCCCTACTATTTCTAGCAATAATAGCCACGTCATCTGCATAACTTACTATTTGCTGACTTTTAAACAATATGTGTCCTTCTCTGTTCAACTGACTATCTCTTATGGCCTTTTCTAGTACTAAATTAGAAAGAAGCGTTGAGAGTGGGTCTCCTTATCTCAGTCCTGTATCAATAGTAAAGCATTCCGAACATTCACCTTTTATTCGTACTTTGGATTTAGTATTTTCTAAGGTCATTTTCAATAGTCTAATCAGTTTGGTTGGTATCCCAAATTGTTTCAAAATTTTACTTAGTTTATTCCTTTTGATCGAATCATATGTTTGCCTGAAGTCCACAAATAAAACCATTGCTTTGATCCCATACTCATAGCATGTAGTCAGCATTTCCTCCACCATGATAATTTAAACTTACTTGGTAGATATTAGATTGTTTCCCAATTTATAGGTTTGCTACGGAAATATTTCATGATAGTTTTTAATAAAAATTTGAACAAATGTAGGGATTCCTTAAAATTATATTTTTTACTATACTGTAAAATCCTAAATATGCATTTCATTTTAGACGTAACATTTTTAAAATGTCTACATATACTTCAGAAGTTTACGGTATGGTCTTCAATTTATTCTGCCGGTTTTTGACTATTTCACACTTTAATAATTATTTTTATTGTTACCCTTTCAAATTATGCATGCTTTTATCGTTAATTTACACGGAAAAATGCTATACTAGTATCAAGATAATAATTCCATAATTCTTCAATATGTGCTCTATCCAGTACTCCAGTTCAAGCAGAAAGTTTGTCCTCGAACAGGTCGATTTTGAATTTAAAAAATACATATTTTAGCGTAAAATGCGATTTTCTAATGTCATTTGTTTTCGAGTAATGACGTCATCGATTTTTTTTTACATGGCAACACCAAATTTTTTTCCTTGATTCTGAAAGATCGTTTAATTCTCTATCAGACAGTACTAAAATTTTGCCCTCTTACATAGGAAAGTTTTCGAGTAAATGACGATGGAATGTTAGAAAACGTAAATTTTATCCATAAAAAAGTAACAATTCTGAGGTATGTAAAATAAAATACAATTGATTAAATTTTATAATAAATTAAATGTTCGAATTGCCATCCACCAACTTCTTGACAATGCGCAAGTCTGTGAAGAAATTCTTCTTGCACATTATGAATGATTTCTGGGGTAACTCTGCGTATTTCGTCCCGAATGCGATTTTGAAGTTCTTCTAAATTACGTGGTTTATTAATGTACACTTTTGACTTCAAGTATCCTCATAAAAAATAGTCAAGAGGTGTAAGATCTGGCGATCTTGCAGGCCATTCTATCGGTCCGCGTCTGCCGATCCACCTCCCAGGAAAACAGTTGTCCAAAAAATCTCGTACAGGGCGCGCATAGTGCGGAGGTGCACCGTCTTGCTGAAGCCATATGGTATCGTCAGGAATGTCAGGGTCATTATCGTTAGGAAAAATTACTGCAAGGGCTGGAACAAGGTCATTTTCTAGAAACTCTAAATATCTTTGTCCTGTAAGAGTTCCTTCATAGAAGAAAGGCCCTACTATTCTGTCGTCAACTATTCCAGCCCACACATTTAATTTCTGAGGGTGTTGGGTATGTGCCTCTGCCATTCAATGAGGATTTTCCCGACTCCAATATCTGCAAGTTTGACGATTTACTGTACCATTCAGACAAAATGTGGCCTCATCTGAACAAAGTATTTGCCGGTATAAATTTCTATTTCCTTGACATAAATCCATTAGAATTTCGCAAAAGTGTAAGCGGCGATCGGGATCATCTTCATTGAGTTCCTGCACAAGTTGAATTTTGTAGGGATGATATTTTTTCTTCCTCAAGATACGTAGCACTGTGCTCTGACTAGTGTCATTGTTTAATGCAACCAATCGTGAAGAATTATGAGGATTATCCACCATACTTATCAAAATGTTCTGTTTCTGATTTTCATTAATGCTTGGACGTCCAGGTTTTGGAATATTTACAACATTGCCAGTTTCTCTAAATTTAGACTCTACCTTACTGACTGGCTGATACTATTGGCTGATAGGGCGATCTGGATATTTTTCATTAAATAAATCGCAAACTTCCTGCTGAGTTCTAGTCATATTCCCGCATCCGATAAGAATTAAAATTTCAATTCTTTGAGTAACAGTTAAATGTGCCATAATACTTTAAAATGAATAATAATTTCTATGTCGCTTACAATACTTATTAGAAAGTCGGTGTGACAATGACACTTTGCAAAGATTTTCACCTGCGTGATCCATAAAAGAACTATGGAATTCGAAAAACTAAACTTGATAACGTTTTTGCTTTATTTTAATTGATTTACGTTTTCTAACATTCAATCGTCATTTACTCGAAAACTTTCCTATGTAAAAGGGCAAAATTTTAGTACTGTCTTATAAAGAATTTAACGTTCTTTCAGAATCAAGGAAAAAATATGGTGTTGCCAATTAAAAAAAAATCGATGACGTCATTACTCGAAAACAAATGACATTTCAAAATCGCATTTTACGCTAAAATATGTATTTTTTAAATTAAATCGACCTTTTCGAGGATTTTTCCCAAAAAATAATTGTTTCGTTTTTATTGAATTTATTCCATACTTTTGGCGCATACTGTATATGTTCGTATAAAAAGTTATCAAGTTTTTTTTATGTAACTAACATTAAGTTACCAAATTTTCTAAACAAAAATCGTAGCGTGCCTTTTTCCTCCTAAGTAACCCATATTTACGCTCATGCGGTTGAAATTTGGCTGTTTTTCATAGTAAATAACTATATAAAACTTCAAGATTTCTTAACGTTGGGGTTTTTAAAATGGCTGAAGAATGAAAAATTTAATTCCATTAAAAAAGAATAACGTTTAGTTATCGATCCAAATCTCTTTTTAATAGAAAACGTAATTTAAAATCTCATTTGGTAGTTGATCCCTCCGTAAATTTGAACTTAAATGCGATCATGTTTAAGTTGTTCACGTAAAACTTTTATGAAAACGTAAATGCTTTTTAGTAATTAAGAAATAACTCTGTTCGCACCACAGAACAGCCGGGATAAGTTTGAAAAATAGAACGGCACAAACGTTTACATTTAATTTTATTAAAATAGTAATTTACATAGTAGAGTAAAATCTAGGTTAGACGCTGCTTCAATTTAAACGAGTTTTAGTAAATGTAATATTCTGGGGCCAAGGAAGTTCTCCTGTAAAGAATACGAATGAAGAGAGAACAGAAACTAGTGTGCCAAATTATTCATATGGAAAGTTAATTTTATAAAAATAGGAGAGCCATAGATGCTTTAAATTGGTGAATTTCTACGAAATAATTTTTTTTATAATTCAATATTTAAATACAGTGTCCAATAGGACGGATTCTAGTTACAACACTTCAAAATATACAAAATAAACAAAGACAGAGAAATAACTAAAATAAGAACAAAATATCAAATAACAAACAAATAGCAATTAGCAATAATATAACATAAAACAATAAAATCACAAATATAAGTGTATAAGTGAGTGAAAAAATATATCAAGTCGATCTTCATACAATTGGTAGTTAGTAATCATTTGATGAAGAGAGGATGCCGTAAGTATATTAATACGAGCATCTGGCAACTGCAATACAGAACTAGATCTAGAATTTAATCTATAGGAACTCGATAAAAATCTAGATACCAGAGATACCATTTACGAAATTATTAAAAATTTTGTGAAGCAATATTAGACAGTACTGCCACGGATTTCCCAACCAACTTTTACTTACTGCCAGAAAAACAATCCGTTAATTAATTACTTATCTTTAATAACTACTCAGTACACTAATTACAACTCAACTAAACACTTATTTAATTAATCGCTATCTAAATCGCTTTGATCTCTCTAACTAAACACTTCAATTCAACACTGTAATACAAGACTAACTAACTCGGCCGTTTATTCGTCTTTTATAGACCCAACGAATATTCCGGGTATTTTCTAGTATCTCTAGATCCATTTTCCCGTACGACTCGAATGCTTCTCGTCGATTCCCCATTTTTCCAGTCCAGTCCACGGCTGTTTGTTTGTTTAACAGAATTGTGTAGGGGCGATCGGGGCAATCTTAGCATTTCGCGATACTACAGTCGTCGGTTTGGGTGTGAGTGGAGCAAATTCCGTGACAGTACATAATTTAAGCTAATTAAGTCAAATGTTGATAACAAAATATTTTCTGGAATGCCACGAACCGGATAATTACCAAAGTTGATAAAATGCAGTGTCTTTAGAGATCTACGTTGTACTATTTCTAATAGAGTTATGTGGATGTTATAAATCGGACACCAAACAATGCAAATTCAGTTATTAAATGGATATGCACGTCAAATGACAGATTATAACAAAATGTTACACCAGGGTCCTTGAATTGCGACACTATTTAAAATAGTAGCATCCAAAAGATAATCAAAATGTCAAAATCATTTTCCGGCAGGTATACGACATAATATTACATTTAAAGGTAAATAGTTCTCTTCACAGCAACGGTGTACTTCAGTTATCCTTGCCATTCACCTATAATTTTTTACATTATTTTTGGGACCTTTTTTATAAACAGGATAAATCCTAGAAAGTTTCCAAGACTCTAGAAAAACACTAGATTTAACTATGGCATTCAAAATAATATTTAAAAATTTAGCAAAAACTATTGCACAATCCTTTACTAAGAAAGCTGGTATTAAGTCTGGTCCCATTGTAAAATTGCCTTTAATATATGTATATCATCTTCTGATATTTCAGAAATGCACAGTAAGTCATGATTTATAATGGTATGATAGTTGAATTAAGGGGTAGAACTATTAGAAAAAGTTTTAGAAAAATAGTCAGCGAATGCGTCCGCGATATCCGAGGGGTTCATCTAACTTTTACAAAATCTGTCGCATATGTGGTTCTCTACACGTTTTCGACTTGTACTACAGTACTATTTAGATGTTTAAATATTATGTTTCGTGTAAGATGTATTTATTAGCTCTTTTATTTGACGCAATAGGCCGAAATACACCGAAAAGTATTCGGAGAGACTGCGACGTGAGCGGGAGACCAGCTCGCGACCTGCTAGTGCCAACGTGTACATTTAAAAGCATTAGAAGATTCTTCACTAGACGAGTACGGTACTAACCTGGTCTGCGGCGCAACATGACCTCGATCGCCTAGTGTGTTTCCTCCTTTGCAATTTCCTAAAAGATAAAGAATAAAAATAAAATCCAAATTTTATTCCTGGATTAAATCGTTACCAAGCTAGATTATCAACATTTGGGATTATTTCATTAATACACTTTAAAAAATAAATGCAATAACCTTTGGAATATACATAACAGTATTAAAAAATATATCTTTTTTTTTCTGAATATACAGACATTTATATATCGATAACACATCTAGAACTTTCTTACAAAGAATGTCCAGTAAGTAATGTGAAATATTATTTTCAAAATAGCTGACCAGGGTCAAAATAAACCAATTTAAGTCAAGTTATCTTTTTAATTGATTTTTTAAAGGGCACTCAAATGAAAAAAAAAATGTTTTTTTTACTGTATTAGAAAGGTATTTTAAGCTAATATAAATCAAATCTCTTACAATTCCTATCAAAAATAAATGTTACAAAAGCTAATAATAAAGAATATATGGGTAGATATTGTGGGTGTAATTCAACGTTGATCGGGGCTTTAGTCCGCAGCGTAATTAGTTTCACACAACATTGTTAATACCTAAAAATATATAAGAAAAAGAAACGTCTTAGCAAAACGGATTTCCAGTTACTAATACCTCGACCAGCATTGAATTACACCTGGAAAGCCTATAGCACAGGTAAAGCCATTCGTCAACGGCCCATCAGACTTATACCGGTTTCGAGTTTATTAGCTCTCATCAGTATGCCATAGGTGAATCCGAATACGAATAACCCTGGCTGTTTATGTGTGTAGAAAAGCTGGTCAAAGCCTTTGTCAACAGAGTAGTTGTTTCCTGGAATTCCGTTTTACAAATATCGTTATCACCAATACGCGATAGATGTCGTTCTCTTTCAATGGTGCCTAAAGCTAGAGCACACGCTGCATTGCTTTGCGACCTGCCAGGTGTAGAGCATGGAGTAGCTAATGGTCATTAGATGTAGCTTTGCTACATTTCACACCCTAGAAATGTATTAATATTTTTTTCGATAACTTCCATACTTTCTCAGACGCTTCGCTGAATTTTCCTATACCTCCTATAGGAGTTTTTTAAATACTATATACTATATATATATTATATATTAATACACTCCACAGTGTATGTTAATTTAAATTTTATAATGCGATAAAGATAATGCGCATAGGTACATAAATACTACATTGTTACACCCACTGAAAACAAGATAGCAATTATCGCCTAAGGACAATAAACATGTATGCCCCTTATCCCTTTAAACTAGCTCGAAGTTTCTGGCCTCGAAATAGCGGTATTCAGACAAGCTTCAACAATAGCGGAATTCGTAATTTTCTGAGATAACCTTGTAAATTTTGAAATTAGAAACGTTTCTCAACATTCATTACTACATCAACTAAACGTAAGTATATTTTGTTAGTATAGGAACGTACTTCCATAATATAAAAACTTGCAATAAATACAACAAAGGTAACAGTTGCAATGAGTAGGTACATGAATATGCACATAGCTAACAGATTCCTATAAAATTTATGGCCAACATAAATCATACCCTACAATAAACCTTACATTACGGTAATATATCGAATTCCAATTAGACAATACATGTCAATAAATAACAAAACACACGGTGGTACTTTATTTGAAATTAATATTCATTTATTTCATTTCCATTTGTTTTAAAATGAAGCTGAATGCATTTAGTTTTTGTTGATAAATGTCATAGAATAACAACACGGTGAATGGTATATGGTATTTAGTTAGTATCTAATACTTCTATAATTGAAGTACATACACAAATAAATTAACAGTAAGAATAGCCTAGATAAATAAACTAACACTCGCATTTAAAGTAAGTTGTACTTTAATTGCAATTAAAGTAGTAACATAATTGAATTAGGTTCTTTTTCCATACAAATGATTAAGTAAAATAGCAATATTTAGAAAAGTTAAAATTATAAATAAAACTAATTAAAGTAAGTAAAAATGGAATAATACAGTTGCACAAAAAACGGAACGAAATTTATTGTAATATCTCTAGAAGCCATACAGGGTTAACTATGACTACGTTTTAAGTGGGGATAGGGAAAAATAAGAATTAACGAATCAACTATCCATCAACATTTCTAAATTTATTTAAAAAACGAAGAAAACTTAACGTCGCTTTGAAAGAAAAAAAATCATTTACAAAAAAGTAGATGATTATTTAATGATTTGATGAGAAACACGATATGACAACACATATAGCGCCTTCCTTACTGATATTTATTCCAGAATTGATATTTGGAGAGACTTCAAGTATATTGAATCATTTTCTGTTCTCTTACTTGTTTACATTTAAACTTGCCATTGCAAACAGTTTTGTTCTTGATGAGTGCTCGATGGGGACCTCTCCTTTCCCAGAGCGTTCTTTTTACTTTAAGCGAGGTACTCCGCCCGACAATCACGATCAGGTGGATTCCCTCCGTCAGAAAAAAACACAAAGGGTAACAAAAAACAAACGCAAATAATAATAATAATAAATTGAATTTTATACAAAAAAGCAGGGCAGTCAATGTCATTATGCAACATTTTATACATGGTGATTCATTAATAATGGGACACTTCTCCATCGACGTCGTTTCGTAAACTTTCCTTCTCACAAAATAAAATATCACTTTTAGCACTTATGTTATGAATAACTATTATTAATCCCACAGGTTAACAACTGCTGGAGTGCCTTGGTGGTAAACATGTGGTAGTGTTTTTATGTATTTGCGTATATATACAGGGTGATTCATTAATAATGGGACAGAGCTTAAGGGCATGTTGCTGACCTCAAAATAGAGCGATTAAGCCAAATATGTCTTATCCGAATGTTACTTCTTTTCGATCTACAGGGTGTTAAAGTTGAAAAAATATTTTAGATTTTTTTAAATATCTTGAGCATCTTTAAACGGATTGTTTTGAAAGTTTGTACTAATATGTTTTCTGAGGTGGTAATTACGAAAATGGTAACTACTTTGCAGTCACATCTAGGATGCGCTAGTTATAGTGTTCCGTCGGAGTAAACATATGTCAAACTTTTTTGTCCTCCAAAAATCTGAATTTCCAATAAGAAATTATTAAACTACGTTCAATTCTAAATAAAAAAGATATACCTGTTAAAAATCGATAAACTTAACCGTTTTCGAAATAAGAACGATTTACTATTTCTTTGCAAAATTATATGTTTGAACGTACGCCTTTAATTAAGATTACTTAAATGAAGTAGACCGCTGTCAATAAAATGCCATGTACCTATTATTTATGTCAATTCTAAGCAACTTACTAGTCAGTTTAGTTCTTCTTCGTTTGTGATTATTTTCATTAAAATGCCGCGTCATAATGATTATTCGTTTGTTGAAATGAGAAACATGGTATGTGTGTATGCCCAAGAGAATTATTGTGGTCGTCATGCAGCAGTGAGGTACTTGGAGTTAAGTATATCCAAATAACAGACAATCTAACCAAAAGCTTTTCATATAGATTTTTGAAGGACAAAAAGTTTGACATGTTTACTCCAACGGAATACTACAACTAGCGCATTCTAGATGTGATTGCAAAGTAGTTACCATTTTCGTAATTACCACCTCAGAAAACATATTAGTACAAACTTTCAAGACAATCCGTTTAAAGATGCTCAAGGTATTTAAAAAAATCGAAAATATTTTTTCCACTTTAACACCCTGTAGATCGAAAAGGAGCAACATTCGGATAAGGCATATTTAGCTTAATCGCTCTATTGAGGTCAGCAACCTGCCCTTAAGCTCTGTCCCATTATTAATGTATCACCCTGTATATATACGCAAATACATAAAAACACTACCACACGTTTACCACCAAGGCACTCCAGCAGTTGATGGAATGAGCGTTGTTAACCTGTGGGATTAATAATAGTTATTCATAACATAAGTGCTAAAAGTGACATTTTACTTTGTGAGAAGGAAAGTTTACGACACGACGTCGATGGAGAAGTGACTCATCCCTTCGAACAAATTAAAATCACTTTTATCACATAATGTTATACAATATTTATTCTACAAATACCATTAATAATACAAGTCAACGCATTTCTACGATATTTTTATAAAATATCATTTTGAAATGCAATTGTCCATGAAGTTTATTATGCCTAAGGTAATGATTGTTCGATCGTTTGTTAAATAACTTTAAATTTCGTGACACGAAAAGTGACTAAGAACATGCATTTCTCCCGGCAGAAATCGAATAAGCTGCTAATAAATTTTCGTACAGTTGTTTCTTGAGATGGTGTGATTTGAAAAATATTAGTGGTAAGCTCAGAGAAAAACTGCTTTTGGCATACTCTGAAGAAAAGTCTAAAATATGGGAGTTATCAACACTTTGGTCAAGTTACTCCATATTGAGGACGATGAGGAACATAAAGGATCAGAACATAAGCAAATAGTAAAAGCTTTTTGTTTCTTTAAAGCAAAAAGCCGAAATTATGAACCAACGAGCAAATCGACAAATATCTCGTAGAATGAAACATATATCATGCAAAAAGTTGCCGTAATTTTCGATAGATTTGGATTCTGCCGTCGCGAAGAATTTTAGAATTTTCGTTATTACTGCGTAGATTACATTTGAACTATTATAAAAAGCCCTTCGTCCATCGAACACTAATCATTAAATAATTTTCATAGAATGCATTAAGAATAAAAGCACCACAACTCCAGTTGGAATCAATCAAAATATTGGCAGGTATCTTACTAGCCTGCTAATATGCCGAATTTCTAAAACTGCCTGATTCTCACCTTTATACTGGATATTGCTTCCGACGATCTTTCGCTAGTTTATTGGAAGACTTTGGTTGCTAATCTTACTACAATTAAAATATATGGTTGATAGAAGTACAGTAGCGGAGAGTTATATATATGGCTCCTTACAAATCAAGGAGACTGTCACTGACCAAATTTTGTCGAAAACTTTGGCGGATAACAGTGTTCCCTACATAGATATAAGCTTCACAAAAATAATTGCTATTACAGCTACTAATGACATTGACCATGTAACTGCTTATTATAATTGCAGATAATCCAATTGTGCATTTAATTAAGTAGGTAAATAAATATTTCTGTGATTTAAAATTTCATAATTATTTTCTATTTTCGCACCAGCGTTAAAAGTAAATCACGTCATTTACTTTTAGCACCAGTGCTAAACGCGACGTGATTTACTTAATTTTTAACACCAGTGCCTTATAATGACACTTTAGACACTGACAGCATGTGTTAAAATTTATACTTTTAATGAAAAGATTATTATTATAGAATATGGCGAAGGCGCCGGTAAAATATCAACAGTCGATAAATTAATGATATTAAGAAGAGCAAAACATCTATGTAGACACAAGTGACGTAAAGAACTTTACGTCTGAATTCACATGAGTAATTTTCGCATACTTTATAAAGAAAACACTCTTTTCCATTGCACGTTTGAACGAATCGGACAAATTAATGTATGCAAAATCGACCTTCATTAATAATGAATGAAGCGATTGCCATCAGCTACGAACACAGCCAACCAAACGTCTAGCCGGTGCATTCGTCTATCGATGTTTGGCGCAGATATTCAACTAGACTCGCCCGAGCTGACAAAGCCCGTCAGCGAATGCAAGCTGAAAATCATTACATCATTGATGAAATAGGTGCCACAGTTTCAAATGTTGGTCCCTATAGGATATGGGTGCACGGTTAGCCTTAGAAAACCAGACATAATGCAGGCGTCAGAGAAATCATCGGATTCTTCGAATAATTGCTGTTAAAATTTTTTATTTTTGGATCACCTGCTTGTACCCATGGAGAGAGAAAAAAATGCCGCTACAACTGATTGTTTAAGCAAAGAAGGGGGGAAGTTTTCGCGTTTTTCTTAAATATCTCCAAAAATGATAATTCTGGGGAAAAATATAAAATTCAAAAATATTTGTAATTAAATTCTGCTCGAAGAGGTTTATTTAGCTTCATTCTTGGGGAAATAGTTTTTAAGACATTGTTATGCACAGCTAGCACTGGTTAGTGCACAATACAATTTCTGTGTTTCAAAAAGACAGTGGTTAAAAATTTGTGTGTAACTTTCGTTCCTTGATACCTTTCACCAAATGCAGAGCTGCAAAGAAATTGATTTGGAACCAACGAAATATCGTTGGAAACACACTATCAGCGATTTACTGTCAGTAACCACTGAAAAAGAAGCAGCGCCGCCATCATTACTCAAGATCTGCTGTAATTGTCGAAGTTGGTTGGCAATTGCGGATGTCGTAAGCTTGGGTTGACCTACTCTACCACTTACGAAGATTGAACTTGAACGTAGATGAACCCATTGATATCGATTTGTGAATTTACTGACAGTTGAACTATCAGATGAGGAGAAAACGAGGCAGAAGAAACTGAAGAAACTGGGGACATCGAGGAAACTGAAGAAAATAGAAACCTCAAGCTACCAACGGCATGTCACCTTGATGAGTATCTCAAATAAAATAAATAGAGATTGTATAAAAAAACAGTTTATGTAATACAAACTTGAATAAACAACTATTTAAATATTTCGTTCAGTAATTATTTTCCATAATCTATGACATTTCTACTTATATATTCAAATGGTACCATCTATTCCTTCCTTTACCAAAAAGGAATTCTTTCAGTAAAGAATTTCTCTATTTTTATATATTTTTTCACAATAAATAATGTCCTGTGATCATTTCTAGACTCGGTAACTTCAAACTATCGAGGTATTCTCTTGGACTAGTGTGACGGGCGAAATGAAGCTTGGATGCTTAGAAACAATTGGTAAGAATTAAAAAAAACTGTACAGACATTTTTATGCATAATTTAGTGAGGAATATTTTCTCCTAAGATTGGTATTTTCAAAAATATTTGTGACCAATGCTAAAATTCCCACTTATTGGTTCAAACACTATGTTGCATAACGAATTTTGGTGCCCATTTATAATTAATTCTTTTGTTCTTAAATATAAAAAAGAGATCAGCGCAAATGTTTCTCAGCATCTAAACAGGCAAGTTGCTAATATCCCTTTTGCTGACACTGCTTCTTAAAGAACCTCACATATCTTAAAAGAAACATAATTTGTAAATATTAATTACGTTTCTTGATTGATTTTATAAAAATGGCGGTCTCAATCTGCAATTTCCTATTCTTCCTAATTGAACTTTTAATTAACAAAATTCAGTATGGATCTATGGACATTTTTATGAAACTTAAGACACGTATAGACTAGTTATAATACAAAAATATATACAATTGAGACGAATTACAGAACTACCATGCATTTCCTTAACAGTAAATAGAAATCTTTGAACTACCCTAGTTGTTCTCGAACTAAGTCAAAGAAAGCTATTAGCAGAATCCCTGGGTATCCTCACATACTGGTTTCAGATCCTATAGTTAGTATGCTGAGTCGAACTCAAGCAAACCTTCTGAGACGTTCCATAGTAGCCTGCACAACAGGTACGACCAGGTAATCATACGAATACTTACTTAGGCCACGGCATATTAATCAAAAGCTGTAAATGACAGCACGGGTTGTAAAAATCCTAAAGCTCCTATTAAGAAGATTTAATCTACTATAATAGCGCAACATAAAATATTTTTTGACAGTTGAGAAGGTAAACATGATATGATGACATATGATTTACAAATTGGCATCTTATCTATATATGAAATACGGTGTATATACCTACATATCAATTTCTTCCAAATTGCGTCGTGTTACTTGTAAAAAATATGTTACCACCTTTAATGACCTAAAATTGCGAAAGAACGATATATTGAGCTACTACCCATCTGAGTTTTAGCATTTGATGTAACTAAAGTTGGTAATTACGAAATATGGTAGATATTCCTCCAAAATTCAACAAATTATTTCCATACACTTGCTTTTGATTTTCTAGTGTTATCTGGTATTAGGTTTTGAATTTCTTGTCTAGTAACTTGTTGATTTTCTTTATCAAATCGCGATTATCAGAATACACTTATTAAATTCAACGTACATACGCTTGGAACTAGAAATTGACATCTACTGTGACAGAATCGTTTGAATAAAAATGACAAATAAACATTTATCAACAACAACAATATCTTGGCCGAGTCAAATTAATTTAAAATGTCAGGTTTGATTTATACTTGGGGTGTGAAATGTTCTTACCGAATACCACACGAGCGTAAATTATCCCTGGAAATAATTTTAGCTCTCGTGATTATTATAAGTGAAAAATTTGCACCTGAAAGAAAATGAAACAGGGTCTAAAAACTGGCGACGAGCCGCGTGCCTATGAAAGCTCTTCCTGTGGACAAACCAACATGGCCACCTACACACATCCCTCGCCGATCCTAGCCGATCCTTGCCGACCGGAGACGGACGCCAAGCATATAACTGAATGTCTGTATGGATCGAGGCAACTGCAGTAGCGTACCGTAATCAAGTCATCCTTGAAATTAACTGGAAAGTGAGTGTTTCATAAAGTTCAGTTGATCTAGTGAACGCCAATTTCTCGATTTGTAAAACAGGTAAGTTCCCCCCTTCTCTCCATACTGCATTATGGAAGCTGTTTGAAAATAAAGCGTGAATGGATAACTTGCTGAGGAATTTAAGTAACGCGTGGTTATAAGTATTTATAAAGTTTGTGTTGTCTGGAGCGACACCATTGATGAGCTTTTATTGAGGTGGGAAGTTCACTAATGTCGTAGGGTCATTGTTTTGCGGGTTTGATTTATTATAGAGCTGAAGTGAAGGGTTTTCTTCATTAATTATTTATATTCCAAGTGCGTGGTGGTTTTGGCGCCACAAAATATACCGGATGGTAATCCGGGCAAAATAAAATATCTTCATTTCTGAGCGGATTAAAAAATTTGAATATGATTTTCATTCAAATAATTTACTACGATATAAATAGACATCAAAGTTATGATTAGATGGAAGTATACTGAAATATTTAGTTATTTTAGATTATAGATACTTATATTTTTGAAATTAAGTTAATTAAGTTTTTTTCTTCATTTTAATTTTGAACATATAAGTAGAAACATAATAATTATTTTTTATCATTGTTTTGATAAAAAATTATAATATTACATAAGAATCAACGATTTTTTAAGATCTCATTTTTGAAGTTCTTTGTTAATTTTTTTTTTCTTTTTAATATTAATGGATTATCTCTAAAATATTATTATTTTATTAGTTTCTATCTAAAGTCTACATAATATTAAAATTAATTCTAAAAATGCCTCAATATTACGGTATACACGAAATATTAATACCACATATAAAATTTTTCTAAAAATTCAAAATACTACTAATGGTAAGTGTGTAAAATTTAAATAAAATAGGTAAACTGCCAAATAATATTAGATAATGTATTATTTAGCAGTTTACCTATTTTATTTAAATTTTACACACTTACCATTAGTATTCTTTGGGATTGATAATCTTAATTTGACGCATATCGTCGAATATCGAAGAGCTTCAAAATGAACTTATTTGTTTGAACATTTTTTCAATAAAGCACGTTTGGAAAACAAAGGCTATAGTTTCTCCTTAAACAAGTTGACATCAAATTAGTTCTCGCAGATAATAAATGTATGTAAGTGAAATCATTGAGAGAGGATTTATAAAAAAAATAGTGCTATGAAAGACGCAAATGTTGACTTTTCAAAAAAATGTTGGACACTTTGGAAAATTCACTTATCATTTCCAGATATTCTGTATGTACAGCAAATATATCCAACCAATATAACCAATGGTTTAAATAACGTGGAAATGTCGTTATTTTCACTAAAAAAACATTTACAAACGTTTACAAAAGTATTTTTCAACATTAAAAAAATATTTTACAATTCAATTTTCTTTTCAAATTATAGTAATAATTCAGTGATGATTAATTATATACCTACAAAATAGCGAAATTTCGAGAGACAACTACCCTGTGAGCTGTCGACCAACCAGCAGTGAATTTACACCCAAAAAACTTATAGCAGACGTTCACAGAGTCCAAGTGCAGGTGACCAGACATATACCGATTTCGAGCTTGTAAGCTCGCTAAACCGATGATAATCGTGACTGCTTGATTTTATATAATTTTATATCCAGTCTACAAAGGATATAAGTATAGGACATAGAGAATAAAATAACTAGAAAACGTTTTATTATAAATATTACGTAAAACGTTTTACAAACGTTGCACTTAACGTGTACTTATATCTTTTTAAAGTATAAAACTGTATTACATACATCGTGAAGAAAACGTTACCAGAAAGCATCCTATTTCGGTATTTATTTCTACCTTCAGTTGAAAACATGTGTAGTATCAACGTATTTTATATGTTTTATTTTATGTTACGTTGGTATAGAAAACGTGGATAATATATTAAATTCAGTGTATTTAAATAGTTTAATTCTACGTTTTATAAACATTGCATTTAACGCACACGTTAAGTATTATTATTATAATATAAACATATATAATACATTTGTGTACAGCAGTCTAATAAATGTTATAAAAAACGTACATTTCTAGTGTTCACATCAACCTCTAGATGAAATGCGAATATTATTAACGTGTTTTAAACGATATATTTTATACGCTTTTGATAATGTTATATACGGTTATTTTTTATTTATATTTTTAAATATTTTTAAAACAGATACCATATGATGAAACACAGGTACCACCGATAGAAATATTTTTTATTAAAATATTAACAAAAATTGTACGTATCTAGAAAATGTATTCCGAAAAAGAAATAATAAGTATTTCCAGTTTCACATAATTAATTATTTCATTCATAAAATAAGTAAATAACATTATTTAATGATTACCTTCAACAGTGGTTTAAAGAAATAAAAATGCATTGTGCATTCTTTACAGAATACGTTAAAAACTTCTGGACAAAATTAGCGACCCAACCAGGAAAAATAATTTTATAAATTTCAGGTTATACCACCATTCAGTTTTATTGTTCTATCATTTTTGCTTTCGAAATACAAATTTGTTTTATTATAGGGGCAAGTACCATTATTTTGTTGTCAGCAACTGAAATATTTTATAAATTTATCACAACGCTTTGGCAACTAAATCATAAAACAATTTATACTGCAAATATATAACTATTTTATAACATTTATGTTGACAAGCTTATAAAACATTTTAGTTAATAAAACTAAAGTGTTTTATAATAATTATTTAGTAATGTTCCATAATATTTTTAAACGCGCTGTAAATAAATAATATAGGTAATTGCTCCTTAGATGTGGATTGTCAACCTATAAAGCTATTGTATTAAAAGATTGAAGGCAATTTGACTTCTAAGAGCAAATAACTGTGTGATTCACTATAATATAGTTATTATTTATCATACATCATAAATGTAGCCGTATTGAATAGTCAAAGAGATGATGATTTTAACGGTATTGGCGTTAGTTTTAACGTCAAAAACCAATTTCAATTATGATAATATTGAAAATAATTACATCACAAGCAGCGCATGTAAAATTCACTAGATATGTACCATATAAATCAAAATAAAAATTTTCCCCACAATAATATCGCTTTGGCAAACGCGTAAAATAATATTGAGTATGTGCATTCTAGTTGCATACATTGTGATTAAACAGAAATGTTCGTTAAAACTAACGATAACGATAGATATAAATATATCTTGTGATACCTTTACAATGCAGTTAATAAATAAAAAAAATAAAAATTTTGTTGCTTGATTTTATGCTACAAGAATATCGTATTATTGCTACTAAAGATACCAAAATAAAGCCCTTATAAAATTGTTTAGTTGATCTGTTGCTATTATATAACTATTTTTTAATAGTTTCCAACAGGCCTCTCAAATCCTTAGCTGGGACTAAAGTACTTTATAATGATGTGCCCATTTTGATTAAATTATTGCTGTATAAATATTCTTTTTCTACACCCGTATTATAACAATGTACTTATATGCCCATAATCCGTTTCATAATGATACCCATTACGATACAGATTTTTCATTACGATACAGATTTTTAAACAATAGAAACCCATAATTTTTCAATCAAGCATGCTGTGCATTTGACGTTTATCCTAGATTCTTATGTAATTATTTTAGATGTCAAAATCAGTACGTATTAAATTTTCGTAGATACCTAGCTAAACTTCGATAATTTATCAAAATGTCTGATATCAGCGATATAGAAGAATTACCATCGACTCCTCCACACATATCGGAGAAAGCAGAAAATGCAGTTCATACGAATAATTACTGTTACCTATTGTGTTCAATAAAAATATAAAATTTATGGTTTTTGATTATTTATCGGGTGTAGAAAAAATAGCGTATGCAACTCTCATGTAATGGTTATTAATACACAAGCATTAACCGGGATACGAAACGAGCCGAAGGCGAGTTTCGTATGGTTTATGCGTTACATGATCGTTGCATAATATACTATTACAATATTTTTCTGACATGCTGTTTTATAAGATAATAACCAAATTGCTAGTTACTCACTAACATTGTTTAATAACATTCAAAGATAATGTGATATGATAATAACTTTTAATCTACTGACTGTTTTACAAATAAGGTTCGCTTATTTATTTCTCAAGTAATTGTATAAACTCAATTTGTAAGTTTTCATTATAATTTAAGTTAACTGTATTACAATTTATATATTAATTAAGTTTAATAAAGTGGTGTGTTAATCTTGTCCAGGAGTTAATTCAATTAATATACAACGTATTTCTAGATACACTTGTTTTCTTAGTGTAATACTATACACGAAACGTTTGGTTTAATTACCATGCAATCCTTCTTAATCAACCTTCCTCACGCAATTCGCCATCGGCTTTCTTGGAATTGCATTTAGGAGAAATGCAATCTAGGAAAAAGAAAAATAAACTCAACACGGCTCTTTGAAGGTTGAATTCGATACAAGTGAAGCCGTTATCTGGCCGCAGGAATACATTACAATATTTCTCCGGGATCCTCCGGGACTTTACGATAAACTTAGCGGCGCTGTTATAACGATAGCAGAGCTTAACAGGCAGTTTTATGGCTTATTCCAGATTTTCGTAAAAACGTTGAGCTCCAACCGCGGCCGTCCGTCGGTGATATATTTTATCCATGAGTAAAATGTTTCTTTAGCGATACGTATTTGCATAAGATCAATTCATGGTTTGATAATTATGAATTCGTATACACCAATCTCCAACCTTATGGAAAAACATTAGAACAACAAATAGCAACTTCAAAGCAAGTAAAAGAAACATTCAGTGGACTAAATTGTAGAGAAAAAAATTCACCTCCAGGTGTTCCAAAAATTATTTCATGAATTTCAATGCAAGCATTAATACCAAGTTAGTGGAAAAGTACAAAATCTCTTACATTTTGGCGCATAGGTTAAATCAAGATTCACTGTTTTTTTTTTCTCAGGTACGTTTTTTATTAATACTAATAAGTTTAATGATGTGTTAAAATTATTTTGCTTTTCTATATAAAAATTAGATGTGGCTCACACGATCATTCATTCCCATTTAATGCAATATACATAGATAACTGAAAACTCCGACATGAGAAGAAAGAATTTGAAGAAATTAAAAAAAATACAATGACTTACTACAATATAATAATTTTTTTTATTTATAAAAAAAATTACTATAATGTGTAATAAAGTATCTGATTTAATTATTTTTATTTCGACTTTAATTACTTTAATTATCCAATAGGTAGGTATATTTTCATTCATAATTCAAATATAAGCCCTGTTAATTTAAAATCAGAAAAGCTGTTCGAAACTTACCAGGCAACCTAATCCTTTTTAATAACCTTAGTCTTCATGGACGCGAAGTTCGTGAAAATTCTGGAGAATTTTGCAGAATTTGATTTAAATTATTAATGACGGGACAGTGACAATCGTGAATTCCGCAAAGCAGGAATATTGTCACTATTTTCATCGTGGGATTAGTAAGTTTCACTTGAGCTTCTGACAATCTATTATGACAGTCAAAGACAGTTTCATGATGAAAATTATAGCAGTTTCCAAAATTCCCGCCATTAAATAATTTGTGCGAATTTTCGGGAATTTCGCGTCAACAAGGCTTAATGCAAACGAAGGTCAACTAGTTGAAAATCATTACACTGAAAAAATAATTTATTTATGAACAATGAGGTTTATTAAATATCTATTTAATGTATATTGAAATATTGTGAATATATTTATCAATTGAGTATATATTTATCATTACAGACTGAATAATATATAATAAATATATATATATATATATATATATATATATATATGAAAATATTTTAATAATAACTATTTGTGTTATTATATACCATAGTATTCTAAAGACGAATAGATAGGTACATTAGTAGCAAATAATATTATTTGGTATGTGGTACTGTAACTTATTATTAAATAATAATGTGTCATAATAAAATTATTGTTATTACTATTAAAATTATGTTTATTTTCTATTACAATTTCTTTGGTCAATGTTAAAAATAAAAATATTATTACAAATTAATAAAATTTTATTACATCTGGGTGTTCGGAAAGGTTATATCAGAAATGAAAGAACATACAGCTTCTTATGGAATTATTCGCATTCGCATTCGAAGTAATAATAGGTTGAAGAATAAATTTCAATTATAACTTTAAAACCGCTGCCATGACAACAATAATGAAATTTAAACAATTAAAGTAACCCATAGTAATATGCATTTCCAAGTTTAAATTAATATTCAATATGCCTGCATTGTACAGGAGCAGACGAAATTATCTATTTAAAGTTATACATACATCAATTCCGCTCTTATTTTGTTAAAATGTATAATGCGGACATATTGAATATCAGTTTAAATTTGAAAATGAGGGAGTTACTTTAATTACCTAAATTTTATTGTTGTTATGGTAACGGTTTAAATGTTATAATTGAAATAGTCCAGAACGATGCCCGATGGACAAAATTTTTATATGCAGTACTACAACTATTTTGACCTTCCCTGCATGTCCTTTCATTTTTGACATAACATCTCCAGACACCCTGTATATACTATACATTATTACACATTATACAAAAAATTATTATTAAATAAATCATAACAAAAAATCCATTCATTCACACGTCTTGAGTATTAATAGTACCTTATAGATATGTTTCAATATCTATATAAATTACACACGTCAAAAGCCTTGGACCCTCATTCTTGTTATAGTAATCTTTTTGTAAGAAAAACCAAATACATTTATAAAAATATATTGTTTTCTGATTTTTTTTTTTTTTTTGTAAAAAGAATATGTTCGATAAACTGAGTACTTAGAAAATTAAAAACCAGCAAATGTGTGACATTTTTGACAACATTTATTGAATCAAAAAGAAGTGACAAAGCAAGTTCTCTACTTGACTAATAGTCGGTATGACCTCCACCACGTTCCAATAGCACATTGACACGTCTGTGCATTGAGATAATAATCAAACGGTTAACGCTCTCGTGCTACATTCCTCTTCTGTCGCCACGACTAACTCATCTGCAGTTTGACGTGGAGGAATATGATTATGAATGGCTCTAACAACGAAATCCCACATGTTTTCAATAGGATTCATGTCATGAGAGTTGGCTGGCCAATCTAATCAATTGATATGTCCTGCTTCGAGTGTCTCTTGAACACTTCTTCATATATGTGTATTATTCGCACAACAGATGATCTAGGAATGCCCAACATGTTCGATATCTGATGATTAGAATGTCCCAAGTCATGTAAAACAGTCATTCTTGCTCGGGTAAACGCAGAAATTTCACGAACTGGCATTATAATGTACAAAAATTCAAAGGGACACTTGGCTAAATAAAGGTTCATGATCTGCAATTTTTTATTGTCTTTTTTGTTCCCTAAGTACATGTACTTTTTACCACATTAAGAAAAACCACTAGGTTTAATTGAATCATTTTATATACAGGAGGTCCAAGACTTTTGGCGTTGTGTGTATATTCATAATATATACAAGACAACTGTATAGGCTAGGATTGAAACACCATCGGTCCATGAGTTTCTAAGACTAAAATAAATTAATGAGTAATTAATAATTTCACATATACAATAGGCAGATATAGAAATTTGTCATTTTCGAATAACCGGGTAAATTGCTTTTTTTTCCCTGAACTTGATCACCCTGTATCTCTGTTGAAGAACGATCTTAAAATTTCGTAAACTTACTGAAGTTTGACTATTTAAACTTGACTAACCCTGTAGATATACTGAAATTAAATATTTTCTCCAAAATTTAGTCCGAAATCATAGTTATTAAATTAGTTCTTAGAAAGAAGTAATGATTGTATAATTTATTCATAAACATATCGAGTATTCTTTATAAAAAAATAAATAAATAGAAAATAACAACAATAACTGTTGCTACTACTATTACTGCCCTAACAGACACCAATGAGTAATTCATTGAAGCTTTATTTGCGAATTTAGATTTAATTTTTAATTAATTGTTCAGTATCGCCAACAGTAAAAAAATGTCTCCCCCGTGACAATGTTCGCACATTGCCGTGACCAGGATTCGAACCTGGGTTACTACGGCCACAACGTAGGGTCCTAACCACTAGACGATCACGGCTATAGGAGACGATAGATTCGATTGAAGTTGGACAAGTTAATATGATTTGTTCCGCTCCAGTTCCGATAATGGAACAATCTAACAATAGTGTTTTTGTTCGGCCAAGCAATTTAATTCTGATTTCAATTTGTATTGAGGCGAGACCGTAAAAATCAATACCCGATGTATGATTTGAGTAAATAGGTAGATATATTATGTTCAGTTCAATAAATCACAATCTAAATTGTTATTGTTACTTTAATATTTAAAATGCAAATAATGATTGCTTTAAAAAATATATCATTTCCTCCATATTTTGTGGCAATTTTATGCACTCAATTGTATTGCACATAATTATATTGAACATTAATGTTCAGTCTTGTTTATTTCCTTTTTAACCATAGTTGTTGGTGTTGTTGAAAACAGTGCGGATAACACATAGTACTCAGGTCTGATGACCCATTGTGCATGCCGCTGACTAGAGCTGCTGAAATCTATCTAATGCCTTTATGACAAACAAAAACTAAACCTTTTGAACAATGTTGCTTACATAAGAAGTGATAGATCCGAGAAAATGCTTTATTTAATTTTATACGATAATTTTCTTATTAATTGGATAATTGTACTTAAATTTTGGAAAAAAAGACACGAATACTGATCTTGAGATAAATATAAAAGGCGTTCAGATTTTTTTAAGGATAGAGATTTTTTAAAAGTGATTAGTAATTTTAAAACAACCTTCGAAAAAGGGGGTATATTTGTTGCATGTTGCCAAAATGCACCATGTTGGAGAAAACTGCTTTAAGCATATATGTTATGCTTGGAAATTAATATATAAATTATAACAAATTATTAATTCAAAAAGTTATTACAATTTTACAAATTTACCTCTAGTAAAGTAGCTGTCTGGCGAATATTTCAAAAATAAATTTAAAATAAAAATGTTGTATGTGTTGTTGCGTTTAAGTTTAAGTGGTTATTTTTTTATTTTATCATTTTTTAAATATTTAAAATAAAGAAGTTAAGTGTCGATATAAACGGAAACGCTGGAGAGTTCTAGATATTGAGACACCCTGTACACACCACATTAACTTACTGAACAACAGCTAAGTAATTGTAACAACTTAACCAACAAAGTTGAAAATTTTATATTTAAAACCCGCACTTCTTTCACATATCTCAAGTCCGGACTCGACGACGACCTATATATTTAAATATACTTTATTTATATTAAAACAAATTTAATCTTATTCATGCCAGCTAATAAACAGAAATAACCCATTTACTTAACTGCAGGGCCTCGATTCTCGAGTTTAGTAGAACAAATTCCCTCTGAAAGTGACGTAAATTCTCATGGGAAAATGGAAATATGTATTCTTGACCATTCTCATTATAGTTATTTCCCACAACAAATTAGAGAATTTTTTCGCATGGGTTTCGTTAAAAGAATATAAAGTTTCAAGAAATTTAAATATACATATAGCTAATATACTCAGAAATTTTTTAAGTTTAGACTTACAGTAGGTTTACAACAGAACAGTTGCAATGAAATCGTACATTAGATAGACACGCAGTTGGAAGCAACGTCATATTACTACGTTTATTTTGACAGCTTAAAAAGTATTCTACAGTGATTACACTCAAGTGATGCTACTTCTATTTTATATCCTCAACGGATATTTAACGATCCTAGGATTCGCGAAGTAGCATACATACATTTTAATTATTCACGAATACCTTCAGTTATTGAAGGAACTGTGACAGCATCAGAATATTCAATAAATAACACAATAAATAATATTTTTTATTTGCGACAGTTTAGTTCCCAGTTATAAGGACCTAGCGCTGAAGAAAAAAATCGATCCCGTTTTGCAGAACAATCTGGGATTTCTTCACTTTATGTCGTACAGTAGATCTTTTTGATGGCAAAGAAGTAGATTTTTCTGAACCCACCCTAAATGTGTCATCCATCATCATCATATGTCGACCTTGAATACGCGTTTTCGAAACCGAAATCGAATGCGTACTCTTAAGTGATATGTGCTCTTAGGCGTTTCAACCCTATCCCCTCTAAATTAAATACTTGAATCTTCTTTTTTATAGGTTACATATAGGATCCAACTATTTCTACATTATGTTTACATCATCCTGCATTTACTTTAAACAGAGCTTACATGAAGAACTTACATTATATCTGAATACATTATATATCCACTAGAAAACACTATTCCCGGCAAGACTAAATGAATTCAAGGCAAAAATAACTGTTATATAACTGGCACCATTGCAGATTTCATTCCTCGGTGCAGAATAACTTTTCATACATGAATTTATTTCCATGTATTAAGAGCGCTCGTTGCGCGGCGCAAAAAATAACGATTTTTATTAGCGCTCCACAAATATTCTCCTAGGTTAGAGCAGAACTGCTGATTTCCCGTCTTCATTGAAATTCCTACACGGTAACGGAAGGCCTTCCTGTTCTGTCGGTTAAAACAAAAACTGCTTCCTCTCGGAATTCGTTGAAATTCTTGAAAACTTTGTGTTTTTCTGAAATCAGTTATGCTTTTATACACATCCAATGGTTTCTCCAAAACACAGAATGCTAATTTTTATTATTTATTATTATTATTTTTTTTTTTTTTGAAAACGTTGGGTTGGAAAATTAATATACAGGGTGTCCGAAAAGTAATGGGACCCAGCTTAAACATAGCTTCCTGTGATCAAATAGAAGAATAGCTTAGTCCAAAAGTGCCTCACTTAGAAGTTACAGGGCTTCAAAAAAACTTACTTTACGTTACTTTATTATCAGCTTCTTCGATTTCCGCTGGAAGAAATTAATTCTCTTGGTCACTTTCCATGTCACGAGATTTGAAGTAACTTGTCAACAAAGGATTAAACTTTCATTGTTTAAGAAAACAAAGTTATGCTACCTTTGCACTCCACTTTGGCGACAAGACAGTTTATTGAACCAATGTCATCTAAATCGCAGCAGCTGTGCTTTTTCTAGTCTGCTCCTTTGCTCGTTTGCTGTGACTCACCGTGCATGGCAGCACTCTACAGCACAAATGACGTAGTGGGACATAGCTGTCAATTGTTTCATAGAAATTATGGTAAATGTTAAATATCCGTTAAGGTGTACGTTTCTGTTTACATCTGATTTTTAAATTAATAAATTGGTACAACCTAAGTATTGTGTGCTATGGTGAAAATGCAGGAGTATCAATCCATTACTATTACGTATGTAGTTTTTATGAAAAATATTAAATATCTAGACATGAAAGTTTTGTGTGAAGTATTGGAGCGGTATCAGTGCCGCGTATTTTAATGTTTTACAATAGTAAATACATACATTTTTCCATACCAAATTAAATAAATAGGTTCTATTAAAAGATAAGCTATTATAGTGTCACTATGAAATGTCAAATTTTGACATTTATGGCATGATCTGTACGTTTCCAAATACTAACATTGCTGTCGCCACACTACAGCACATTACAGAATTCTATATTGAAAGTCAGGTGATTCTACAAACAAATATTACAAAGGCGACGCGATTTGGCAGACGACGATTGAACAAAGGGAATGATAAGTGAAATCATAGTTCTCCTGACGGTAGATGTTGCCGCTATGATAAAATGGATGGAAAATGGGTTCAATAATAATGTAACTATTGAAACTTGCAAAATGGAACAAAATTAGGGGGCGGTGGCCCCTCTTGCCTCTCTGGCTTCACCCATGTCAGCTACCTTTGAAGTAAAGCTAACTCGTCAATCTCTACTTTAAAGAATATAGGTTGGTATACTTTGAGATAGTAGGTACCTATATTGCGTTTTTCTTAAAAAACGATTCACTTTCAATTATTTCAAGAAGAGGGCATATTTTTTTATTAACATTATTAATAATTTATGTCTACAATGACTCCAGAAAAAGCCGTAGGTCTCTACATCTAGTAGATGTATGTATGTTTTGAGAGTAAAATTTAATTCTAAATAATTATTGTCTATAAAATCTTATATCTTTTCATATAAAATGTTCTTTTTTTAACTTTCCGAAAGACAATTAAGTACTTATCAAAATCTAATATACCTAAATGCCTTCCATAAGACGCGACGCGTAGATACTTTGTACAATCTATTGCAATAATAATGACACTATTTAAAATGAATTTAGCGATTTATTTTGAACTGCTAACGCATTCGTATACTTTAAACTTTTAACATTAGTTCTTAGTTGTTCCAATCAGCAATAGAGATCTAATGAAATTTCTGTCCAGAAGTTCAAAATCTGATTGCAGGGAATGCCATTATTATTGCAAAAGCTGGTACCTGTTACTGTATAATCATTGCTCGCGCCATTCCAGGACACAGAATGAAATATAATACTCTTGCTAGAATGAAGGAAACAAACAATACATCATTAACAATAACGTCTGTTCTCGAATTCGGTAAGTCCCTAACAAATGAAGTCATATTACATCCCTTACAGTTGGATTAGAGGGATGAGCAAACCCGATTAATATCAACTAACTTTAATGGCGTTTGTATTTTACGACAGAAAGTGAAATATATGAGGAATAAGTAAACCTTTGAATAGAGTCAATTACGCCATCATTCAGAAGCTGTAGCTGTGCAACTCCCGTATCCCATTTCTAACTGTCAGATGATGATAATGAACTTCTTACTGCGATAGTAACTTCAGCTAAGCGTTCACCGACAAGGCTGCAAACGCCGCATTAAATGCAAATTTTCTACGTAATCCAGGCATCAGATAATGAAAATCATTTAGTTTTTTAGTTCTTATGAATAATTGTATCATAATTTTGTTGATATTTAAATATTATATAATGTAATTAATAATGTAATAATAAGATAAACTAAAATACAAACAAATAATATTTTCCTGTTACGAATGTTGCTACTTTTTAAATAAAAAGAGTAAAGTAAAATGATTATTCTCTTTCGGAAAACTTTTACACTTTTTGATAAAATAACTCAAGCAACAACCTTTTAAAATTATAACCACAGGTAAAAAAACTAATCGAATGCACTTTGTAACCAAATATATACCTAAGTATGCTAAAGAAATGGATCCATAAGCATGCTAATCATTAATAATTATCTACAAAAATAATATATTTATCTAATATGTATACACAGGGTGTCCCTAAAAGGTCTTTCCAACGCTCGACCAGATACAGTGCGGCTCAGAATAAGTCGATTTAGCTAAACTTACTTTAGTTCAAAATTGCCCCGTTTAGGCGCTATACGACCCTGAAGTTGCAATTTTGAAATCGTTTTTTTGTTATAAATTTAAAACCGTTCTATAGGAAAATAAACCCCATATCAAAATTATGAGTGATATCATTCCATTGGCATGGAACTTGGGTTTTTTAGTAATTACACCTTCAATAATTCTACGCCAATAAAAAAAGGTTTCGTATAAAATTTACATTAAGTAAATTATTTACTACAAAAAAGATACTCTTGATAAGACTCAATTACTCTCGTGGTTTATTCGAAATTTGTAATTTTAATCATTGGCAGCAATTTTGATATAAAAATTAAATTAGGAAAAAATTATTCACAATTGTTCCTGATATTCTTGAAATAAAAATTAGACTTTTTAACAAACACGCTTATTCGTTTCCGCGCATTTCATATGTTTTATGCACAAGTTTCCAGGTACTTGCCTTTATGCAAATAATTTTAATGGTTGGTTGGTTGGTAAACAAAACTTATGACATTCAAGACACCTAAATTATTACTAAGACTGAAAAGTTTGACGTTTACTTAATAATTTAAATTAAATTTTCATTTTTCCTGGCATACAATACACCAGTGCAAAATATATCGATATGTTATTAGTTTTTTATTGAGAAGGAGATGGTCGAGAGTGTGTCAGAGTATATGCTGCACTGGTGTATTGTATGTCCATGAAAAATGAAAATTTAATTCAAAGTATTAAGTAAACGTCAAACTTTTCAATCTTAATAATAATTTAGGTGCCTTAAATGTAAGTTTCATTTACCAACCAACCAACAGTCAAAATTATTTGCATAAAGGCAAGTACCTGAAAACTTGTGAAAAAACTATATGGAATGCGCGGAAACGAATAAGCGTGTTTGTTCAAAAGTCTAATTTTTATTTCAAAAATATCAGGAACAATTGTGAATAATTTTTTTCTAATTTAAATAATCGAGTATTATCAAGAGTATTTTTTCTGTAGTAAATAATTTACTTAATCTAAATTTTATACTAAAAAATATTTTCTTCCATTGGCGTAGAATTATCGAAGGTGCAAAATTGCAACTTCAGGGTCGTATAGCGCCTAAACGGGGCAATTTTGAACTAAGGCAAATTTTGCTAAATCGACTTATTTTGAGCCGCACTGTATCTGGTCGAGCGTTGTAAAGACCTTTTAGGGGCACCCTGTGTATTCTAGACATATTGTTAGTATAAATGTCAAACTCGAAAATTACAGATATTTTCGTAGTATTACCTCCATACAATATATTATTTATAATGTAACTTGATATTGAAGAAGGCAACCTCATGTTGTCTTTCTTATTGGTTTAGAAAGTTACAATAACGTACTCTATACATCTTCAAATCTCTTTGGTGGTATCATTAGTCAAGAAAGGTAGTTCATGTACCATCATGTTATTTGAATCGAATTAAGTTTTACATCATTTAAAAACACGTGTTTAGCCTTTAGCTTTATAATGGTGATAGTTATTTCACTAACTATATCTTCATTTGATGTAAAAAAATAATACATGTTTGTCAACAATGACATAATAATAAAAGAATCCAAGTAAATGCCGGAAAGGAATTCCTAAGCGGACTGTTAATGTTGGTTCGTACGTTACCAACCATGGAAAATTCTAAACTACAATACTAAGGGTAGTATTACACTTTTCATTACACAAAACTTACTGTTCTTGTTAAATAACAAGGTATCTTGCTGACAAATAACAATTTATATTTTATTATTGCGAAATGATTTTACAAGAGGATGATATGTTCGGATCTCCTCTCTTATCATGAATTCATTATACCGAGGACTGAAATTTAGCAACGTTGCAAATAGTTGCAATAACACTGTTTCTTTTAAGATAGAATAGATACAGAATTAAATGAGGAAAAATAATATATATAAACATAGTTTACTATATATACAGTAATAAGTATTTACCCTTCCTATTTTACAATAAAGGTATATGTCTTTAACACAACAGTAAAATAATATATTGTTACCAAGCACATGAATGAAACGTCAGTACATACTAAAAATAAGATAGTACATGGAGACAAGTTAATTCGAAATGATCGATTCTATGAGGCCGTAGCACAACAAATATAAACAAACCTCTTTTATGTCAGTTTCGACTTGAAATATTATAGGTATTTATAAATGTTTTCCAGACTGAACAAGTCTACAGCAGTTAGTGCGTTTTTTACAACCGTAAACATTCATAATATGCCTCATTATTTTTGTTTTTGCTATCTTGAAATACGGCAGTAGACAAAGTGACAGCGCTTACTTTAATAATATCTGCTTTTCAACGATATTAAAGTTTTAATATAAAAGCCTCTTACTCCTTGTCTGATTAAAAGTTAGTAAAAATTTGTTTGTTGAGTAGTAAGTCTGCATTACCCGGTTGTATTTAAATAAATGATTATTTTTTCATAACGCGAAATATTATACAGTAGGAATAACCCAAATGTAACGTAGCCTAATTAAAAACTTTTACACGTAACTTTATTATTTAATGAGTTTTCCAAAAAGGATCATTAGATTATAATTTTAACTAAGTAAATATCCTGAAACCATATTCAGTTTCCCTTTCCTACGTATCATAAAATAGTGAAAGATAGAATGCTTAGATATCTGCATAATGAAAACAGTGATTTAGAAAAGTTCAACTGAATAGAAAATTCTCGTTTTTGTTTTATTTTGTTAGCAATAAGTATCAACAAAATCGATAACGTCAATATATATTTTTTAAATCTCTCAAAACACTGTATAACTACTGAGTTGATATAAGCAGAAATGACATGTGTTCATTTTTTCTCAAAATTGGGTTATTGCAAAAAAATGAGTCGACACAGGTCGTCGTATCATGTGATGAATGAACAGTATATATATATATATATATATATATATATATATATATCCAATATTGGTTTCATTATAGTATATTACACTATTAGGTTGGTAAGTGGGGTATAACAGTTAGCCACTTAACAACCGTATAATGTATAACGTTTTTCGCACAATCGCATTTATCAAATAAAATAATAAAAAAAAATATTTTGATTGCTGAAATGGCGTGGCCTCTCTAGCGTGTTTTGAATTTATTTTGTTGGAAACCAAAAAAACAATTTGAAGTTTGACCCGGACAAGCATCAATAATATGAATATTCGTATGATCCCTGTAAATATTGTACGGAAGTGCTTAATCAATTCTTTAAGATTGGATTACCAAAAAGACTCGGTAAGATATATTCGTCGGCTTTCGTCCGAAAATCAGAAGCTCATCGTCTTATACTTTGTAAAACTCTTATGACGCACGATCCCGCAGAGAAGGGGAGAGTGATTTTTAGGTAGCGTTGTCACCTGAGATGAAACGTGGCTATATTTTTATACCTCGGAATCAATACAAACAAGCAAGGAATTGTGACAACCTAAACCTAAAAGTGGCACACAGAAAACATCGTGTACCATTGCCAGCTCCTTAAAATCAACAAAATTGGTTTTCCGGAAGAAATGTGCTTATCTTAAGTGTGATTATTTCTTCAAGACAATACTACCACCCATAGTTATTTTGACAATAAAAAGTAGAAAAAATCCATTGGCAAGCTATCTTAAATTTAGAATACTTAATGAAGAAATGCAAGTACGCTATTTTGATACGACCAACTTAATTTTTTAATGACGAAATAAAACCTCCAGTTCCATGGTTAAAATATATTAATAAAGTAGAGATTATGTAGAAAACTAAGGTATATTATTACAGGGTAATTTTGAAAGGATGGTAGTAATTTTAGTGTACGCTTACTTATTCTAAGAACAAGTGATTCAAAATATAGGCCAATAAAATGTTAATAAACTCGCGACAAGAATTCAGACGACTTACGTCATACGAACAAATGAATAATTCATTGTATTTTCATCAAAATATTTAAGAAACTGCAACTGATAGTAATAAACTATACTGCACTGAAAGTTTGCATTATATATTGCACTAAATTGCAAAAAAGTATTGTTTTTAACGCGTCCAAATATCGAAAATTACGTTGACAATAAAAGCCGGTCCTGTACACTCATAGTAAATGTTCAAAATTTTACCTGAATTTCGCAGTTTATCTGCATACATATTCACAATTCATCGTCATTATTATCATTATTATTAATACACTTGGGCCATTGTTTTATCACTTGTCAGCAAAATAAATTTAACACAATATGATATAACGAATACAGTACAGTATATAGAGTACAAAATACGAAAATTTTAACCATAACATAATTGTTTTCTAACACGTCTAATACGCTGGTTCGGTTGGAATGGAAGTTTAAGGTTAGTAAGGTTACACAAAGGAACGAAATATTCAAAAACGACTGCGCACCATCGTGTCAGATATCCTGTCAATGGCCATATATCGGCCAGCATTCATGAAACAGCCATTCAGTTAAGGTTTTATTACAGAGTCGACAATATTTTGTAAAATGATTTATTTTAATGCCTACTGTCATGACCCCACTTTGAAAATCATCCTGTATTTAATTCTCGTACATTTAATTAAGACAGTTACAGGAAATAATCCATTTCATGGAAACGGTAAACGCCTAATTTTCACTATCTGTAATGGTAAGGGTGCGCCTTAAGAGAGTTATGATGTCACAGACCTTTTTTAAGGAACACCTCGGTACGTAAGAATAATTTACTACTGAACGATTTTAAGCTTAGCTTAAAACAATAAGCTAAAATTTTCAAAACGAAAGTTATTTTATAAAATAAATGATATAGTTATACATTATATCCATGTCTGACACTAATGTACATTTTGATTCTGTAGTGATCGTTATCAGAACATACACAAATATTTTTAGAACGACAAACATGAGGGCATGCTGAAAGGGTCCCAATACACATCAATTAATTTACTAATGGCCGAGTCGCATCATGCAATGTTTGTTTTTGAAAAAGAAGGGTTTTAATCCTTGACATGTCGCGTGCCATAATTAAGTTCTTGTTGATTTATACAAATAATCCATGACGAAGATGTGATGACGAGTAGGCAGGGTGGAACTGTAGTTAATTTTTTATTAACATGAATAAAGTTCTGAAAAACAACTCTTTCAAAACTAATTCAGGGAGTGATACAAATTCAATGGAAAGTTACCTAGGATTCAATTTTTGCAACAATGAAAGGTTCATTCCGATGTCCATCTTAAATGTACAGGATATAGTTACTGTTCATTATTTTAATCATATTACAAACTATTCAAAACATGCTTCAAATATCAATGTTTTATATTCAAAAATTAAAGTACAAGGAATTTTAAAGGACATATGGGCAACAAATAGAGTTGAAAAATGATTTTTGTCTCAATTTCTTTAAAAATAATAGAAGAAAGTATTAGTAGCATAAAAAAACTCGATAGATTTTCATTAGTAGAAGAAAAGTTGAAGAGACATTAATTCTGTCTTTTCCCACCACCAGTGGTTGTAAATTTTAAGGGAGGTTCAGATTGAAACTGAAAAGCTTTCCACGAAATTGAACAGGCCTATCATTTATTAGAGAAACTAGAGCAAGTTTAAATGTAATTATTCCATCGTAAGTCATCGTAAACAGTAAGATAATGAATTAGGAAATACCAGTAAACGTACAAAAGCTTCTGAAACAAAGAATGAACATCTCACAAAATTAAACGGACTGTACGAATCGCTCTGCACACCGATTTTAATATATGGATCTGAGAAATGGATATTGACTGACACAGAGAATAATTCACTGTAAGTAAAAGAAATGATGTATTTGAGAAAAATTGCTTCGATAGAATTGACAGAAAATAAATAATGATATTAGGAAATAGCTAAAAATAACAAATTGAAAGGAGAAAATAAACTAAAATGGAAGAACATCTTTGTAGAATTGATAGCAGCAGATAAGTTAACAAAGACTCTGAACAACGTGTGTGTTGAAATATTGAAGAAAGAAAAAATATGGAGAAAAGCTTGGAACTTGACTAGATATACAAATGACGCAACTTAACGAATGTATATAAAAACCAACATCTCAGAACAAACGAAAATATGAGGATGTGGATTTTTTATAATTTGTCAAATCCAACAAAACGAAATCAAACATTCCAAATAAAAAATTAACTCCACCAACATATCTAAAAATGCAAATTTCTGCTTTACATTAAGTAGTTAGGTGTATCTGATATAACAATGGTTTGTCGGGTTGTTATGCAGTGATCTCGGTAACTGGTCGCTACCAGTAACAGAATTAAAGTGCAGGGATGTGCACTTTAATTATGTTGCTGACAGCGACCAGTTACCGAGATCACTGCATAACAACCCGGAAGCCCACTATATTCAAATAACAACACCGGTCGTGAAAGCCTAGAAACCACTATATTCAGGTGCAGCTTACTGTTCATGATTCTCCTTGTATTTTGACCACTGTATGACTATATATAATTTATTTTCCTACGCCAAAATATATTTCAACAAGTTTGTTGAAGTATGCAATATGTCCCATTTTTCATGGAGCTACCCTGGTATCTCGCTCACCTGATGTCCAAATACTTTTGACATAGCCATATTTGATTATAGTCAGAGGCGTCCGAATAAGATGGAGAAAGGGGGTCGATTTTCCAAAAAAAAAAGTATTCGCGATTTTTTTAGAAAATAACTATACTCGCGTCAAGAATTCAGACGTCTTATGTCACGACTGACGTTATACATTTATTTTTATTGTCAACGTAATTTTTGATATTTGGTCGCGTTAAAAACAATCATTTTTTGCAATTTAGTGCAATATATAATGCAACCTTTTAGTGTAGTATATAGTTTTATTACTATCAGTTTCAGTTTCTTCAATACTTTAATGAAAATATAATGAATTATTCATTTGTTCATATGACGTAAGTCGTCTGAATTCTTGTCGCGATATAGTAATATATTCTTAATCAGTACCTTGAGAAACTTCGTTGTATAAGATTACATCGTTGTGGGTTCAAAGGTGTTTCAGATATGGGCGCACCAAAAACAACTTTTTCAACGGGCTCTCAAATGAAAAAAATGTATTCTCAATTTTTTGTTTAGAATTGCGTATTTTACTGGTACGAAATGATTCTACAACAAAGTAATAATTTCTTATTATTTTGTTTTGAATTTGAAAAATGGTAAATACCTGCACAAATGTACAAATTAGAATTTTTGCCTTATTAAAAAAATAATTATTTTGTTGTGGAATCACTTCATACCAGTAAAATACATAATTATGAACAAAAAATAAAGAATACTTTTTTTTCATTTGAGAGTCCATTTTACAGATACAAATTATTTTAGGTTGAAAAAAATTGTATTTCGACGGCCTGTATCTGAAACATCTTTGAATCCACAACGATGTAATCTTGTACAAGGGGGTTTGTAAAGGTGTTGATTAAGAATATCTTATTAGTTTTTTTCTAAAAAAATCGCTAATACTTTTTTTATAAATCAACTTCCTTTCTCCATATTAGAAGTGGACGCCTCTAACTATAATCAAATATCGCTACGTCTAAAGAGTCACATTATAAGTATATATATATATATATATATATATATATATATATATATATATATATATATATATATATATATATATAAGTAAGTATTATTCACTATCAAAGTTTCAAAGTATTCGGATATGAGGTGAGCGAGCTACCAAGATGGCTCTAAGAAAAGTGGGACACATTGTATATGTATTTTTTTATTAAATATTTTAGACATAGTTATATGTATAAGTACTTACAAATAAAAATTAGTGTCATTTTTTTTTAATTTCAGTTAAAATGAGAGCTGCCATCGCCATTCTAGCTTTCTGTCTCTTAGCCCAAAAGACCCATGGTTGGGGAGGACTTTTTAACAGATTCTCTCCAGAAATGCTTGCCAACATGGGATATGGAGGTCACGGTGGTGGATTCATATCAGTAAGTTGGCAATTTAGTTTGCATAGTTTTATCAATAAGTAACTTTACTCAATTTTACTAGTAAAATCATTGCAAAATGTTGAAAATGAAATTAAATTCAAAGGAATATTTTCAAGCGAAACATGACTAGATGACAATATAAATAAGTACAACATGTTCATTTTCAATAAATACCATAAATTGTGACGTGCCAAAACTTTTTTTATTTTAAAAGTTTTTGAGGTCAACAAAAATGTTATTTGTCAAAATAATTCCGTTGCCAGAGATAAAATTAGATTAGATATAAACAACTAAAAAAATTAAATAATAATTTGAAACAAATTTAAAATTCGATATTACACTAATACTTTTATTTTTAAATGTTGAGATCGAAACTAAAGAACTATTCAGTTTTTATAAAATTAAATATAAAGTCACTTCGTAATTGTACTAGTACACATTCTCATAATTTTTAGACATTCTGTGTATGAAAATCTAAACTGGTATATAGTAATGCATGAACAAATTATATATCAACCTTTTTTCTAAATTTAAACCATTATTTATGAAAGCTGACATGCTCCCATCCTTATTTGAAATTCCTTACTGACAACAATTTTTTATTTTTCTCTTTGAGATGAAAACTTTTTACACGCAAGACGCTAGAGCGTTATTTTCTTTTAATTTAAAAAAATGCTTTTCGTAAAATACAAATACAAATACTCTTACTGAAAAAAAGTCATTTTACCTTTTATAACGAATGAAGTTTTCTAAAAAAAAGGTTAACAATAATGTCCACTTAACTTAATTTCAACATGACTATACCGTATAATATTTCCGCATTCTCATTGGTTTATGTGGCATATTCTTTTGTAAAATACTATGTTTAAACTATGTTTAAGATGCTCTTATATTAGTAACCAATCATTAGTAATATACCTACATTACTCCACCTTATATTATATCCATAACAAAATTAGCATAATCAATTACTGAACATTTGATTATTGTTGTTGCAGTAGCAGATAAAAGTAATATAAACTTTAGTTTTTACTCATAAATGACTGACATGGAAACAAGATGTTTAAGTAAATTTTAATTAAACGTTTTTACTTAATTGCTGAGTTTATTTACCTTTATTAAAAAACAAAGAAGAAGAAAAACAAACGCCAATTTTTTATAACTAACTAACCGGAAAAAAGTTAATGTTAATCAAATTATTAATTCAACAAATAACAGAAACGACAGTAACACTCTTTATCGTTTTAAAATCCCAAAATACAAGATCCATAAACGGTATATAACATAAAAAAAAATTGTTGGTGACGTAGTAATATCACAACTTTTTAATAATTTTATACTTTAAATTAACTACCACAGCCAACTAGAATTATAGATTCTACTTGCAAACTAGGCTACTTCCTCAATTCTAACCCAAAATCCGATTTATTTTTCTTCGTGGTGAGTGTTGTATCTCTTATATCTTATACCAGTTCCGTGATATAAAAATAAGCAATTCAATTTAAGAATCAATTTAGGTAAAATGCGAGGACCACAAAAGTTATGTTTTTCTCCTAAATATAAATAAGATATTCCAGGCTATCCTCAAACGTACATTGAATTCTAATGCTATTGTCGGAGAAACAAACAAAAAATCGATCCGCAACGAAAAAACGTCGCCTATATTTGCATATCTCGATTTTATTGTCGTGGGGTAGAAAACTGAGCTCGTCTTATCTTTATGTCGTAGTAATTTGAAAGTTATAAAAACAGGGAAAAGGAGGAGGATTAATACCACTGGCGAAACAACAAAAGTTGCAAGCGGGACTTTTATCATATATAGCATTACAGAACAGTTTTTATAAAAGTTTCTCGTGCACCTCCTTACGCTATACGTACCTAATACTAAGAGAAATTTATGCGATAGGAACGGTTTATTTTCTAGGTTTAAGCTTTTAATTACAAATGAATTTTACACTATATACATTTCTTTTAACTCGCTTTCACAAATCAAGTTAGCATTGTCTATAAATCAGTAAAAATGAAAATGTTAATAAAAGTGATCCAAAATATTACTAGTTGTAATAATAAATCCCCTTAAAACTTACTAAAAAAAAACTACGCAATCTAGGCTACTTAGAGCTCTCGAAATACAGGATGATCCCGAGGTAATAGATCGAAATTCATGGGTACATTCCCGAAGCAAAACTATTGCAATTTAGCCGAACTTAGTCCAAAAGTTTATATAGTTAAAGAGATATAGGGTGTTAAATATAAAATATGGTTTTACTTCTTTTTTATTTTATTTTTTAATAAATGCAAATGTCCACACAAAATTTTGGGGTTTGGGGTTCTTTGGGTCAAGGAATTGAAATCTGTTCACATTTTGATTATAGTTCACTGAGTGCGCTAGCTGCAGTAGATTGGATGTGTTAACAACGACATAACTTTTATATACTTTAAGGTATCTCATCATTGGCATTAAATTATTATTTTCCAGCATTTGTACACAAAAAATTTACACTTTATGATAGTAGCTGCCTCGCACCCTTTTCGGTTTATTTATAATTAAAAATGAACAATAAAATAATAAATATTATTCAAAAATATGCCTGACAATAATTACTCAAAATGTCCACCTCTAACTTCAATACATTTATCAACGCACGTTTATTAAAAGATTATCTTATTTTAAAGTAAAGATACCGCAAAATTAGTTTTTCTAATGTTTACTAATCTACCATGCATAAAAATTTTTAATTCTAAATAAATCCTTGTTTATGATACTTCTAAATTATTTTAATTATTTCAACTATTAGCATTGGAAGCTTCAAAGCTAAATATTGAAAACAGTACGAGACAGCTACTTACCCTTTTTATATAAAAAAAAAGTTGAAAAATAATAATTTGATACCAAAGATGAGATACCTTAAAGTATAAAAAGGTTAAAAATGTTAACAGATTTTAATTCCTCGACTCAAAAACCCTAAACGTCAAAATTTTGTGTGGACTAAACTAAGTTCAGCTAAATCGTATTATTTTTGCTCCTTTGGGAATCTACTCCTGAATTTTGGCTCATTACCTCAGGACTTCCCTGTAAATACCTGATAAATTTCAATACGATGCATATGAATGCAGTAAGTGAGTGAGAAAATGACACAAATTTTTTCTAATTTTGATTCTGTATTTACATTGTTTCTAGTTATATAAATTAAAATATCCCAAGTGAAATATCAAAAATGCTAAAAATTTGATTGTTAACTTTCAATACTTTATATATGGAAACGAACAAATCATTATAAAAATAATTAGTTGTCAGATTTTTTCTGCATGAATTTCAGAGAAGAAAATTATAAAAAGTTATTTTGTATTACAATATCCGATTTGAAGCCCCCTAGTTATATGAGGAAGCTGCTAAATTCTCCCTCCAATAAGTAATCTCTGTAAAATCCAAAGAAAAATATGAACATACTTATAAACAATTCAAAATTTGATTAGACAAAGGCAAAGTGCAAGATGTAAATGAAAAATTATTGGCCTATTTTCAAACAAGAATGAACTTAAAGGCCTCTACGTCATGTACCCTCTTCTCTATTTCCAAAAAAGATGACCCCTTGTCCATTGCTAATTATAGACAGATAAGCGTTTCCAACGTTTTTGCAAAAATTATTGAAAAGTGTATGTATAACAGAATTATCGCTTATCTAGAAAAGTATAGATTAATAACACCATGTCAAAACGGTTTCTGCCGTGGAAGATCGACGAAGGGTGCAGTTACTGATTTTGTAGAGTATCTTTATAGCCATCTCGATAATAAGGAGCAGGTTGGGGCTCTCTTCTTCGATCTTACCATGGGGTGGACACTCTATATAAAATTTTGTTAACGAGTTTTAGTTTTACCACATACCACCAGGGGTGCTGATTACTGTTTGTCCTTTTCTATTATTCCTTTTATTTTTGTTCTATTGTCTAACGCATTCAATATTTGAAATGTTTTTGTGTTCCGTTTGATTTCCTTGTACGAAAGTTATACGATTGAGTATTTTTTAAGTTTTCTGTGCGATTTTAGTGTTTTCGTCGATAGACAATAATATGTTTTTTATTTAAAGGTAAGTATACTAAAAGTTACCATTTTTAATGTATATTAATAAATAATTTTAACTAGGTTATTTGAGAGGATAAAAACTCACCAATTCATCGATATCCTAATCATGATAAGGATAAGGATCGATATAATACTACTTGGGTCTCTTTATGACTTCAAATTGAAATTGAGAGACATGGACCCTAAATGAGTATGCAAACTATCGCTTATGCCATACACATTTCTCAATCTGACATTGCTAATAATAAATTATTGAAACCAACAACACTTCCTTCAAAGAATTTACTAAACTACAGGTATGTATTGAATATATTCTTAAATTGAAGTACAACATACATTATATAATATGGTCCAGATTTATACATATTCTATTCATAAAGTTCTTCTGTCTACCATTGAGAAATGAGTAGAAGTTATTAACTTCTTAGGACTTACAATGCAGATTATTAATATTTTAACAAATGTTGAGTTTCTTAATAACCAATACAATTATTTTGTTACAGATGGTCCGACATCTATAATTGTCTCAAAGTCGTTTTTAGAAGGGTAAGAGTACGTAGGATCATATAATTACCGTTAAACAAATAGTAGAAGAATTTAATAAACCAAGAAAGAAAACTATACTTTTTTGGCATTTATGGACACTGAATAAGCTTTTGAACATAGTACCGACAGGAAAAATATGAGGAAGCTTAGAAAAGAGAGATGTTGAACCGAAGCTGATAAGGTCGATTCACAGCAACAGTAAGAACTATGTGATTAGTAAAAATCTAGGCTTTAAAACATTTTTACCACTTGTTGAAGAGGCTTTATTCATTATTTTCATTATTTGAAACTATGACTAAACTAAACTAAAGAACTATGTGATTAGTAAAAATCTTAAATAGGTATAATATACAAATGCATTTTATTGCATCTATAAATAAAATCAACTTATAATATTTTAAAAAAATTTGACAAAATTAGAACTATTCATTGTACACATAATAATTAGAAAATATATGTATCTAGTGTAGTATTAGAATGTTTAAATAAATTTAATTTATGAACTATTGGTTAGAAACTTGTATGTACTTGTAAAAATAAAGTTTTTTTTGTGCATCAAAGTAATTCAGTTCAATATAATTTAATATTATACTAAAATGACAAAAAAATCTTTATCTAAGAATTTAGAGTTTATAGAAAAAAAGAACTTAACATGCTCATTGATGAAGAATTTTAAAAAATTACTCTTGTTGGGTTCACACACTTAACTTAAAAATATAATTATGATTATGTAATTTTAATTTAATCTGTATTGTCAGTTATTATTGAATTACTTGTTTAAAAAAATTTATGAATTATCAATTTCAATTTTGTGCTGGTATTTGTAATTTTGGTGCAAAACGTTTTTTTATCAGAAAGATTGTATATGACACTTAAAAAACTGACTCAAATATATGGACACACGATATTGAGTAAATATGTTTTACACAAACCCAAGAAAGAAGACTGAATGCAACGAAAGTCAATTACAACATCTAATACACCAACAGAGCTGCAGCGGTAAGTTGCATTGTAACGGGTGTTGTTCGTAAATTCTTTTTTTTTATTCTCAATAACTTGCAGTCCACAAACCTGAAAATACCTATTATCATTCATTTTTCAAAATTGCCATTTTGGCCATTTTGTTTATGTAAGTATCAGTAAAAAGATTTCAAAACTTTTCGATAATACATTAAATAATTTATTTTAACATTACTAAGAAATTAAATTATTTACTTAAAAATAAATCTATTAACTGCTTTACAATGTTTATTTTATAAATGATTTCATTAAATATTGGAGACGTTTTAGAAATATATGTTACATAAAATCACATATGTCAATTGTATCAAGATTACTTAAATTTTTTGGCGTGCTAAATTTGAAAAATAATATTACAGATGTTTTAGATATAACTTTGAGGGCTCAGAAAATACAATTTACAGGAAAATTTACTAAAGACATACTTAGATTTCAAAGTACCTATAGTATTTAAAATACCTGTGATAAGTATATAGAAATATATAATTTAAATTGAAAAGTAAATATATTTCTTTCTATATACTCTCTGTAAGTATTTTAAACACTATAGGTACTTTGAAATCTAAGAACGTCTTTAGCGAATTTTTCTATATATTTTATTTTCCGAGACTTCAAAGTTATATGTAAAACATGTGCGAATATTATTTTTCAAATTTAGCATTTCTTAAAATATAAGTAATGTTATCGATACTGCACTACAATTAAAATTTTAAATAAAAAAAAACAAGGGGCTATCCCAGATTTATAACAAATTAGTTTTACCACATGTCAATAGAGGGCGCTAAACATGAAAACAAGATTTGCTAGGGAGTGTCCAATCTATCTTAAGTATATTTTATCTAGGGATCTTACTAGGGCATTTGATTGTTTGAATTTGAAATTTGTTGAAGTCAAGCTTCACGCCATGGGCTTTCGTGGAAGAATACTCACTTGGTTTATGCCGTATCTCGAACATCGCAAGATTGTTGTAAGGGTGAATCCGACTAAATCCTCAGAACGGCAAATTAATTTAGGGGTTCCGCAAGGATCTATATCAGGACCCTTAATATTTCTAATTTTTATAAATGATCTGCCATCTTTTCTGAATGCGGATTGTGTTGTTCTGTATGCAGATGATGTCTCAGTGGCGACCTCAGGGAAGACATTTGATGACCTGTCATATAAGCTGACTTGTCTATATAATAAATTTAATGAGTGGTATCTGTCAAATCATTTAATTTTAAATAATAATAAAACAATTTTAAGGAAATTTAGAATATTAAATCATCCTGACCCAGCTTTTCGATTAAAATAAAATTGATAGTTTCTCCAAAAATTTAGACAGTCACTGCTATGCAACGAGAAATGAGATTCATTTCCATCGTACTACTTTTAGCCTGAGAAAATACTGTTTTATTTAATTTTTTTACAATGATTTTCTTATTAGTTGGATAATTGTACTATAATTTTGGAAAATAAGGTTTTATGGTAAGATAAAGACGAATATCTAATTGACTTTTGAATTAAATGTACAAGACGTTCTGAGCGCCTGTGCCACTATATTATTTCTATCAGATTTTTTTACGGAAATATGTTTTTGGAAAATGATCAGTTTTAAGAACCGTATACTTATTGTATGTCGCCAAAATACACCATTTTGTACTAAACTAACTTTGGCTAAATCGCAATATAAAATGAAACTCATTTTCTCACTAGTGAAGAAAATAAGTGTCGAAAAATGCCACTTTGTCTTAACTACTTTGTGTTAACTTGAACACCGTATATCTTGAAAACAGACGTTCCTTAAGTCATAGAAAATATATTATTTTTTATGGGCTGTTTATGATATGGTATTTTGAAACGTCCTCTCTGTTAAAAAGCAGTCTAATATTATTTTAAGAACGTCGATTTTTGTAATAGAACACAACACTCTAACATTTTTTCTTTCTCCCTCTGTTCTGGTCAGGCTCAAAAATAATTATTTTCTAGATCAGTATTCGACGAAATGAACGTATCTTCTAATGCCCCTTATAAATCCTACAAGAAGTAAAATTTATGGGACACGAGAAACGAATTGACCAAATGAGTTATACCGATTTTTCTCATAAGTAAGAAATATCGGTCCCATATAGCATTTCCTAAAAATATATACGATCGGAAACAATCCATATGTCTAAGGGAGTAGGGTAATTTATAACTTTTTCAGACGAAAAACGAAAAGCTTGGATAGTAAATCAAGTGAACTTTGTAAAAAAGTTTTCTTATTTGAAAATAATGTTAGAGTAAGGGCAGGTTCGCGCTGAAGTATTATTAAGTTATCTATAAAATCATTCTTAGTTTTTAAGTTTTTCAACTAACTTTCTGTTTGTCAAACAACTAAATGAATTTTCGGTCAAATATTTTTACCACAAAAAAATATTTCTCATTTATTAAATAGGTTACCTATTTATGTTTTATTAAGTATTTTGCTGCACGCAATTATTATATTTTTTAACAAAAAAACATGTACTTAAAATATATTCTAGTACTCAAAATAAAAGGTAAGTTATGTCAAATAGAAGAAATTAAAATTATACACACGATTAAAGTTCCAAGTTTCATTTAAGCAGGATGTTTCTAGTATATTAGGTAATCTAGTGCAGTGTATTTAACTGCTATCAACTAAAAAATTAAAGATGATATTAAAAAAATTGCATTTGCAGTTTCGTTGCTGTGGTCAAGCCAGACCTCTATATATTATAATTATTACAACAATGAAATTGTATAAATGAAAGAGTGTTCAAACGATCTACAATTTGTAAAAATGTTTTACAAATATATTACATTTATAAATAGAAATTCGCAATACTTTTGGGAAAAATGCTGGTGTAACGCCAGGATTATGATGTTACTGAATATTTTTGGAAAATAAATAAATCCATTTCACTGCTTTTATAAAAAAAAATATATATGTCTTTCCCTTTATTCTAAAAATGTTTTCTCTAAAACACATAAAAACGTGTAGGTATAGAGATGTTTTGTTTAAAACACAACTTCAAATATGGTAATTAGAAAAAATCATTAACGTAGAATTCAACTCCTATATATTATATTTAATCTACTATGGTTTTCCGGGTGGTTATGCCTTGGTCTAGGTAACTCGTCACTGCCAATACCAGAATTAATGTGCACATTCCTAACCTTAACTGGAAATATTTCGCCTGCCCTTGCTGTTCTTGGGCTTAGTTCTGTGGACCCGATTTAAGTACCTCTGAGACCGACCATAAATTAATTTCGGAGATACGGTTCAGTTTTTTTTGTTGATACTAAGGATGATTCACATGTCATGATTCCAAACATTTCACTGCTCTGCACTATCGGCATTTTCAGTGACAACTCCGCTTCACCACTACTGAGAGCGTTTGAGGCCTCGTCAGTGGTCCAATCGATAATAAAACCACAGTAAATTAAACAACAGCACGAGTCGGGAGAGTCTCAAGTAACCCTCATTTTGTGTATAAATGAAAATATATATTTTCTCATAAGCGGCAGCAGGAATGGAATGAATTTAATTTCAGTGGTATCGAAACTTTCGAGTCTTTAGTAACAGTGTCTTTGAAATATTGGGATAAGTGTGATATTTTCGGAGCTTCAGCTCTTTCTATCTTGAAATCTGTGTCTTTCAACTCTTAAAATCGCTACAGACTATGCAAGCTGCTTCTCCGGTGGCATATGCAGAACGCTAATGAAGCAAACAATTTTCCTGTGTAGGTCGTCTGCCTAGTATGTAGCTAGATTTAGTTCAATAAGGCTTCTTGCTCAAAAAACATTCTGTACTTCTAATTCCCATTATGAGATTTCAAATAAGGCTAAAAAAAGTTTATACTTAAACAACATGAGGGTGTATTTACTATTTACTTAAATTTAATTTGTAGTGTGGCAGAATCTTCAAAATAGAATAGTATATTCTACAACACTGTGTTAGAATGTTATTCTAACATACTGTGATGAAAATATTTACAAATAAGCAACTTTTTTGTATGAAAAAGTATAGTCTAAAACACATTTAGAACGACATATATTCCACACGAGCGAAAAGTTTGTAGTTCGAGCCGAAAGCGAGCACTACGGTTCGCGATTCTAACACAGTGTGATATATTGCCATTCTAACACAGTATGCTGGAATAATATGTATTATAAACTAATTTATAGTTGTGGAACGTGTATTTTCTAAAATCGTATTGGAGAAAAACTGTTATATTTGTAATACAGGGTGTTAAAAAAGAAGTGTAAAATATTTAAGGAGGTATGAACCAAAATAAGCAGAAAAGTCTCAATAAACATGGGATAGCGAATGTTTTATGTTTTTTAGCCCCTTTTTTATTTTGCAAAAACGTTTTCTTATAATAGTTGGTTGATTTTTAGTGAAATAAACAGTACGTATTTGACAGTTGTTGTTCAGTGCACAAGTTTTCTTTTGCTATGGCAGAATTAACAGACATGCATTTCATGTATGGTCGTGCTAATGGGAACGCTACCGAAGCGCGACGTCATTATGTTGACGCTTATCCAAATCGCCAGATTCCGTCACACCGCATGTTTCGAAGAATTCACCAAAGATTGCGTGATACCGGTTCCTTGAGCAAACAGTGCCATTTATGCGGAAGACTAAGGTCGGTATCCACTCCTAGAGCAGAAAAAGAAATCCTAGCACTAGTAGAGCAGAATCCAGGTATGAGTGTGCGGAAAATATCAGGCGAGGTAGGAATTAGTGGTCTTCTTGTTTGGAGAATCCTTCACGAGCAACTGCTTTATCCATACCATATGCAACGAGTACAGGTCTTAAATCCAATTAATGATCATTCACGTTTGGTTTTTTGCCGCTGGTTTCTACGTCATGACGCTGAAGGCCCTCGTTTTCTTGCAAACATTCTTTTTACTGATGAGGCCGGGTTCACAAGAAATGGAGTGTTTAATTTTCACAATACGCATATTTGGGCCGACGAAAGTCCTCATGCTCCAATAAAATCTGGACATCAGGCACGGTTTTCATTAAACTGTAGGTGACAGGTTTCTAGGTCCTGCTATTTTACCAAACCGGTTAACAGGCGCTGCTTACCTCAACTTTCTGCAGAACACACTGTATGAGTTTTTGGAAGACATTCCTTTGAATCAGAGACAACAAATGTGGTTCCAGCATGATGGTGCTCCAGCTTATTTTTCCATAGCCGTTAGAGAGTATTTACACCAAACTTTTCCACATAGATCGGTAGGAACTGCCGGACCTGTTTTATGGCCTCCAAGATCGCCTGATCTGAACCCTCTAGATTTATTTGTTTGGGGATATTTGAGGACATTAGTGTATGGTACTCCTGTAAATAGCCTGGAAGAGCTGCAGCTATGGATTAATCAAAAGTGTCAAGAAATCCGAATCAAGAGGGTGTTTTCGAAAGAGTTCGAATATCGTTGAAACGAAGATGTCGTGCCTGCTTGGAAATGGGTGGAGGGCACTTTGAACATCTTCTGTAACTTTGTTTTTTGTGTGTTAAAAGCTTCCTTTGTCGGTTTATTTCTAATAAAATAAAATGTTTGAAAAACGAATAGTGGTCCATATCTCCGCAACCGTTACTTTGCGAACCCATGTTTCTTAAGACTTTTCTGCTTATTTTGGTTCATACTATTACCTCCTGAAATATTTTATACTCTCTTTTCAACAGCCTATGTGAAAGATATACGCCGATGAATATGTAAATAATTATGATCAGCCTATAAGCACAGTAAAAAAGCAATTTTCGTGTTTTAAAGCAATATGTCTCATCTTACGGTATCATGCCGTTTTACTTTGCCTAAATACATAATGCATTACCGCATTTCTTTCTATGAAAAGACCCTCAATGGCTTCCTTGCCCGCTAAGGAAGATAAATGGTTTATTGAAGAGCCCAAGTGATGAATTGATCCTCGGCATCGCTTGCCGTGTATAAATAGAAGCTTTCATTTACATTTTCAGAGATTCAATAGTTTCGTTTCCTTTTCCCTAGATCATTCAGGTATATGAAATATATTATCCAAAAGATTCGGTGGTGTAGTTTCCTTTCTCTCTATAATCTCCTCTATAATAATAACGATGATATTCATGTTATTGTACTTTCATTGGGGGACATATTATTTTGATTATTTTTAACGATAAGGATATAATAAGGATATAATTTTTCTTCGCTTGATACATGTTTGACCAGATTGGTGCTATGTAACAAACATGTTTATTTGCGTAACAGATTTTCAAAATAAAATTCACATTAAATATATAATAAAATCAGCAACCTACTTCTTAACCCCTATAACAGAAAAAGGCCATTAAAATAAAATTAGTCAAAGTCATAAGTAAACTAATTAGACTAGTCCCAGTTTTCCTGTAATAAACAAGGAGAAGCGTTGACTAAGCTTAAATCATCCTTTCTTTTCCAGAGGAATGGCGAAGGGGACGAGGGCATCATGGAGGAGTTTGTGAGTGAAAACAACGAGGATGAACCCTGCTATGGCAGGCGGTGCACAGCCAATGAACATTGCTGTCCGGGGTCCGTTTGTGTCGATGTCGACGGAGGTAATATTAGACAAATTCTAACTATTTCCAATATTTAGGAAGCAACCTTGGTTACTACTTTTGATATGGATTAGGCCACAAAATATAACAAAACCCACTGCTATACTTTATTGTCGTTTTGTCGTTTTTGTATACAGGGTTAATTATGTACAAATATTTTAAAAGTAGATAAATATATCTATGATTGGCCTTCAAAAGATATCAAAACTTATTTATAAAGCGAAAAAAACTTTTTATTATGTACAAATATTTTAAGAACTATGTACAAATATTTTAAGAGTAGATAAAGATAAATATGATTGGCCTTCAAAAGATATCAAAACTTATTTATAAAACGAAAAAAACTTTTTCGAAACCATTTAAAACCCAATTCATCGCCGACATTGGCGGCCGGCAGACGCGAGCGCACATCTGATGTGCGTTTGAGAGTTAGGTAATCACCAACAATTTGTTGTCCGCATTAGTGCGACGTCACAGTAGTATACAACTATACTTTGTGTCATAAGAAATTACACTTCAATCAAGTATCATTATAATGACCCTTATAGAACCTATATTTAAGAGCAAAAGTATCTGATTAATAACGAGACATTGGAATTTGATTTATTGCTCTGTTAATAGAAATATTTACGAAATTCCTTCACTTGAATTCGATAGGACCATATTATATGCTAGTTTTGAATTAACTATTCTATAATATTTTTGTCTTCAAATGTTTTAAATAAATTTTTGAAATGTGTTCTCTCTCCACCAACAGCAAAATAAAATTATGTTCAATTGAGCAACTAATGTCATATGGCTTATCTGTCATCTATCAGAAAACTTTAACTTGCAAATTTGTATATTGAGATTATGTTGATTTTGTGTGTTTTTTAGTTAAAGTTTAGATAAATTTTGTATCTGTGCTTTTATGTGCTTTAAGGTATTAAATATATAGCTGCAATCGTCAATGCGTATTTAATGCAAATAAAGTTAACAGTATATTCACATTCAAATTAGTAGAACTGTTGTTCAAGGTCTGATTTAATTAAACTTATATTAAAATCCAGACTGGTGAAAACGTAACTTAATCTTCAATGTACATAGTCTACCAGATTATATTTATTAAATAAGTGTGCTAATTGGATAGGGAAAGGAAATAGTAGGTGTTATTTGGTTGATTCCTTTTTGACTCTTAAGTCACCTTCTCTTAAGGCCAATTTTTACAGGTAAGTTTTCGTGTTAATTTTGTTATTCTGGTTGCCTAATTTCTGACGTCACCATTAATGTAGTCATTGAAAGCCTGTGTGTGTCTACATTTGTGATTTTCTGTTTTTCTTCAGTTTTTAGTACCTATGTTTTCAATTTTAAACGTATAGTAATTAAATAAAGAATTGTGTGTCGGGTACAGACATTTTTCTATAATGAAGTAAGCCAGTTTGTTTTTCTATCGGACAAGATTTTATAATTAACAACTGCCGCAGGTGCATCCAAGGTTTCCTGTTGTCTATTAATATTCCTTATAATATCCTTTCGTTCGATTTTCTTAGAATAAATGACAATTTTATTTAACTACCCAAAGTGTAAGTATATTTTATAGACGGACCCGTGATGAATGGAAATGCAGTTTTGACATTTTTTTACGAAAAACGTATGTAAAATGCTGCTGTTAACCTAATTTGATTAACTGTTATTATTATTGTTATTGTTAATTTTTGCTTCTACAATTGGAAATCTGTAAAAAGCCGCATGGCAATTGACAAATCTAAGCCATCTCGGACGATGCTTATCATAGGCGCCGATTTTCTGGACGAAAAGAGGGTTTTCCCCATTTTTAAATAATCGAATTGGAACCGGAATAAATTTGTTACTGACTTATAGCCCCCCTGAGCACGTGGCTAAAATTTACATTTTCAATTTAATTTATAATTTTTACAAAAACTGTAACTAATAGCTTTAAAACGTTATTTCAATATTGACCAGGATGCAGTTTAAATTTTCCACAATATGTTGACTTTGGTTATTACTTGGACTTGATCAATAACTGATTACTTCTGTAACATTTATTATTATTCCTTTACCTAGTATATATAATTTTACCAATTCGATATCAGAAAATCATATTTAAACTCACAAAAAAATTACCCTGCAATTCTAAGAACGAACTACAGATTCCACAACTTTCCAGGTATGATGACCTCTATGTTCAAATTATAAAACTAAATTTCAGAAATTTAAAATTTTAAAAGACAGCGCATGTCGTCGACGCCTCGACCATTTTCTGTGAGGATCGTATTATCGTTTATATGACTTTTGGATGATGTCATTTATCGACGTCATTTATCCTGCCAAGAATATTGGCGCGCATTATAACATTTAAAAACAGGCGATAAGGAGCATAATCGGCGACCGGACAAAAAATTGAAAGAAATTCCCAAGGAAAGAACTAAATTACATTTTGCAACACCTATTTTTATACAGCAAATTCAACTGCTTTTGCCGCTATTGTTATTAATTTATTAATTGAATTAATTTGTGGTTTTAATTAGTAAAATAGTTTGACATACCTGATACTAACAACATTTTTGGACCGTCTTACCCAGTTGCTACAAACTAACACAAATGTTTCTGCTTCTTGTCCGTTATGAACTTGTTTGTTATTGGCAGCAGCTATGATACGTTTGCGTAAATCATCAATAGTGTCCACATGTGCAATATACATTTTTTAAATATCCAAATACAAAATACAAAAATAAGTCCAAATAATTTAAAGTCAGGAGATCGTGTCGGCCATGGTACCGGTCCTCCTCGTCCAATCCCTTGGTATTAATGCTTGGACACGCTCTATGTACATGGTATGGATATAATTCGGCCTCGTGTGTGATACGCCCTGGACCTACATCTGTTCCACGATTCGGTTGTAAATTTCCCTTGCGTTGCACTACACTTACACTCACTACACACACCGCGGTAAAAGTAGCTGCATTTGGTACATGTTTATCTAGAGTTGCCCTACGCCATGTAAAAACTTGCGTTTGAAAAAAATTAATATGATAAGCAACCGAATGTTTGAAATCACTTGGCTAGAGACTACAGTAGCACAATAATGTAAAGGTTTAAACTAGTAGAACATTATTTTATGTAAGTTCTGAATCAGCCTGTATAACCGTGGAAAAAACAGGGTTTGAATAAATTTAACAGTTTTGTTACTCGGAAATTTGGAAACTGGCCGTTTTTTGAGGTGACCGCTTTTAAAAGATACAAGGCCTGTTATCGGTCAATTTGAAATTCAGAAAAATTCGTCCAACTAATTCTTGAGTTACAGACACCAAAAACGGATTTACAACTTAACTATTCGAATATTTCTAACAGTTTGAAATCAATCCCTGACTGTAGTGGCAACAGATCTATAGAGGTTTTACTGTACCATCATCCAGTAAATATTTCATCAGAAAATTTCAATTAAATCCAAAATGTGCTTATATTTACTTCATAAAAGTCTATTATACCTAATGCTATATTTTTATTACTATTATACGCCCGTAATAAAAGCCCTTATTATTGATTTTTCGCATTTTGCCGTTTCCATATTGACTTTCATTGCTCGGTCGCACGAATTTATTCCATCAATAAATTCCGTGAGGCTCACAGACAAACATTGTTACTGTAATTAATTGCTTCATGAATAGTAATGGGCAGCAGCGCATGACGGAAATTGCGTTAGGTATACTTTGTTTCCTGCCTGTTTTATTGAAGAGGGGGTTGCGGCCCTCCATATAATTCGCACATCAATTTTAGTGCTTGGAAGAGTGGGTAAGGAATTGTCGAAGTAGCCGTTCGTGTGGCATGAAATATAAATTTGTTATAGTTATTTGTAGTAGAGTACCTACGTTTTATTGCGAGACGTGGGGATATGACGCCTTGTAGTAACTGAAAAGGGATGAAATTTATGCTACTGTTATATGGTGTTGAATTTTTTTGTCGTATTTTGCGTCACTGTGAAGAATATAAATAAAAATTTACGAGGGACGACTCCTACAGCTCCGTAATTGCTTTATTTGTGAAGTAAAAATTTAGTAGATGCTATTTCGACAGTATCGAGTCAATGCTTTTCAGAGTAGATATTATTTACGAATATTTTGTTTCGCGACTACTGAAATAGGTATACTCGCGACAAGAATTCAGACTACTTACGTCATACGAACAAATGAATAATTTATTATATTTTCATCAAAATATTTAAGAAACTGCAACTGATAGTAATAAAACTATATACTACACAAAAAGTTTGCATTATATATTGCACTAAATTGCAAAAATGATTGTTTTTAATGCGACCAAATATTGAAAATTACGTTGACAATAAAAGCATCACCCCAAAATATTTAAATGGCATTGGGGGTTGAGTAATATTTGTTTTGAAAGCTCTTACAATTCTCTTTAAAACAGACTTTAAATTTTATAATTCCCCCAATACTTAATAAGAATTTTGATTTTAAAGTTGAAAGGACAATGTTAAAAATAGCCGATTTTTGGTTTATCCGGGGAACGCATAAATCATAAAAAAATCAATTGATTATTGTTAATTAACATTAGAAATGGCCCAGAAATACGTCAGATAGTTGGGGAAATGTCGCTACTACCCCTAAACCTATATAAACTACCCTTAAATAGCTTTAAATGGATAATCATTAATTATTGTTATAAAATTCGTGTAAAATGAAAAAAATGCTTGAAAATGATTTGAACAGACAGTATGTCAATATAAAAAGTGATAAATGACTGTAAAAGTGCCCATTCAATGGCGAAATAGCGCCAATTGTTCTCACTTTGCGAGCGCGTACTGAAAAAAGTGATTTAAGCATTTTTTTCATTCTAAACGAATTTTACAACAACAAATAATGATTATCTATTTTAAGCTATTTAAAGGCAGTTTATATAGATTTAGGGGTGCAATTAATATTTCCCCACTTACTTAATGTACTCTCGTATCAGTTTTTGCATTTTTTGACAGTAATCTATAATTTTTTTCTAGCAATATGCGTTCCCTTGAACATTTAAGCATTATCTATTTTTGATGTCGAAGTAAGCTTACCATTAGCTTTTGAAAGTCGTTTTTTTAATTTTTAGGGGTGGAATGGACATTTTTACAGTTATTTATCACAATAGGTATTTCCAAAACCAATTTCCAATTTGTGTTTCTTTTGAATTTTTGACTTTATTCTGCTATTTACCATCAACAATTATATAAAAACCAGGGCTATTAGTTACAGTTTTTGTTATCTCCAAAACCGTTCAAGATAAATTTAAAAAGTTTAAAACTAACTAGTTATTGTTATTGGCTTGCGAATCTAGTTCTCTAAAAATATTTTACATAAGCAGTTATAGGCGTACCACACAGAAGCGGAATGGTAATGCGGGCTGACACTGATACTGAAATATTGCCCTTACATTTGCGTACAAATATTTCGATGTTTAACCATAAATATAAAAAGGAACAAACATTTTTACAGAATCAAAGTATATTTGTTTCAAAATACTGCACAATGTTTAAGTAAAATTTGCGTTAAAAACAAAAATAAAGGATAAACAATTATCCCAAATAAACTGTAAAAAGTACTGTCACCTGCAAGTGCAATATACTGCAAGGTATGTATATAGCATGCCATACCTATACCTGTACAGGGTGATTAAAAAAACCGCTGACAGGCTTCTAGGACAGAAAATACATAAAAATTTTATATAAAAAGCTCAAATAATATGAGGTGGCAGATGTCTCCTTAGTGAGATACAGGGTGTTAAAGTTTCTTTCAAATGATACATATCTTCGATAATTCAAAAACACCTTAACGTTTTATCTCACCTAAAGATCAATTATTTGATGTACTACTCAATATTTCACGCACAAGTAGTGGCATAGAGGCAAACGCAACGCCATTCTCTTTTTTTCATATTTTTGACGTCACTGCTAATTTTGTAAAATGTCAATTTCCGTGTAGAATGTTCAATTATCTATCAAATTGATCTCTTGGAATGTACATTTAAAATACTTTCAACAGAATAAACTCATGTAAACAAGAAACTACAAATTTACCCTAACAATGAGAATTAAATATATGGATATTTTAATACCTGCTGGAAGTGACCACCTCTTAATTCGACAAACGTTTCCACCCTTCAGATCAACAACCTTCTTATTCTCTCAAAATATGACTAAAAATAATAACTTTATCAACATTTTCCAAGAAGTCAATCCGCGATAATTTATAAGATGCAAACCCACCAAAAGTAGCTTTGAGATAAGGTAATTTTGACCTTGACGTTTTACATGTTCAATTTGAACAGCATTCGTTTTATTTGCATTATTAACTTATGATTATTTGACTTTTGTGTCTTATTTTATAGATTTCAGATATTTCACAAATAAATTTCAAGGCAAGCATTTATGTCTACCATACTTGTTTCTACAATTTCAATTCAATGTACATTGTTTAGATTATAATTATCTAAATATCAACAAAAACATTTGTTTTATAACAGAACAGAACTTATGCAAAAATTGGACAAAGTGATTCAAATTTATAAATTTATTCATTATGTTTGCAAACGAATGTTCTTTCTTTTCAAATGTATTGTTTTTCTCTGATGAAAATTTATAAGATAAACAATAATTAGGTAATTAACTATTTGTATTCTGAACCTGTATAGTCACAAAATATATGCTCAACTGTCTAGAAATATACTTTAAATTAACTATTGTACATAGATATTAATTTTCATTATTACAGAATTACATCAGTAAAAGTTTGATTGAAAAACATACCTACACTTATTAATTACACATTACATAAAATAGTCTAATTACAGGAGAAGGTAATCATGTTCCTTAAAACCACGGTAGAAGACACATATGTTTTTGACACGGATTTTCCATTTTTAAGACTTAATATCCATATTTTCCTTACATCTATAAGATCTCAGTTTCAAAAATTTTATTGTCCAGTAAACGTTATTTCTGTCAGCTGGCGGGGAAAAATGAAATCTTAATTCTGGATTTTTTGAAACCATAAAGAGCATCCGTGAAGTTAACAATAATAGCTCGACAGTTTATTTTTGACCATAACTGCTGAAGTTTTGCTGGTACTATTCTCTTAATATAAACTAGTGTTCAAAAAACAAACACAGAATACTAGTTTTAAATAAAATACAACAAAATGTATCATATTTTCAGCTACAACAATAAATGACACATACGTAAAAAAATGTTTACCTTGTTTCACTAGAATCACTTGTCACCGCCAGAAGGAGAGTGCTTAGCTGAATTCGCGAATACAGAAATTATCTGCAATCACCAAAGAATAAAACAAAACATAGTTAACCGTTAAAATATAGAGCGCTTGCTGCAGGTGAAACTCCATCCAACCAACAAATTAATCCTTTGATCATTTTCTAATTTATAAGTTAAAAGGCTTTCATCTACACGTGACTAAAGTTATGAACTATTCGCATTGCTTTATAACTAAAGTAAACCGTTTGACCCCAGTTGACCCAAAAATGACTGAAGGTTTAATGAAAATCATAATTACAATTTCTAGTAGAAACTGGAAATGGCCTATAAATTTGTTTCCCTTAATTTACAATTTGAGTTGGCCACTAATGGCACTATCACTTTAACGTATCCCAGAAATAACTAAAGGTATAAAATAAATGAAATTTGTATAATTCACTATAATAATTTCGTAGGGAAAAAAGAAAATCAAAATATAGATTTATGATAATTTCCGAAAGTACGCCAAATGCGGGCAAACTGATTTTTGGCTATTTCGAACTGATTCATTATTTTTTTAATGTTCCAAAATTATTTGTCAACTTTCAACAGACTTATTATGTTTCCCTCATCGTTCGCTTTTGCCCAACCTCTCGAAAATAAGTTACATCCTTCCTTTCGTTAAGAACTTTTCGGTGGTAAAACCACATTAAAAGAATATTTTTCCGGCGAGTTCCCCTCATTAACCCTGAAATGGCCACTTCCCGCATTTACCGAATCATTCCCCGGAATGATTAAATCCACACGACAAAATGACCACCATCCGATTGAACCGGACCTTGGCGATATATAACTTAGCAGCTTTGGGTCGGAGAAGGTTAATCTCAGCCGTCAGTCTAAATAACGTAGACGTGATTAAAGGAAGTGGACCAATTAAAGTCCGATGAAGCGGAAAATGGCAAAACGGGGGTAGCTGGGAAAATTATGGAGGAAAGAAGCTGTAGGCCAATACCGAAAGACGTTATTAATATTTTATTACCTCAATTTTCATTGTAATCAATCGATATTGCCTTTGGAGGAAAAGAGAGCGTATTTATAAAGGCTACGTAAAGGATTTTGCGTAGATTTTCACTGAAAATAACACAGTTGAGTAGTGTTCACTCAGTTATTTGCTAGCTAAGCAAATTTTTATGGGCAGTTATTTTATTTTTTAAACTGTAACACTTACAAGACAAAATTATAAAAACGAACAATTCCTTAACTGAACATAAAAACTGAAAAAACAATCAGAAACAACAATAGTTGGTATGGTCCAAATCAGGATGATACAGCAAGGAATAAGGATAACTTTTGAAATAAGTTAACAGAAGTAGTAAAAGATGTAACAGAGCGATTGATAATATTGGGAGATTTAAATAGACGTGTGCGGAAAAAAGATGATGAGTCAAGAGAAACAATATGTATATATGGAGAAAATGCTAAACATGCAAATAGGGTGGGATCAATTATTATTAACCAGTTAATAATCTCAAACAGTTTTTTTGTACATAAGTATATACATAAGTACACTAAAGTAGCTAAAAACAGGGAAGAAAAGTTAATAATAGACTACATAATAATAAACAGAAAATATGGAAAAGAAGTGAAAGATATAAGAGTAAGAATAGGAGGAGAAATATATTCAGACCATTTTCTAGAATTGGCAATTAAAATGTAAATAGAAAATAACAGAGAATACAAACATACAAAAGTAGTTGAAAGGAATGGAAATAATAAAAAATAGTAAGAAACTATAAACTAAGAGACAAAACTGTGGCTAAACTGTATCGAGAAAAGGCAGAACTAGAGATGACAGATATCAAAAGAAATTTAAATAATAAGACGACAATAGATAACCTCTGGAACAAGTTTAAAGACACGCTAATCAAGGCAGCAAAAGAAAAATGTGGAGTTAAAAAAGTAAATAACAACACAAAAGAAACAAGTTGGTGAAATAAAAAAATAAAAAATGTAAGTAAGAATAAAGAGGCAAAGATGGAAAATTGATTTGCAAAATGCAAATAAAGAAAACTACACGCAGTATAAAGAACAGAGACTAAAAGTTAAAACAATGGTAAAACAGGCTAAACATGGGTCAAGTTTGGAGAAGAAATGGAAAAAGACAGTCATGGAAATCAGAAATTATTCTATTGAGAACGTATAAAAACGCTTAGAAAAGGAAGGAAGGAAAGAAATTGGCACAGAAAATCCAAGGAAGGGAAAATATTAGAAAATAACAGGATCTAATGAAAAGATATGGAGAATACTTTGGGAGTATTTTAAATGTGAAAAGTAAACCGCAAGAAAGAAGTACAGACACACAGGAAGTAGATCCAACGGAGATAGAGTAGGAACAACAAAATCCGATAGAGAAAAGGTTGATGAGAGGTAAGGCAGCTGGCCACGATGAAATAACACAGGAAATGATGATAAAGCTAGTAAGAGTAGGTATAGAAATTCTAACAATATTATATAATAAAGTATCGAACTATATAAGTACTATACCAAAAGATTGGGAAATAGGAATACTTATGCCAATACATAAAAAACGGGGACAACAGTGAATGTAACAATTATAGAAGAATTACTGTACTAAGTACAGTATGAAATTAAATATTTAAGAGAGTTTCAGGGATCAGCAAAAGAGAGAAAATAAGAAATTAAATAATATGAGAACAATTATAAGGAAAATCAATCCTAAATAGAAATACAGCAAGTAAAATTGTTTGGACACTTATGGCTAAAATAAACGCAGAAAGACAGCCGAAAAGAATTTGACGTACTACATTGCTAGTCAAGATGCTGCTAGAGTATTTTATCACTCAAATTTCGAATCTATAATTCGCTTTCGCCTCACAAACAAACTGTAAGAAATATGTTTGTCTAAATTGAATTTTAATTAAAATCATTCTGTATGAAAATGCACTTTTCTGTAAACAGCTACTTGACTTGATTTTAGATAGTTTATTGGTTCTTTTTTGTTGTAAATAATTATGATGGGTACGCACGCGCGATATCTTCGCCTTACTTCTACCGTAGTAGTGCGTAGAGGTATTTCGTCTTTAAAAAAACTGCTGCAATGCGTTGGATTACATCTTCCCTACTTTCAACATCCGTCGCGTATACCAGTTCTCTGGTCCATCCCCGAACATAAAAATCTAATGGAATTAGGTCTGGAGAACGTGGATGCCATGGATGTCGCACGTTCATACGCAACGGAGGTTAGCGCAAGATTTGTGATTATTAAATAAATTATTAAAAAACATTTTGATTTTTAAGTCCATGGAAAGTAGTACTCTATGTAAAGAAAAATAGATAGATGATGAGCTACCGCGCAAGAGTGAGATAACAGTATTTACCTACTTCGCGTGTGTCTTCATCTCTAATATCGAATATCAGTCTAATGTGTCCCGATACACAAATTTAGCGAATTAGTGAAGTTATTAAAAGGCATGTTGCATACCGTTGGAAAGGGAGTAGATTAGAGAAATTTTTTAAAGGTTTGATGATCGCTTGATAATTTTTTTTTTGCAACGTTCAGTTGAGCTTTATAGTTATTTATGCAACAAGTACAAAAAGTAAGTGCATGTGACGTGAAATTGTCCAACGAGGCCGTTAGGTCGAGTAGGACACGTCGAGTGCAATAAACACTTTTTGTAGGAGTTGCATACAATATTTTTTCTACGTTTATGCAAAAACCAAAAAATGTTTTATTTAGATGACACTAAGGGCCGGTTGTATAAAAAGTACCTGAACTGTCGTTCAATAGAACTTAGTTCAAATTTAGCGTTTTATCCATGTTTCATTTAACTTACTTACAGTGATAGTAGTAGTGGGTATTTCTCTCCCATCTATTTTAATTCATTGCTATTGCAGAACAAATAAAGACAAAGTAGTGAGACGTGTGGAGTTTTTTAATAATGTTTTTCTTTCTAATATCTTATAATTAACTGTTATAATAAATAATTAAATACAAAATGGTTTACATTCTCAGTTTCTGCTTCAAGTAAAGTCAACTAAAAATTCTTGGATTTTTTAGGATGCTTCAATAAATAAACTACAGATGTAGGTAATACCTCTTTATAACAAACAAAATTGCTGCAAAAAATCAATTTCCCTTCACTTTACAAAATGATTTGATTGTTCTCTCAATTGACACTTCTAGGATGTAAGACAGCATTTACTAAAACCCTTCATCATCTGTTACGGGTTAGTCTAGTCCATCATAACAAAACGCAGAAAAATATTCAAAAATGTATAATTCAATATTCGAGTTTATAATCACTTGTCAAGTGTCAAACCGTTGAACTGCAGTTCACTTGGTTAAACGGCCTAGATCGTTCAGTCAGTTTAAACTACAATTTGATCGACGTTTAACGTTTATACAACCTGATTTTGCCTTTGATTTACAGTTTAACATTAAACTTGAGTTCAAAATCTTTATACAACCGGCCCTAAGTGTAGGAAAATATGACGTCGATTTGAACGTTTATGTTTGTCATGATGACAAGACGCTGTAGTAGAATGACAGATGAATGCAATAAAGAACCACTTTTTCCAATAAAAATGGTTCAATAAAGTTTAATTTTTTGCATGAACGTAGAAAAAATTTCTTCTTACCTCTTTCAAAAACTTTGGAAGTTAATCGGTCAGCATTTTATGTTATCAATATATTCAGATGATTTATTCGTTGTGGTTAGTGTACCTATGTATAGCTGTTGATAATGAAAAATTAGATGAAATACGAGTATTTGTTTGTACCAGAGAAAACTAACGCTTTTAACATACTTCCTCACATATTATTTATTATTTTATTATAACTTTTCGATAAATTCAAAATTGTCTTGATTGCCAATACTTTTAACATTGAACTGAAATAAAACATCAAAAACGTATTAAACAATGTTGGCAAACGTAATCGATTAGCTCCTAGATTATTATCAAAATAATAAAGGCCTAATTAATAAATTTGTGATTAAAAATTAAAATTACTTATTGGACGTTAGAATTGTCAAAAAATGTTCGGAGTAATAAAAACCTTCCTGGCTAAAAATGCAAATTTCTTATTAGACAATAGAGTTACCAGAATTGTTAATTAATCAAACTTTTAGAAAAAAATGTTTATTTTTAAAATGGTTAAGAAGGGAAGGGCTTCCAATTAAGAGGAGCGTTTTTACCATTTTTATCAACGCCATTTATATATCAAGTGCCTAATTTGCTTTTTATTAGTCCGTTTCCGTTTTGTAATTATTTCGTTACTGTGGGTTGAAGTTAACCTTTACTGCCTTATTCGTTTATTTCTTTAACTTCCTTATTCCTTTTATGATATTATTTCTTTATTCGCTTTCAAGAAATGAACAAATGCGATAAGAAGTATTGTGTAAGTTAATTAACATAAAATCATATTTATAGGACGAGTTGAGGAGAATCGAACAAAGTGGAAAGAAATGTATTGTCTCCCCAAATATTACAAATTTATTTCACGTAAATTCATATATTTATCTTGAAGTAAATGAAGCGTTAGGTACCTTTGAGAATTATATTTTATTGGTAATATAAATCTTGATTTAAAGAAAATTTTGAGCATACTATATGCAAAGACATTCGAATAATATACCTATTAATTATATATATTTTTAAATAACTATTACCTTATAGCGTTTGCCATATACCTTTGAATACATATATTAAGCTATTCCAGACAATCAGCTGCTCTTAAAATTTCTTTTACAACTATTTTGTTTCAGGGCGTCCCAATTTTGAAAAACTTCTGTATCAGAATTTTCATAGAACTTTTCATTTTTGAGATACAGATACAATTGAAAAAAATGAGAGAGAAAGGAGAGAATCACTGCATGATTTTCTAAAATGTAAATATCTCAATAAGGAAGCATTTTATGAATATAATAATAATAATATCTCTACCTCTCATACTAATCACGAAGATTATCCCAGAAGTCGATGACTTGTACGGGTGAGGGAGCGGCATATTACTATTAAGCAGATCGCATTTACGCCCAAGGAAAACTTACGTTGCTAGGCCCTAACCACCATTCAGTGCAGGAATGAGGGAAACCTGGAAAACACAAACCTAGATAAATATAGACGGTGCCAGCGGCAAATTGCTGACGACCACTAATTCATGGCCACCCTAAACGGTCCAGAATCGCTAAAACTTGCTTTTTATGCCAATTTACGTTGGTTATACTGTAGCGTGAAGCTCATTTGTTTAATGTGATTGGTTACAATCTTTAATGACGTTTAAAATGACAGCAAGTCAGTTAATTTCATATTGCAATGCAGCCATCATATTTGCAGAACTGCAACATAAAGTAAATAAAATATCCATTTTCCGGATCTTAAAATACTAGGCGACGCGAGACCTGTCACGTGACCTATATAACGGAACGGCGCTGTCTATATTTTTCTAGGTTTGTGCTGGACAACCTCATTAATTAGGGGGGTAGTCAAATGCCGACCGGTATCAATATCTCCCATTGACCCTAACATTCTTCCACCCTACCAAACCCGCAGAGAGGGTGCCAATATAAAATAAACCAAGACAACTTACGTAGCGCCTTATCTCCGATACACCAAAAATAACTAACTATTCGATTTTCTAACGTCAAACAACCTAATTGAACCGACTTTTGTGTTTATGTGAGAAACATTATCTGAAATCTAACAACTTTACTGAATTATTTTTATAACTTTAACACCCTGTATCTCAGTAGGTATTCATATTTGATCACCAGTTAGGCAAAAAATTGTTTTGGACTGTAAAATCTGCAGATAAAATATTACCCTGTAAAATAGTTATGTACTTTTCTATACAGGCATCACGTTGTTTCCAACACTTTTGATTTTGTGGAACAAGTTTTTACAAACTCTTTGCATACAACACGACAAAAATAGACAAAAATCGCCTAAAATCACAACCAGTTTTGCAGTAAAGTTTTCAACAGTCTTGAATTGTTGAATTAGTTTTTGAAGTGCCCTTACAGTCAACAATTTGAAAGGGAGATCATCCACAAACTATCATTACTTGTTACTCCTCAACATTGACAAACTGAAAAGTTGAAGATTTCAATAAAATACTAACTACAGTTCCAGGTGGTGGAATTTCGTGCGGATAGTTCATTTATAATATCAAAAATGTGTGACACGACATGGTGGTGAAAAATAACGTATTTAAATTTCATTTTCCCATTTGGTTTTTGATCATTGATAGGCTCTTTCTTCTGAGATGCGCCTCCTGTCAACTTCTACATAAGAATTCACTTTAACGTGAATTTAGTATTGTACACAACTTGTAGACGAAACACTGAAAACATTAATTCTATAGCACTAAAATGCATGATTGTAATAACAAGTTGCAATTGCAAAGATATGTAAACTTTCAAGACAAGTCGAGTTCCTCATCGTTAAAGGCTTGTCCATGGAACTTTAAATGGATTTAAAATTTCATTATTAAATGGACTACTGCCATCAAATCATATTAAAGTTACCGAACATTATTATAAAGTCAACCCTTAATTAATAAATTAACTGGTTTCTTCCAGTAATGGGCTCCTGTCTGTTTGCTTATGGCCGTCGAGTGGGTGAGCTATGCCGGCGGGATAGCGACTGCGAATCGGGCTTGGTGTGTGCCGAAGCGGATGGCGGCGTGTCCACAAGGGTATGCCGGCCGCCCGTGCACCAGGACAAGCAATACTCCGAACCGTGCAACATGTCCAGCGAGTGCGACATCTCCAGAGGGCTGTGCTGCCAACTGCAGAGGCGCCACCGACAGGCTCCACGCAAGGTTAGTATGAAAAAATATATACAGGGTGTTCCTAAATGATGTGCGAATATTTAAGGAGGTGATTCTACGTCGAAAATTAATGATAATTTGCTTTATAAACTATGGTCCAAAAATGTTCCGTTACAAGAATACGAGGTGCTAAAGTTTTCCGAAAAAAAAGGAAAATAATTAATATTTAATTAATTTAATAAACCGCTTTACATATTTTCATGAAATTTGGTATATGGTGACTATTAATAAAGGAGCATATTTTTCAATATAAATATAATTTCTATCTTTAACAGTGGCGTGCGCATGGGCACTGACTTTAATTTAAAAAAAACCTCAATGGTTTTCTCTCAGATAAAAATTATTTTTAAATTCCCCGTTCAATTTGAAAAATAAGAGCCCTTTTGAGTTTTTGGACTGTAATGTGCCGTTTTGAGAAAAAAATAAAAACCGTTGGATTCTCCGAGAAAATTCATGTACCTAATTATTAAAGGATACAATTTTACAATAAATCTAGTTGGCCTGGAATATGTCACTTGCTTTGTGATTTGATATTTCAATCAACTTTTTGTTGTTAAAATCTGTTTGCTGTGAATATCGTATTTTTACAAACTCGCTAATAATGGTGAACTATTCAAATGTGGAAATGGTGGAAATGCATTACATGTATGGCCTAGTCGACGGTAATCCAGAGCAAGTTAGACGTATTCGCGAGAGATATCCCAATCATGCTCTGCCAGATAGTCGCACTTTTTCTAATATTCATTGTCGTCTCCAAACTGGTAGTGTCCGAAAAGGTGCATCTGAAGGTAGACCTCGAAATGTAAGAACACCCGAAATTGAGGAGCGGATGTTGCACATTATCGAAGAACATCCTGAAACGAATACGAGGAAGATCGCTAGAAACTTGAATATTTGCCACCAAATTGTTTGGAGAATTTTAGTGGGTTTTTTTCTTATATCCTTATCATATTTTAAGAATGTAGGCATTACTTCCCACAGACTTTCTAAAGCGTGTGACCTTTTGTCAGTGGTATTTTCATAATGTTGCATATTCTGTTCGCTGACGAAGAAATTTTATTAAAAATTTCCATAACAATCTTATTTGGGCGGATGAAAATCCTCATGCTATAACTGAAGCCCATTTCCAACAATAATTTTCGGTTAACGTATGGGCATGTATCATTTCTGATTACTTTATTGGACCATTCTTCCTTCCTTTTTCAACGACAATTTTCCAAACATGTACATGGCTTCTGAGTCTTCTAATAAAAGTTAATAAATATATTGTTCTATGGAAATTATCAGTTTTATTTAATTATGCTATTTACTACATTTTCCAGTTCTTATTCTATTTTGGAAATCTTTAGCATGTCTTGGCTTTATTTAGAAAATGTGCTACTATTCGTAGAAATACTCTGAGAAATGTACTGAATATGTGAACCTACATATGAACGATCATCCAGTTTAATTGTCGGTCATCTCACCTATGGCATATTGATGAGGGCTAACAAGCGGTCTTTAAATTTAGAAGGAAAAATAGGTACAGAATAGATCACAAGGCGAAAATTTGTACAAGTTCATAAGGTAATACCACCACACTTTTGAGTAATTTTTGGTAGGATTTCTTAGGGAACGATGTGTTTTAAAGTAAAAATATTGAGTGTGTGTGGAAATGACAAAAAATAACAAATTATTACTTTTTCTATAAGGTCATATAAAGAATCACGTTTCCAATGCCTTTTACCATACGAGCATAGCAAAATAACAAAAACTAAGTATACAATATAAAAATGTATAAATAAGAACAAATAATAAATTTAACTAACAATGAGATATATATTTTTACGATGCACAGAAAATATAGGAATGGTTCGCTTTTGTGTTTTCTAGACGAAAATCAAAAGAGTAATTATTCTCTACCTTCTTCTCTTTCTAATTCTTTCTAAATGTTGTGCACTTAATATTGAACGTTATAGGTCTTTAGTTACTATAGCAGCTGTCAATGTTTGAATAGTTTTTGAACTGGTTGTCACGTCGTCAGTTTAGATATATTGACGTTTCGGAAGACATGTCGCCCCCTTCCTAACATGAAAACTAACCCCGAAATTGTTCAAACATTATCTTCTGTTTCGAGTATTTTGGCCATATAATATGGTCAAGCTGAAAATACATATTTTGCCAAACAGCATAGCTCACATCATAAAAAATTTGTCTTGTAAAAGCCAAGCATTTAATCAGCGAGACAAGAAAACCTGGCTGAAAATAAACCCATTCATGACTTCAACGTTCACGTGTGTGTCGATTAGTTGTCGCCACCATTATTGCCAAGTCTATTTTATTCTCGTTTTCTTCTAAATAAAACTATTTTTCATAACTTTATGACTACGTACTTAGATATATAAACGTCAACAGACAGATGTTCAAAACTTTCTCCACAAGAAAAGCCTTTCAAATTGATCATCCTACTCCTAATTTCCAAACAGAAGCACACCGTAACAAATGGCCTCATATAACAGAGAAATATATATAGTACACTGCTGTCACCGCAACACAACGCTGGATACAGAAAGACCTAAACACAATTTTCTTTTTAGTCACCATGGCATGCATGCATATATATTTCTGGCAGGACCCGCTTCAGGAAACGATAAAAAATGTAACTCAATATTTACGTTGCCATTCCAGAGGGCAATTTACTACCAGTGAATTTTACGACGTAGCTCTTAGAGCCATTACGGCAAGAATCCCGCGCCGCAAAAATTTATGAAATAGAGTTACCGGCAAATCTAATACTCCCGTATATATACTGGTGGTTAGGTACTAATAACGCCGCTATGGAAAGCGAAATTTTATAGAAATGGGCGCATAAATCTTGCCAAATTGCAGTACGTATATGCGAAATCTGGGATACGATTTTTTTTAATGTCTTTATAGTCGGCGTTATCGTGCTGCGCGGCCTCAAAAAGGATACATATTTGCCTCATAAATCACACGCTTCAACCATTTAGCTCCATGAACTCAATACATAAAGATATGTTTATTCATTCTTTTAATCGTAACAATGCTTTATTTATAGTTGTGTCCGATTTTGTCAGAAAGATGTTCGTATACAACGTTTTTAATTTAGCAAACGGAAAATATATTAAGATTTATATATTTTGTCCACGACTATCCTACAAAATGTTCAGTATGCATTTGTTTCCAAATAATATACATCAAAGATATATCATAATATTATTCATGCAAAAATTTGAGTTTTTAATTTGAAATAGCTATGGAAACTTAATTTTAACATTCATTTTTAAAGGGTTGTAACTTCTTAGGGGAGGCTAGAATTTTTTTTATATATGTATAAAAAACACCCTCTCTCAAATCGGCTAAAGAATCCACTGTTGCACTTTCCTCGACTATTTTCGAAACACCCTGTACGTTCGTTCAAATAAAAAGGATAATGTAAAAGGGAAATACTTCCAATTATCAGCTCAAGATTTTGGTGAATGCGCCGATGTTTCTAAACGTATAACTTACGGGCGCCGCCACCGTGTATTAGCACGTATTAGGACCGTAAAATTTTAAACCCTTGACAGATACTGCATCTAGTAATAGCTAAACTATGTATGGTTATAAAAATACTGATAACTCAATATGACGTGATCTTACTATGGTTAAATATGACGCTAATCAAAACAATGTAATCCAATAATGTATAATATATTTTGATAACTTTAACAGGGTTTAAAATTCCTAACTTTAAAATTACATCCACTATTTTAGATCACAGATATAGCCACCTTAATTAATTAATTTATTTATATTAGGTAACCCGGCAAACGTTGTTTTACCATATGAATTATTTCTAGTGAATATTTTGGTACTTGGCTTCGTTCTCATCCCTACTCCGTGCTGTTTACTGGGTGAGAAGTGACACCGGTAGACGCCTGGCGGGGATAACTGATCTAGTGATAATCGATCAGTTATCGACAAGGGTTAAAAATGGTTAAATTACTAAAATGACTATTAAAAAATAATGCCATTAAAAATTTTGTCCAAAAAATTTAAAAAAATGTTTGGGGTGGGGTATGGAAATTAGATTACGACCGATTCTCAGACCTACCGAATATACATCTAACACTGCGACACGACGCGAAGATATATAAAGCTGTTTACAGGACTTTTAGGCCTCCACTCCATTCTATTCTTCGCCTTTCTTTTTCAATCCGTTACATTTTTCTCCCTTAGATCTATTGCCACTGCCTCTCTTCATCGCTTCCTCGGGCTCCCTCTTTTTTCTTGTAGTTAGGTTTACTGACTACTATTTTCTTAACTACCGTTTTATCTTCCATACGTTCTAGATGCCCTAGCCACTGCACTCTTCTGGCTTTTCCAACTTCGTCTATTGTTGGTGCTTGGTACATTGCATATATTTCCTCATTATTTCTCCTTACATAGCCATCCTCCGTCTTCTTACCCCCTAAAATTCTTCTTCCTTTCCCACCTTAAAAGGTTTTCTCTTGACTTCTTATTGAGAACGAGAACCCAGGTTTCACTACCATACAACGCTGTCGGTCTCAAAATTGTTTTATACATTTTAAATTTTACTCCTCAGGACAAATTTTTTGATTTCATTAAGTGAAACTGCTGCCGAACTTCTATTTGCTTTTATTATTCTCCTATTAATTTCTTGCTCCTCATCACAGTTAGCTGATATTAGGGCCTTCAAATACACATTTTCTTGAACTTCCTCAAACTCCATCTCTCCATGCTCTGTTCTCAATTTAAAATTGGTATCTTTTTTTTGTTCTCCTATTCTCAAAAACATACTTTTCTCTTGATTTATCTGCAATCCCACTTTACGTGCTTCCTCCACAAGTTTTCTCGTTACTTCTTCTAATTCCCTGCTATCTCTATCAATAATGGCCACGTCATCTGCAACTTACTATTTGGCGATTTTTAAACAATATGTGTCCTTCTCTGTTCAACTGACTATCTCTTATGACCCTTTCTAGTACTAAATTTAAAACCCACTGTCAACGCTTCGTTGACAGTGAGTCTCCTTGTCTCAGTCCTGTGTCAATAGTAAAACCTTCCAAACACTCATCTTTTATTCGTACTTTGGATTTAACTTCTAAGGTCATTTTCAATAGCCTAATCAGTTTGGTTGGTATCCCTAATTGTTTCAAAATTTTACTTACTTTATTCCTTTTGACTGAATCATATGTTTTCCTGAATTCCACAATTAAAACCATTGCTTTAATCCCATACTATAGCCTTGTAGTCAGGATTTCCTTCATCATAAAGATTTGGTCCGTTGTTGACCTCCCCTTTCTAAAACCTGCTTGATACTCCCCTATCTGTAGCTCTGCTATAGGTTCTATTCTCTGTTTTATTAACGTTGCCATAATTGTATACCCTATATCTTATTTATTTACTTATTTATTATTTATACGCCAGCTATAACAGTATAAACCAGTTACACGGTGGAGGAGAACATACACATTTTTAAGTTTAAAATTATAAAAACTAATGTTTACTTAAGTACGATAAATGAAGACAACAATAAGGGCATACGTAAATGTATACAAAATAATATAATTAAAAATATTGTAATTGAAATAATTATAAAAATATTGGGCATGTAATCAACTTATTGACTTGATTTTCTTGTTTTCCCTAATTCTTATTTTGCAGGCTCCAGGACACCTTAAAATTTCAAAATTTTATATTCGCAAATCTCTACCAAACTCTCAAGCTGATTTTAATAGAATTTTATATATAATTATAAATAGTCCAGCTGAACAGTAATAAAGTAGTTTCATCAAATTACACGGTGAGCATTAGTTAAGTTATTTAGTTTTTGTCTATAATTTTCTTCAAAACATGTTTTTCCATCATATTCAAAACAGTCACATGCTGCACAAAAATTATATGTTACTTATTTTATTTGAGATTTAATTTTCTAGAAAAAGTTGCTAAAGTAGTGGCCTCAATGCCTCAATGTACAATTAATTTAATTCCAGTGTAGTCCAAATTTTCAAGGCAAATATCTTGGAAACGGTTGCTCCTGTCAACATTCAGAAAGTATGTCAGTTTTACGTGAAAAATATAAGAAAATAAGATTACCTGTTTAAAATAAGGATACATGGTGGCACAAAAAAAATTATGATGCCTGAGAGTCATATAAAGTGGCGCAAATGGCGTCCTTTAACGGTTACTGGTGATCTGTTAGCAAAATTTAATCGTTCTCGATACAAGAAACTCGTGTCTATATTAAAATGTTTTCAATAATTGTGCGAAAAATAATTTTAACTTGACACCCTGTATGCCTCGGTTAGTAGATATCAACTTTCCGTATAAGGTAAATTTAGCGAAATCGCATTATGTGTGTACGATAAATTCACTCGTTTTTTTTAAAAACACCGTTAGTGTCATGTTGATAAAAAAAATACGTATCATTTTATAGTGTAGATAATTGTTGTTCCTAATTTATCTGCTTTGTCACAAATCATTATCTCATAATCTATTTCTGTTTACATTTTTCAAAATTAACACGTTTCGAACATTTTCTAACTGATGGTTGCATGATTATTTATTAATAATAACTTGTGAAATATTTAAATAAAATAAAAAAAGTGCGTATAATGAACATTATTACTCCCATTTCAGTTTTGTCTTTCGTTTCTTTAACGCTTAGAGATCAGACCCTTTCTTATATACAAAAAACCAGATGTTATAAATGTTGGATGACGACTGTCGTCCTTTAGCCCTTATTCTGCTAAATCTTTGACTTGGCCCATTTATCAGTTGACTATCGCTAATGGAGAGTGAGGATTGAACCGCATTTATCTAAAAACTAAACGGAGTTAGACGAAGGACATTTCAGTAATTTTCAGCAGTCCAACTTGCAAAAAATGTGCGTCTATTCACAGTGTAAATGACACATTTTTTAACCTACTCTTCTTTTTTTTTGTAAAACAAGCCATATACATTTTTAATAAATAGAATCAATGTTGATTAATATCGGAGAAATTTGAGCTTTATAAAATTTTACCTATAAAATAGCACGATTAGGGAATGATAATGTATCAGTTAAAAATTCAGTTATTTGTCACTATACTGAAATATTTCAACTTGATATTTTTTAATTTATCTGTAATTATTTTCCACTGCCGATAATTCAAATATTCTTCGAAAAATTATAAAAGCTACCATTCCTTCTCGCTTCCAATATTTGATCTTAAAATGCCTATTTTGCCGGTTTTATTTCATTAATCGAGAATTGTGAAGCGATTGATATATCCGAATTGTAAAAACTGCTTTTTACGGAAAGTTCAGAGGCGTACTTATAATGTCTCTACAGGCTTCTCTACTCTCTTTTAAAATATGATATATGCTTTTTACATGGATTTTTTATAAGAATACCTTGTATATTTTTATGCAATTCAATTGCATTATTTTTTCTTTCACAATAGTTGCTACTTTATAGTTTGGAAATTGCGAAAAAACGTTAAATTGGTAACACTGATGTCGTATGCTGCATAGTTGGCGATGCATTTTTATACTTATAATTACATAAAATTGATTCATAAATTCATTTTAATAATTATTCTAAACATAATTTTCTCTTTAATAATTTAAAAGATAATTTTATCAAGATAATTATATTAGCCAATTAAGTAATTTGTCTAATCTTTAATTGAATAACATTTGAAAATAAATAAATGCAGAAGTAAATAATAATTGATAAGAAGAAAATTAATCAACGATGACATTTAAAAGAGATATAATCATGAAAATTGTCAGCAAATTATAAAATATGGATAAATAGAAGTCGGTTTATATTTTGGTTTTTAATATATTTTTTTAATATCAGTGAATATTATTCACATATCTACATAAACTCCAGACAGCCAGGAAGAAACAAAGCCCAATGGCCGATAATTCAAAATTTTTACAAGAATGCCGGTCATCATCTACAAATACTAAAAATAAGTGCTTCAAATAATTTCCTCAAAAAAACATTGGTGTAAAAACTTTGAACTTACATAAGAAAATGTAAAGTTTTTCTTAGGCTATAAGATTATACCTAATGAACAACATGGTTTTATTCCCATTTGTTTTAACAAACATACTTTTTTGCGTAAATGACTGGAACAATACTTTAGACTTATAAACTCCTGTAGATATTATATACTTATATTTTCTCAAAGCCTTCGATCGTGTTCCATTGTAAAAACTCTTAATGAATATCATTTTAGAATCCCCCGAGAGGTATGTAACCTTGAATAGAAAACTTTTTGTCGGATAGATTTTCTGTTCGGACTGGAGGCACATTTTCTTCTGGTCACCCAGTCCTAAGTGGAGTTTCACAGGGATCTGTTCTGGGCCTGTTACTTTTTTGGCATGTGCTTCATACCTGGGAAGTGTAATTAAATCGCACCTATTACGTAGATGGCACTAAACTCTTTGATCTTCCTCTAACGTCGGATCATTTGTTATTAGAAAATTTGAACAAAATATATCTATACAGGAAAGTACGTTGTTTTGCATCTTGGAAAAAATAATCTAAATTTAAATTATTATATTAATGGAAAACAACTTACACTTACCATGACGACAGATCTTAATTGGTTACAGCATATTACAAATATTTCGAGACCTGTGCCAATAGACCTGTTTACCTACTACTAAAGAATTTCCATATGTATCTTTAGAAACATTCATAAAACTGTATATGACGTACTCAAAGCCAGTTTTGGAGTACTGCGGACAGGTTCCGCTTTAACAAGGAACAAGCAAATGCTGAAATTTGTTCAACGTTCGCTATGGCCGCACAAGTCCAGCATATGAAGAAAGATTGGAATTGTCTAATTTCCATAGTTTTGAGGATATAAAAACTCTCACCTCTTGATAACATTTTTGTGCTGAACTATCATGAACATCTTCGAAGACAACAATATACATTAGAAAAATGAACACTTTTTAACATATGTGCGTCAACATTTTTTTTTTTTCAAATCAATTATTTACTGTTTGGAATAGTATACCGCAAAATGCTGTTTACAGTCTTTCAAAAGCAGACTAGATAGATTTTTAAAGAGAACTAAATATATATGTGTCCGTTTTTTGTTGTTCTTGTAATTTTAATATGCATAGTTAATTAAGACTCCTGTTTTTAAGAATTCACTATTGTCTTATATATAATAATACATCTTATTCAATATGTATTTTCTTATTTTTTAATACGGGTTAACAGGATTTTCCTCTGTCCATTGTGCGATGTAATAATAATTATTTTTATCTATCGATTATTAGTTTTTTTATCCAATTAGATAGTCCTAAACAGTCTGAAATAAAAAATCCAACAAAGAGTGCTTTACGTTATATCAGTCAAGGGATTGATTTTATAAATTTTGAATTATCTATTTTAAATATATAACACTTAAGAAAGCGGATAATTGTTCACTATTACACGCAAGCACTGTATCATGTTAACGTTACTATATACCGGCGCATCCACCATATTTGTAAAAAAGAAAGTGTTAGATATAAAACACAATCAAACTTATAATTCCATATAATTTTAAATGTTTCGTAAACAGAATTAATTAATATATAAGTATAAAGTTTTTTTTCAGTATAGCAGAAACCCAATTCAAAGTAATATTTTTCGGGATCAAATTTTCTTCCAGATACTACATAAATTAAAAGAAAACTAATGCACCTGGTAAACATCATTAATCATTGCAGCTCTTTTTAAGTACGACCTAGGTAATACATTTAAATTATCTAATTTACGGGATACTATAAAGCACAAAATCTCGTTAACGTGACGCCCGTCTTATATTCAATTCCGCTCGATCCTAAATTGACATCGGGATTTTCCTTAACGAACGTCGGTTTTTGTACTCTCAAATGATACAGCTAAATCCACAACGCGAGAGAACGGTGGAGCCGAAAAAAGTTTTATGCTCCGCGATGGTACGTACAGTGAACCCTAAAATATGAAGGTTATTAATTTGAAAACGTAAAACTTGGGATTTATTCTGAAGCGATGTCTGTTTTTAGCTAATACGTGTTTCTGCTGGCGCGAAATAAAGCGCTTTCATTCGGCAGTCCCCTAAATAGAAATTAAATCGAGTTTGGACGCCTTTTTTATTAATGAAGGGTAAAAATTTACCTTTCCAGTTGAAAATACCATTTTGGCGTAATTTTACATCATGCATATTCATCAATTGTGCATGATTTGTTATTTGTACACAAAACATTGTAATAAAAAAATAACTATTCAGGCTATAGTCTGTTTAGAAATTAAAGAATATAATAAAAGATTATTATGTATGCAAATCGTAAATAAATGTAGTATGGTGCTTATTTTCAATATTTTTATATTATGTATTATCGGTATAGATGAGGTGTACTTTTAAAAAAGCTTTGTGTGATCGGACCGGACTAAATTGTAGCAGATAGCTAAAATTTAATCCCCGGCAATCCGTCTTTGTTTATGCCGCTTATAACAATATAAAAATAGCATTTCAAAATTAGAGGCTATTTTAAGCATCATAGCCGAGTTAAGAGGGTTTTTAGTAATTCAAATAAAATTATTCAATATTATTATCAAAATATTTATTTAAATTTAATGAATAGACTTTTATTCCACACAAAAATATATGTATTTTGAAAATTCAAATTATGGTGAGTAAATGTATTGTTGTATAAATGTGCAATAAAGAAAATAAAAAAGTAGGTATATTAAATTCATCCTCTGAATATTTTGATAAATTATCGTCTCCTAGATTGATAACGATGGGTTACACAGTAACGTCAATTAAATTATCGAGTTCCCACATTTTCTCCTCTTCTTTTTGCACATGATGTATACATCTTTGCCAGTTATCTGCAGTTACTCGTTCCAAGGAATTTTTAACAAAATTTTCACGTCACTTAATTTATACGTCGTATTATTTCGCGCCACATCTCCTTTTACCTGCGCCCAGATTAATTCGATTGAGTTAAGTTCACAGTGATAAGGTGGTAACCGTAGTACCGGTATTTGGCGCTTTGTTGCCATTTCATCGATAATATTTTTTTTCTGATCTTTATTAAGATTGACAAGTGTCAAAAGTTCCTTTTTCACCATATTTGTTTCAAAAGAAATGTTTTTCCCGGATAACCATTGAATTATATCGGCTTTCCTCCAAGCAGACGTAGGCGTACGCTCGGTCTGCAGTGAATAGTAATTGGCATTATCCATGACAATTACAGATCCCGGAGGAATAAGATCCAACATCTGTGTAAAATACTCTTCGAAAACATCTGCGTTCATGTCTTCGTGATAGTCATCTGTATTTTTAGATTCAAATAAAAGTAAACCGCCATCTACAAAACCACGGGCACTACCTATATTAATCTTCGCCCTTTACCTGAAGGTGTCTTGAACCCTGTAGAAAGTCCATCCAAAAATGCTTGTCGAAAACTTTTTACATTTTTATCTTGCCATACTTTTGTTACAGTATATCCCTCGCTGACCCAAGTTTCGTCTAGATAATAAATATTCCTCCCTTCGTCACAGAATTTTCTAATTGATCTTAAGTAGGATCTTCGCCAACAAATAATTTCATCTTTATCGATAAGAATTGACTTCCTGTTCTGCTTTTCCCAGCAAAAATTCAACTCTCATAAGATGACCCATATAATTTGCTTCTACTGATTTTTGGCAAATCGTTGTCCTCTAAAAGTTCACTTAAAATTTTGTTTAGCGTTGGTATTTCTTTTTTAAAATAAAATGTGTACTTTTCTGCGAATGACATTTTTGAAGAAATCATCTATAACGACTCCTTGTAGATGATTTTGGGAGATTTACAGTATCTTGTTCATTTTTTTTAAATACATTTAATATGTCTCATTCTGAGACAGCGCACATCTTTTCACGCGTTTAGCAGGTACGTAATCTGATAAACTCGACATTTTACCCAAACAATATTATATCCACTGACACAATAGTCACTAAACACAAGTCGAATTTTACTCTACTGCACTAGCACGTCTTCGTATATTCAACTCTAAGGCTGGATTGATCTGTCACAATACACTGGCTCCTGCCCTATGATGTATCCAGTAAAATATACTAATGTACACCCATTACCTGTTAGCATTAGTGCTACCCGATAATTACCTTAAACGAAATATTACCACGCCCATGGCCGGTTCTTATCTCGGGGTTTTATTACTCTCTTTCATTTCCAAACAGACTATAAAAACAAAAAATATGTTTAAAACAATAATTTAATGGATCTGTTTCTGTTGTTAATGTGTGACCTTGAACACTTAAAAAAGAAAAAGTAATCCCCTAAACAGCTTAGGTGTTTTCGAGATCTTAAAGTTTATTTTATTTATTTATTTATTTATTTATTTATACAGAGTATCCGCATAATAACCGACACAGAGCAGGTGCATGTAGGGGGGTCCCAAAATATTGCAATTTAACAAAACACACCTATATACACAGGCGGAGTTACAGGCCTTCAAAATAGGGCCAAATATTTCGATAAAAATTAATATATCTGAATTACTTTAACCTAAAATAACCAAATTTGGTGCATGACATAGGTTTATTATTGGTCTTCTTTGACTATGAGTTCAAGTAAATTGAAACACTACACGGTGTTCATTGAGGGTGAGTCACCTTCAAAATTATACCAAATTTTTTTCCCATTGTTCGAATTTAAAAAGAATTATAATGTCCCGCGCATAATTTAATTTAAAACACTTTATTACTCTTGTCAAATATAAAAAAAATTAAGGATTTCAAGAAAAAATGCATTCATTAAAACAAGATTTTAATAGCGTTTGTTAGAAATAGGTTTTGTCTTTAAAATTTGACGGTTAGTAATAAATCTATAAAATAAAGTAAATATTAAAAAAAAAACTAAAGAAATTGCACAAAATGGGCACCATTTTGTTTCAAAACATAAAGTTACTCGCCGAAAATTGAAATTTAATTTGTTTAATGACGATCGTTTCTTATAAAGTGGAATTTATTCGTAATACGATTCCACAAATCTTCTTGGGATTCCATTGGCAAGAAATAACAAACAGCACTTTAGTCTAATCTACCGACGATAGATAATTACGTAATTATACAAATCATTCTGTCACCAATGAAAAGAAAGCATATTTTGATCATATATCTAATAATTACTCTAATAAGGATTTATGGGATAAATTAAAGTTGTTAAATGTAAAACATCAAAGAAGTGCTTCTCTTCCATTTCATCTCAATAATGCAGATAATATTAATAATTATTTTATTGATAGTGTACCCAACACACAGCTTACTGACAATGATATAGTTAATTACTACTTAAGTAAAGTGAGGACTCACCCTAGATTTTCTTTTAGTCTTGTCGATGAAGCTGACATACGTACTATTATCGGTCAAATTAGGTCTAATGCTGCTGGTGGCGATGGTTTTGGCATAAATTTTATTAAAATATGGTGTCCATATATGTTGCCGGTTATTGTTAATATTGTTAACTCTATATTTCTAGAATCGCAGTTTCCCTCTTTATGGAAAGAGGCGTTGGTCATACCTTTACCAAAAGTAAATAATCCTAGCGAATGGAAGGATCTTAAACCTATAAGTATATTGTCTTGCTTGTCGAAAATAGTCGAAAAAGTCATGGAGAAACAACTACGTAGCTTCATTGATATTAATAATATTTTGCCTCTTGAGCAATCGGGTTTTCGCCCAGGGTTTAGCTGCACCACAGCGCTACTGAATATTACTGATGACATCATTAGGGCCACAGATGGAGATTTGATGACGGTATTGGTGCTGCTTGACTTTAGCAAGGCTTTTGACACGGTTAATCATGCGGTGTTGTCGGCCTTGCTGAAGTCAATTGGACTGGACGATGGCAGTCTGCAACTGTTCGAAAGTTATTTAACTGGACGTACTCAGGTTGTTAAGCTAGGAAGTGTTGTTTCTCAGAGAAGACGATTGTACTGTGGGGTACCTCAAGGTTCCATTCTGGGACCCTTGCTGTTCAGTTTGTATACAGCTTCTTTTCCAATGTTTTTAAAATATTCTAAAATTCACATGTATGCAGATGATACGCAAATTTATTACTCTTTTCCTAAAACTGAGTACGAATTAACAAAAAATCGGCTAAACGAGGATCTAAAGATTTTATGTACAATATCAGGGCAGCACAATTTGTTGCTGAATCCTATAAAATCTGCTATGCTAATTTTTGGTAACAGGAATATGAGAAACACACTTAGGGATACTTTTAATCTAGAAATAGGTGGACAACAAATTACAGCTTCAGATACGGCCAAAAATCTAGGTGTTATTTTGGACAGCACTCTCAGGTACCGTCAACAAGTTTCTAAATATATTCAGAGGGCATATGGAGCTTTAAGATGTTTGTATCCCCATAGAGGATATTTAAATATTGCCACTAAAAAGATGCTGTGTGATAGTTTGGTTCTTTCGCAATTTAATTACTGTTCTCAATTATATGGACCCTCTTTGGATGTGGATCTTTCTAATCGCGTTCAAAGGGTACAGAATGCATGTTTGCGTTTTATTTTTGGCATAAGAAAGTTTCAGCATATTTCACACAAACTAGCTGATATTGAATGGTTGAATATGACAAATCGTAGAAAATTGAATTCGCTAACTCTATATCATAAAATTATCATTGGGCAAAAACCGCCATATTTATATAACAAAATTACATTCAGATGTGATGTACATCATATAAATATAAGAAATAAGGGTTCCATCTCTCCTCCTATTCACAATACTGCTCTTTTTGAGAGATGCTTCACGTTTGATGTCTATCGTTTATACAATTCCATACCTATCGAACTCAAAATGTATCCTTCATTTATGTTTAAGAAATGTTTAAGAGATATTCTATTTTCAGATCAGTAGTGATACTGATTTGGAAGTATAATGTTGCTTATGCTTGAAACTATTATATTGTTATATTGTTTGTATTATGTTGTTTGCGTCGAATATTTTATTTTATTATACGGTGCATTTTGTTTTTTTTCTTTTGGATAATGAAAATAAAGACATTTATTATTATTATTATTATTATTTAATTATAATGACGGATTACTTTAATACAAATCCACAATTTGAAGAAATATAATAGAGAGAATAGAAGAAATAATAGAGTTGGTTTTTTCCGCCCTCCCTGCATTATTAGCCTAAGACATGACTCCTTTAATATTGCATCAATTTCATTAAACATCGAGCGTACAAAAACTAAACTGTGTAGACACTCTATCTGCATGAAGCGAAGTATGAGATACAAGCACACCTAGATCATACAATTTTGCAGTATGAGCTGCTCCGCGGGATACAAGAAATTTCGACATAATTAAATTACTTCCAAGTTGTAGCTCCTCTCGGTGCACGTAAACTTATCCGTGCAACCCATTTCGAAAACTGGGTCATGTCTTTCTCTCTGGGAACTGGGAAGTTGGCAGGTGAGACGTATGTAATGTACGTTTACAGAAAGATTTTCTAGAAACCACGCTCAACAGTATTTAGCGCCTTGTAAAACTCAATTTTAAGGCGGTGTAAGGTTTTATGTACAATAATATACAGGGCGTCCGATAGTGATGTGCACTCCTTTGGAGGGTCATTTTAGGAGGGTTCTTTCTCGATTTGAGCCCTACCTTACGAGATAAGGGCTTCTAAAAAATTGTAAAATTTTCGGTTTTCATTTTTATTTCTCAAAAACGGTTAAACTTATAAATCTGAAAATCGGTGACTACATTTAGTTAACAAAGTTACATTGTTGAGTACGATTTTTATTTTTACGAAATGTCTAAAAGGATGGCAACCACCAACCTCTGTTGTTTTATTTATTAGAATTTTTTATTGTAAACGTTTCTCGATATGAAAAAATTACAGTAAATAGAACAATCAATTTACAAAATTTTCCTCCTCTTAGTATTTTTATGCAGACACGCGTTTTCTTTTAAAAAAATAAAATCCACAAACATACATATCCTCAGGTGTGGAATATGCAAGTAAAATAATTCATTGTCACTTAATTAACTAAATGTATTCACTGATTTTCAGATTTATAAGTTTAACTGCTTTTGACAAACAAAATGAAAACCGATTTTTTTAAAATTTTTTAGAAGCCCTTATCTCGTAAGAGACGACTTCAATAAGGTATACCTTTTTCAGATATAACAGGTAGGAGAATCGATTGTCTCAATAGTCAGATGAATACATTAAGATGCAAAAAAGTTCTGTCATTTAAAAGAAACATGATGTGCCGCAAGTGGCGCCCTCTACTAGTGACGTCAAAATTAGAAACATATTTGAATTTCTCGTTCGCAAAAACCCCCGATTAACAAATTTTATGTAAATATTTGGATTTCTTTAAGAAGTTATTTACAAATATCGAAAATAAAATTTTCCGTTAATATTGAGTTTTCGAAAAATTGTTATAGGACTTTGTGACCCTAACTTTTTGTGAGGAATCACCTTCTGAAGTCTTGACGAATAATTTGCGGACACCCTGTATATAAGCATTCCTAGACATGTCCATAAAACTTCTATTGTTGAAATCTTATTATTTATATAATATCCTCTATCATATTTCAATTAAATAATTTAGAAATGGTACAACTAATATATTATATATTTATACTATCTGTAGAAAAGATAAGAGCAAAAAATTGTAACAGCAAAGAAAAAACTGCGAGTATAAATGTTATTGGTTTTATGCTTACTGTTCGGGTATTTTACCTTAAATAATTTTCGTCTTTTGTGTTACCTAACTATTTCAATTCATTGCCAGCAACATATTTAAACATTTAAAATTAAAGAGATACTTTGTAAACTTATAGACATATTTAATTATGATCTAAATTCCAATTTAAATTTCTCAATAATTTCTTTCTTCATCACAATATTAGCGTTAAATATATATACATAAATATAAACTTACAAAGAATTCAGTATCTATAGGAATGTTTTCATCACATTCTTGTCCATTCCTCTTCTAATTTAGTAATCCTTCTTTAGCTTCGCTTTATCACTTCACAGTTCACACTACTTTTTACCGCACTGCAAACCATTTCTACGTTAATTTGTGGTTATTTCGAAACATTTTTAGATCTATACCTACATATACCCACAATCACTAATTTGTTTTTGTTAAAAATAATAAAATATTTTAGAATGTTATACGGCAATAAAATAACCGATGCCTTGTCAAAGCAGTAATTATTTCAAGAAGATCTAACCTCACAACGCCTAGCCCTCGCTATCAATTGTTGAAGGTTCGCACAGCCAACTATGAACCAAGAGAGCTTACCAAAACCGATAAACTGAAAACTGACATTAGATCGCCAGCTTTGATGATCTTTTAGGCTATAATAATTGTAAAAACTATAAATATGACATTTTTTAACTCAATTATAATATTAGCTTATTTATAAATATGAAAGCTGTTCCAAAATTGTCCTCCAATATTTTACTCAATCTTGATCGACTTCCAAATAGGATCTGAAAAAGGCAAAGGTCACTGAACTTTTTCATGCCCAATTGCCATTTTGCGTGACTATGCTGCCACGAGTCTATTTTTAGCTATTTATTGCCAAGTTCATTATTAAGTTCCATTTCTAATATACACAGATTATAAAAAATCATTGGTAAAACTTTAATGCTTCGTAAAAAAAAATAGGGGGAATAGTACATTCAAACATGATTGTGCTCGAATAGGTTTCGTATTCCAGAACAGGGAGCGAATGTTTAAACAAAATCGGGTTTTATTTAATTGCGGGAAAACGGATAGAATAATTGCAATCTTATTTGGTTAGCAGCTTTTGGTTCTTCATATTGTATGTATGCCACAGTTTAACATACAGGAGTGTACATTCGAGGAGGGGTTCAGCAACTTTGACATGCATTTTATTTTATTTTAAGGTAGGTATTTCAAATTAGACTCTTACAAAAAACCGCTAAAGATTTTACAAAAAGTTGTTCATGCATCATATCACCAAGATGTACCATTTTCGAAATTTTCGCATTACTTATATTAATAATATTAATTAATATCATACCTTGTGTGATTCATTACTACAAGCGTCGTAACAAGTAATTTTTTAAGTAGGTATTTAATGATAACAGTAATTTAAGTAATCATTCAAGTAACAGTTAATTAATATATTATTTAGGTAGTTTTCCATAACTTGCAACTTGAAACGACAAACTAAGTTCTTATACCTCTTTTTTTTTTCAGTTTTAAAAACAAAGCATTTCCAGACAAATTTGTATAGGAACCTTTTTTATTACATTCTGGCGCAGATCCGCCATTAAACTTTAACCAACCATTTTAATTACACGATAATATGTATGTATAATGTGTTTAAGTTTGATTTTATGTTTAACTGAGCTGTGTGTAATTTTAATTATTTTACCCTCTGAAATGTGCTTAGCGGACATATTACTAAATTAGAAATCCATAGCCTACCGTAATTAAGTATAATAATTATAAAAAAATGATTAATTGGAATTATGGCAGCGCAGCAATGTTTAATGTTCCATATGTATCCTTTAAAAGCTTTCACTCAAATATTTCAAGAAATTATTCATAGCTTTTCTATAATGAAATATGAAAAAATATTGTATACTTATTAGTTATTTAGGATGCCTTTGTATTAAGGGTGTCGTTTTTATACGAAAATTTTCAACAAATTTCATAGCTGTTTGCTAAATCAATCTAAAAAAAAATTAAATAAGTTAGAAAGAATAGAATGAGACACAATTTTCAACAATGGTTTCAGCGAAAAAGGCTCTTTACCTGAAACCAAAACAGTTTCTACTCAGTGCACTGAATATTTCAAATAATATTATTTCGAAAACTGTTACTCCTAACGACTTCAATAAGGTATACCTTTTTCAGATAAAAAAGGTAGGCGAATCGACTGAATCAATAGTCAGATGGATACGTATTTTCTCAACTATATCATTTTCAACATGAAACTATTATGGTAGATTGTTAGAAACTCAAATGAAACTTATTAACACCACAGAATAATGAAAGGATCAATAATATTTGTACTGTTTTACTGTTTTGCAAAGTTGAAATTTTCCCGCCATAAATAATTAAAACAGAAGTTGCGAAATTCGTGTGAAAATCCGCGAATTTCGCGTCCATGATAAAGTATGAAATGCGTGAAAAAGACGGTATTCTAATTTGTGGAGAGGATGGGGGGGGGGACATTTAAAATAAACTGTTAATTTGCTAGGTTCACTAAACGTCAACGTATTTTTGATAATTTTGTATGCTGTGAACCCTTTTCAAGTGGCACGCCTAGAGAATTATGCAACCCTCACCTCCCGTACCCATCTCTGAGCTGTGAATTAGTTACTTTCTATTATTTCCGACATGGGATAATTGATAATGCAAGATAAAAACTTTAAATTTAGAAATAACTTTTATCATTTTTATTACCTATTGTAGTAGTAAATTATGTATAACATCAGTACCAAATTAGTAGATTGGAAAAGTGGACCGCAGTAGCTCAGTTGGGAGATTGCCCGGAAAGCGAGAGGTTCCAAGTTTGAATCCCGGCTGGCTACTATACTATCTGGCACCTCTAAATTGCTGAAATTGTTTCTAGTAATGATGTAATGCAATTATTTTTGTCATTTTTGTATAATTTTCGCTGATGTAGTCATTAATGTAAGGACGTTTCAAATTTTAACCCAATCTACCATTAATAAACATTTTCTCTACTCGTAACTTCATAGGCTAATGGTAATGATAAATCTATATTAATTACTGTATTGTATTTTCATGTCAATTTTAAAAAGCTTCGACACTTTGACACAAACATATAGATGCCATAATAGATAATGGCATTTATTTGATATAACGTTACAGTAGACATAATTAATCCTTTAAATAGAAACTTGCATCATCTATCATCATTTTCCAACTTGTTTAATTTAATTCCGGGCAAACACTGTTGGGGGCCGAGGCAGGGCATTAGTATTCGAAACAAAATCATATTAAAAGCTCCTGGGAGATAAATGCGCTGGACCAGAACTATGCAAATCAGTTGGGAACCGGAATCCTAGCTTTCCAGTCTAATTTAGTTTTTACCGAAGCGGCGAGAAACTTGATTGTAAACCGAGCCATCGAATAATTTAATTGAAAAGTCCACATTATGGCCTGGGAATACCAAATGACAGTAAATATTTAAAACTTGAAACTTCATGAAACAGTGATATCGCAAAGTACGAAGGCTCCATTACCTTTTATAAAATGGACAGTGTTCTTCCATTTAAAAGAAACGAAATAGGATTATTTCGAAAACTTTTACTCCTAACGATTTCAACAAGGTATAACTTTCTCAGGTATAACAGGTAGGAGAAGCGGTTATGTCAATAGTCAGATGGATACACTAAGCTGTAAAAAAGTTCTGCCATTTAAAAGAAACATGGTGTGCTACAAGTGGCGCCCTATACTAGTGACGTCAAAATTAGAAACAAATTTGAATTTCTCGCCCCCGATTTACAAATTTTATGTAAATATTTGGATTTGTTAAGAAGTTATTTACAAATATCGAAAATAAAATTTTAACTCTGACACCCTGTATCTTTTTTATTATGCATAGATATGTTTAGGTCAAATCGATTTATTTTCACCTCAGAAATCTGTGGTCTCATTTTTGATAATTCATTTAAAAATACGCTGATAGGTATAAGACCAAAATAAACTAAGCGCTCTAGGAAGGAGTAAAAAGGTTTGTATTGAACAGGGACACATTTTTTACGAAACCTGGATATAAACTAATTTTAAAACGCACAATTTTCAGCTCCTAGCAATAAGATTTTTTTGTCTGACGGAGGCAAAAATTATAATAGAAGAAAATAGTACACCTACGGGCGTTAGAGGATTGACAAATATACAATATTATACAGGGTGTCCCAAAATTAATGGAACAAAGAGCAAAAGTAGGTTACTGACTACAAAATAATGCAGCGTAGCCAAACTTACCTTAGTCCAAAAGATACAGGATATCAAATTAAAAATTTGGTATACAAAATTCTTCAATATTTTAGAAAAGTTTTCAATGGGTTGATTTGAATTCGGGTGTAATATGGGATGAAAAATCAAATCCGTATTTAACTTTGCTCTAGACGCTATAAAATGTTTTCTTGTTGGATAAGGATGGGTCAACATTTTTTTATGTATAAATATATATGAAAGTTTTACCTAAAACTATTATACTCTTAGCTTTATTAAATATAGAAGGTATATTAGTTTTATGTCGCATTTTCAGTTTATTTGCTGATTCTTCCATTGGATATAATTGTATTTTCATTACATTGTTTGTACAAATTTTCTGGTTAGAGTTATAAATTTTTACCCCGGTTTTAATATAATAAAAATTTTACATGTATCATGAAGCTTAATAATATGACTAAATTTTGAATTTAAAATATAGAATTAACAATAGTTGAAATAACTGTTTTTGTCATAGAAACTATATAGGGTGAATCAGAACTTATCTAAAAAAATTGGGAGTAGATGAAAAATGTCACTATCGTAAAAATAATTTTTGTATAATCCTTATAGCTTCCGAGAAAAAATTATTGAAGTTCTAGTAGTTTCAACATTTACATCGCAGCTTGGGCTACCTACTGTAGTCTCTGACCAGGCGATTTCAAATATCCGATTACTTATTGTTTTAAATTTCCTTCAATTTTTTGCCCGGTCGCCGATTATACGGTTTATCAGGTTTTATAGTGGACCAGTTTCCAGTGCCGTGCGGAAGTGTATTTTTAAATCATTTTTAAACTGATCTTATTGATTATATTTTTACAAAATTGTATTTGTACAATTTGTTGTGTAAGAGTACATTCAAATTTTTTTTATAGATAAGTTCTGAATCACCCTGTATATAGTCACAGATTTCACTGTCTTACTGTAAACTTTTTTGATGTCGAGGTCGCTATAACAGGTAACATGATCGTTTACATTGGTCTTCATTTAATACTAAATAGTAATTGCCTAATATTAAATAATATTACTTTATTTCTTATTAAATTATTAGTGTTTGCAATTTTCTGCCAAAGCTCATTTCAAATGCAAAAATCATTAGATTTAAATCTGGGTTATATATAGGCTATTTTTTATATATTTTTAGGTATTAGTAATATTGTGTGAAACTAACTACTCTGATTTATATTAGCTTAAAATACCTTTCTAATACAGTAAAAAATATATAGGCTATATGCCTTCGTTGTGGAAATTTCTCACTTGTACATAAAGTATATATTTTATCTTACCTTTAATAGCAACTTAGCAAATTGGGGAAAATTATGTAGTAAGTACTAACCGTCATTCAGATTATCTAGAATTCGACAGAGCCTAACATTTGATTTTCTACAATGTTAATAATTTCAAATACTGATGAAAATGATGTTATATTAATAAGGTTTTTATCGTTACAAATTTTAAAAGAAATTTATCAAAACTTCGTTGAGAAGGCAATCGATAATAGTTTTAATAATTATGTCTACCTCCATGCTAATAAAAAATTCTATAATGCCCAACTAACTATTAAATCTCAAATCACTGATTTAACTATCTAGGTATAGGTACGCCGTTATTCAAGATACTAGTATTTTGTAAATATTTTGGCGTTTTGTAAATATTTTCAGATGAACGCAATTACCATAATGAAATACATCTATGTATTATTCCAGAAATTATTATCATTATAATTTTCCATTATCCCATTATTTTCTACGTTGTTTATTTAAGTAAATAATATTATAATGTACCGTATACAAATAGTATTACCTTCTGGAAAAATATACTGATTATGAAAATGAATATAAAGCTCTTTGTTTCTGCTCTTAATTAATTTTAACAAAAACGATTAATTACAAAATCGTATTACATAAAGCTTTCACGGCAAAGTACCTAATAAATTGAAGGGTCCTGTAGAAGTTTATTATTGGCATAACCTTTATTCTTGATATAATATTTAAATTAACTGCATATTAAAATCTAGCTAAAATTCGTAAATTAACTTGTTTAATTTTTACATCATTTTTTTCATGTCATCATAAACGAGAAATGTGTTACCTACTAAAAAGTTCAAGTTTATGCATCTAGTTATATTTATCCTTCAAGTTTAAGTGACCTAATAAACCAAGTTATCTGCAGATTTCTCCTGAGGGTTGCGTGTACATAAGTAATATCGGGTAGAGGGTTCATCATGCTTAGGTCCAGAAGAACATCGTACAGAGTGATTTTAATTAAAACCTTATTAATGTTTAATGCCTACAGGAATCCCAAGGGAGTACGTATTTTAAGAAAAACAGCTACCCGATTCTTGTTTGTAAATATTACATGATCTAAGTTTTCGAGAAGAGTTGAAAAGCATGTTGTAAGTGTATTGTCTGGAATTATATATTTAATTTAATATTATGCATTTTTAACATATCTTCCACGTTATTAAAGATAAACCCATCCAATGTTCTCAGGGCAGTTTCAAGACATGCTGGTACTTTTTACTTGCCAACGCCAAGAACTAATATTAGGAATCATTTTCCCTTCAATTTTATGTGCAGTACTCATAACAACTTAAAGTAATCTCTTGAAATAGTTCAGTTTTCTCTTGCAAGCTTGAAATAGGTGCCTTTTTTGTTTTTAATCTGATGCTATTTCTAGAGTTATGTATTATTGTTTCCTGTTGTGCATCTTATTATTATACTTCTCTTTTATTATTTCTTATATATTGTGTGTTTGTTATTTTTACTGTACATTTTCTCTTTTTCTTTATTTTAGTTACTTTTTTGCATGCGATTAAGTGTTCGCCTATTGAATGGTGTAAAATAAAATAAAATATTACTAAAGTCTAAATTCACAAAGAACCGCAATCAACCGTCGTTTTTGAGTAATATTGTACTGATTGGTAAACTAGCTCACCCACATTGCTTACATTATATGAAAACTGATACTGATTTCTACTTTGAATTACAATGTGGGGATTAGAATCTGCATTATTTAATGAATATATTTAAAAAAGCACATTCCGTACTCAACTCTCATCTCTAAACAATATCTGGCCTAAAATGTAAGAATTTTGCTTCAACATGTTTTACATCCAAAAGCGTTGTCTCATCTCTAAACAATATCCGGCTTAAAAGGTAAAAAGTTATGTCAGGGAATACTCTTCTCGTTAATGCGGTTAGCATTGAATTACATCTGCTGAAATACCTATAGCCACGTTATCAGCGTCAGCGGTGCCACCAGGTATCTACCGGTTTTGAGTTTGTTAGCTCTCATCAGTATGCTATAGGTGAGGCCACAGATGAATAAACTTGCTAGGCTTAAATACGGCCACCAGCAGAGAGCACCCTCTATATTATTCATATTATGGAACCTCAACCTATATAACCATCGGCGATTGCGATATTTGCAAAATCAAATCTTCAGGAGTACTCTGCAGACTCAGTAGTCCATATTAGTCGGAATTATATCTAAAAAACCTATAGCAGATAACCACGGTTAGTCATCAAAGGTGCTATACAGATATATACCGGTTTCGAGCTTCTTATCTCATATCAGTAGGCACGGCTAACCGTTTTAGGTGTAATTCAATGCTGGTCGGATCATTAGAGAGTAGAGTTACCTAAAATTCCGCTTTTATAAATATGGCAATCGCCGATGACAAAAAGGTCGAGGCTTTTACAGTAACCACAGTATAGTGGGTCGCTCTATGATTGCGGCCGTATCTAGACCTAACATTAAATAGTCATTGACCACAAGATGTAGATACTTACGCTCGTGCATGTTTTACATCAATTGGCATTAACTCTATTCGGTGGGGAAAATTACGAGCAAGAAGTACTTATACACGTCATATTAAGTGAAAGGGATGTAGTAATCGATCTTTCAAAATTTTCCATTGCATGTGACTCATATGTATATGAATCACATGCAACATTTCTTGTGCTCGTCTGTGGATTATTTTCAATTTGCAGTAATACAGTTTCTTCTCATCCAAACCTTACATTCTGATGGTAATGGAATGCCGGGATCTTTACTGATATAAGACGCCGATGAATTTCAATAAATATTCGTCTGTTTAAAACTGTTGTGTTGAAAAATGATTCTTGAAAGTTACGGGCCCCTCTTCAAAAATATTCATAAACATCTCACACATTTCAGAACCGAAATTAAAAAACATATTTCCACGATCCACCCGAGGCTTTAGCCCCCTCAGAATTAATGGCCTATCTTCGCCCATTAGGTATATATTTTTAGCTCTATTTGCATTTCCATTTGTATTCCCACTTGTTTTGCCATAAATAAAATACATATCTGTCATTTTTAAATTCGTATGCATAATTTTAAACTCTTTGTAACTAAAGCTATAATGAAGGCACCAAAAAGTAAACTGAACTTTTTAACAGTAATTTGATCGTTTATCATATAACAAAAATAACCCATTATTGAAAACCATGAAATAGAAATTTATTTTAAAATTAAATATGAACAATAAAATTATTGTAACTAGAAAACGGTCTACTCTAGAAGACGCTTTTATTAAGAATTATAATGAATTAAATGCGCTTATTAATTTTTCTGAAACGTCAGTGACATTTTTCTGAAAGTTTTAATAGCAAGACTCTCCTAAAAGTCTGCCATTGATTGACAGATTTGCATATAAAAAATTATTTCTTTTAATTACCTATTTACATCATTTTCCCAAGATTGGTGAATCTGTATCTAAACATAATTGAAAAAATGTTATATTTCCAAAAACATCACCTATCTCTATCTCCCTTGGCAACCAGTAACTTTTGGCTCCCGGTTTATTAAGACTTTTGGATCTAAAATGACCCAAGGAATCACCTCCCTGATGTATGACATGTATCTGTATACAAACCCTATACTACCTCCACTATTCTTCATCTCCCCCTTCCAGTTTTTTTTTTTAATATAAAGGGGATACCAAATATAATAACATGTTGATATGTTGACAAAAAAGTAATTCCCGTTATTGTTCCAGGTGTGCTCCTACTTCAAAGACCCATTAGTGTGCATAGGACCAGTAGCATCCGACCAAATCAAGAACACAATCCAGCACACCGCTGGAGAGAAAAGACTCACAGGTCTAGCCAGCTACAAAAGACCTATGCACTAAACATATAAACACTAACAAATCTGTACATTTAAATTATAACATTACTACATTAAAACTACTTGGTACGAATTACTTCATCTCTTTGTTTCAAGTATATTTACGAGATTCTGGATTTTGTTGGGATTCTCCGATAATTTTGAGCCCTCCAAAGGAATTCGTACTACGTAACTACTAAGTATTGTGACATACGTACATATAATTATCTAGACAAATATTGGCTGAGGTATTTACATAGAACTTAAGGTTTCAATCAAACTTTCTGGCCTAGACGTATAGATGAAACATATCGAGTAGTTCATAGAGAAGAAGCATGCAAATGCGTGTATTATATATGTGGAGTACCTACTTCTTGTAGAGGACGCACAGATTATATTTTACAGAGATATTTCTAACTTTTGACTTTTAACCGTCTATCTGTGATGATTTAATGTGAACAGCGATTGGAAGCCCTTTCAAAATGGATACGGATATATTGGAAAAAGGTGATGGACTTGTGCAAAGGTGTACGAGGTTGATTTTGAAAGTGTTTTCAAAAACCTTCATTGTTGCAATAGGGTGCAAACATTCTCGATGGTACGAGATTGATACATATCATACTATACATATCATATTACTATATCGATGTTATATTATAAACAATATTTAATAAATGTCTACCAGCAATTAACTGTACCGGTTTGTTTTATTTTATACCCCTATAAGAATATCAATAGATACTTTATTTAGCACCAGAATAATGAAAACTAAACTCATGAAATACAATAATGCCATTACAGTAACCAGAAGAGCAAACAAATGTTTAAATTCATTTTATCACAGACGATATATTTTCTACAAATATCTAAATAATAGATACAAGCTTTTGCAATAATAATTGCATTCCACAGTTTTTGAACTTCTGAGTAGAAATTTCGTTAGATCTCTATTGGTGCGTAGAACAATTAAGACTTAACGTTAAAAGTTTAAAGTAGATTTCATTACGAAAGCGTCAAATTTAAAAAATAAATGCTAAGTTCTTTTTAAAAAGTGTCATTATTATTGCAATAGATTATACATTTCTCATGGGCTAGCTACTAGTAATGATCATAAATTGATCATTTTGGTATTAATGTGTAAATTCAGTATACCAGTTCCACTCATTAAACATCATATAAGATGATTCTAAAATATGTAGCCAAACTTATACGGCGGAATCTAGAGGTTAAAGCAATTACTCGTCGGGCTAATGCCCCGACCAGCATCGAATTACGCTGTAGATGTAGGGAGACATGTGCAACGTCTCACGTATCCTAGAGGTAAAAATAGGAGTTTGAACCTAATTTATCTAGATACCAAAACATATATCTAACCAGTTACAGCCCCATAAATTTCAAATAAAAAGAGTGATACTCCTTAACGACGCATTTTAATATCTAGATAAATTATGTTCTAATAATCTGTTTTGATCTCTTGTGTGTAACGAATACGTTCCATGTAAAAAAATCAGATTCAGAATTAATTATCTCTCTACTTATACTGTGCAAGCTATTAGAATATGTAGTATAAAAAACACAATATTAAATAAAGGGCGGCTACTCCTACTCATCATACACCATACCGTCAATGAATTTTATTATTGACATTATACAACTTTAAGGGGTTGTAATTCGTTGGTGTCTATTTGGTAAGTAAATTGGGTTGAAACAATCTATTTGTATCTCCAATTTCCGCCGTATAAGTTTTAGAATCACCCTGTATATTGCTATTGTTAAGTGTATTGCGAACGATCATTTAATAATTCAAAATTTGTAAAACAATATGGTTGGTATCTACTGATGATACCATTTTGGATCCTACCTTTTTGAAAATACACGGATCCAAAATGGCTACAATTGCTTGATACCTCACTGTAGCCTATGCCTTACTGCTCGCAAACTACTTCAGCCTACTAAATTTTTTGTTCTTACCTATTAATTTTACTTCGGCTAACTTCTATTACAAGATATTGTAGAACGGGTTGCCTATACATAGGAGGGTAGAAAATATATTTCTTCAGTACGCCAACATTCTGAAAAAGAATACAAATTTTCAAAAACTATCTTAATTTGAATTACTAACAGTGTATATGTTTTACAAAAATCACTTTTTTTTCATGATGAAATTTAAAACCCGACATTCAGTTCAAATCAAACCCGTTAGCTTGTATGGAGTCTATATACGTCACTGCTTATTAAATTTAAATACATTAATTTTTGGCCAAGGGTAAACATTATTTACCACACAAATATATTAAGAAAAATTATAAAAACTTTTTGATCAGTATCATTATATTTAAGTGGAATAAAATTAAAACAACTGCTGCTAATATATTTTTTATTTGGTATAAAAAGTTGTACAACCGAGCAAAATGAATCACCAATATTTATCATTATTTTTAACTTAAATTGCTCTTGTACTTTTATTTATTAAAGTTCTGTCTCTACATCCTAATGAAGTGGGTAATCTTCAATATTTACCAATTTTCTGGACCCATTTCCTTCCACACATTACCAAAATTTATATTTTTTGAAGATTATGACACATTGCAACATTCGCATATAAAAGGTAGTGGCAGGTAGTAACACTCAAAATACAAATGGTTGTTTTTTATTAACTTAAAAGTAATGACTACATTTAAATGCCAAAATTGATTATAATAGGTATAAAATTGGAATGAAGGCACTATATAAAATATAAAAAAACTCAAACATTACGGATATAAAATTTAAATTAATAAATTATAATAAATGCTTTGTTGGCATACAATTTTTGACATCTAGCCCGACATTATTAGTTTAACAAATTCTTCGTAGTTCACATTTCCCTGAGAATCTTCTTGGCCCTGAAGCAGTTGTTCAACCTATCAAAAAAAAAAGATTACAAATATTTATTGAGGGAACTACTTATGTGGTATTAGCTAAAACAAGTTTAAAAATTAATTGGCAATCTTAGAAGAGAGGAAAACTTGATACATGCATACCTATAAACCAAATTATTTTGAAAACAGGACATAGTCTTAGATCTGCCACTTGTAATCCACTATGTCTTCTAGGACTGTTTCAACAGTTATTCATATTCATATACCAAAAAATTTACTTAAGGAAAACAGAAAATTAACTAACTTATAGAAATTTATGAGTTTTCTCACAGATTGGGCAGAATTCACCCTTTAATTTCCTATATTTTCCCTATTTACATAAATTTAAATAATATTGGCAAATCCAATAACAGGGCGGATAAAAATTATACGGATTGAACACAATAATTGTGGTAACAAAGTGTGCCAAATCAGTTTTAACATTTATAAAATCATCCAATAAAGGTATTATTAATGTAACGTAATTTTTAAATCATATAAACTAAATGCTTACAATACTGAGTCATAACTAGTATAGATTAAATGTTATCTCCTTATTACCTGCCACAAAACAATAATTGTGAAGCATTTAGATAAACAGAAATACTCTAGATAACACCAAAAATATCTGAACTTTGTAATTACAAATTATGAACACAGAAATACATATGTTATATTTTCCTAGTAATATAATAAAATGCTTACCTCATCATCGGTGAGCTTTTCACCCAATGTGGTCAAAAGATGGCGAAGTTCAGCAGAGCTAATATAACCATTACCGTCCTTGTCGAAATGACGGAGCCCTTCGATAAAGTCCTCGGCAGTATCCGCACTCCTTGATTTAGATATTTGCTAAAAAAAAAAGATAATTCATTAACACTTTATATTAAACGTAAAATATAATTCATTGTAGCCCAGTAAAAACGATACTACACTCACTTGATATATAGGTAAAAATACTTCAAATGACACTCGTTCATCGGGTTTATGTTGATGGGTGTATTTCTTCACATCGGACTCGGTAGGGTTCTGTCCTAGAGCTCGGAGAGCATCTCCAATTTGAGCAACATGTATTTTTCCGTCACCACGATTATCAAACAGCTGGAAAGCCTCTTGAAACTCTACAAAATAAAAGTACTTAATTAGTAATTGTCCGTAAGCAACATCATTCACTATATTTCAACCTTCTACCGAAGTCAGAGTAAGTTTACTTGGTGGCTCGTAAAGATACATATCGTTCTGCGATAAATTTTCTTACACAAATACGGTGCAATGTAACAGTTGTAAATGAACATCTGCTGTTTATGTCCAAACCAGTCATTAATGAAACCAAAGAAACTTTCAAAATCATACCATATATGGTTGAAATCAGCAACATGATTCATAATGAAAATTTTATAACCTACCACACTCTCTGTTTCTTTTTATATAAAAGAGTTTGGAGGAAAAACTGTATTAATTGAGCTACCAAAATAATATGAGAATATTTTCTATGGACCCTTTTGTTAAAAAATCTTTAAATTATAGTGTAAATACACATAAACAGCAACAAATTAATATAAAAAGTAAACAAGAGGTATATGTAAGACGTAGAGAAAAAAGGAGAGGCGGGGCAACGTAACCTAGATTTTCGTTTTTGCAGTACTTACCGGCCATCTGATCTTCTGAGTAATTAGCCTGGAAATAAATAAGATTCATTTAGATATACTCTATCATTTTATAATAAATAAAACCATAAATATTAAAAATATAATAATTTGCTTACCATCTTTATTAGATCACCTACGGAACTGTCAAAAATAACGACTAGAATGGAATGACGTTTGCCAAATGGTATGCAAGTTCAAATACCTCTACCAGCGGGAAATTTGAATTGCAAAGCACAATGGTAACTATAATAATTTACTACCAGAAACAAGTTAAAAGCAAAGCGTTTTTTTGCAAACCGCCGTGAATTTTGATTTGATTTTGAATTTAAAGGTAAAACAAATACCAAATACCTATGTCTAACGATGAGATACGAAACATATATTCCCTTCATGTAATTAAGTAATGTAAGTAAGGTACCTAATCTACATAATATATTTCAATTTTAATTTGAAGTAATCACATACAATAAATATTTGATTCGACTATTTAGTCTATAAATGAAACAAATTTGAATTGTTTTTAACTTAACTATAGGTACCAATACCGATATTGCATTAATTTTGAGAAATTCAGGCATATTGCACTATTTTCTTATTATTTTAATTAAATAAGTTAAAAATATTAAAAACACAAGATGATCCTTAAAGCTAGTTACGGACGATGAACTATAATATACAGGGTGTCTTGCAAGTATCGTTACAATAATTTTAGGAGGTGATAGAATACTTGATTTTGAGTCAATTGCAACAAACATACCTATATACCAAGTGTTACAATATTTGTTATAATTAACTTTTTAATTTAACTGTGCTTTTCTACAATTATTGAAGTATAGAAGATATAAACCTTTTTATAACAAATATTTCTCTACATTTTTTATTAGGAATGAATGAACTATTTAAATTATTTAACCAATAAAATTCAAAGTGGCTTCGTACTTATCTAGAACTTCATAAACATGGGTTTTCTACTTTGTAAAAGCGAAGAGTAAAATTTAAATGTGGATTTTATTTAAACCTTTGTGTATAGGTTTATTCAGATGTTATTAAGAATTTACCTAAGCAATGCTCTCTCAGTTCTTAGAAAAATTAAGGAAATTAATCTTAACACGTTTAAGTATATGCAGGGAGCGCATTCGCCAAAACAGAGAACAGCCGTTTAGTATGTAATAAAAATGGTTTAAGAAATAAAGACATTTGCTAACAATAACGCAACCTTTAGAAAATATTGAAGTTATTAAAATACCGGAGGATTCAGAAAGCTAAATATTTATTTCAATTGTTCAAATATCAAGAGCTAATTTAAAGCTACGGCGTAAAAAGGAAAAGCAATGTTTCTATTAAATAGCTTGGTATACCATGAGAAAACAATTGTCCTTAGTTTCCATAGGAACCGTAAATGTAGATCAACTGTCACTATACCTTCGAATCTCAGTTAAAGTGTAAAGTTCAAACAGTTTCTATTAAATATATAGATTAATAACAAATGAATCTTTTCGGCTTTTACAAGAGATTTCATGGAAAAAATGATGGTTTGATCTTAAAATTTATAAATCAATTTTTGTTATTTTTGAAAATTTTGTGTATTAAATGACACCGTGCTATGCCCACAGGCGCAACAAGAAAGGAAGACTGCTAAGCACTCCCAAAAACCATAGAAAACATACATTATCAAATTTTTATTGCATGAACTTAAAAGGTACAAACAGTCAATGGAGTATGTAGAAACTAGTTATATGTGATATATGGAATTCACCTTGAGGGGACAAAATCTTATGATAACTATGTATGAAGGTGGACCTCAATCTATCCATATTACACTTCCCTATACCAATATTTACAGAATATAATATTTTATTTTGTAAGCTTTGCCTATACCTATTTTTTTTAATGTTTCTGTTATTAACGGTTTTTGTAATCAGTAATTAAAATGATCCAATTTCTTGGTAGGATGGCTGTGAAAATGCTATAAAACTTAAAAACAAAACAACCAATATAAGTCATCATTTGCTTGGCTGTTTTCTTATGAAGTTCTCTGAAGACTTCATTGGAAGCTATATTAATATTTAAATAGATACAAAATAGTGCAAGTCCAGTAAGTCGATCCTCACTGCTCGAATTGCCCAAATATGATTTAAAATATAGTTGCGGCAAGAATTCAGCCGACATACAAACAAATAAATAATTCATTATACATATTTTCATCAAAATATTTAAGAAACTGCAACTGAAAATAATAAAATTATATACTACAGTAAATGTTTGCACTATGTATTACAATAAATTACAAAAATGATTGATGTTTTCAAAACGATTAACTGTCGAGCACTATATTGACAATAAAAACAAATTGCATAACATCAGCCGTGACGTCAGTCATCTGAATTCTTGCCGCAACTATATTTTGAGGTAGAAAACATTTTTCATTTGTTACAGTACATACTGATAATGTACAAAGAATAATCATTTATACATTATTAATTATTATTAACAAAGTGTTGGTATTTTTAGGATTAATAAGCTGATATTCATCCATAACTTGAATTCTGCTTGTAGAAATATTTTTTACTCTTGCAATTGCTCCCCTTGAAATTCTAAAGATACTTAGTCATTTTATTTATCAATTAATAAAATTTATGACAAATGTTGTAAAAACATCTCCTAAACTAACTGACTTCGAACAAAACCAGCTGCGGCAAATCCGGAATGCAAGAAATGTGCGGGTGTAGTCCCCACACATTCACGTTATCCCATTAGATCATTCCGCTGAAAGGGCAATTAACTGATCACCAAACCTCTATGGCTATCATCAAATTAGATCAGTTGGCAATCTAAAAAACGGTCAGATTTTATCTACCCGAGTAAATCAATGGCAGAAAAAACGCCAGTAATCGTCGTTTTATAGTCAGAATTTATCCTTGTAGATAGTTAACTATATCTGGGTGTGGCCCTACCGCACCGGTCCCATGAAGGTAACATGTGAGCTATTGAACGATTCCATAACAATAAAAATTGATGCGGTTTAATAAATCGCAAAAATTTTTAAATCCGGCTGATAATAGTGCTAAACTATGACGGAACAAGGTGAAGGACAGCAAATTTAAGCAGATTTGAGGTTTTTATGCCAAAAATTTGAAATTTATACATACAGGGTGCTAGTAGATTTTCAAGGGTCAACATAAATCATATTAGGTAACTAAAATTATAACATGAATACACAGGGTGATTTTAAAACATGTAGCCAACCTTATACGCTACAAACTGAAAGTCAAAATAGACTGTGAACTAATTTATCTAGATACCAAAATGCGCCCCTAACTAATTGCAACTCCTTAAATAAAAAAAAGTAAAAATATAAATTTCTCCTAACTGTCCGAAGATATTTTTTTTAATTGGGCACACTACCAACACTAATAAATAGCCATGCTCGAAGTGAATATAAATAAAATGCTTTGACGGCATAGGGGTAGTTGCTCTTTGTTGCACCTTATATTTTTATACTCCCATATTTTGATGGCTTGTGCAGCATCCTTCAATAGACAATTTAATTTTAAAAGTTTTTTTCTCTTGAAATTTTTTGAATTACTAATATTAAACGAGAAAATTTGAATATATTGATTATTCAAAAAAGTAAAAACATTCAAATATAGAATATAAAAAAATACAGACTGAAACAAAAAGCGACTACTCCTACATTACTCCCATGCCGTCAATGTATTTTATTGATATTCACTTCAAAACATGTGGATTTTACAAGTAAAAATATTATTATCTATCGTTTGAAATGTGTAGGTCCTTTAAAGACTTGTAAATAAGGGAATTTTGTTAATTATTAGTTAACAATAAGATAAAATTGCAGCAACATTTAAGAGATTGTTATTCTCTACTTAACAGAGAACCTAAAATCTAAAAAATCGGATGTACCTATTGGACTTAGAGGATTACATCTTTTTAACTACCCTTAACTTAAAAAGTTATATAAAACAATAAAAAACAAGAGCTGAACTAGAAAATACGATCAAAATATGACTTTTTTCTTACAGTTTTTTCAAATAGCTCTTTTATAGAAAATAAACCTGTGTTATAATATTCATTAATACATCAATATAAATCACGACCTACTTCATTATTGTCTTTAAATGAAGCTTACCATTTGTCAAGTTGTTAATGTTGTCTGTTGTCATCTAAATCACCGAATAAACCCTTGCCCTCATGGACGCGAAATTCGCGAAATATCTCGCGAATTATTTAATGGCAGAAAAGTCTCAATTTTTAGCGAATTTTTCCAACTTCAATAATTTCTATTATTTCCATCATAAAACTGTCGTTGATTGTCATGGTAGATTGTCAGAAGCTCAAGTTAAACTTACTAAATCCACGTAATGGTGAAAATAGCGATAATATTCCTGTTTTGCGAAATTCGTGAAAAGTTGAGACTTTCCCGCCATTAATAATTAGTCCATTGAAGTGTTATTTTGGTGCATTTTTTAGAGGACGCAATTTTATTGTTTAGATGTGAGGGGGGGTTAAAAAAGCTTAACTTGAAGTTTGTGGGGTCACAACCCTCCAACTTCGGCCGCCATCTTGGAAAGGGGGGTTAAATTGTTTTTAGCATTTATCAGGTAAACTATTGATCATTCAAAATTTTTTAAAAAACATTTTTTTTAATCCTCTACAATTTTAGTCTAGTAACTTTTTGTTGTAAAAAGAATTTCTATTATATACTTTTTTATTATATTCATTAGTTTGGGTTTTACAGCGCTGTGAAGTGAACACTAATTTTCCCTACTGATAAGTATAAATTTATATCAATGATATAGCATAGTTTTTAATTATTTTTATAATAATGTTTTTTATTATAGACATTTCAAAATTGTTATTTAATAGTTGTTGACTCTTTTCCCCACCACCACCAAAAATTTTGATTGTTTTTCTTTAATATCTTTGTTATTTTTTATTTTGCAACAAAAAGTTACTAGACTCAAATTGTAGAGGATTCAATTTGAAAAAAATATATTTTTAAAAAATGTTTGTATGAACAACAGTTTACCTGATAAATGCTAAAAACAATTAACCCCCTTTTTCTAAGATGGCGGCCGAAGTTGGAGGGTTGCGACCCCACAAACTTCAAGTTAAACTTTTTTTGACCCCCCCCCCTCACATCTAAACAATAAAATTGCGTCCTCTAAAAAATGCAACCCCAAATGTAACTTTTCAATGGACTAAATTTAAAGTCTGCGAAATTTGCGAGAATTTTCGCGAATTTCTCATCCATGAAGACAAGATTTAAGTCACTAAGAAATTGATTTACATCAGGTTTCCGTAACAATTGTAAATGGTTGAACAATTTCAGGATTGATTGCCATGTGGCGTCGTTGGTATTGGTTTATTGACGTTACGGGACCAAAACCGACGACGGATATAACAACCAGACTAGAAATTATTGAACTACTAACAAATTACACAGTACATTATCATCATTAACACGTGACAAAAAAAATAGTTACCTAACAGAACAACGCTATTAGTTACAATTCTAATATTTAATATCTAATTTATTAGATATGTAGTTCAATAAAAAAAAAATAATTAGCAGAAATAGTCCAGTAGCAATAATTACTTAAATACATATGTAATTTTAAAATAGACCTTGGCAAATATAAATGTAAAAATATAACATATAGTGGTCGCTGTCTACTTTCATTAGAGTATTAATTGTCGAATCACATTACAGTCTTGAATTTCTTGAATTTAACCCAATGCAACCAATCTCTAAAAGCAAAAGTTCTCCAGGGGCTAATATGGACCTTTGTTTCACAAAATAGGTAGGTACAAAAATTATTGTGATAATATATATTCACCTTTTTAAGGTTTCCACTCGACATTACATAATTCATTGGAAAAACGCCACGCCAAAGAACACAACAGAGCACAGAAAATATCAACAAAAAATCTGCCTAAGGATTTTTGTTTTGGCTGGCATTACCAAATTGACCAGACTTGTTAAAGAAAATTGTCAGAACCGAAAAGTTTCTTGAACTTGAAAAGAGCGAAAACTTTTCGACTGTTAAACGGCTTTTTAAAGTAAGAAAAAACTTTAAAATTTCAGAAAATATAGTAAAGTTTGAAAAGAAGTTTTAGTTAACCTAATGAGGAAACGTTAAAACGTAATAGCTTGAACCAATATAAACAAATTTGACTTCGCAGTTTTTTAAGGAGACTTTCTATAATATTCTCCTTTTTACCTACAACTGTATACATAAAATAGTTTCTGTTATTATATAAATATAATTCGAATTTAACAAAAAAAGTGAAGGTCGCATTCAAGTAGTAAAAGTTGATATAATAAATACACACATAAAAACTTGATCAAGAACATGACTAGACAACCCACAACAGAGCAATGTGCGAATAGCGGATTTTGCCAAAGATCATATTTTTATGCACTTTACAAAAATATTAACCATTTCAATAACCAAAACGTTTTTACTTTATATATACAGGATGTCCGGAAATTATGCGTCTAGACTTCAGGAGGTCATTCCTCACAGGAAATTAGGGTCACGAAGTCCTACAACAATTTTTCGAAAACTCAATATTTTACCGGAGATACAGGGCAGGTTTTTTGCTGCTTAGTGTATCCATCTGACTATTGATACAATCGATTCTCCTACCTGTTATATCTGAAAAAGGTATACCTTATTGAAGTCGTTAGGAGTAACAGTTTTCGAAATAATATTATTTGAAATATTCAGTGCACCGAGTAAAAACTTGGTTTCAGTTAAAGTGCCTTTTCTACTGAAAATACAGCAAAATGTTGGAAAAGTTGTTCAGAATGGTAAATTATGGAGATGTGCAAAATTTTTAAAAAATCGGCCTGCTTTGATAAAATCTTTGTGCTTTGTTGAAAAATGGTTTCATCAAACCTCGCCGATCTTCTTAAAATTGCACGTCTCCATAATTTACGATTCTGAACAACTTTTTGCTGTATTTTTAGCAGGAAAGGCACTTTACCTGAAACCAAAACAGTTTTTACTCGGTGCACCGAGCATTTCAAATAGGATTATTTCAAAAATGGTTATGCCTACCGACTTCAGCAAGGTATACCTTTTTCAAATAAAACAGGAAGAGAATCGATTGTTTTGATAGTCAGATGGATCCATTAAGATGCAAAAAAGTTCTGTCATTTAAAAGATCTATGTAAGAGGACAAAATTTTAGTACTGTCTGATAGAGAATTAAACGATCTTTCAGAATCAAGGAAAAAAATATGGTGTTGCCATTTAAAAAAAATCGATGACGTCATTACTCGAAAACAAATGACATTTAAAAATCGCATTTTACGCTAAAATATGTATTTTTTAAATTAAAAATCGACCTGTTCGAGGATTTTTCCCAAAAAAATAATTGTTTCGTTTTTATTGAATTTATTCTATACTTTTGGCGCATACTGTATAATGATTTTATATATTGCTACTTTGAAATGGCAGTAAGGAACATTTTGAGCAATGTCGCCACTTTTGCATGGAGGTTCTAATAAAGTAAAATTAGTAAAAATCCATTTTCATTTCCTTCACTTTAATTTTTGGTAACGACATTAAATGGACCAAATCACCCCCTATAACAACTAACTTCAATAGTGATCGGTCACTATTGAAGGTATTTCTACAGGGTGTCCCACTGGGAACTCCCTTGATCGTTTTCTGGAAAAGTAGGTATCGAAAATATTTGTAAATTTAGCAACATCGCAAAATCTCTGGGACAAATATAACTAAAATATCTGAAACTCTCCAGTCTCCAGCACTTCCGATTATATCGGACTGTTATTTTAAACAGAACACCCTGTATATTATTGAATTTTAGAATTCTGGGGAAAATTTTAGTGTTGTTTTGTATAACATTTCCTATAGCTAAAAGATATAGGTTTTGCAATATTAATTTATTAAGAAAAAAAAATGACGTATGCTAGGGTGTGCAGAGGTATGTATCCGCAAATATATCAAGTTGATTTTTGTTATGCATACAGGATTTGGACGACGTTAAATTATGGTATATGGTAAAGATATTATATCAAGCGTTTTATTTTTACCGTTATATTTCCACAGTTATAACTTTTTTTATTTCAAATGGAACCACATGCATTTTTCGCTCTGTCTTATGTACATTGAAATTGTCTTTAAAACCACATAAGCTTTGTTAGGGTTGTGATTACTACGTTTGGAGATATTTACAAATTTCTACTATTTTGGCCGTTTTCGTCAAATTTGGAATATAATCAAATTTACTATGGATATAAATATATGAAAAGCAACAAATTTGGCTTGGCATGTGTCAAATAGATATTATTATATTGTATCTCCACAGTTTACACTAGAACTGTTACAATTATTATTGTAATTATGCCGTCGCATTAAAATTACTCTTTAAGTAAGATTATTTAAATTTGTTTATTATTTATGGAGAATGTGAAAAAGTTTGAACAAAAATTTGCGATACATTTGCTGTTCAATATCCATAAAAACGGAAACTATCACCAAAAACAGTAAAGCGAATTATGGCAAACTTCGATTTTGGTCGATCAAAGTAAAAATTAAGAGAAGAAATCCTGTTTTACTTCTGTTTTTGGAGATATCGAAAAACAAATGCATAGCAGGTTCTTGTTAAAACTTTGTCACATTCTCCATATATAATAAATAAATTTAAATAACCTTTGTTTGAGTAATTTAATCGCACCAGCATTAAACAATAACAATTGTTACAGTTCTAGTGTAAACAATGGACATAAAACAACATTTTTTTTTCTTTAGTTTTATTGAGTTTTTGCCACACTTCTGAAAAAAATAAATATTAATTAAAAAAGCCCTTGCGCCAAACGGATCAGTCAAGGGTTATTTTTGAAAGTTTGCCTAACCAAAAAATCTCACACTGAAAAAGGCAAATTAAGGCTTATTTAATTAATCTTTATTTTTTTCAGAAGTGTGGCAAAAACCCAATCAAACTAAAGAAAAACTAAAATTATGCTGCAAATAAATAACTTCAGAGAATATAATAAAACAATATAATTTGACACATGCCAAGCCAAATTTGCTATTTTTCAAATGTTTATATCCATGGCAAATTTGATTACATTCCAAATATGACGATAACTGCCAAAATAGTAGAAATTTGCGCATATCTTCAAAAGTAGTAATCTCAACCCAACAGTGCTTATCTGATTTTTTTTTATGGAAATCAATTAGAATACTGAGTACAGTAGAAGGATGCTCATATAATATACATATAACAAACCTCAACAAACTTACACACTACAGAAAAGAAATACCAAACAAAGACACAAAATTTGTTATGAGGTTTGTTATATATACCCGCGTCAAGAATTCAGACATCTTACGTCACGGCTAACGTTACACATTTGTTTTTATTGTCAGCGTAATTTTCTATATTTGGTCGCGTTAAAAACAATAATTTTTGCAATTTAGTACAATATATGATGCAAAGTTTTAGTGTTGTATATAGTTTTATTATTATCAGTTGCAGTTTCTTAAATATTTTGATGAAAATATAATGAATTATTAATTTGTTAGGATGACGTAAGTCGTCTGAATTCTTGTCGCAAGTATATTAAAGTTGACTTTTCCCTGAAGATGGCTCTTTACATCAGCTGAAACTAGTAGGAAAAATAAAATTTATACTGAGGATTTGGACCCTAATTGCACCCTTCTGCAACCTAATATAATTTAATTGCACCCTTCTTATATGGCTTAAGACAATTTCAACCGTGTTTCATTTGAAATTAAACAGTTATAGCTGTTTGAAGTCGTCAAAATGTAATGGCAAAAATTAAAGGCTTAGTATAACATCTTTAAACTTACAGGATAACAAAGTTGTTGTCGACTTCCAATATAACCGTAAGTATTGGAGAGTTCTAAATATTTTAATTTTATTCGACCATATTGCCAAATTTTCAAATATTTAGGATCAGTACTTTTCCAGATAACGATCGAATGAGTTCCCGTTGAGATACCTTGTAGCCTGTAGAGAATCAGTCTTAGCATAATACTTAATATAATACAAATCACAGAATCATACATAATTTGCGTTGTACAATTAGCTTCTTTAATTAGTTCTTAGTTCTCACATTGGACCGGTATCCTTAAGCATTCTACTCCACCGTGTTGCCTTTTGTTTACATTCTAACATTTCTAATTCCCAACTCGAATCCTTTGTTGTCAATGAAATAAGAACTGGTTTGCATGCACTGGGTTCATGGCTCGTATCGCTGATCCCTTCATTTTTGCTATCAGATGATATACGGCGGTTTTCCTTGGGGTTTGTTTTGTTACATGAGATATAATGTTGGGCACAACCATTAGATAGACATAAACCATCCAACAGGTGGGTAAGTTTGAGGTAGGTATTCCACTTTGATTTACGAAGCGTAATATCTAGCCTTGGCTAAATGGGTTCTGAGATGGCATTAGTTATATATGGGCATGGTTGCATAAGGATTGAAGAATGTATACGATGAAATCGGCAAGGAAGTAGAATCTAGAACAGCTTTTTCAACAAGCAGAAGAAGGTAAACGAAGTGTTTAGCATTCATATTTCACCAATGTTTGAAAATAAATAAGTTAAATTAAAGAATATTATATTACAGTACTTCAATCATCAGCTAATATGGCGTTACTAAGAACGAAGCTTTATGAAAGTTAAAATAAACTGCCAAATATAGTCGCTTTTCTTTATGAATATTGAAGAATATAGGTATGTATGTATTCTTAAGAAAGCAAATACGAACTGTCCAAGACTTTTGGAATATTGTAGTATAAATTAAACAAAAATAAATTTATCTAGAAAAAACACATACCACCGTCGCCAAAACTACCCCTACAAAGTTAATATCAATTTTATCCCAATGTCATCTACATAATTCTAGAACAGCAGCTAACAATACAACTTACGTTCTACTATCTTGTGTTATTGTGAAGAATCTGCCACAAGTTTGTTGTACTTTTTGCACACTGTAGCAAGTGGTTTTGAACCAATATCTTTATAACTGATCTTTAATTAATACTAGCAAGCATATTCGATATTTTACTTAAAAAAACCAAACAACATTGCTCATAATTATGTGAAAAGAAATATAAAATTTTAAGCAAATAATGCAAACTTTATACTTATTTCATGTGGCTAAAGCATTTTTTTAAATAACTTTCCTCTGTCATAACTATCAATACAGGCTAATAATTAATAATAAAATTGCATATATTAAATAAATATATCACATAGTAGATTTATACTTGTAACTAAAACAGTTCTGAAGTAAAATAGGGTAATTCAGAATTTATGTAAAAAAATTTTTACGAATGTACAAATATTATTTTGTAAAAATAAAAATCAAAAAGAACAATTCAAAATGATTTAAAAATACACTTTGACGTATGACACTGGAAACCGATCCACTATGAAACCTGATGAGGCATATAATCCAAGCGACCAGACAAAAAATTTAAAGAAATTCCTAAGAAAAGGAATAAAAATAAAATACATTTTATAACATCTATTTTTATACAGCAAATTCAACTGATTTTATCGCTATTCCCACAAAAATAAGTCCCAATGATTTAAAGTCAGGAGATCGTCAGAAGTATGTGTCTAATGGTATTTTTATCTTTCTAAGACACCCTGTATATATGTATCATCACATAACTAAGCGGATACCTCTCTTAAAACCTTGAATATTATACAGTTTTAATCTAACGTATACATACGAAAAGTTTTACGTTTGTTGACGTGACAATTCCGTATAAAATTCATTAAGCTGATTAAATTTCGTTGCCAAGATCAGCACAAAAATTCGATACGTCCGTCAAGGTAGCCGGTCCTACACGTCAATTGGATTCAGCCTCGACATAATGCAGAACGGACATTCTAGGCTAATTGATATTATTGGACGAATTTGGAGAAACAAGATTAAAGGCGTGTGACATGTTAATTTTTAGTCGCCCACAGACTGTTCAGTACGAGGGTATGAATTCAACTGAATTAAACATTAATGTGTCCCTATGGCGCCTTGATCAAATTTGTAACATAACAATTAAGGTCGTCGTCCTATTGTTTCTTTAAATTATAATAATTATTCCATCAGATTTTTCGAGTGGTGAGGTCATTGGCTATGTTAAAATTAAAAAATTGGAAAAAATATACTTTAATAGGTAAAGCTGCTATATTTTCGATGACTAAATACTAACTACTTAATTGAATTTAAAAATGTGTAAAATTAAAAAAAAATGGAACAAAAATACAGGGTGTTCTCAACAAAAGTATCACAAATGTTACTGGTGACTTTACAGTTTCAAAGAACAGGTTTTGCTTAAAAATTACCTTAGTAAAATGTTCACCACTTAGGAGATACAGCTCTTCAGTTTCCAAAAAATATGGAATAGCGGCTGAAATTCGAAAACGGAAAAAGGTATAGTAGTCAAATTTTACAAAAATTTTCAAGCCAACGTCCTGTATATGTTATACAATAAAAAGTAAAATTTCTATACTTTCGATAACTTAATACTGACAATTTAACCATTTAAAAAGGTAGAATCTCATCTATGATGTCTTGACACAAACGTCCTGTATATGATATACACTAAAAAGTAAAATTTCTATAATTTCGATAACTAAATACTGACAACTTAACCATTTAAAGAGTGGAAAATTTTCCGATCATCCTTTCTTATCGAGTTGGTAATGAAAAACAAAAATATACAATTTAAATTTTATTGAAAATGAATAATATTAGAAAACAACATATTGTATCTACATATTATGTTTTCACAACAAAAATGTTCAAAAATAAGAATTAGATCGGTACCTACCTACTGAAACAAGTAATATAAACCCTCAAAATAAATCAGACAAGCTTTTCTTGAATACAAAATTTCCTAAGAAATGGGTTAGAAGAGATGGATCCATAACCATGGCCACCTAAATCGCCAGATCTGAACCCTATAGACATTTTCTAGGACTATTTAAGAAAAAAGTTTACCGAACACCTGTTCTCAATCATTCAGATGTCATAGCATATTCAAGCTATTGTAATTAGTAAACGAAAATATGCTACAATAGGTTTGTAATTGCAGTGTATGAATGTTTCCCTTGACGTAAAAGGGGACTATTTCAACACATTTCTAACGTGCACAATATTTTGTTTTCGTTTTTAGTAAATTTAGATTACTATTTTTTCATCATCAGAAGTAATTTTTTTACGACATCAACAATATAAATATAAATAAACGATACATATGTTGACATAAAATCCATTCATAAACTTCTTTTTTATATTTTTAATGACTATGTGCCGTGGAGCACATATACATACCTATATTACTCCCGATGATGCAATTTCTTAAATATGAAATTTGTACTAAAATAAAAAACCAAATATCAAAAGTGTTATTATTCCTCGAGACCTTGCTCCAAAATACGCACCGAGATATTATAATACAATCGCCAGAATAATAAGAATACCTGCTTAAAATAGCATTTACTGTCTAAAATTATGCAAGTGACCCAATTCAGTCGAATTCGTTTTAAGAAAAAACTTCATCTAAAGTTGATGGACGAAACTGATAAGAGCACTCTGAAGGTTGCATATAATTTATTACATAAATTAACATCGCTTGCACAATGGGCATCTGAGCAGATCAACGGAAATCACTGACCTGAAACGAAAAAGCCGAAACTGTAACAGGTAAACAATCTGCTGGTAAATTATTTTTGAACGCTTCAAAGGTGATAGGTACCTAGTAATAACTCTAGTTTAAGACATTTATTAGCAATGAACTAAATAAACATAGGTGTAATCTGAATAGTTCAAAGTTCAGTTATTTAGTAGTCGCAACAGGAAATATCAAGTTAATATCAGTTCTCATGTGTAATTTGAATAGTTCAAGTTATCTAGAGAAGGCAACTAGAAATATCAAGTTAATGTCAGTTTCCATTAAATACTCACTGAAGAGCAAATTTTCAGAAACATAAGATAAAGGATACTACATTTCTCTAATAACACATATATCGGTACTTTATGCAACAATCAATATTTGTATGAATAATCGAAAATGTTATCTGAAATTAAATTGAACACATTAAATACTTCCGTAAAAAGGAACAACTGCCATTTTATTTCACTAATACCAGTAGCAGCAGAACTAAACTATTATCAGACTACTTGTCTTGGATCTATTCCTGAATAATTCAAAATAACGGAGCATTACTTCATTAAAAAAAAACTAATATGCGATGACAAACTGAAAATGCAACTGGATGACTACCTGGAGCTGTTTTAGAATCATTGAAACTCGAAACCAAATCAAGCTTATTGAGTATTTCCGGTATTTCATTAATGACAGATGCTAAACGTCATCACAGAGCAATTCAGCCAAACATGTCTTAATCAACCGTATCAAAATAAAAAATATATAATTTTACCGATATTTTGATAACCATATAGCAATCAAAAATATCAAGAAATACTTTGAGCCCATAATTTAATTCAATAATTTTAATATAGCTGCGAAAAAATACAGATACCAAAAAAAAATGTTTTCATAAAATAAATTATTGGTATCGGTGCATATTAAAATAAAACTTATAAGGTCTGTTGTCGCAAGAGCCACGGATTGATGAATCTGTTTTCGGTGCATGTAATTTAAAAAGTAGTTGGTCGAATATTTCTGAGAATTTTAAACTAATCTCTGACTTAAGTATTATTTGAAATATGATGCATCTTCTTTGTCGAGTTAAACATTTCTAAAAATAGTCTACCAATACTAATTCTGACACAATTTTAGTAGAGATATTTTCTCTTGGTGTTCTGTTCTATTTTATCGAACCATATTTAAAGAGAGAAAATGTGTTTTACTTACATTGTTGTATGAACAACTCATCTTGAAATAGTGGTTTTCACGGCCAGTGCTATCATTTGATAACTACATAGTGATTTTGAGCATTAGCTGGAATTCCTTGACCTGTACTGATTGATCTCGGGCTTGGCTCCGTGGGGGCAGACCCGCTATCGGTATCTCTGGACCCGCCCATATATTGATTTCAGCACCTATTATTCGGAACTGTTCCTCGGGTAATGGTGGTCTTCCGAGGCGTCACGTAGCCGCCTCTGTAATTGGTCGCATCCCGTGCTTCCAAACGTTACGCCGCTCTTCACTGCCGGCATCTTCAGTGATGACTTGAGGCGCCTCGGAAGACCACCATTATACGAAGAATGGCCATAGGAGCCGTAATACCAACAATAGAAGCCGAAATCAATATAATCACAGAGCCTAGTCCGAGGACAACCAGGGCAGGTCAAAGGATCCCAGCTAATGCTAGGGATGTGCACTTTAATTCTGTTTCTGACAGCGACCAGTTACCGAGGTCACGGTATAACAACCCTGCAAATCATTATGTATCATCTTGTATCACTGTTAGAATAGTTCTCAAAATATGAATAAACTCAATTCTTTAATCTAGAATGAATCGTAGGTTGACAAGTAGAACATTTGATTTTGCCATGTTATGCTAAACCACTTTATTGGCTTCAGGAACATAGCATGAAACTTTGACCCATCAATCATTGAAATTAATTAATTTTGGACTTTGTGTCATTTACAGATTCTACGCCACTGCTGCCAAGGAAGTATTTGGCACAGCGTGAGCAAGATTTTGGCCACTGCGAAGGCCACCGAGCTCGAATCCGTCTGTCAAATGGGCAGAGTCGACTCGTCCCTTTCTGAACGCCCATGATTTCGAAGTAAGCCATGGTCCGGCGGCCTTGATATTTGTATCGGTGCGACTGCCCGCTTAGAATGTGACATAACTGAAATTCATCACCGCGAACGGCGTGTGGTGCCGCCAGGACAGAACGGGAAACCAGAAATCACGTTACTGTGAACATAATTTGCGCGATACAAGTAGAGCATATCTGCGAAAGTAAAAGTCCCGCGCAGGATATAAACAATGGTTGCTCGCGCTGCCGCAACCGCGGCATTGATCCAGTGAAGATACAGAGTGAAACAGTTAGATACATTGACAATAAACAGAAGTCGTACCAGTTAGGAAGATAATGATAAAACCAACCATGAAGAAATTGGTAATGTCATTGAAATTATCCTTTGGGGAGTTGTCGACCTGTTTCTTCAATAAATGTAAAAGATCGTGCACATTATACCTGCGGATTAACACAGCATAGACCAGAAAAGCTTGCTCATATACCTATGTTATTTAATGGGGTAATTTGCAGAAGACCAGCATCAAGACGCCCCATCACCCGCAGCAACCGTAAGATCGTGACAGTGGGGGTGGGATAATTATGACCTGTAATTTCCATGTCCAGCCACAGATGGGTCATTCCATTTGAAATCGCCTGAAAATAATAAAAATTGTTGCCGACCCATTTTAGATTTTGGTGTAACTTTGAAAAACTCTACTCTAGGGTCCCAAATAACAAAATTTACACGAGTTTGATTTTTACAAGCGCTTGTTTCTGCTTATTTAAATAAAGACTCTTAAAAATTGCTATTTTTAAGCTTTATTAATTTTTGCTATCAAATTTTTCTGTTTCAAGATATTTGAATGATCAAGACGGAATTCAGAGTGGGAAAGATAATAGTTTCAGTGTAAATGAAGATAATTGGCTCGGACGATCCCTTTGGATAATAGCAGCGTGCTGAAAATGAGTGTTTTTTAGTAATTTTTCGTGAATTTCAATCGACTCTAGCGTCTTAACTGTTGAGAGTTAAAAATTCATGCTCCGCGGAAATTAAGTATACATATCATAGACAAAATTCAGCCACAAGCTGACCTGAGCAGCCCACTATTTGTAGAAGAAAAATCCCAATATTCAGGCTATGAAACGAGCATGTTGACTGCGAGATAAAAATCTGATACTCACAGAATATACTGTTTTTACCTTCAACTTTAAATGACTATATCACTTGTTTTGTTATTTTCATGTTTAGTGCATATACGAGCCGTTTTTTTTACAGCAAAAATCTGGACGTTTTAACTAATGAATTCAAATTACTTACCATCAAAAATAATTATAAATATGAAAAATATTTCAAGTTTTAATAAATTTATGGATATTTAGGGTGTAAAATTGTTTCTGGAAGTAATTATCATAGAAAATAGTAACTGTAAACAATTTTTCAACGAGAAAATTATGTACATGACTAAACATGAAAATAACAAAACAAGTGATGTAGTCATTTAAAGTTGAAGGTAAGAACAGTATATTCAGTGAGTATCAGATTTTTATCTCGCAGTCAACATGCTCGTTTCATAGCCTGAATATTGGGATTTTTAAAAATTTCAAAACTTCAAGCAAAGTTTTCTTCTATAAAGAGTGGGCTACTCAGGTCAACTTGTGGCTGAATTGTATCTATGATATGTATACTTAATTCCCGCGGAGCATGAATATTTAACTCTCAACAGTTAAGACTCTAGAGTCGATTGAAGTTCACGGAAAATGACTAAAACTACTATCTTTCCCACTCTGAATTCCGTCTTGATCATTCAAATATCTTCAAACAGAAAAATTTTACAGCAAAAATTAATAAAGCTTAAAAATAGCAATTTTTAAGAGTCTTTATTTAAATAGGCGGAAACAAGCAATTGTAAAAATCAAACTCGTGTAAATTTGTTTTTTAGGTCAGATCATGTTTACTATATATTTTTGGGATTGCTGAATCCGAATCCGGGATCCGTTTAACCCCATCACGTTAAGGTATTGCCATAACCTCAAAAAAAAAACAATTTCAGCATAGTTAAAGGCATATAACCCCATATCTCAAACTTTAAACACAAAACACAAGCTGTTAACCCACATAAACCAATCAATCCATAACCCCAGTGCTTTTTAAACAAAATATATTCCTACCCCACAGTTCGACGTCTTCCGCAAATGAAGTTATGCTGTAGGTGAAGAGGAATGATCGCCAGAACCGCATAAAATTTATTTTGTGACATTCGAAAGTATTGAAAGAAATTTGTTGATCTCTCTCCACTTCAGGAAACAAATAATTAAATTCATCATATTGCTTCATTTTCTTAATGGTATGAACCCAAAACTTTCTCTTTTTCCTGGTTTCCCTCTTCCTCCTCGCACGCAACATGGAAATTTCTTTCTCCGAACTACACATTTCCATGTTGCACACTCAGCTAGATACTTAAAATCTGCCACATATAGAACCTTCATTAAAAATTGCTGGTCCGTGCAGGTATAATCAGCGCGATCTTTAATAGATCCTGTACCATATTTATTGTGATTTGGCGTGGATCATATTTACCGATTGTGGTATTAATGGTGCTCGCCCACTGAGGAAAAGTGAAGCAAGGCGAAGATAAGGGTAATTTTGGTCCTGTGTCCACGAATTGGGACAAAGCGACAGAAGGACTCACATGGTTTTTGACTTTGATCGATGTGAGTATATAAACGCCACATGGTATTTTGCTCCGTGCGAGTGTGTGGACCCAGGATCAAAATGAAGCTTCCCTTCCCTTCATGTCGCTTCTCCGCAGTGGAAGAGCAACTTAATGAAGGATTTGACGATTTCGCAACGCGTGTAAATTGATGAAATGTATTATAAAACTGTTCTAACTTTTACGGCGAAAAATATCTAACAAGAATATTCTAATATTTGTAATGTGAACTTTAGATTCTTTTGATTTCAACATTACACCATTACATGCTACGACTGAGCATAAAACTATCACTTTGTTAAGGAAAAGATATGGAGGCAGGGCCGTGTCATCCTATAATGCGTTGAGGTGGTTGCATCAGCTGTCAACGTAAAGGAGGGGTGCCATCGTAATGAAGTCGCGCTATAAGCAGGGAAATAAAAAGGATTTAAGCATGAAGTTGTTGTGTACTAGCCTACAATGCATTTTTTTTGCTGTCAATCTGAAGGAACGGTATTTCTAAATTCTGTAATGTACCGCACGGCCCTGTATGGAGGTTTCACCATTTCGAATGGAGGTGACGTTAGTTATCTACCAATAGCCTGCAATTTAAGTGTTAATTTTCTCTTATGAAGTTAGCTAAAAGCCAAGGTCTATGTCAATACGCATTAAACAATAACAGATTTAATGAAGCTATTGATGAAATTGATTTTATGTGAGTGTTTTCGAGAACTAGACATCTCAACTTCATCCGTGTTCATACATAATATCGTTTGTAATATTTACAATTAAAAATGGATACAATATCATTCACATAATTTGTTTTATTACAATTGACTAGAACACCCTTATTGAAAGACCGGTTATATTTGCATCAGAAGCAGATTTTCTTGTTCTATTTATGAACAACAGAAGAAAAAGAAACCAAATTTGGGTGCGCCCAGTTCATCACAAAAAAAAACAGCCAAGCCTTTAAATGCCTTATACATAAACATAAGAATTATTTAATTTAAAAGAAGGATGACTTAATAGCAGATACTGCCACTGAAAGAAACGTTTTAATTTTAACTCACAGAGTAAAACGAAAACGGTATTGTTGAACATTGAAAAATGTATACCAATACAACATCACCAATCTTATGAACCTAACTGCAATAGCATAACACCTACACAATGTCTCTTCAGTTTATTATAAAATGTGCCTACTATTTCGGTAAAAAATTAAATTAAATTAAATTAGAAATCACAATTGTAAATACCATTTTGCAAAATTTCCAAAACATTAACAAATCGTTAGGTTAGAACTTAACCACAAAAATAGAAATGCTTTAATACCCATGACAGTGATTGAAAGTCATTATAGTTTACATTATTTACTTGATTTTATAAAGTCGTATACTCTACTCAAAACTGTCATTATCCATTATCATTTTGAATAGCAAAAATAATGAGATTTTAATATTTTTAGCATCTGAAGACATTTAAGTTAATGGATAGTCGATAACTTTTAATGTAGAACATTAATAATTACGTCAGTCCATTTTAAAATATACATGGCAGTGGACTTCATTTTGAAGTTGGACAAGCATTTTTTAACATCCACGTATTGTATTTTTGTAGATACTATTGTTTTGTTTAGTTTAATTGATACTCTAGATTTTATAAGAGTATCGCATGTAAACAGGCAAAATTTTAGCCTGTTTGAGGGTAGTAGTAAATAAACAAGTAAAACAAATTTTAAGTACTCGCTGGTGGCATGTCAGTGAACTAATTAATGAATAATAATATAATCATCGTCACACATCATTAGCGCTGTGACTCAAAATGAATCAATTTAAGTTAAAAGAAAAATTAACAGATATATCTGACTGAATTATCGCCAGTCAAAAGTATAGATATTCAATAATAAACACTAAATATTTATCTATAATACAAACGTTACCTAATCTATTATATTTTGTAGTAATAAATGTACATGGATTTCCCATAATAAGTTATATATTTGGTGAGTCGATGTGCAATAGAAGTAGCAGTAAGCACATACATATTTTTCTACAGGGAAAAAATTATTATTATTTTTTTTAATCTAATCGATTTCAGTAACAGCGTAGCGTACGAGACGCCTATGTCGATTAACTTGTGTCACTTTATTAATGAACTAATTTAGTCGACTTACATCACATCAATATCCTTTTAATTGACTCCTACCCATAAATCACTATAATCGAAAGCCAGAGATAAATTTCAAAGGAACGCCCATAGCTTTAGCTTAGACACCTACCTACGTACCTATTTAATTATCATTCTATGGTTTGATAACTATTAAATCCATGCAACTATTTCGGGTAATAAATCATACTTAACGATATGTTGTTATTTTATGTGTCGTAGCTGTTATTCAGCAAATACGACTATTGAGAGGAAATTAAGATTATTGTATTTCAGTCATATTTGATTATGAATATTACTTATCTCTCATTATACCAAAACGTTACTCAGTTTTTAATCTGTCGAAGAAGAACGAAAAGACATACAGCGCTGCTGCAGTAAAGATTAAACGTTTTTCCGTTGAGCAGTACAATTCTGTTATTTTTCTCTAATTCTTGCGCCATCGTGTAACACATTTTATAAAATGGAGATGCTACGGGTTAAATTGAGTTCATACCCTGGAATGGTATAGAAAATTTGAGACGTAACCGACATATCGATAGTGACTATTTAAGCAGTATTAGATATCATATATCAATTTATTTGAGAAATCGATGGTGATTAAATTAAGAGATCTGGTGGTTTAAATAGCGATTACAACTGTGATTAATTGTATGTATTTAGCAATTCTAATAGTAATTGGAATATATAGAGTGATTAATAAAACCTACAAAAGTTAATCAGTTTTTTTATGCGCCTAGAATAAATAGTTGAGGGGGACGCGTAATGTTCGCTACAGAATATACGTGAATTCGTGATTCGTGATGCGTAATTTGTACGGAATTCGTGCATAGTGCGTAGAGTTTTTATAAATGAATCTTTAACGAACACAGTATTCGAGATTCGCTATGCGCGCTTCGTAGTTTGTAGATAATTCGTGCATCGTATGTAGGGCTTTTATGAATGGATTTTTAACGAAGAAGACCCTACAGACTATGCACGAATTCCATACGAATCGCGCATAGCAAATCGCTAATCCGCGCATAGTCTGTAGCGGGCATAACGATATGAGTACACGTACACAAGAACTGTGTGGAATATTTATTTAAAAAGTTATAATTTTATGGTATGGTTTGTGCCGTTGCTTAATGGTATCTATACAAATATGCAACAAATTTTATTTACATTTGCAAAATTTAAATTACTAGCACGATCTTGTGATATGTGTACATTATGTGAAGTAAAAAAAATAATACTAATAAATAATAATAATTACAGAGGGGTGGTTGGTGCTACACAAATTACCTTAGCCCTCTTGCATTTTACTTGTAACTTATGAAAAGACCAAGCTATTATATAATTAAGGTTGCCATATTTCTCACCGTAAAATGATCTAATTTATGCTGCTTTTAGGTACAGAAATATCAAAAAATAAAACACATAGAACAAAAGTAATATAAAAATCGATTGTAAGAAATACACCATTTTGTTATTCTAACTATTTTTAACAATTATTTTCACATACTTACGAACAATTTTATATGCAGAACTATGTAAGTTTATATTATAACAATATTTACATCAACAGTTAAATTGAAAAAAATACGTGTTTTTGTTGTCCCTAAAAATTTCTGGGGTGGGTACGGGGGGGTCTTGGTATTTTACGTGTGTAACTTTTTTGCAGCTTAGTGTATCCATCTGACTATCGAAACAATCGATTTTCCTACCTGTCTTATTTGAAAAAGGTATACTTTGCTGAAGTCGGTAGGAGTAACCATTTTTGAAATAATCCTATTTGAAATGCTCAGTCCACCGAGTAAAAACTGTTTTGGTTTTAGGTAAAGTTCCTTTTCTGCTGAAAATATAGCAAAATGTTACTTGAAAAAGTTGTTCAGAATGGTAAATTATGGAGACGTGCAAAATTTCAAAAAGATCGGCCTGCTTTGATAAAATCTTTGTACCTACTTGTTGAAAAATAGGATTGGCAGCTAATTATGAGACACCCTGTATAACCCTCTGCTGCTGTACTAGACCATATACCGTGTATCTTAATTGTAGTAAGATTAGCACCAGAGCATCTACTCTACCTAGCCAAAGATCGTCCAGTACAAAGGTGAGAATTAGGCATATTTAGAATTCCGACTCCACGTGGTATATTTATGAATTAATTTTATGAAAATTCTAGAATTATTAGTCTCACCGGGTGAAGGGTTATTTACTTTTTATAAAGGTTCAAATATAATGTACCAGTAATATCGAAAATTCATGGCATAACTAGTAAAGTTTCCAAATCTTCGATATAATTATGTCAAGCTGCACAGTTCTTTGCAACAACAGGCTCCAAATACATCAAAATTCACGGCAACCTTCTGCGAGAGATATATTTCATTTTGCATTTCTTGCAATTTGTCGATTTATTCCCTGGTCATTAGTTTCGACTTTTTCGACTGATATCCTTTCCCCTTTCGCTTAAAAAAAAAGCAACAAGCTCTTCTGTATGAGATATGTTTCATCCTGCGTTTCTGCGAGAAATTTGTCGATTTATTCCCTGGTCAAAACTCTCGAACTTCTTCAATCGATATCCTTCACCCTCCCGCTTCAAAAATGCAACAAACTTGTAATATTTGCTTATATCCTGATTCACTATGTACTCATCGCCTTCATCATGGAGTAATTTGACTAAAGCGTTGACGATTTTCATATCTTGGACTTTCCTTTATAGTATATCATAAGTAACTATTTTCACATTAATTTCGCAAAATTCTTGTTGATATACAAAGTAACTTGTCTGGGGCTTATTTAATGCAATATTTTGTTAACGAAAATCAGTTTGTACTAATGACTAGAAGATATTTCCGTCGGCGCAACAAAATATTTTTAATATTTCCTAATTTTATTTGTATAAATTTGTCTTCTATATTCATTAAAAATAATTAACCTTGATTTGATTTCAGTAGTATTTAAGAATGTCGTGTATACAATGAAGAACTGATGTATTATATTCACTAATGATTATTGTCTTGTTACCTGGAGTAACAGATGTTAACTAACATTTCTGAGAGGAGAATTGACACTAAAATATGTTTATGGCTCAAATAATATATGATGTCGCTGTAAATTTAATAGAATTATTAATGTCAATGTGTTGTTGATGAAGTTATTATAAATGATCTTGATATTTATTATACCTACGCCTCGTTACAAATTTAGCTCTTAACTGATTTTGTTTTAAATAACTATTTAGTATATATAGAATTCAAAGGTTTGGCAACATATAAAAAACTGTGCGTTGCTTTTCATGACATATTTTCATATTTTCTACATTTTTACCAATTAAATTTTGCAATAAATCTACAATATCTAATTAGTGGTAAAAAAATTTAAAATATGTATTTAATGACTTTATTTAAATTGGCAATTATTTAGATATATATTAGGTAAGCAATAAATGTTTCCTCTATAAAAACTTATAGATAGATAAATATATTTAATTTCTAACAGGTTTACACCCAATTACAAGAAATACTTAGATTAAATATACATAAATTTTCATACACACACTTATAAAATTACACACATAAACATAAACATAAAAATGAGAAAAAAACAAAAATAAAGTCACTATGTAGCAACAAATAGTTTAGAGATTATACCATTTAAGGTTTCATGATTCATATCGTAGATATCAGCAATACAGTTAAATATACTACACATTGAATGAACTGGAGATCTAATAAGAGTAACTTCATTAACAGAATTACTCTCAGCCAGAGAACGATTCGCTGTATTCAAAGTGGAGGACTGTTCATTAACTCCGAAAACTACCAAATTATTTTTTCTCAACTGACGTTCGGCAACTTCCTGCACTATTTCCTCAAATTTCGCAGCATTTATTATGTTTGAATTTCCATCACTCACAGACCTCAACTCCTTAATCTCATTTTGGAGTGCTATTGTCGAAGCCTTCAAAGAATTTATATCATTAGCGACATCTGTACAACCAGCACATGTCCATGTTAGCGTTTTTGTGACATTAATTTCTGTTACAACAGTTACAAGGTTTAGTTGGCATTATTTAGAAGTTTTACTCCGCGCCACTGGGGAAGCACTAGAGAACCGGTTATTCAGACGCACAAAAACAAAGCCACACTAAAAGTTAATTTCGATAATTTGAAAAGTGAATCAGTACACACAGTACATTTATTGAGTAACTGCAAATCTAATTACGAGAAATTTCCACTAGAAAACGTAAAAACAATAATAGCACGTATTGTAGCTGTCACCTCTTGAAACATATTTAAACAAATAAAAACTGACAGGTATCAATTAGGCAGGTTTGGAAGTATAGAGAAGTGTAACGATCTTCAAATACACATTAATCATTTCTATTTACCCATTCCATTTTTATTTCTATCCATTAGAATCTTTATTAAATTGAATTAATGCATTCTATGTATGTGTATGTGTCTGAAAAAATGAATAACATCTGGTAAAACTAGATTATACACACAAATTTCCTGTACATTTTGTGGAACACATCCAGACGATTTTATTACACTCTCCTTTATACTAATAACATATCCACAGGTCATTACTATCCATACACTTAGGCCATTGTTATATCACTGTGTCAGCAAATTACGTGTAGCAAATGATACTATGCATACACTAGAAAATCTCTAAAATAAGAAAACCATCACGATTCGTTTACGTACGTGTTACGTTATTATTTAAGGTTAAGGTTAAAACGAAGCACGACTCCAAAAAAGACTGCGCGCAAGTTGTCGCTTATCGATGACGGATTGTGAAATAGTTCGTTGACTTATTAGGGTAGGTTAAGGTTACACAAAGTCGGTTTTAAAATTTGCAATAACTTTAAACTCAGTTATCTCGGTTATTAAAAAACAGTTATTAAGACAATATGTTGAAAAATTATTTATTTTAATGCCTACTGCCATCATTTAAAATTAATACATCACTTTGAAAATCACCCTGTAGATAAACAGCACGTGATACTTTAAGAAATTATATGCATTATTTTTTTTATTCTACGTTTTCACACGAGTATAGTGTAGCACTAATAATAAAAATTTTGCTCCATGCGTTGCATCTTCTACAACGGTTATTTAAATTTAACTGTTAAAAACATTATATGAATAATTTTCGTTCAAGTTTTTAGCTGTTTACTTCTCCAAGATTAGAGATATGCAAAATATGGCATTCAAACATTTTTATAACTACCTGCTAAACTTTTATTTAATTTCCATGTTACAATTTCTGAATAAATTCTTCAGATGTTTCTTTCATGTGAATAATTACCTATCTTGCACTGCTTTAAAAATATTCATATATGCCATGGAAAGAAAAATGTAAGTCTACGTCTATCACTCCTTTTTAATGCCTCGGAATGCCTTTTTTCCTTCCCAGATAATAATTTGCGGAAGGAGTGTTATCTCGTCCTTGATACGATAATCTGATTATTAAAACGTCGACCAAGAATGTAAATTTTCTTAAGTATCCACTATTAATTGATCAGAAAATGCAAACTTGACATTTGACTTTGCTTTCAATACATGCTAATTTATAAAACCCACAAGGCGGTGAAATCAAATGAATCTGCTCCACAATTAAACTGATAAATTTTGTTCATTCTCCGAATATAGAAATTTTAAATAGGAGACATATAACATATAGAAAACAGAAATAACTTCTAGTAAATTACCAATGACCAAAAACTAATACCTGACTGCTTATTATTAAACATAATCATAATAACTTTGCTGAGTTGGGCAACAAGTATTTTTCCTGATAAATATATAGGGTATTCCACAACTTATCAAAATAAATTTGGGAATAGATGTGTCATAAAGAATTTAGTAAATATCATAAGAAAGTGTTGCAAAATCCTTATAGTTTTCAAGAAAAATTTTTATTGGAGTTGTACTATTTTCACCCTTACATCGCTGTGCTACTGTCTCTAGCGTCATCGGAATGCACGCGATTCCGAATACTAAAAATATGATTACGTTAATACTACATTAACATTTTGAAGAGAATCCCCGAATAAATACCAAGCAAATCGCGCAAGTACAAGCAATGTTCCAATCAACAGTGTGGCGTATCATACAAGAGACTCAATTATATCCATATCATGTAACCCTTACGAATTAGATTTTGTGAATGGTTGCTGCAACAAAATCTCAGATATACAGCTAACGTGTTAGTTACAGATGAAGATATTTTTAAACGGAATGGGATGTATAATATTCATAATACTCATGTATGCGATCCAACGGATCATTTCCAACAATGCTCCTTAAACTGTGGATGATCGCTTGATTGGAAAATTGCCAAATTACCAAATCAAATGGATGGGGTTCAGTGTGCCTTCGAAATGATCTGCCTGCACTTCTAGAAGATGTACTCTTAGCTATCCGACTCCAAATATGGTTCTTGCACGATGGTGTTCCTCCTCATTTTTGACAAAATGTACCTCAATTAAGTTCAAGGGCTAAAATGAATTGGACGAGAAGGACCGGTATCATGGCCGCCACGATCTCCTGATTTAAATTCTTTGGACTTCTCTTTGTGAGGATATTTAAATAATGAAGTGTATCGCGCCGAAGTGGGCACTATTGATGATTTACGTGAACGTATCATAGCTGCTGCCACTTACTAGTTCACGGAACAACCAGAAACATTTGTGTTAGTTCGTAGAAACTGGATAAGACGAGCCATAATGTGTTTACGATGGACAAAATTATGAACAGTTGTTGTAACATCAGGTACGCATGTCAAATTATTTTTTTAATTAAAACTACAAATTAATTTTAAATAATAGCGGAAAAAGCATGAATTTGCTAATTTAAAATAGGTGTCACTAAATTTCTTTTTTTATCTTTCCTTAGAAAATTTTTTAAATTTTATGTCCGTTTATTTTTTATTACACTTTGCCGCCGTGCCGATTGCCGACTGCATGCTTTGCCTTGCGCAAGGTCAAGTTTTGCAATAGACCAGTTTTCAGTGCCGTGCTGAATGTATTTTTAAAATATTTTCAAACTGCCCTTTTTGATTTTTTTTACAAAATTGTATTTGTGAGAGTCGCCCTGTATGCTTTGTTCGATTTAAATACAAATTTTTGAGCATGTTTACAAAATAATTATTATGATTAGTTATGCTTCTAAAAGTACAGTGTACTTAACTGGGAAATGCATGTCCAGTCATATACATAGACATATCCATAGGCATACATATTTTAAATATACGTACACACTTGACACATACGGGGTGATATTTTTTAATGTACAGAGGACTCTAACAAATACAATTTTGTAAAAATAAAATCAAAAAGAGCAGTTCAAAAATGATTTAAAAATACATTGTAAAACTTGATAAGGCGTATAATCAGCGACCGGACAAAAAATTTAAGAAATTCCCAAGGAAATAAATAAATTTCATTATACAACAACTATTTTAATGCAGCAAATTCAACTGAATTTGCCACTATTGTTACTAATTATTAATAGAATTAATTTCTGTTTATAATTAATAAAATAGTTTGACATACCTGATGTTACAACAAAATTTTGGGCCCGTGTTACTCAGTTTCTACAAACTAACACAAATTTTTCTGCTTCTTGCCCGTTTTGAACTTGTAAGTAAGTGACAGCAGCTATGATACTTCTTGTTATAAATATCCCCACAAAAATAATGGCTTAAAGTAAGGAAATCGTGGTGGCCTGTTACCGGTCCTCCTCGTCCAGTCTCCCTACACGTTGTAGGGAGACTGGTACCGATATAACTGAGCCTCGTGTATGATACGCGACACTGCAGCATTACGCCGTGTACGCCCTCTTCCACGATTCAGCAGCCCAGCGAAGTAAAGGTTGAAACTATTAGAACTTTAATATTTTTTTTCTCGGAAACTAGAAGAATTTAAAAAAAAATAGAATATTGACTCCATTTTTCATGATACATCAATTTCTTTTTTTAGATAAGTTCTGAATCACCCTGTATATTACATATACTGCAAAATAAATTTATCATTCAATCCTGAATTGAAAAAACAATATTTACAAGTATAAGTATCTATTGCTTTTTGTTTTATGTATTGTTTTTCTAATAAAGAGCTCTATTTAATAATAATAAATTATTACAATTGTAATCTTCTCGTAATCGTCTTTATTGAGTGATAACATTATTGATACAAATGACAGAGTTGAAAAAAACGGCGAGATTCAACAAGTTTGCTCTTCCATCAAACCGTCCGTTGCATTGAAACAATTGAAACAATAAATAATAATCAATGCTAGTTTATACATAAGCTCTTTACCAAAAAGAATAAGTAATCAATTTTGTTAAGGTTCAGTTTTCATATATACTGGACTTGACCAACAAGCCAATCTCAACCTAAAACGATGATTTAAGTTAAGCCATTTAGACTGTTTAAATTTCGAGCTAATGTGATCATATTTGCGTAAAATGTAAGAAAATCTAATACATGCGTTTTGTATTTTTTGTAAGCTTTCCTTATCCTTGTTAAGAATATGTGGCCAATATACAGTATTACAGTAAGCAATGTTACTCAGAATCAGAGAATCACATAACCTCAGTTTAATATCTGAAGTAAAATAATCGTTATGAATGTAGAGTGAGCGTAATTTAGCATACGATTTATGTATGAAAAAATTAACGTGCTTGGTGAATCTAAGATTCTCATCAATTAAGACCCTTAAGTTTTTACAGCAATGAGATGTACTACAGCAATTTCATTCACAATTATTTGGAAACGAGGGTCAGAACTAAATAGGTCTTTATGTTTACCAACAACGAGTAACACTGTTTTCTCTGCATTTAAGATCAAACCATGTGCCTGATACTGATACAATACTATTTATATAATAATTAATTTTGTGAACTGAAGAATCCAATAATCCTAACGGGAAGTGAACATATTATTGGAAATCATCCGCATATTGATGAGTGCTTACATGTTTAACTGTATTTGGAAAATCAGCTGTATAAAGCGAAAAAAGCAACACGCCCAACACGCTTCCTTGCGGCACCCCCACGTCTATGTTTAACAAAGGAGAAGAAATTCCATTTAAAAGTACTTTTTGGCGCCTTCCAGACAAGTAGGAGCAAAAAAAGTTAACAGCACCAGCATCGAGACCAAAATATCTAAGTTTTCTACACAAAGTGGCATGATGAACCGTATCAAATGCCTTACTATAGTCAAGCAAAACAAGACAAGCGGTTTCATCCTGGTCACAGGCTCTATACAAGTCATCAATCAATGCAGTAACGCAGAACAGGGACTATGATTAGTGCGAAACCCGGACTGAGTAATAGACAAGATGCTGATATAACTAACCTGAGAGTTTCTCTAATATACAGCTTAATTTTCTTTTTATAAAGTGTAAAAGATGTTATACTTTTTATACCTATTGGAAGGATGTGATACAAAATTAAATTAAATGATTACACCTTCAGTGCTGTTCTATATACGTGGTGGTAATATAAGATCTAGTGTTGTTTAAATCTTTACTACTGCATTTGTTTCATTTTCCAATGCTTTAAAATAAGTTCGAGTATGTAAAATACAAAGGTTAGCCTTCGTATTGTCGAACACCTTAATGATCCTTTGACCAAACAGAGAGGATTACTTATTCCTCAGCATTCTTTGTTTTATTACACCCTGACGTTCTTGAGATGAAGGCGGAGAATGTACTGCCCAGCCTTAAACTCATTTTTAAATAAATTGTTCCATTTTATTTGAACGATGTAAGCCGGAAAGGTTAATGCTGCAATTGTTGTATTTCTGTATCATTGATGATTATTAACGTAACCGCCCAAATACAACTTGAATATTATTTATTTTTGTGTACATTTTATAAATATAAACAACTCTCTAAGATTGGATTACCTAGAAATGTTTTCTGTTGAAGTTTCCAATAACTATTTTGAGTGACATCCATATGATATTTTTGAAGTATACTCATATTAAATATTATTAGAAATAGGTAGCAAGTAAGGTTTTCATTTTAATTTGCATTTTGTATTTTTAAGAAAATTCTATAGAATTTAATTTTAAGTATTTAAAAAAATTGTAGCATTAGAAATTGTAAATTGATTAAATTAAAAATATTAAAAACCTTTGTTAATAATTTCATCATTATGCAGATGTACAATGTTGCATTCAATATGCACAAAGCCGAAAATTAAAAAATAATTTTGATAAAAATTTTGGAAAAAAAAAGGAAAACGAATTAAGTATAATATTCAGATTTGATATATAGTGATTTTCCGAATTTTTATGCCATGACCTTGGTAACTGGTCGCTGCCAGTAACGTAATTAAAACGCGCATCCCTAGCTTTAGCTAGGATTCTTTGACCTGTCGTTGTTGTTCTGGGGCAAAGCTCTGTGGGGGCAAACTAGCCACCGGCGCAGCGGAACTTCGGCGGATTCACCAGTGAAGATGCGGATAGTGAAGAGCGGCAAAACGTTAAACGTTTGGAAACACGGAATGCGACAAGTTACAGAGGCAACTAAGGGACTTCTCGGAAGACCACCATTATCAGAGGAACGGTTCCGACCGTAGCAGTCGTAATACCAACAACAGGAGCCGAAATCAATATATGGGCGGGCCCAGAGATACCGATACCGAGTCTGCCCCCCCCCCACAGAGCCTAGCCCGAGAACAACAAGGGCATGTCAAAGAATCCCAGCTAAAGCTAGGGATATGTTTTCCATTTTTATATACTATTCTCTTCTCTTAGTCAACTTTTCATATTTTCCATTGTTTAACTTTGCTAATATTTTTGAAATCTCACTGTATCGTTTATTCCTCTGTTAAAAAATAATATATCTAGTTATCAACATGGGTTTATGGAAAAACGATCCACAGTGTCGAATTTAGCATGCGTTACCCAATTTATTTCAAAATCCATAGACATTTTTCAAATGCCTTTGATCGTGTAGATCACTGTATATTGATAGAGAAGTTGAATAATTGTATTGGACTGAATGCTTCTTTACTATTTTTTTATATCATACCTGTATAATAGATTGCAGTATGTTCATTATAATGGTTTTAAATCACAAATTTACTTGACAACATCAGGAGTACCACAAGGTTCGAATCTCGGTCCTTTGCCATTTATTAATGACTTATGTGAAGTTATTGATTGAAACAAACTTTTATCCGTAGATGACCTCTAAATATATTCTGAAATTAATAATTTAACAGATTGTATAATATTACAGAGGCAAATTTGTAAAGATCACAGACTGAAGATGAATGTTGCCAAATGTAAAGTAATTCATTTTACTGTGACCGTAAACGAAGCTCTTGTTGTTGAGATTTGATATATAATCATTTGAACAACGAAGATTAATTGTAACATTGTGTTTTCTATATAAACTATGAAATTATTTAGTTGATTGTCCATGGCTGTTATCTAAAATAAATTTTAAAATACCTACATTTCAGTCACGTCAAAATGAACTGTTTTATTGTCAAACAAGTCGAACAAATGTACTTAGTAAGTCCCCTGTATTTTCTATGAGGTGTTCCTATAATGCTATAAATAATAATGTGATTTTTTTAAAGAGTTGGTCATAAATCCCTAAATAGTTCAATAATTTCATTTAAGTATTCCTAGTTATATTTTTAGTATTAATTTGTTTTATTATTAAGTTATTCAGATGTAAGTTACTCGCTTTAACATTAAGTGTACACTATGATATCATTTTACTTTACTTTAAATTATATGTATTCTTTTTGTTTTTATAATTGTCCTTACAAAATAATTTTTTTAAATAATTTAAATTTAAAAAGATATTTGTTTGAAATTTAATACAAATTTGTATCTTAAGTCGGCACATTTTTTGAGAAATGTAATTCTAAAATATCAAAGCAGAAACGGAGACAAGGGGGATTGTAGTACCCACAGACCCCCCAATTCCTTTTTTAGTACTTACGGTTACAAACTTAGTCTATGGTGTCAGAATATTTTTTTTAGATTGAGTGTGTTTTTTCGTATTTTTTTTAACTCTCAGTGAAACTAACTAAGGACAGAAAGGAAAATTTAACTCAATTGAACGAAATCTTCTATATGTGTACCACCTTCACTTGAGGCTCTTTTAATGAAAGAGTAAAGGTTATTTTGCAAAATATATGTGGTTTTAGCCTAAAATGCTCTCCACTTTGTTCAGTTTGTTCCCGTAGCTGTTGTTTACCTGTTGTATTGAAACCACATAAACAAAATCATTCATGGAACAAGCGCAAGCCGTCTTTATCGATTAAGAAAGACTGAACATTTTGATCATAATGAAGAGAAGCACCATCAAGTTGAAACCACTTAATTTAGACGAACCGACAAAAGCGCATCATCAAGTCCACGATAGAGTTTTGTAAAAAAAAATAAAATTCATTAGAATTTATGAATGATTTCGTCTATGTGGTTCCAATACTAAGTAAACAAGTTAGTGTATGTGTGAAGGTGCAGAGACAGAAATCACATTTTTTTATTTCAATTTACTGATTAATATTAAAAAAAGAATTGGAGGGATATGTGAGTACTACAACCTTCCGCTCCTCTATTCGTGCTTTGATATTTACACTAAAATTACACAAAAACTGTGAAAATTGAAGATGAAAATATAACCCAAATTTGAAATAAATATTTCTAATCACCGGAGCTGTTAATAAAACTATTTTAAAAATATTTATTTTGACACTTGACCTACAAATTAGTAACACCCTATACAATAACGCGTGTAGATATTACATGTAAAGCTCACTTGTTTGAACAGCAACACAGAATGAAGCAGTCTTTCTTTAACTGCGATATCACCGAAATTTGTTTATTGAGGCACACAATTTGATGCACCTATACGTATAATCCATGGCCTTGCCCTAAATTTTTATTTCCATATTCAAACCCTTGTAGTCAACAACATTCCAAATACCTAAAATAAAATACTGCTATCCGTAGTAAAAAAAAACAATCAATCAAACAATCGGTCACGCATCAGGATGTTTTAGATTATGAATCTACCTAACAAAAAATATTTCTTAATTGATATAATGAACCGTATTGTTAGTTTATTAATATCTACTCAGATAAAACTAAAATTATTGGAACGATGACGAGGCCAGATTGGAAATTATTACACACTATCGATAGGACTTTAAGAGTAGGAGCAGTCCAAAAAAAAATTGGTAACGTACGTATGTAGTTTCAACTGACGTGTAAAAAATTCTGACGACAGTGCTGCAAGGCCGGTGAAGGTCGAAATTATTCAGAATTTCCGTATAGATCACTTGAGGTGCAAAATTAATTACTGTTATTCTGTGACATCTACATGAGTGAGAGTGCATGTAAAAATGAACAGCCTTCACTGTTTCCTCAACTTACGAGTTGTTTTTAAAAAGTCCAAAAATTGAATGCCATGAAACGATACTTTAAACATGTTTAGGTTAATCGGTGCAATACAGGGTGTCCTACCGGGAACTCTCTCGATCGTTATCCAGAAAAGTACTGATGTGAAATATTTGAAATCACTTTCGACACCACTTTGTTATTTTAATTGAAACACTCTGTATATTATTGCATTTTTGGATTTTTCGGAAAATTATACTGTCGTTCTGTATAACATTCCCTATAGCTAGGATATAGTTTGCAATATTAATTAATTAAGAAAAAATGACGTATGTCAGAGTGCACACCCACAATTTCTTCCTGGAAATAGAAATCAAGTTGATTTTTGATATGCATAAAGGACTTGGTCGAAGCTAAATTATGGTGCATGGTAATTTAAAGATATTAAATGTTTTATTTTTGCCGTTACATTTTGACGACTTCAAACAGGTATAACTTTTTTATTTCAAATGGAACACTATGTTTTTTTTGTCTTGTGTATATTCAAATTGTCTTTCACGTCATATAAGCATTATTAAGACTTGCGATGACTACTTTTGGAGATATTTACAAATTTCTACTATTTTGGCAGTTTTCCTCATATTTGGAATGTAATGAAATTTACTATGGATTTAAACAGTATTTGCAAAACAACAAATTTGCCTTGGCATGTGTCAAATAGGTATTGTATCGTGTCTCCACAGTTTACACCAGAACTGTAACAATTACTATTGGAATTATTCCAGCGCCTTTAAATTACTGGAAGAGTATTTAAAGGCGCCGTATTCTTGAAATAACGTTTCCTGCAAATACAAATAATTTTAGACATTTTAGTACTGAATAATATAGAGCTTAGCAAATAACAGGAATGTCATTTCATGCCACCTGCGAATATTCAAAGGTACCGGAGTAAAAGGAATGTATAACGACATAAAGCGGTCTAACCAACAAATTTTTATGTATTCAGAAAGTTATTATTTTATTTGACAATAATTTAAATAGTAAAAGTGGATAAACAAAACAATAAGAATTTTATTTTTAGTATTACTTTGTTCTACATGTTTTATTTTTCTATATTTCTGTATCTAAAAACGCCACAATTTTAATCATTTTACGACAAGAAATATGACGATCTTAAATTTATGGAGAATGTGAGAAAGTTTCGATATCCCCAAAAACAGAAGCCATCACCGAAAACTGTGAAGTAAATTCGGTCAAAGTAAAAATTAAAAGAAGAAAGCCTTTTGTTAATAACGAAAATGCAGAAATAGAAAAAATTGTCCAAATACAAATGTGTACAAATTTTCGCTCTTGTATGGTGGTATCAAAATCAAATATGGCGGTCATAAGATAATCAAAATTTGGCTATGAAAACTTGGAGTACTCTAGTAGATGTACTAAATTTCATAAGATTTACTTTAAGAATAAAAAGTTATGTAAAGAAACGTTTTCAGATGGTAGCAAATAAGCATAAAAATGTGCAACTTTTGTTTCATTTAAGTCAGACTGAATACAGGGTGAATCTTAAATAAGTACAAATATTTTAACCAGCAGTATAGTTTTGTGTGTAGAACACATAATTAATAGTTTTTTTACAAAAAAATCAGAAATAAAAAAGTGAAATTTTAAATAAATTTCGTAATTTTTCAGTAGAAAACTTGTTGAGGACCGCTGGCCTAGACCGACCCTTCATACTTTTATGAGTCATAGTGCTGCAGACTGAACGTGTGGTTCACAGTGTTGCCAGTATTACACAAATGTCTTTGCTTCAAGGAAGAAAAAATCTCAACTTTTAGCGAATTTTGTCAAGTGTAACATTTTATATTATTTTTTATTATCAAACTGTCATTGACTGTCATGACAGATTATCGGAAGCCCAAGTCAAACTTGTTAACCCCACATAATGCATGAAAATAGCAATAAAATTTGCTAAAAGTTGACATTTTTTTCATTTTAAATAAAAAACGCGTGCATAGTTTTTCGTTATTCTTCATAAAATAACTTAAGGAAATTGTGTTTTGTGTCCCTTTCTAACAGTGTACAATGACATTTAACTTGTGAAATGTGGATTACTGATTAAATAGTTAATTTTTTAACAAACAGGTAAGCTTGTGTGCACGTTTATGTATAATTTTTGAACATTGGACATAGTAATATCACGTAATATCTTCCTAAATATTTTACGGTAGTATTGAACTTGCGGAAATTCATTTTTAATCGTTGAAGTATAGTAAGGTTAGTTCAGATGTTAAAATTTATGTTAATATTGCTGCGTATCATACTACATACCCAATTTTACTGTACTTATGCTTAAAACAAGTATTTTTAAAATAGAACTATTACGTTAAAGGAAACGTAATATTTATATTGGAGGAGATATGGCAACCTCGCAACAAATCATATGTTTCATTACGTTGTTGGATGAAAAATCAGCCAGCGGTCCTCAAAATGTGGGTATTTTTTTTTTAAATTAATATCTCCGTAAATATTAGAAATTTTTAAAAATGGCTTTCACTAGACTGATTTAAATGACGAACTACACCAGCAGTTAAAATATTTGTACTTATTTAAGATTCACCCTGTATATTACCGTTCCAAGATCGCTGTACTGGGCATCATAAAAGTGACCACCCTATATATCAGCGTAGCAAATTTTAGCAAAATGACTTATTTTTAGTCGAAAAAAATATATAGCGGAAAACAAAAATGAAAAAATCTTCTATTAAGCAGTTAGACTTTGATAGGTATTAATGGAAAACTGAACATTTCACTATATTACATACGAGTACATTAAAATAATTTGATTTAATTAAAACAAGTTGGATATTAACAAAGATCAAGTTTTCAACAACAAGTTTTAATCGTTATAATTGTTACAATTATTATGACCCACTTACAATTTGCATATAATTTAAACCGTTTCTTACTTCCTTATAAAATACATCAAGCCTGTATTTTTCGAAAGTGGTGAAATGTCAAAGTAAGAAATTTACAACCCTATTAATGTTATAAATAATTATATACATATTACTGAAGACTGCAAGATTTTGAAGGGATAATACTTCTTCACCACAGAAGATAACACTAAATTGTTATTAATTTATTTATATGTATAGAGTACAATACAACCATTCTGAATACTAACGGTTACATTTGTTCTATACTATAACAACTATCCTTTGTTTGCTTTCGTTCCAGTTACATTGCAATTATCTCATTAAAAATCAACATCCAACACTCAAGATCGTGATCTGCATATTTATTCATATAGCTGGCTGGTATCTCTATATAACTGATGTGTTCAAATCAAAGTAACGGCCTTTTGAAGGTCACTATTCGCAGGGGTGTGTTCGACATGTACGTTTACATCTAGCCATAAAAGCTTACTTGTACGGCAAAAGTGTGAATCAGATTTATTTTAATACCTTGGGAAATTCCATTCAGCAGTAATTAAGAACAGACGAAAGTGTCTTGTAAATCGATTGTCTAATGTCTGATAGTGACGTTGTTGCTGTAACTGGAGCTTGATTTTGACTTCTATTATTCTCTGCAGTAGTAATTATAGTCGAGATTTTGCAATAAGTATTTAAAATTATTCTGATTTACGCAATTATTTTATTACCCCATGAGTTATTTAAAAAATTATGTGCAATATAGTCTTTCTTATGTACCTTTCATTCTAATAAAAAATTAAACAGAAATCAAACTTTAAGCATTATATTATAGAAATATTTTCGTCACTGTTTTAAAAAATTGGCGAAGTCGCTGGGATATTACATACAAGAAGTATGTAAAGAGTAATAATGTAACACCTGTCCTGCTGTCATATTACACAATATTACGAACTTAAATTCATAATATTACCAACCATCCAACGTCTGATGCATATTCTTATTTTTATTGTCAAGATAAATAGTAAATAACAGATAATACTGTTAGAGAATTGCACTATCGGTATTTCAAAAATCTAAAAATACTTTTTGTATTTGAAGACTGAAAAGAATTATTTTTACCTTATTTGTCTAATTATGATCATTTTAAGCGAAATTATTAATTAATTCAATATGAACCTTGTAAACGAATGTCTTGAGATGTCTCCAAACATAAATATCAATAGGGTTCGTATAGGGTGACCTGGGTGGCCTGGTTCTTGAGTGTCTCGTCCAATCACGTTATTACCAAATCGGTAATTCTTCTCTATTGTAAAAATTACATTCAATATTCTACATATAAGATATTATTATTATTGACCAACTGAATGTAAGGGTAAGTAAAATACAACTATCCTTATAATACAATGTAATAGTCCTATTAATATCGAGTGCAATATTGTATACAGACAATAAATTAAGTATAGCATTAATTGTGGTAATATATTCCAATACCTACCCGACTTTTCATAAAAAAAAAACTTCTCCAATGCCGGATTTTATTTAGCATACCTACCTGTTTAGAAGTACATATTAGAAATTTAAAGGTACAAATAAATATTTAACAGATTCAAATGACAGGTATTAATATACAGGTCTTTAAATTCAGTCGTATTACCAGAGCTTTGTGAAACTATAATTGTTTTTATAAATTAATAGAAATAGAAAAGGGAGAAACCAGAATTACATAAAATAAAATGTAAATTATTTATAGAATTTTTCAATATTTCAGTATATATCCATTCTGTAAATTCTTACAATTGGTCGTCTTGTAGATCCTGTATGGTTCGATCGCTCTAACTTACAGCATGAATGACAGTGATAATTAATGGCGACCTTAAATGTACAACTTTGAGACCATTTACATATACCTGCGATTAATAGTTTCTGTTAGAGGAAAATTTTCCCAAAATTAGAATGAACTTTTGTAACTTCTCAAGCATACTAAAATGTATGAAATACCGGGAAGAAAAAAAAACATTAAAAATGTAAGTTCTTATACACAAAAAAGACTTATGTAAGCGAAAAGCCTAAATTTACGTATATTGAATATATAGTTAATGTACACGAATTATTCTTAGTATTGAATTGACCATTAAATTGCTCTTTTGTATGCGTACGTATTACTACCACATAACAATATCTAATGTAAAGATAATGTGACATAAGAAATAATTCAGGTGTTTAATTTGATTTATCTTTATAACTGCTTGGCATTTGTCTATTAAAATTCACTATTTTAAGTTTTCCCATTCTAAATCTATAGGAATATTATATTTTCAGTGTATAACAGCATTGCTTTTTACTTGATAATCTATCATGTTTTGGTAAAGTTATGATATGCTATTTGTGATTCGCGCATCTATGGCTATAAGATTTGTGGACGACGAAAAAACCTTTCCATTGTCAATATACTGAAAGAATTTGTTTAATTTTTTTTTCGTAATATGTTATTATTAATAGTTTTCTTGACATTCACGAACGGTTAACATAAAACTTATTTAAAAATGATAATTTTGTGTAAATTATCCAAACAGTTATTAATTTTTATAAATTTTTTAATGTACACTTTTGTGTCACAAATCATTTCGAAATACTTCTTCAGCTATCCTAGATATGTCAGTAGTAACACCGACTAATGCTAAACCATTCATCATTGGTCAACTTCTTTACTTATTGCTGAAATAAAAGGAGGAAACTTTATAATTTAAAAGAAATTAGAAAATAAAAAAAGAGAAAAATGAACAAGAAAAAAAAAGGAAAAATCAAAAGGAAGTCGCGATCAATTATACTATTCTTTTACATAAAAGATTTATCGCACCTCAGCAGCGGCGAAATTTTTATAGAATCATCAATGATGAAGATGCCGACAGCGAAAAAGGCGAAACATTTCGAAACATGGTATGTGATCAACAGCAGACACTACTATAAAACGGCTGGGAAGACCATCATTATCCTAGAAGCGATTTCGACCATATCAGCCGAAATAACAACAGAAATCGAAATCAATATGCAGGTTGTTTTAAAAAGACATGGTAGTATTGCTAGAGTTGATAGAACATTGAAAAATAAGTGGGGTTTGCTTAATAGACATATGTCCTAGAACCACTCATTTTTTAGATACAAAGCGTGCAAAATAATTTTAGAAAATAAAACTTTAGATGTAATTTTTTTTAAAGAACAACATATTTAATCAAAATTTTCCATAGGTGGTGGTGTCGAACACGCTGATGATATTAGTTATTTTGTACAAAGTAGAGGACACTAGTTGCCATTTCCGCTGTCATTTTATTATTTAACTTTTTAAAATTAGGTTTTCCCATTCTATATTATTGCATGGATCACTTGGTTGGCTTTACCACAGTGTTTTTGCATTTTTCTCGAAAACGGTGCTTTATTAAGAAATTTACTGTACTTTGTACCAAAAATCTAATAATACTACCGCATTCGGTACCACCAAAAACGCAAGTGTGTCAAATTATATTCAAATTTGTTGGTCTTTAAAAAAAATTACATCGAAAATTAGATTTTTTAAAATTATATAATATAAAAATTATTAACGATATTGCACGGTGGATTATCAGTTATCTATTGTCTAGTTATTGTGAAATAGCACAGCAGAATGTAATGTTACAACTGCAATAGAACTTTACTACTTATGTATATGCATTTTCTTTATAGTGAAACCCGTGTTTTTGTATACATGATTATGTATTTTTATAAACAAAAATCATATAATTTTATATGAAAGATGTATATGTACAGTATTCACATGTAAATTCTTGTAATACAGTATGGATTTGGATTTTTTTACATTAATGTATGATGTAAACAATGTGTTAGTCAATGTTCTATCAGCCCTAGCGATACTGCCATGTCTTTTAGAAGCATTCTGTATTGGTGGACCCAAAAGTCCTGATCAAGTCCACTCCCGCAGAACCTAACCCGAGAACAACAAGGGCGCTGTAACAACCCGGAAAATTATAGTAGATCAAGTATCAAGAAGGGCTGTGAAAACCTCAAAACCACTATATTTGTCATCAAGTTATAAAAGTAATAAAGACAAAGGTAATATTCGAAAAATAAGAAATATGTGGTTGGTCGAAACTACACTAAAAATATAAATTTGCTATCGTCATCTTACCCTCCCTTTCTATGTTCTTTTCATTAGTACTATTTGGATAAATAATGTTGTGTTTTATTTTAAATAAATTAATAACAGAGTTCGCCTGTAGAGTTGATAATTTTAAGTAGAGCTAGCTTGAAACGTTAGGAAGTTCGTAAACAATTACAATTACATCAGGTTCAACTCGTGCTCCATGAATACAAAATTATTACATTAAAATCAGAAAAAAATCACATCTATCGTTTCGCAATAGACTTTCTCTTCCATCGAACCTTTGTGCACACAACATAACATTTCCCGAGCGGATTGCCCAACTGCGACATACCGATCTAAAGGTAAGCCGATACGGCCGTTTCAGTTCCGTGAACGTATTCCTAAAATAGATTTTCCAAATGCTTCCAGCGACTGGACGACACAAGACTGACGTGTGGGTGATAATGGAACGGTACTTTCGAACGAAAAGGACGATGCGTGTGAAGTCCGCGGGATCGCCCGCCATCGACGCGGCGTTTCCTTCCTATGCCGTCGTGGCCCATTCCACCATGGAAATACGGCATATTTCGTAGAAGTTCACGGCTATATGGGGCGTGGTGTGCATATAAATGTGGCACAATTTTGGCGGACCGTCAATGTGAACTTGAACAGCAAAATAACAACATGTTTGTAAAACTGGTAAGTACGTTGAGGGTGTATGTTTCACGTCTTTTTGAAAAAGTGTCACCAGTGCAAGTGAACCGTTCAGGAGGTACCAATGTTTAAAAAATAATTATTATAATTACCTACATATTCATCATAATATTTTGAGTGATTAGACTAAAGGGTTGATATTTCTCTTATTTTTAGTGTTCTAAATTATTTTGTTAGTAGATGCATTTCACTTCAACTATGATACAATTAATTAAAGATATATCTACATACATTGTAAAATATTTTATATGTATTTATTATTTTTATTATTTTTATTTATTTATTTTTTTATTTTAAAACTAGTTTAATCAACTCTCGATTTTTGTACTTATTTTCGTTCAATAATTTAGACATGGATATTAATACTTAGTAGATTTTATAAAATTTGTTGTTATAGTTTTAAACTTGTGAATCAATGCGCAAATTGTTACTAAAATTGTACATGAATATACAATAATTAAAGTATAGACAATACGCAAAATTTATAAATAAAAATATTATTTAATTAACTTAGTAGATATTCATTCATTCATATTCAGTCAATTTGGACAGTTTGGAGGATAGAGAATATAGAAAAAAAGTAGTGAGCATGTCACAGTATCGATTTTCAAAATAATTTGATATGTTAATGATAGCCGCATCTCAATATCTTAATGCGTTTAAAGAATATATATTTTTATTATTATCATTCAATTATTATATTTATTAAAATTTTGTTATTAATTTTTTTAAGTGGCGATTTTTTTTCAGTAGTAATCTAAACTTATATTCCTATAATGTATCTAAGTATATACTTCGATTTTTGAAATCTGTGTAAAATTTTGTTTCAGATATGTATATTTTTTTTGCATAAATATCAGCTATTTATGTACCTATGTAGGGAAATTTTATACCGAATTTAAAAATCAGAAAATATATCTTTATTTCGACCATCACTGAAAAATGAAAGCTTACGAAAAATATAAGTCACTATACAGCGTGTTCAAAAATGTTATGTAACCAAACTTACCTCAGTCAAAAGTAGATGATTACAAAGATACAGGGTGTCAAATTTAAAATTATATGTTCGACATTTTATAAATATCTTTTTGAAAGATTGAGGGTACTTGGAGGCGAAATTAAAATTTGTTTCTAACTTCGACTTCACTAGTAGAGGGCGCCACTTTTGGCACATCATGCTTCTTTTTTATATGAACAAAGTGTATTTGTTGATGTCCTTAGGAGTAACCGATTTCGAAAAAATCTTGTTTGAAATATTCAATGTACCGAATAAAAACTGTTTTGATTTCAGTGACTTTTCAGTGGAAACTACATTAAAGTATTACTTGCAAAAGTTATTTAGAATACTAAATAAAGGCGATGTGCAAAATTGTAAGAATATCGGTCTGATTTGATAAAATCTTTGTACTTCGATGAAATCATTGTTGAAAAGTTGTTGAAAGACCTTGCGGGCCTTCTTGAAATTTTGCAGATCGTCATAATTTATCATTTACAGTATCGTTTTCAAATAACATTTTACTGTATTTTCAGCGGAGGAGGCACTTTACCTGAAACAAAAAGCAGTTTTTACTTGGTGCACTGAATATTTCAAATGAGATTATTACTAGGAGTAACAGTTTTCGAAACTTCAACAAAATATATCTTTATCGCATAAAAACGGTAGAAAAATCGATTGTTTTAATAGTCAGATGTATACAATAAACCGCAAAAAGGTTCTGTCATTTAAAAGAAAGATGATGTGCTATAAGTAGCGCCCTCTACTCATGACATCTAAATTATAAACAAATTTAAATTTATCGTCCCAAAGTACTCTAAGATGTATGCAAAAATTAACTTTTTCAAAAGTTATTTATTACAAAATATCGAAAATAAAATTTTAAATTTGACACCCTGTATCTTTTTAATCATCAACTTTTGACTAAGGTAAGTTTGGCTACATCGCATTATTGTGTTATCAGAAATCTACTCTTGCTCTATGTTGCATTAATTTTTGGACATCCTGTATAGTGACCTATATTTTCTCGCCTCCTAAATGTAAACAAATATTTAGAGTTTTCTAAAAGTTATTTACAAATATCGAAAATAAGATTTTAACTTTAACACCCTGTATCTTTTTGAAAACTTTTGACTAAAGTAAGTTTGGCAACGTTGCATTATTTTGTCGTCAGGAATCTACTTCTGCTGTTGCATAAATTTCGGGCCACCCTGTATTCCACAAAAAAAAAACAAATAAAAACCTATATACAAAATTCAAAAATTTTACCAAATAAAGTGAATCCACACCACAATAAACAAAAAAAAAAAATATGTTTCTAAAAAATTAAGGCGGTGACATCGTAACATGACATATTTATCTATCTTCTCAAAAAAGATACGAGAAATCCATTAAATATGTCAAAATTGGTCTATGCTGTCAGAAGAATGTGAATGACAATACCGTTGAATTAGATCTTGCCTAATATTTTTTTCATTGTTGCACTACACTGGAGCATGTACAAAAACCCATTATAAAAATGTGTATTAACAACCTGGCGACTATAGATGTACAATGAATACCTATTTTAACCAAACATTTTATTATCAAAACAATGAATAATACAAATATATCTAGTTATATGCAATTTTATTCATTCTGATTTCAGGCAGTAATCGCTTGCTCCCTGGCTTTTGCCTCCGCCGCCTACAACGGTCCCCTTGCCGGTGGTCAACCCGCCTCCCTCTACCCCGCCGGTGTTGATCCCCAGTCCTGCCCCAACTACCCCAACTGCGCCAACCCCGCTGTAGCCGTTAACCAGATACCAGAAACCTACCAAGCTCAGCAATACCAGTCTGCCCCTCAATACCAATCCGCTCCGCAGTATCAACCCCAACAGTACAGTGCCCCCGTTAACCAGTACAACTCCATCTACCCCCAACAGTACTCCCCTGCTACGCAGCAGCAATACAGTCCTGATATCCAGAGCCGTTTGAACAGAGGAGAATACATTGGAGATGGTGATTACCGTGGAGAAGGTCTCGCTGAAGCTCTAGCTCCAGGATATGCAGGTAAATACTATGTAGTAAAAATTTGTTCTAACTTGTCATTGAAATATTTAGAAAAAGTCATAAGATATACCTTCGATTTCTGAAAGCTCAGAAGATCGCAAAATTTGATGATCATATGCTTTTACTTAAATTACAATAAAAACAAATTTTTATAGTTTGATACAATAAAATAAAAAAAGAAAATGCCTAAAACGAGAAGGATAATTTTCTACCAATATCGTTATATACAAGGTGTCGCATAAGAACAGACACATATGACGTGCATGTCCAAAATATTTCAATTTAACTAAACAAACCTATATACAAAGCATACAGGCGGAGTTACAGGCAATCAAAATGGGGTCAAATATTTCGAAAAAAAATTAATATCTCTGAATTACTTTAACTTGGGATAACCAAATTTAGTATATGATTTAGAATTCTTATTTTACGAAGAGTTCAAGTAAATTGAAACACTACAAGGTGTTCATTGAAGGTGAGTCACCCCGAAAATTGTAATAAACTTTTTTTCTATTGATCGAATTTAAAAAGAATGTTAATATCTCGCGCAGAATTTAATTTAAAATACTTTTTTACTCTTGTTGAATTTTAAAAAACTAAGGTTTTCAAGAAAAAAAACATTAATTAAAACAATATTTTAATAGTGTTTATTAGAAGAAATCAGTAGCAGGCTTTGTCTTTAAAATTTGACAGTAATAAAACCGTAAAATACAATAAAAATAAAAAGATAAAACTGAAACTAAAGAAATTGTTCAACATGGGCACCATTTTCTCTGAAACAGAAATTTACTCTTCGTCGAAAATTAAAATTTACTCTGTCTAATAAATGATAAGTTACATTTATTCATAAAACGTTTCCACAAACCTTCTCGGGGTTCAATTGGCGAGGAATAAACAAAATCCTTTAATGTTTCCCAAAGAAAATAATCATATTTGTTTGGTCTGGCCATCGAAACGAGTGAAACAAACCTCATCACTGAAAATAATTTTCTTGTGAAAATTAATATCCTGATGCAAAATAAACTAGCAAGGTCACTCGTCGGTCGAAATCTTAAGGCAATAACTCTTGCACTCGTTGAATGCGATATGGATGTTGTACTATGCTAGCACATTCAACAAACCTACATATAATACAGAACAATTAGGTAATTTAGATTAATAAACAGTTTAATTGTAATAATAAAATAAGTTTTCCTGAACAAGGGATTCAATACGGAACGAAATTCAATTAATTGATTCCCAGATCACTTATAAATTGACATTTTTATGTTTACAACTGTTTACCAAGTATTAAAGTTTCGTAAAACTCAACAACACTCAAATGCTATTAATAAGCTGGAGAACATCCAGAGAAAATTTTTGAAGTATATGTCTTTTAAACTCGATGGCTTTTATCCGGAAATTGGCACTGATCACAATATGTTGCTAAGGCGGCATGGCGTACATAGTCTTGAAAACAGGTCTGTTATGCACTCCCAAATCTTCCTTTTTAAGTTGATTAATAATTTAATTGATTGTCCTACTTTATTAGAAACTTTAAGTTTCCATGTTCCTAGAGTGGACACGAGAAACGATGCACTGTTTTACCTTAAGACACCAAGGACCAACTTACTCTCAAATTCCCCAATGTATGTCATGTGTAACATAAATAATAATTTATTTAAAAACAAAATTGACCTGTTTAACTCATCAGTAGCTAATATTAGATCAGTGTGTACGCAGTTTTTATAGCTAGCTTGATTTAACTTACTTTTCATGTTTTGTGCTAATATTGTTTTTATTGTCATAGTGTATCTTTATAGTATAAAATGTGTGTTTTTGTTAAAAAAACGTGAAAACGTTATTACGTTTATCAACAATTTGTTTCTCCGACAATATTTTTGAAATCTAAACAGATTCATTTAACAGTTAAGACAATCGGTTGCATTTATTATTTGACTATCATCATCACTTTTTAAATCATCAACATAAAGATAAAATTTAGAGTATGCGAAACAGTCTTTAATATTATATAGGTAAAAATTGGCAAAAAAAGTCATCCAAAGTGAAAGCCTTATGGAACGCAAAGATGATAAAATTAAAAATAATTATTAATTTTGATACACTGCGCCGTTCTTCATAAATACAATATAATCTGTGATATTCTGAAAGAAATGAACTAAATTCGTCACCGCAGATTAGCCCTTATGTCTATACTTTTAATTAGATAAATATATTAAATCTATGATTTAAATGATTATTAGGAAAACGAGAATTGTTACAGATTTGGAATATCAAATTCATACATACATTTTGGTTCAAGTACCTACTGAAAAGCTGTGGAAAAGCGCCCAGAAGCAAGAATAAATTTTGAAACAACAAAAAAAACAAAATTTGGGTCAGCTTTAGCGCCTAGTTAAATATCCTGCACATTTAACATTATGTAAACTATTAACTAATAGCTAACCTTCTTTCTTCTTCCTAGGCCAACAAGCTTATGCTTCACCAGCATACAACCAGGTGTCCCAATACAGCGCGCCGGCCTACGCCCCCCAACAGCCCGCCCAACTACCCGCTGGACTCGCCCCCGGCGCTTGCCCCAACTACCCCTTCTGTCACTAAATTGCGACTGAACCAAAAATACGAGAAAAGAAATCGTAAAGCCAGACTGCCAGCTGACAACATGTTGTCCGATTATTATTGTTGTAAATTTGTCCTGTAATTTTGTAGATAATTTTTGTAATTTATTTTATACGAATTTATTTAAATTCAAAAAATTATTTATTTGTTTTTTTTTTCATCATCATCATTTTCATCATTTAATAATTTTTTTCTTATGAACGGATACAATGTGAAATCATTAGAATGCTTTAATCACAAACATTACTATGCTATGTTAGTTATAAGTACTCTAAAACTGTATACAGGGTGAGCCAGCGAAAACTTTATACTTCGATTTTTGGGCTTTAAAATGAAAAACTGGAAAAGTGGAAAAACGCTCAAATCCATCGATTTCTGCTTCGAGCGGGAACTACTTGTCTGTTTTTTTCATCCCCGTAACTTCAACCCCCTACCCGGGGGAAGCACGACCTCCTTGCTTTTTACGATACTTCATTTTGAAGATTTCATCGAGTACTATCTGACCCTATTATTTAGCAAAAAAATTTTCATTGATAATGAAATGACAGCTAAAATAGTGAAAGAGGTAATGTGGAATTTACCTCGACGATATTACTCTTATCATACTGACATTTGAGAAGTATTTATTTCTTTGTTATTATTATTTTGTAAAAAATGTTTGTGGATGCACCATGTGTTCGATTTACTTCAGTTCATCGTGAATTTTTAAAAAGAGTAGATTTAAAATGAAAAAATTAAATGAAATTGATTTTGAAAAATAACGACTGTGCGCAAGTAACAGAGGTTTTATTTAGCAAACGGCATCTTGAATAGAATGTATCCCCTGTTTACGTTTTGCAATTGGTTGCCAAATTTAACGCTACTGGTTCAGTCGGAAATAAAAAAATGAATGAAAGGGACGAAGCGAGGAAAGTGGCTGTTTTAGGTCATGTAGCAATGGATCCGACCCTTAGCACTAGGAAATTCTCCGACGTATCTGGTGTATCACGCACAATAATCCTTAAAAAACATAAGCTACATCCTTTTAAGATGTGATTGGTTCAGGAACTGAACGAGGATGATTTCGATCGCCGACTCTAGTTGTGTGAAGCGGTCAGTGAAATTATTAACAATAATCAAAACTACATAGCCGATATCTGTTTTTGGACGAGTGTTCATTTTGCCATAATGGTATTGCAAATAGGCATAACTGCCGCTATTGGTCAGATGAAAATCCGAGAGTATTTCATAAAGTACATACTCCGCATCCCCAAAATGTTTGGGCGGGTATTTCTGAAAATCACAAAATCGGCCTCTTTTCAAACCCGGTAATCTCAATGGCTAAATTTATCTGGAATTATTAGAGAGTGATACTTATCCAGCTCTAGTGGGAGTATTGGAGAATGAAGAAGACCATCATAAGATGATTTTTCAACACCATGGCGCATCACTCCATTCCGTACGACAATTTTATATGAAAATTTTCCTCAAAGCTGGATTGGAAGAAGGGGATGTATTGAGTGGCCACCCAGGTCACTTGATTTGAATCCCCTGGACTTTTCTCTATCGTCTTATCTGAAATCTAAAATTTATGCTACCCAACCCGAATCACTAGATGATTTGCAAAATTGGATAATTAATGAGTGCCGTCAAATTCGACCCGAAATGTTGTCTAATGTACGGAAATATTTCTAACAAAATTTATTTTACTCAATCGAAGTAAATGGTGGTTATTTCCAGCATTATTTCCTTCTAGAAATTTTGCACGTCTCCATAATTTACCATTATGAACAACTTTTTCAAGTAACATTTTGCTATATTTTCAGCAGAAAAGGCACTTTACCTAAAACCAAAACAGTTTTTACTCGGTAGACTGAGCATTTCAAATAGGATTATTTCAAAAATGGTTACTCCTACCGACATCAGCAAAGTATACCTTTTTAAAATGAAACAGATAGGAGAATCGATTGTTTCAATAGTCAGATGGATACACTAAGCTGCAAAAAAGTTACACACGCAAAATACCAACGGCCCCCCCATACCCACCCCAATGGACCTTGTGAAAATAAATGGATTAGTCCATCAAATTGCTCATAAAAATTTAGCTAGGTATACCAAATTTCATTCATTTATCACAACGCGATTGAGAGATATTGCAAAAAAATGATTTCCATTTCTCCCTCTTCAATGGGTCCCTGTGCCAAGCATTTCCGGACCCATGTTCATATTAACTTTTTTACTTAGTTTTGATCATAGAATCGGCCTGTTCAGGGTTGGCACCTAATTATGAGACATCCTGTATAGTGTACCAGTAATAAAGATCGTTGCACATTAGTTTTTGAGTCTGGTATATGCACAACTAGTAAAGTTTCCGAATCCAAATATTGTTTAATGTCAACTTGCACAGTTCTTTGCGACAACAGGCACACAAATTACAGCAACCTTCTGCATGAGATATGTTTCAGCTTTCGCTTCTGCGAGAAATTTGTCGATTTGTTCCCTGGTCAATACTTCCGACTTTTTCGGTCGATATCCTTCACCCTCTCGCTTCAAAAAAGCAACAAGTTTGTAAATATTTGCTTATGTCCTGATTTTAAATGTTCATCATCGCCTTCAGCATGGAGTAATTTGATCAAAGCTGTGAGGATTTCCATACTTTGAACTTTTGTTCAATGTATGCCAATAGCACATTTTCACTGAACTTGCCACTAACATTTTTCAGATCACACCATCTCAAGAAACAACTATACGAAAACTCGTACTGTTGCTTTCACTTAATAGGCAATAACTCAAAAGTGGCTATATTAGCAGCTTCTTCAACTTCTCCCGGAAGAAATTCTGTTGCTTAATCATTATCCATGTCACGAAACGTGAAGTTATCAACAATCAATCGAACTTTCATTCCCTTAGCAACTTCATGGACAATTGAATTTCAAAATAATATTTTATAAATTTAATAACGTAAGAAATGTGTTGATATATAGGGTGTTAAAAAAAGAGTGTTAAATATTTCACGAGGTAATAGTATGAACCAAAATAAGCAGAAAAGTCTTAATAAACTTGGATCCGCAAAGTAACGGTTGCTGAGATATGGAGCACTATTCGTTTCTCAAACATTTCATTTTATTAGGAATAAACCGACAAAGGAAGCTTTTAACAAACAAAAAACAAAGTTACAGAAGATGTTCAAAGTGCCCTCCGTCCCTTTCCAAGCAGGCACGACATCTTCGTCTCAACGGTATTCGAACTCTTTCGAAAACATCCTCCTTGGTTTGGATTTCTTGACACTTTTGATTAATCCGTAGCTGTAGCTCTTCCAAGCTATTTGCAGTAGTACCATACACTAATATCTTCAAATATCCCCAAACAAAAAAATCTAGAGGGTTCTGATCAGGCAATCTTGGAGGCCATAAAACAAATCCGGCTCTTCCTACCCATCTATGTGGAAATGTTTGGTATAAATGCTCTCTAACGGCCATGGAAAAATGAGCTGGAGCACCATAATGCTGAAACCACATTTGTTGAACCTAGAAACCTGTCACCTGCAATACCCATCCAAATGTTTAATGAAAAACGTGCCTGATGTCCAGATTCTATTAAAGCATGAGGATTTTCGTCGGCCCAAATATGCGTATTGTGAAAATTAAACACTCCATTTCTTGTGAACCCGGTCTCATCAGCAGAAAGAATGTTTGCAAAAAAAACTAGCGGCAAAAAACCAAACGTGCTTGATGATCATTTATTGGATTTAAGGCCTGTACTCGTTGCACATGGTATGGATAAATCAGTTGCTCGTGAAGGATTCTCCAAACAAGAGGACCACTAATTCCTACCTCGGCTGATATTATCCGCACACTCGTACCTGGATTCTGCTCTACCAGTGCTAGAATTTCTTCTTCTGCTTTAGGAGTGGATACCGACCTTGGTCTTCCGGATAAATGACACTGTTTGCTCAAGGAACCGGTATCACGCAATCTTTGGTGAATTCTTCCAAACATGCGTTGTGAAGAAATCTGGCGATTTGGATAAGCGTCAACATAAAGACGTCGCGCTTCGGTGGCGTTCCCATTAGCACGACCATACATGAAATGCATGTCTGTTAATTCTGATTTAGAGTAACCAGCCATAGCAAAAGAAAACTTGTGCACTGAGAACAACTGTCAAATACGTACTGTTTATTTCACTAAACATCAACCAACTATTATAAGAAAATACAGAACGTTTTTGCAAAATAAAAAAAGGGGCTAAAAACATAAAACATTCCATATCTCCGCAACTGTTACTTTGCGGACCCATGCTTATTGAGACTTTTCTGCTTATTGTGGTTCATACTATTACCTCCTTAAATATTTTACACTCTTTTTTAACACCCTGTATATCTAACGGTGTTTGTAGAAAAAATAGTGTATGATATAAGTTTAAAACCTAAAAGTGATTTTATTTTGTTCGAAAGGATGGGACTACCCTTCTTACAAATTTCACTGTTAGCACTTATATCATAAATAACTATTGAATTAAATGAACTGTAATATTTCATATTATTTTTTCATCGAGTTCATTATGATTCAGCTAATAAATTAAAATCATTAATTGAAATGCAGGAAAACCACTATAATTAGCTTAACTTCTGAGAAATATTCACCTCTATATACATATGATTATATTATGTTTGTGCATAAACGGTTACAAATCCATGTAAATGAAACCACGTAGTGTCCTATTTTGCGAAATATTGGCTCGCCGGTAAATCAGAGTAATTTTTCTTGGCGGAGGTTAAAGCGACTGCTGAAAAACGCAGGGCACCTACACAACGAAGGCGCTTTGCCGATGGAGTGGATGGCCTTCCGCGTGAATTAATTATATGTTGAAATAGAAATCTTTGCAGTACGCATTCATAGCATGCAATCGCTGAAAATAAAATGCGAGTTGTCAGTTCCTTATTCGATTTAATCCATGAGATCACAGACCGGAGAACAAAAATATTCTAATGTCAAATTTTTAATACCGTTAACGTCAAATGTATCTGTTTCGCCTTCTGCACAACTGATAAGTTGTCTACTGCATCTTCAGAACTGATATTTCGGTAAAATTATAAAATAATATAAAGCAACTATTTCTGAAATAGCGTAAGCTAATCGCTGGTAAATTTTAAACTAAAACATCACAAAATACGTACTTTCTAATTTTTACATTTAATTTTAAAGGATACGATTACTACACAAACACTCTACTGGGTATACTATGACAAACTTTGGCAGATGGTAGCTAGGTCAAACGTTTTTTCTTACATGAACATTGAGGCCCGAGTCGTTTTTGTTTAAATGTTACAAGCATTTAAAAAAAATAAAATTGTGTCATTTTGTTTATTCATTTGAAACTTAGAGTTAAAGTGCTTAATAAAACTCAAGAGTATGCATATATTGTCTTTGTATATATGTATTCCAATGGGAACACCATACAAACAGTCCGAAAATACCAATGAAGATAATGCTAAAGGTAACCCCGCTCCAAAGGCCATTCGTCGTACTGATGTAAATGCAATGATGGATGTGGTCATTGACAACTTATCAATTAGTGTTCAGCGTATAGCAAGTAATCTTCATTCATCACCGAATTTTGTATGGCGTGTATTGAACAGATAAATATTACATCGCCAAAACGTACAAGCGATACATGCTGGAGATGCTACTTAGCGATTAGAAATTTGTCGCTGATTACTTCAACAACATGCACAAAATAATAGATTCATTTCGCTTGTCAGGCGGTCTGATGAAGCGTGTTTTACTAGAGACGGCATAAATAATAACACAGGTCCACAAAAAAAAAAAGTGGTGTGTGCTGAGGGTCCCATTACATTTTTTCCATGTATTTTTTCCCGCTGAACACGAATCTGAAGTTAAAATGGGGGGTCGCACAGCAAATTTTAGAGAAAACTCATAAAAACGATTAAAATCACATCAAAAGTTTAAACAGGTCCAAAAAGAAAAGTCATGTGTGCTGGGAGACTATATTTTTCTTTTGTATTTTTTCCCGCTGAACTCGAATCTAAAGTTAAAATTGGGGGTTACACAACAAATATTTGAGAAAACCTAAAAAATCGATAAAAATCACTTTCTCGTAATTTATTCCATATGATACCCTCTAAAACTGAAACAATGAGAAATGCTGTAAATTAGTGAATATTAACTATTTTACAGTTATAACTATACCAAGATAGCTGTAAAATGGTAAATATTCACTAATTCACAGCATTTCTCATTGTTTCAGTTTTAGAGAGTATCATATAGAATAAATTATGAGAAAGTGATTTTTATCCATTTTTTAGGTTTTTTAGGACTTCCTGATCTGCTTTTCCCAGCAAAAATTCAACTCTCGTAAGACGGCCCATAATTTGCTTCTACTGATTTTTGGCAAATCGTTGTCCTCTGAAAGTTCACTTAAAATTTTGTTTAGTGTTGGTATTTCTTTTTTAAAATAAAATGAGTGTACTTTAAATCATCTATAACGACTTTTGACATACCCTGTAGATGATTTTGGGGGATTTACAGTATCTTGTTCATTTTTTGTTTCCTTTTAAAGTCTGTAGATAGTCGATTTTCCAATCCTTGTCATTTTGGAACACTTTTCCACGATATCGTCAACACTGTTGGTAGGATGTTGGTGTTTCAATGCATTAAATACATTTAATATAATAATCTTCTCATTCTGAGAAAGCGCACATCTTTTTACGCGTTTAGCAGGTACGTAATCTGATAAGCTCGACATTTTACCCAAACAATATTATATCCACTGGCACAATAGTCACTAAACACAAGTCGAATTTTACTCTACTGCACTAGCACGTCTTCGTATATTCAGCTCTAAGACTGGATTGATCTGTCACAATATTAGTGTTACCCGATAATTACCTGAAACAAAATATTACCAGGCCCATGGCTGGTTTTATTATTCTCTTTCATTTCCAAACAGACTATAGTATTTCCAACCTTTACATCCCTGGGCTACTGTAGTAGTACTACCTCTGATTTCGATTCGATGTTCAAAGTTTTTGTGATAGTGTTTACATTAGTTTTTCAAACGTCAAAAATAGTATAGTTAATGACATGTCTTCAAATCTACACGAATTGGCAAATATATTTTATTTACAACTTATTTTTTTAAACGTTAAAGTTGTTTGATGTTTAAAATACGCATACGTATATAAAATTAAGAAGTCATTTAACATTAACCAAATGCCTAAGCACTAAATGAAAACTCAAAGTTCTAAATTTCTTAACATATATTTTTATGTATCTGTTCGACTAGGTACCTCTCTCTTGGTATAATTATTTCCAAATGTATATAGAAAAATAACTTGAACTTCTACCTTCACTTCTATGAACAATGCAGATATTACTTAATTTAATGATAACGATCCATGCACTTAGTTGTCCGCCATGTGCTACATAAATTCAAATAAGTGTTGTAAATAACCGTGCGCGCAAAGGTAGCATTTTTATGTATCAAGTGAACTGTGAAGGAAACAGATAACTGCTTTCATTAATTATTACAGGTATGTAGATATATGTAACAGCATAAACAACTGATTTTACATGTATAAAAATAATTTGTTATTGAATGCTATTGGGATTTGTATACACACGGTATAACAGTAGCGATTCAGGGTTGATTCTGTAAACAAAACAATAAGAGTAATATTTTTCCTAAAACGTTTCCTAAGGAATGGAAAGTTTCTGGAGGGTAGTATAGTCTAAACGGCTAAAAAAATAAACTATTAGTAAAATACAGTGAATAAAAAAATATATCAAATCGATTCTCAAACTTTTGATAATTAATCGGTCATTTGATGAAGAGGGATGCTGCAACATTGTTTGTACGAAGAGTTGGCAACTGCAATATAGAATTAGATATAGAATTTAATTTAGAAATTTATAAAATTCGAGACATACATGTTTTCAGCTGTCTCCCTTGTATGGATGGTGAATGTTATAAATTGGACAACAATAGAGGCATATTAATAGTGTATTCAATGTCATCATGTTGCAAAAACCCTCAGAGTTAGAAGATAAAGCCGAGGTTTTTAGAGGCAGATTCAATTATTGAATGAATATGCGCGTTAAAAATTTAAATAGTTCTCTTCACATCAGCGGTGTAATTATGTTATTTAGTCATGTAATCTACAACAATCATAGCTTTATGTCAATAAATTAATAGTTTAAGGTCATTCGTATATATTATTGAATATTGAATAGTTAAGTCATTGATAAATATAATTAAGAGAAAAGACCCTAGAATAGATCGCTGAGGAACCCCTGATAATTGCGGATATTTACTCGAATGAAAGCCCCACAAGCAAATGAAAACGGTCTGTAAGGCATGAGCGGGACAAGGTAAGAAAGCAATGATACACTCGCAGAATGGAATTTATTAATTAATAAATCGTGATTAAGATGATCAAATGCCTTAGAAAAATCGGTGTGTTACATCCACCTGACAAACCATATCTAGTCCCTCGGAAATATATTGCACTTTGTGCACTATGGGTAGTGCATTTCGTTTTTCTGTACCTACTGTTTGCTTGATATTTGTTATGATATGTATGTGTTTGTGTATGTTCATACACATAAAAAAAAATTGAATAACTGATAGTAGCCATGACCAGCTGGATCAAATGTTATGTTATGGTGAATCTGAGCAAATCTCTCTAGCTATGAAAAGTTTGTACGGTAAACGATTTCAGCCAGCAACGGCAGTCATATTGAACATTCATATCATTTCACATTGTATTCTGTTTTGTTCCAAAAACCGTTCACAGTAAGTATGTGTATTTCTGATTATGTACAAACGCCTTACATGGTTAATGTGCGACGTTGTCATATATTTAAAATCGTTTGCTGTCATAATTCTATTTCCGTTGGCTAGAGAAAAAAATTGTGAGGTAAATAATGTTTTGTTTGGTACCGTTTATTATACAGCAACATAAAGGCACTCATTGATTTATATGAGAAGTAGGCGATTTTCTGGAAAAAATGTAAACAGTCATAAATAATAAAGTGACAATGCCGACTCATACTGATTACATTATACTATTGTATTTACATAAATATTAGCTTTATTACCTTCCTTTGTTGAAAGCTTTATGTATAAATTTAAATTAATTAAGTCGAATTCTTAAAATCTGTGTTTTCTATAAATAATTTTAGATGTTTAATAACTGAATAACCTAGGGCTTAGCAAATAAAAAGAATCTTGTCGATGTAAATATTTGTATAACATCACAGATAATTTATCTGTGATAATATAAACTTACTTAGTAGGTACTATAAGGCTACTACATATAAAATTATCCACTTTGATTTATATGTGAAAATAATCGTTAAAATCTTGGGCTCGTATAACAAAATAATGTGTTATCTTTCAAAAGCTTTTTGTAAGTTATTATTTTATTTGACCAAAATTTAATTAGTAACAATTAATAAGCAGAAAATTAAAAATATTATTTTATATATTACTTTTGCTCTAAATATTTAATTTTTTGAGATTTGTGTACCTAAATATACCACAAATTTGATTGATTTACGGAGAGAAATACGGCGACTTTAAAAATATTACCACTTTACAGAACAATTACATAAACCTAAAATTTAATTTACCTACATCTGGTTCTCCAGGATTAACAAAATTATTGGGATAAATTAACTACAAAATAAAGCCAATTTTAATTGCAAACTTTTTTTAAAAAGTAGTAAATGACTTATATTTAAGGTAAAAACTATACGAAAATAAATATTTAGATTTATCAAAATTATTAGATTTAAACTAATCTGATTGATTTACGATAATTATAAATTATTATTCTACGTTCATAACGATGTTAAAAAATAAAAAAATGTCAAAACTGCCTTGTATTGGAAAGACCTTTATACAATACTCTGAAATTACAGTCTGAAATATGTTGATATGTGCGGCAAGCTATAAACCGTATTATTATATTTATTATATTATGGGCGTCAACTTTCTACACTGACGGTTTGTGCAGTGTTTGCCTTGAAATTTTAACGATCTCATATATGTATTTCGATGAAAATGTGGACAAAATTGCAAATTCTCAGGAGACCACACTATAAAAATTGTTGAATAGTAAAACTGCTGGTATTGCTATTGTTGAAGCACATTCATTACGAACTTAATACATATTTTCAAAAATTAAAAGTCAAGACAACCTTCTAAATTGATTTTGGGATGTATATCTAATGATGTGTTTCTTAAGTAGAGGTAAAAAATCCAGAGGCGTATTCTGTGGTAAAAAATACGGGTTTTTTGTTATATAAATTTGGGGTCTTTAGATAACCATTGTCCAGTTACAGAGTGTGAGTTAACCAAATTCTGTGTGTATAGTATGACAGTAGGTATGAAACAAAAAATTTCCAGCTTTAGAAACTTACCACTGGCACCAGGTATGGATATTATCGATCATTATTTGCCAACAAAAAAAATATCACTTTGTATAATTTTACAAATAAAATAGATCATCGTATGCATCATTGTATTATCTTCACTTTTTGTGTCTTTACACTTTTTTGCATTCCAAACCTTAATCGGTTTGGAATGCAAAAATTGATTTATTTGATCAAGTGCAGCTCGAACACGTACATAATTTCTAGGAGTAGGTCTTATCACATCACAATCAGCTATAATTTGTTGCCATTAAGTGCTCCTCAGATTCAATGTGAGCCTTGTAAACTAATGTCTTGAGATGTCTCCAAACAAAAAAAATCAATAAAGTTGATGAACAGTCAAACTAAAATGTGGGAGAACCCCATCGTGCATAAATTACATTCTCTGTCTTAGGGCAAGTAAAAAGTTTTCAAGTTTTTTATTATTTATATTATAGAAGTTGTCTATAGCAACATCAATATCTGTAACTGAAGTTCAGTCTGTTGCCCTAAATAAAAGTTAAATTTAAAAAGTCACCTTTTTAAAATTTTAATAATTTGTGATAATTTTTACAGCGAAATTAAAATATTATTTAACATTCCTAGTGTCTACTATAATTTGAAGCAACTAAAACTTAGAAGAAAAATGTTATACAATAATGAACTGACGCAATGTGACATATTGGCAAAAGCTTCTTCGGTATTCTAAAGAGATTGATTTTTGAAGTATCATTATCGTTGATATACTTCCATCATATATCATACTTAGCTCAACAAGAATGATGTCCTTAAAAAAGTAGAGGGATGTCTTGATTCTTAATAACCCACAACGTATAAAGGACTTTAATCTAATGGCATGGCATTTTACTTTACAATAGTTTTAGTAACAACAAACACATATTTTTAAACTACAGGATAACGAAGCGGAACTGGAGCATATTGACATGTTTGTAAGTTGATACGCTAGTCACGTTTATCTTCTTTATCGCCGGATGCAACTATAACTTAAACAAGGCGAAATTAATGGATACAAAAAAAAAACTAAGGAATCTGTTTGAAGGCGTAGGCTGCCTCGCTATTTTTATATTAAATAGTCCTTAGTGTCTCCAGGATATTTTCCGCCACCTTGCATTATTTTCTGTTAGCTGATAGATTGATGCATAAATTCCTAACATTTTAATAACAGTGAACTAGTGTTCATATGTAAAACAACACCATAATCCATAATTTATACATATTTGAGTCCATTTATTTAAAAATTAACTGGCACGAAATAACTTCGTAACGTTACGCTGGTTGATATCTTAAGGCTGTAATAATCACACATACTCTGGAATTATTATTTTAAATAACAAATACAAGTGGCAAACCTTAAATCATAAAAACATTGGAAATTCCGATGCAGATAAGAAAAATCAAAAATTATAATTTTGTTGCATAAACCAGTCCACGATGTTTAAAGTGTAATCCACGCATTAAAGTAGATACACGTTGCCACTTCATGTGCTTTCATGTAAGCTCACATTGTGTGAGAGGATGTTTAACATTTTCTGTAATTAATTCAATGCGAGATTCCGAAATCACAATTCAGAGTAGTGAACGTTAATTTACATTAAAAATACAATGATTCTGCTGCTGAGGCAATATCCCATAGTAATTGCAAATCTCTGTACTCATCTAAATAGAAATAAAGGATAGAAACCACAGTGTATCGTAGATTGGTGCCATGTCCCGTACTATTAAAATTAATAAAGGAGTTCCGCAAGGTAGTTAGATCCTCTATTATTTTATATGTATACAGCAGATTTTTCTAATTTTCTACGACACTGTAATTCACATCAATATGCTGATGATTTCCAATTATTTCTTGGTTTATTTTTATCAGATAGTGATCTAGCTGAACGTAAAATTTTTGAGGACGTTAAGGCTATTTCTGTGGTGTCGAAAACTCACGGCTTCATCTGAAATGAATCTAAAACACAATTTTCCATTATTAGTAAAGTTAATAATCTTATTTCCAATCCTCTATTCTGTATTGAATTTAATGGCGTAAATTTAGCTACTAGTGAGTTCAAAAATTTGGGATTATATTTTGATTCTTGTCTTGTTGTAATCATGTAAATTTGTATAATAAATCATTTGGTAAGTTTAGAATTTTATACTTGCATAAAGATTGTTTCTCACAACAGATGTTAAGCACAAGCTTTGTGAATCACTAATCCACTCGGCTTACTGTGACATAGTATACTGGCCTGCTTTACTACATATAGATAAAACTAGTCTTCAGAATAGCTTCTTAGATTTTGATACAACCTTAAGAAATTGGACCATATTACACAGTTCAAAAAATCCAATTGGCTAAGCCTAGATGGGCGTTTTAAAGTTCATAAGGTTTGTCTTGGTTATAAACTTGATAACTTCAAACGTCCCACATATATGTATGACAAATTAGTAAAAATATACATACATCTAAACATAATAGATTTATCCGTTATAGATGCCTGTATAGTTTTCCTCGGCATTCGACTTCGCTTTTTAAGAGATTCTGCTAAAATTAATCTGTGTCCCTCTAGCCATTAAAGTATCTGTCACCTTGTCGTTTAAGAAATTTATTTATTACAATGTAGAAGTAACTAACCATTTTTTCTGTTTTTTTTAATTAATAATACGTAACATTGCATTGTATTGTTAATGATACTTAGTATAGGATGGTTAAGTGGAAGAGCGACTCTGCCGACCTTATTAGAAATCAATATAGATCCCGCAGGACACACGACTTGGATCTATTCTGGATCCTCTTTGACAGCTGTCACTCGGGCGTCTTTCGGTTCAAGATTACAAACTTTGCCTCGGCTCTAGGTATGCTGCTTTACCAACTCCTTCTTGGGAAAGTTTAAGACAGTAATAGATAATGACTCCATACGATATTATAATTTCCTCGGTAGGAAGTTCTAAATCTTCAACTCAGTAGAAATTATTTCGATTTTTTTGGATGTTTATTGTTTCTCTGCAGAGCCTTGGCTAAAATCTCTTCTCTCTCTCCCCTCTCTTTTGGTTTTCTCCAGCTCTATCGCATACCTTGTATCCATCCTAAGCTCGGCAACTGCTGTTGTTATTTCACCTTCGACCTTGTGCTCACTTATTTCCATATGATTGTCCAATGTACGGTATAGTATCCAGGGTACGGCATGTACCCTGGATACTATACTCGCGTCAAGAATTCAGACGTCTTACGTCATGGTTGGCATTAGGCAATTGTCTTTATTGTCAACGTAATTTTCGATATTTGGTCGCGTTAAATTCAACAATTTTTTGCAATTTAGTGCAATATAGAATGCAAATATTTAGTGCAGTATATGATTTTATTACTCTCAGTTGCAGTTTCTTAAATATTTTGATAAAAATGTAATGAATTATTCATTTGTTCGTATGACGTAAGTCGTCTGAATTCTTGACGCGAGTATATATACATCAAGGCTTTGGAGTATCTATATTGTTCTTACAGTTGGTCTTGGGATAACATGTAGGAAGTACTGATGTCGTCGTCTTTTTTTAAGAGGTGACCCATATTGTGACTTCTACTATAAATACTGCTGCTAATGTGCCATGTACTCCAAGAATGATCCCTTACAATGATAAATATATCGATAACATATTTGAACGACTTTTGCACTGAAATCAATATTAGACATTTTCATTATATGAATTGGTATACAGGGTGTCCCGAAACAAATGGGACACAGAGCAAGAGTAGATTCCTTACATCAAAATAATGCGATTAAGCCAAACTTATCTTAGTCCATTTGTGGCAAGTAAAAAAGTTACAGGGCGTTAAAGTTCAAATTTTAAATTCGAAATTCTTAAAATTCTTAGAAAGTTATCAAAGGATTATTTATTTGAAAATTTGAATTAGGGGGTTTCCTGGGACAAGAAAAACAAATCCGTACTTAATTTTGCTGTAGACGCTAGAGGGCGCTACGAAATGTACTCTTGGTTGATGAAAACCGGTTATAACTTTTTTATTAATCTATTTTTGACAAATTAGATATACTTGTTTTATGTCGATAAATTTAATCGTTTTCGATTTATTTCTTAGGAAAGTTTTAATAGGAAAACAATATTTTCTATTAAAACTTTCGTACACACATTGAACTTTAACGCCCTGTAACTTTTTTATTAGCCACAAATGGACCAAGGTAAGTTTGGCTCAATCGCATTATTTTGATGTAAGAAATATACTCTTGCTCTGTGTCCCATTAATTTCGGGACACCCTGTATATGTATTCCGCCAGTTTATAGCCGTTTTCTTTAAGGTTACATCAGCTCTTGAGGCAGAACCACAACCTTAGTGAATTAAAATAAACTATTTGACTGGAATATAGATTTTAATGAAACTACTAAAAAACGCTTACTTTGCAGACTTGTACATAAATTAATTCCTTACGTTTTATATATTCTGTGATTTTTTATATAAACATATGAGTAATATACGCATAGTTAATAAATAAATAAGAGTAATTTTTATATCACGGCGCACATTTTTTAACTAGCACATAAAATCATTTGCAACACAAAGAAGGAGAAAACGATACGTTGAATTGCAAATACAACATGCACTAATTTTTTCCATTTCAACTTTTCAATACTCAGTGCACACTTGACTGATAGAACACAGGACCGTACTCAGGAACTAAATCTAGTAAAAGGAAATGAATAGGTATTTCGGTTATAAAGGTATCTATAAATAAATCTGTTTTTTACAATCGTGTTATAAATGGCACTATAGTGCTAAAAGGCATCTTTATGCAATTATTCACCTTAGTGGTAATTTATTAACGATATCGTTGCAAATGTCCTATGTTTTGATTTAGCGGATGATGTTGATGACATAGTGCTACCTAAAACCTTCATACAAAATATTTTTCTAAAGCATCCCATCATTAAATTCATAAGTTACATAACATTTTTGAAGAAAGATATTCCACTAAATATATTTGAATTGAGAATCATTATCATTATTTATATTATATTTTGTGTCGACTTAACTCACTCCTCAAGAATTATTGGACACACAATTTCTGTGATAACTAATTACAAGTGCTCTTTTCCGTTTTTCTCAGTTCAATACTTTCTTTAAACAAAATCTTATGGAATAAATATATTCAAATGGCCATTTATAAAGTACGAATCTTCGCACATCTCGCCTTCACAACGCTTACTCAAGTCCTGATAGGTCCCGACCAGGATCCATTTATTCTATATACTTATATTTTTATACAAGGTGCTGGCTGATGGTAACTGAGTTAATGACAAACATTTTTTCTTACATGAACATAGGACCCGATTCATTTTTGTTTAGAAGTTCCAAGCATTTTAAGAAATATAATTTCAAGTAAAGTAGCATGATAAATCAAAATGATGGTTTCTATAACAATAATTATCATTTGTGTTTTGTAACGCCTAAATATGTTCATTATGATTATTATTTATGTCCCTAATAAAACACGTTTTATCAGAGCACAAGGCAAGCGAAATTAATCTATCATTTTGTGCATGTTGTTGAAGTAACCAGTGACAAAATTCTAATCGATGAAGAGCATCTCCAGCATTTAACATGTACATTTTGGCGATGAAACTCTGTTCAATACACGCTATACAAAATTCGATAATAAATGAAGATTATTTGCTATAGACCAAACACTAATTGAACAGTTGTCAAAGACAGTATCCATTATATCTTCTTCATTTTGTACATTTACTTCAGTAGGATGAATGGGCTTTTTGGAGCAGGGTTCTACGAAATGATGATACTAAAGGGTATGTGAGCAGGCTAATTGTCTCTTCAGTTGTAAATAAATGCATTTTTTATTTAGCATTTTAACGCTAAGTGTGAAATTAACAAACAAAATGATACAAATAATAATTGTTGTTATAGCATCTCATTTTTATTTACGAAACTACTATGAAACCTGAAATTATATTTTATTAAATGCTTGTTACTTCTAAACAAAAACAAAACGGATCTATGTACATACAATAAAAAATATTTGACATAAACCCAACTACCATCAGCCATTGTATATTTACACACATTCAAAATGCCATCACAATAGATCAAACTTCATCAATGCAACGTCTGATAAATATTTTTCACCTTTCATAAGCCTATTCAACCCTTATTTTTCTCTTATCGTAAACCCGGTGGTTCCCCATGTTCCATCAGTATGTAATATTTTTCTGGGTCCAATCTACTTTGCGCGAATACAAGTACGTGCCAAAAATTTTAATATTGTGACAATTCTTAGAACATCAGTCGTCATTAGGCACATTGTTCTTGATTTACAACTGCATATTTCTGATTTACTACCAAAACACAATTGAACTGATTCTCTAAATGTTTCAAGCGACGACGTAACTAGCATATTTTTTATAACATTAAAACAGCTGAATTTAAATTCATCTAAACCTACCTACATGAATATGAAATATATCGGTACAACCATATTGCAATAGCTAAATATCAATCTCAAGTCAAGGATTATTTTCATTGCCACGAAACAATTACAGGTCTAATTAAAGAGTGAATCATGAAGTCAACAGAGGAATGTTTGCGCTAGTCGTTAAAATAATAGCACCGCAATGTATATGATTTTTTTTGTATAAAATTTCGAAACGAAGGGAAATGGGTTCTATGACATAACCGTAGAAGGTCTTTCGTTACCTAGTCCGTGCCAAAGTTAAACGCGATCAATTCTTGCATTGACGCGTGTCCGTGGCTACCAACGAATTTCTCATATAAAAAGAAAATTTAGATTGTCTGGCTTTTATTCGTTATTTTACAAGCAAATTAACCATGTTTAAGAGAGTGGTAAGTGCAACTTTATTTAGCAATCGAACTGAAGTGTGAAAAAGTGCTTTCGCAATTTTTTTCAACGGTGAGGTGAGATCAAATGTATAAAACTAATAAAACAGGCATATTTAATAAACGATTTCCTTTATATATAAAATTTAAAGATTTACCACTTCCGGTTTTCCAGGAATTGACACTATTTGCTATTTCGAATGATTTACTTTCTGAGATACTAATACAAAAATTAAGCGAAACTAAACTGCATAAATTTTATACAGGGTGTTTCTTAATTGAATGCAAACAATCCAGGGGCGTACTTTATATTTAAAATTAAGGTAATTTTGTTAAATAGGCATAGAATCCTAAAAGCGCCGTTTCCAAGGTATAAGGTTTTCCAAAGTTAATAAATATTGATGTTGATATATTTTATTATTGATATTAAATTGTTTATTTTTACTAATAATCTCCTAATAAACTGTAAAACCTAATTCAACTAATGCAATGTAATCACATGACAGAAGACACCAATTTGAATAATAATAATAATAATAAGACAAATAAATTACATAATAAAATAAAAATGATTGTGCAGCCCTACGTTTAACTTAAAAAATTTTGAGAAATAATGACTTCACCGCTATAAAGGAGTAAAAGGTTAATTGCATAAAAAGTATAAGAGAATTGTACTAAAATAAAAATTCCGCTAGGGGCGTAGAAGTTAGGGATGGAAAACTGCCCCTACAGCCTGGTCGTACGCCTCTAGTAGTAGCAATGAACAATTTTTTAGCATTTTTTAATATGTTCTAAAATATCTAAACTTTATCCCAAATATGAATATATGAAATTTCAAACAGGATTAACAAAATGGGCAAAAATCATTTAAAATTTTTTTAATAAAACATCCTGTAACTCCGTAATGAGCCATATTTTATGTAAGCGTTATGTGTCAATTCTTCATATTTTCAGCCCAGGATTATCCACTTAGCGTATGTACAATTATTAATAAATCACCCTGTATAACATGATATATTATTAATAATAACTTTTCTGAGCAAATATATAAAATATTACCTTATCCATAAATTCTAAATACAAATTTTTGCAACAAATCATATCTAGGTAAGATATATAATTTACACAAAAGATATACAGACGGACTAATATATGCAAAAATTAAAAATATATTTGATAATAAACATATTTTTTACTTTTACCTAATAATTATTATCAATAAATTTCAATTGTGTAATATAAAATCTACAAAGAAAACTCGATAAATATATGTAATACAATTAGAAAGCATCAATTTTAGAAATTAGGTGGTTAATTAGGAAATGGACGGAATTTATCTTATGTATACATATATAACAATTCCACGCACACGATTAACTATAAGAAATAAGCTAATAGTGACACGGCATATGTGCTCCATATTCCATAAAAAAAATTGCTCTATTAATGAGTATAATAATATGAAAACTTCATTAATTTTTAATGTCCCTCTCTTGTTAGTATTTTTCAAATTTTTTTTATGAACATCATTCCTTATGTTCATAATCATATAAGTTTTCAGTTTTATTACATATGTTTAATACGTCTCTTTTTTCTTAAATTTTCCTCTTGAAATATTTTGTTAAAGTGACAAGATCTTTTAGTATCTTTATGGTTATCAACAGTCTATCATGCCTATTAGCATGTACAATTGTTTGCAATAATAATAGCACTCTTGAAAATAAACTTTGCGATTTCTTTTAACCTGCTGACGTATTTATAATGAAATCTACTTTCAAGTTCTTAGTTGTTCCACTCACCAATAGAGATTTAATTAAATTTCTACTCAGAACTTGCAGTTCAAAAACTATTTTGAGGGAGTGTCATTATTATTGGAAAATCATGTACAGTATATCTACACATACGTGTATGTCTATACTGAAAAGTTCCATATCGCATATTTTGCAGACTCTAACGGCTTGCCTTCTGTCCTTAACAACTGGAGCATATCAAGGACCTATAGCAGGTGGCCAGCCGGCAGCCCTTTACCCAGCTGGACTCGACCCTAAAAGTTGTCCCAATTTCCCAGTGTGCACAAACCACGGCGTATCTACCGTCAAAGGCTTCCAGCGACATGAGTCGTCTACTACATATGAAACCAGTCAAATCTATCAGCCTCAACGACCAGCATACCAACTAAGATACACGTCGACCCCTCTTATTCAACTTCGGAAATATTCTCAGCCCGAATACAAGTACGTGCCAAGTTCCAGACCTCAGCAGTACAGTCCACCTCAATCGGTTTCTCCACCTACACAGCACAACAGTCGTCAACAATCTGCTCCTCCTCAACAATACACAACTTCTCAAGAGTATACTGGTCCTCAACAGTTTACTCCTGTTCAACAGTATGCGCCTCCCCAAAAGTATGCTCCTCCTCAGCAGTACGCTCCTCCTCAAAGGTATGCTCCTCCACAAAAAAATATACAGTCTTCCTCAGATGATCAGTACACTCCCGAGCAAAAAAGAGCTTTAGATAGAGGAGAATATATTGGAGATGGTGATTACCATGGCGAAGGCCTCGCAGAAGCTCTAGCACCTGAATATCATCAAGGTAAATTTGTTTATTCTAAATAATAAATATCAATAGTACACTTTTTACACCGGTTTTCCAATGATTTAGAACTGTAAACGTTCCTTTCATTCCAGTTATTGAAAATTACTAAGGAATGTGGTTAATTATAATTTTAAGTAACAAAAAAAGAGGTACATTTGAAACACTATTTCAACACCAATTATTTAATAAAACTGTTACTTCAAAAGTCGAGTTTACTTGAATAGTAATGAAGCGCAACCATTTAATTTAACAGCAATGTATTAATTTCAAATGAAAGTGCAATTTTTGTCACGTGTGCAGTGTGCAGGGTCGTCACACTAAAGTGTTCATTCATTAAAAAAGAATTGAGTGTCGTTGAGTTTAATGGATATAAATCTAGTAGTAGGAGAAATATGATTCACATACAGTATGCTTAACTCTGACACTATTATACACAGATCCACCAACTTTGCTACAGAATATGTATATATACCAATACAAAAGAAAATAAAACTGGTAAGAACCTATATATCTAGAATGTCACATTCAACTGCTTTTTGATGATGGCTATAAGAATTAATTTAACATTTTCACGAGATTACCTAGTATGACATTGCTACTAATAAAATTCTTGAAAGTTCATAGCGTTTTTTATTTCCATGACAAAAGTATTTTGGAAATTATACTATTATTTAGCTGAATAGCTGTATAACGTTAAAAGTTACTAGTTCAACTATTTTAGGTTTGTACTGAGAGAATGCCATTTAGGGTAACACAAAATTAAACTGATTTTACCGCTTAAAAGAAGGCCTTTTTGACATGAAAGGTTCTACACATTTACGAAACCATATCTGACTTTGCAAGCTTCAATATATAATGACCCACGTCAATCAACCTGAGCAAAGCATTTTTGATAGAAAACAAGAAAAATCAGCTCGTTATCATTCAGTTCGTCAACAATACCGACCCACATTTATTTCAAATTTTTACTGGTGATAAAAATGGTACTTTTTAAGCAGGAGTAGGTATATTATTCTGATGCCATATCACGCCATGCATGCCATCCGACGTATCGCGTCGCCGATATGTCAATCTTTGTAAAATAAATTTAAGAAATTTTCATTAGAAGGTAGCGTCTCTTGGCAAATCCAAATTGCGAGATGAAGAGGAATATATGTATTGAAGTTATAAAACTACTTTTTTCGAAAAGTAGACATTTTCGTTAAATTTTCAGATAACTAAGTGAATCTTTTTTATCAATTTGCTGTGAAATAATTTTATGTTCTAGAATGGCAAAGTCTTTTTCGCTATAGAATATAAAACAAATGTCAAAATAATTTTGTCATTTTTTTGAAATTTATAATTTTATTAAGTAACATACATTTTACGTAATATAACATACAAAACAATGAGTATCATAAACAGAACGCTTACAATTTATTTTGCACATATAAATTGAAAGTGCCAATATTGCAGTGAGTTAAATTTATGGCAAATCCAGTGGCGTCAGTTATCGTAATATTTAGTTCTGGGTGTTCAATGAGGCTGCTGCTGTAATTGTTTTAAGTTTACTGCGCACTTTATATTATTGGCAAGTTCCGTAGGCTCTGCTGAAGATAGTAACAATTTATTTGCGATTGAAATTTTATTTTCTATAGAATCTTCTATATGTATATCCGGTACCGTACTAGAACACCACACCACATGTCATTTAATGATAGTAATATCGACTCCTACGATGGCTAACGTCTAAAGCAGTGCCCTATATAAGTTTCCAAATGAGGTAAATTGAAATAAGTTATTATTTCTTTTAGCACATTCCTTATTTTGTTGACACCAACCACTTGGTTAAGACATTTTTGCCTGTCATACTTCACAAAAAATCTTGTAGTAACTGCAGGGCGTAAAGCACAGTATTTGCGGTATATCTTTATTTGGTCTGGATTTGAAATCATAAAACATCTCGGAATATGAGTATTGGAATTTGAATCTTCGCCTACTATATCATCGATCATTATCTTTAGTAGATCACCTCTTCTCAAAGCTCCATAAATACCAATTATTAAAAAGTTGTCCAAAACTAGTTAAATCGATCGAATTATTTTAATTTGAATTGCATTTTCTAGGAGAAATCTAATATCAAGCACTTCTTGTAAAAACCTCTCAATTTCCTTTCTCGTTAGAAATCTGGACTTTTTTGGACGATATCCAACTGATTTACTTTTCAAATATGGTATCAGTTTTGGACATTTTCTGATATTTACGTTTTCTTTAGCATTTAGTACACTTTTTAATTGGAATATACTGACCATAACGTCGAAATTTTAATTTTATTAATATTATGTTCGAAATATGCCACTCTGAACATTTTTTGAATTTTCTTCGAACTACACCACCCTTTGAATGCGTTGTAGGAAATCTCGTACTGTCTCAACGATTTTTTGGGAATTAATTTTGAAACAACACTTTGTGTCGCTTCCAATACTTCCCCTGGCAAATGCTCGTCTTCTTCGAGTTCATTTTGAATTAAACACTCTTAGAATAAATGAATTAGAATATATAATTCCGACACTACTTTTTAGACACCTATTTTTTCTTGTTTATTAGGTTGTTATCGGTATTAACGTTAAACTAAATTAATATTACAATATTTCGATAACGTATATATTATTATATACCTGTGGTGCTCATTCCTTGTACAATTTTTTATATATTCTGGCTTCTGTACTGTTTACTTTTCATATTAAAAAGACCTTCATACTCTCGAATTATTTCAATTAATAAAATTTCATTTTTTTATGTAATTTTAAATAAAGAACAGACGCGACGAAAAAACGCTAGTAAATTATTGACTATGAATTGTTTTTTTAATACGTACGAAATAACATGACCATAATTTAATAAGTTCACTTAACTATGATACACATGAATGCAAACACAATATAATATTTTGATTTCGCACATTATCATGCAATATTAAATCATTCAGGGTTTCCGAGAATAATATATATACCCACCAATATCAGATTTGTTAAGGAAGATCCGAAAATCCCCAGTGCTCCGGTAAGTACTACTAACATCCAGAAAATGGACAAAATAAATCACAAACCCATAGAAACTGAAAAGAGAAATACGACAGAAGAAATGCAAGCTAGAATCGAAACGGCAAAAAGCGACCTAATGAAAATGAGACCCCTTTTATGCAACAAAAACGTGAGCAAGGAATCAAGAACCCGTATGGTAAAGTATTATGTTTCCACTACACTCTTCCATGGAATAAAAAACCGGACCTTAACACAAGACGACATGCGCCAACTGGAGGCATTTGAGGAGTGGGTATACAAGAAAATTTTTAACATTTCTTGGACGGAAAGAACACATAATATCGAAATATTCGATCGAATGGGTGAAGGATTAGAAATAACAAAGACAGTGAAAACCAAGGAAATCCGCTGCCAAGGGTACGTCTACCACCGCAAAGGTGCCAAGTATTTCTTGGTAGACATCGCTATGGACGATAAGATGCAAGGCAGAATGAGAATCGCAGGTAGAAGAAAAACGTCGTGGCTACGAAACTTGAGAGAAATGTTCGGCTGCACGTCGATAGAATTATACATGGAAGATGAGAAGTTAAAAAAAGCAGTTGGCTAAAGTCTTAAAATGTATTATACTAAAACAGATTAAAATAAACAATCCAATAATATGACTAATATGCTAATATCTATCAGATTTTTCCTTTAAATCTTTAAAATACAGTGAACGGTCATCAAAGAATATAACATATGGCCTTACATGTTGAATATGTTTAAACCAATTCTACCTATCAATTCTCAAGTATAATACTGAATGATTTAGATTAATATGACATATACGAAGGTTATGACCTCTAGTACAGATATGCTTTTAATTATAAATTTTAATTAAATTTAAATGGAAAAAGCGTGCCGCACTCAGAATATATAAATTATAAATTATTCTTTTTTAAGGCCATGGGTTCGCAACATACCTCCTAAAGCCCCAATTAAAATCGTTATTTGGAAGTGTTTTAACTACCTAATATTATTTAAAACACCTTGTCTAAATCGTGCACTGGGAAGATACCTTACAATACAACGACTATTGCAGTAGTAATGTAGGAGCAATTCTAATGCAAGTTTTATTTTCAAAAGGCATTACTTTCTTATTTTCGGTAAAATTATAATAATTTGACTAAGTTAATTATTTAACAATATTTTCATTTGAAAGTTATAGCTGTATTTGATAATTTCAATATACAGGGTGTTGCCAATGGCGGAGGTGTGGGTATCATTAGTCATTATTTGCCAATAAAATACACAGGGTGTCCGGAAAAGACGTGTACAACGGAAGACCACAGACTCCTGGGTTCAAAATAAGCCGATTTAGCCCAATTTACCTATTTCCAAAATTGCTTCTTTTAGCCACTAGGGAACGCCAAAGTTCGCGAAAAATTTTTGTTTATGAAATAAAGTCAACTACTAATAGAATAAACTGAGAGTAACTGTACAGGGGATTAAAAAAATATGTGCTTATATTTGCGTGATACATGATTTTTCTTATATTTCTAATAACTGCAAATTATTATAAATAATGTGAAAAAGTGTCGGTTAGACTTATAAGTGCGTAGCCCAAAAATAGTTAAAACCGATCAAGTCGTTTTCGAGATATTCGGAATAAACAAAAAATTTCCGCTCTCTAGCGGCTAAACGAAGAAATTTTGGAAATAAGTAAATTGGGTTAAATCGGCTTATTTTGAACCCAGGAGTCTGTGGTCTTCCGTTGTACACGTCTTTTCCGGACACCTTGTATATCACTCTGGTTAATATTACAAATAACATAAGTCATCATATTCGCCATTGTATTATCTTCACTATTTGTTTCTTTACACTTTTTTGTATTCTAAACCGATGAACAACAAAATTGAGTTATTTGATCAAATGCATTTTTACACTTACTTAAATTACTTACATATCTTATGGAGGCCATGCAAAACAATAATAATTAATAAGACGTTATCTTATTTAATATTGTGTATTATCAAAGTAAGCTTATTTTTTAAAAAGGTTAAGTTTTAATAATGACTTATGCATATTCAAATGCTGAAATAGCCAATATGGTTTACATTAATAGCCTTGCAGATGGAAATGATCCAAACTCCAAATCCAAAACTGTTCAGAAATATTTTTCAACGTCTTTCGAAAATAAGCTCATTTCAGAAAGCTCGAATTCCTGGAGGATCTTTGAATGATAGAACGCCTGAGTTGGACACGAAATTAAAGAAGACCCATATACTAGTACCAGGAAGATCGTTGCAAATCTAATATGAATTATATATTAGTTTGGTCCATTCTGAAGTATCAACAGTTATACTCGTATAACATTCAAAGAGTTCAAGCCTTACTGCCGCAAAATTATCCTGCTCGCCTATAATTTTGCTACTGGATTTTGCAGAAAATTGAACAAAATGTTGACTTTACCGCTGACATATTGTTTACCGACGAAGCTAATTTTTCCAAAAATGCTATAATGAACTTCCACAATAATACGTTTGGTCTAATGAAAACCCTAATGCCATAATGGAATTTCGATTTCAACATCAGTTATCTTTGAATGTATGAGTGGGTATTATGGGGAAATTTCTTGTTGGGCCTTAATTTTTACCAAGAACTTTAACCGGTGCCTCTTACAGACATTTTCTTGAAAATGTTTTACTTGAACTACTTGACGATATTCCCTATGCGCTAAGACAAATAATGTGGTTTATGCACGACGGTACTCCCACATATTTTAGTTTGACTGCTCGTAAATTTTTAAATGAAAGATTCTATAATAACGTGATTAGACGAGGCACTCAAGAACCCGATCAACCTTGGCAACCCAAATCACCCGATATGAACCCTATTGATTTGTTTTTTGTTTGAGGACATCTCATTTACAAGTCATTAGTTTACAAGGTTCGCATTGAATGTGAAGAGCATTTACGTCTACAATTTATAGCTGGTTGTGATGTGATAAGAACTACTCTTGGAGTTTTTGCATTTTAAATAAGTATGCTAAACAGTAACTTTTTCCATCATTTTGATTTGCTTACTGGTGACAATTTTAAAATAGGAATGGTTTCATATATTTTACACACGAAAATATATTGCAAATATTAAAAGTAGCTGTAACTGTTTTCACTTGCTACTACAAACAAAAATGTTTTTCATTACAAACAACTCTCGACTTCATTATAAACGATTCTCTATTAGAAACACAAAGAAGAAATAGAATTTCGGGTCGGGTGCCAGTTTCACATAGCCGTATTTTAGATCCTACTGATTCCTTCTTTTGAGATTTTCCGTTTCAAGTTCTAGTGCTGAAAAATGTTGATTATTCAAAATAAAATCAAACTAAGGTCCAAGCTAATTTTTTTATATTCGCTGTTTTTTATCCATCATTGGATGATCATCAGTTCGTTTATTTATCATAAGCATAATGTATTTTTGCAAATATAGTCAATCCTCAATTTTTTTTCAGGATATTTCGGGAACTGATATGTTACATAACTTACAATGTTTATTTATCTGTATATCCATTGAAAGAGACACACGTAAATGATATATTTATTCTAGGTCAACAACAATCCTACCATCGGACTGCTGCTGCTGCTGCTGCTGCTGCTGCTCCAAGTGTCCAATATGACACTCCCGCTTATCAGAAGGTCTCCGCATTTCTTGCACAGTCCCGGAACGTCCGCCAAACACCTACGAACGATTGCCGGAACCATGCTCATTGCTAAAACCTAAATCGCACTGAATTTACCCACCTGTAAATATTGTTGTAAATTTTATATGTATCTTGTTACAAAATAAAAAATGTGTGAAAAGAATCTAAGATCGTATACTGAAAGAGCTTTTTTATGCTCTGAAATTTGTTTTCTCAGAAAAAAAACTTACAATTAACCTTTAACTAATGTGTCGTCTACATAAAATTCATATCAGTAAGTAAAATTCATATATAGATCTCACTACTTGAAGTTGGTTAAAAGTTATATTTATGATCAAATATGTATATATATTTTATTTATTCAAATATTCGTATAGTTTATTACCAAAAAAGATTCATTTCAAATGGAAACATGGCTTGCAAAAATGGTATGTAGAGTGCGATTTAGTTCGTATTTTTTCTAAAAAATATTATAATAATTTTATACATTCAAAGCCTACTTTGAAATTTCCTCACTGACAAATCTTAACGGTTTTATACCAAATTTCGTAAATAAATATTAATAATGAGGGATTTATAACAATTCTAATGTAGGCTCCTTTTTATTAAATATCCATTTATAATAATTTTCTAAAAAATATATTGGCTATGAAAAATGAATTAAAAAAGTGAGAAATTAATTTTTCGTTTGTAATGAATTACATGAAATGTAAAAATTTATAATTAACGGTTAATAATAATTAGGTATTTAATTAAATAAACATTAACATTTATTTGCCAAATTTGATATAAAACCTTTTTAGAGGATGTTGAATCCATCGCAGTAGTTATATTTGAAGAAAAAAATCGCTAAACAGTTTTTGCAAAATTTAACAGTAAATAAAATTAATTAAGTATCTAGGCCTTGGAAATAGAATACATATTTTACGCCAGAAGAAAGTTTTTACTGATCCATTTAAAAAACACCGAACTAAATCGGATTATAAAATACTAGTTTTACAAGTCTGTTTCCATGTGAAATGGATCACACGGTATATACTACAACATCCAAAATATGAGTTTTCTTATAGGGAACATTCAGATATTTTGCATAAGTTTTGTTTACCTTAGAGTTATTAAGACACTGATATTTTGCATAGCTATAAAAATAAAATATCCACATGTAATATTGAATAAAAAAATGTAAATATAAGCGTTTTGTGAAAAAATATTTGACATACTAAGAACATTGACCCCATAATAAAGCATTAATTGGATCTATTCTGTTTAAAATGTGTATTTTTCTATTAATCAACAAATTTCGAATTCATTTAAAAATAAAATAAAGTCATTTGTCTGTGGGCGAGAACATCCTGTACAAAAGGTACCCAGATTTTGAGGAAAATAAAAAAAATTGCACAAAGAAGTTGAAGGTCGCAAAGTCTAACAAATACGAAAAAACTACCGGATCTTATGCTCAAGTAATAAACATGGCAATATTAACGTTAATATTACAATGCATATACTTAAATAGAGAATGTATAGTAAAAGAAAAATATAAAAAAACTTCACAAGTATAAGCAAAAATTATATAAGAAAATTATGATTAACGGAAATTGCGAATAGAAATATAATGCTTGAATTATAATCAGAAAAAAAAACGATACATGTTAATGATATGCAAATATTAAACTTCATAAGTTTATGCTTACGTTCTTTACACCTGTTAATTTGTCAACTTATTATTATTATTTTGAATACCTATGTTAAATAACAAATTCACGAATTATGCACATGTAGTTCAATTCCAGAACTGAATAAGAAAAAACATGCAATATAAATTAAAATATTCAAGATTTCTATTTAAATTATATCTAATGCATCAAAATACAATACACTGTGCTTAACTGTGGTAGATATACAATACCATTTAAGGAGGAAATGCACTAGACAGTCGCCTTAAATATATATGTTCTAGCTAGTAGGTCAACATCGTCAACTCGCTCGCATAGAGGTCTCGTGAAGACTTTTTGGAGAATTTTGGTCAGTCGCGTCAAATAAAAGAGTTCATAAAAATATGTCTTCCACAGAACATATTTTGACACCTAAATAGTACAGTAGAACAAGTCGGAAGTGCATAGAGAACAACATATGCGATTGATTTTGTAAAAGACCGTGATGAGCTTGGCACAGGACAGTCCGCGATACATCTAGACTGTCACCGTACAGTACGTGCTCTCCTTTATTCGGGCCATTTTGAAATGGTGAAACCTGCAAGTGCAGGTGTAAACAACAATTTTGAATATAATGAATTAAACTTAGGACACCGTTTTTTTTTTTTTTTGATTGCACACTTTATAATATGAATTAATTAATTTGAATAATGTATTCATGTAATATTATATAAATTTAAACAATTTAAATTCTTTAATGATGATTATGAATAAAATATTAACATTTTTTTGAGTTCATCAGTTTTAATTAGGTATAGGCCAATATAGAAAACTGACTTTGACAGAAAACAAAACAACAATTATTCAAATCTTTTTACAAGAGTATTACCACAAGGGTCCGTCCTTGGGCCTGATTCTTTTTTGTTTTATGCGAATGAAATAGACAACATAAGTCCTTTGCTAATTTTATAAGATATGCCCATACTTATTTCAAGTAAAAGCGAGTATATTGTGAAGTACAATTATTTACAAACTGCCCACCGATTAGCTTCTTGGAGTAACACAAATTCTCTGTTTCAACACTGAAAAAAATTAGATTTCATAATTATCAAAAATACTTCTAATATTTGAGTTAATAATATTAACCTAAAACATACTGGGAAGGTAACATTTTTGGAATTAATTATGGACGAAACCCTGAGCTGGAAAGATCATTGCATCTATCTTAAATCAAAAATTAAGCACTATTTGTTTTATATTTAGAAACCTAAAATATGTACACCCACCAGAGCAGTTATTGAGCCTTTATCATGCTCAGGTTTCTTCCAGATTGCGTTATGGAATTTGTTTTTGGGGCTTGTCTACTGGTGCATCTGATGTATTTGTTATCCAAAAGCGTATTTTGAGAATTATTGCAGCCGTAAATAAGAGATATTCTTGTAGAGACATCTTTACAAATTTGAACACCTTCATATTTGAAGTTTATGTACCTATATGTTTTCCTAAATAAGAATAATTTTTTTACAAAATAATCAGATGTACCGTTTAAAGTAAATATGACAGGATTAAATATTTTTAATAACCTTCCTAGATTTGTAACATAATCTCAGAATTTTAATGGTTTTAAAATCAATCTTAGTCAATGTTTCTATACACTTGATGAATTCTATGATATAAAATTTCGGTCTGCTGTAAATTAAATTGTGTATCTGACTATTTCTATTTGTATTTGATACATCTTTGGAAATATAAATGTACTAATTATTACTATTATTTGCTGTTCGGCAATTTGAAATTAGCAACCCCTAATTTAGTTTTTTATTTATTTATTGTTAAAAACGTCATTATTCTAAAAAAATACACTAATTATGTTACGTATAAAACTGTGTTATAATAAAATATTTATTAGGAAGATACTAACAAAAACGCACCAAACAACAAATTTCTATTCCCATCATAAATTTTAAATATTATGGAATCTACTGGTCATATGTACTCCTTAATTTGCATGGCAAAAAAAATAAATTTGAAGGCGTTTTTCTAAAAATAATTACAATGCAATTTAAAATGTTTAAGTAAAACCTTAATAATCAAAACATAACAAAACTATACAAAATATGTGTGGTTATGATTGTTGTGGTTGTGTTCAATTTTTTAGAAATATCTTTCTGTCTTGCAAATGCACCTACCACCCTTTAAATTCGATCAATTGTTAGTTTTACAACTGCACCCATAAATAGCTACAACTATTCCTAACCACAAACTTAATTACATCTCGCATTGTGCACAATTAGTCTTTTGATTGAAGTGCAACACATTCCAATATTCAAAAAATAAATAAGCGCCAAGGAATATTTCAAACAAAGCAATTCACCCAAAAAAAGTGTACGAACCCCTTACATGCATTGATCTTGTCGAGCACCACTTTCTATACTAAATCGGTAGTTTAAAAATCCATGTCCTTGCTGGGCAAATTCTAAAGTAACAAGAAGGTCCCCTCGGAAACAATCAGCTTGCGTCAGAACTGGACCGAAAAGCGGACGGTTAAAAAAATGCCCGAAGACGTAGGAACTTCCTGCTCCTGTTTGGCTGAAAGCTGACACGTTGCGTCACAGCTGATGTCCGAATTGGGATCACCTATCGATCACACTTTAAGTGTATCAAAATAGAAATAGACAAAACGCCGTAAAGGTATAATTAGTAATTAAAGCGTAATGAAGCATGTTAAAGGAGGCGTAACATTCGTCCTTGAAGAAATCAGAAGTAATATCTGTGTTAAGCTTGCTGGTAAGCTTGGGTGCTCCAAATACGTTATGCAATACGAGGCCGTATCAAATCAATTATGAACTTATCCGACAATCAAATTATCAAGATAATAGAATTTTTCACCAAAGTGGAAGAGAGGAAGATAATGCATAAGAGGAAATAGAATTTAATTTCATAGCAGCAAAAATTACTTCTTATTCAAATAATAATAAAATAAGGATTTAAATACATATTCATTACAAAAGTAGAGTTCATTTCTGTATTAAAAATGATTGAAATTTGTAATTCTGCTTTTAATGACACATTTTACATGGATTCATATGGATTTTAGTAAAAATAAATCTCATTCCTGCTTTCAGCTTTTTATGAAACAATTAACTGTATTATCCAAGAAAATATCAGAAAACTTAAATGGTTTTTTGATTTATTTTTCACAGGGATTTCAATTTTTTATCAAAGAAACAATCGAACATCGCACTACAGAGATATTGATATTAATTTCATTTCTTCTTATGAAATCTGCTGTATATTATTACATTTTTGGATTCTCCATTTTTTTCATGATTGCATTGTTATAAACATAATGGTTATCTTGTACTCTTTCTGATATATCAATGATTAAATAATTCCATAATCTTAATAGTGATTCATCAAAAAATCAATATTTCTGTATTATGATGCTCAATTGTATTTTTTATATAAAAAAAATAATATCTGTTAATCTCATAGTTTTGTTTAATTGAATAATCTTCTAGTACAGATTGGATAAATTCATCTGTTTGCATGTTCTATAAAGTTACGTTATAAAATGTCTACCTTACCTGCCTCTTCTAAAATATAATTTTTAAATTTGTACCATGACCGACAATAACTCAAGAAAAATTGATTTTCGAAAAGATTTAATTAAAAAAAAAGATGATGTGTAACAAAAATTATAATAAATATAACTAAATTTTCAGAAACAAATCAGTGAATAATATAAATGAAAAATAAATAGGTGTAGCTCTAATCAGTAATTCAAAATTTCTAGTTTTTTTATTAAATGACGAGTAATTATTTTTTCTTCAAAATAAAATTTTGTACCATCTATTTATTATTATTAGATTCGTAACATGTATGGATTTTTACATGATCAATATAAGTCAATCCTAAATTATTTCTTGACATTTTCAGGACGGAAACGCATTAAAAAAGAAAATGAGACCATTTGCAATCTATAATAAATATCTCTTCTTCAGTTCTGTTTAATGTTAAGAGAGACGAATGTATCTGGTATGTGGATGGTCGAAAATTTCTTGGACTGGAAATATCCAAAAGTCGAGAACCATCAAGTCCACCTGAGAAAGGCAGAAAAGGATCAACTCCACAGAATTCCAAAAAACACGAATAGAAAATCGAGTAAGGCAAAATTCTGGATCATATGTCACTGCACCTCAAATAACCCAAAATGTACGAAACGACAAGGCCAATCGAAAGTTTGATAATTTCACTAGTGTATATTGAAAAAAGAAAAGAGGAAGAAACAAAAAAAGACAGTGAGGTCCAAAGCAGAAGAACATAAAGATCTAAGTAATTAGGAAACACCAAAAAACCCAGATGTGATTCCTCTTATTAATATGGTTTGAATGATTCATTCGATGGAGATGAACATTTTAGTGATTTAGAGAACGACTGCGTTGGATGTAATACAGACTAACCAGGCAAAACAAAAAGATGACTGGATTAATAATTGTTTGTTGAGTTATAAATGGTTATATGAGGCCAGCATATTGAATAATAACGTTTATCAAATGTGCGGTACCAGTGCAACAAAGAAGAAGCAATACCTAATTCCGAGGACCATCTATCCTACCCTTGGTAGTACATTTTACCTAGCCCCGTTAGATAGATGGGCCAATTTAGAGTTTGTTTGTTTGTTACATTTTTCTGGTTTAAAACTTTAGTTGTTTGTTTTGTGTATATTTACATATTTTTATTTATTTGAATAATGATTATTTTATGCTTTGTAGAAGGTCAATACTTTTTTTTACTTAACTGAATATATAGCTCAATTTGAAACTATTTTAAATAAAATGTGAAATACATTAATTAAGAAATTTATGTACTAATAAATAAGTTCAAAATTTATTTCAAAATGTCTTCGAAGAAGACATTTAAGAAAATATTATTATACTTAAGTATTTATATGCAAAATGTCCTATATATCAAAAATATTTTTTTACTATTTTCTATGGTTTATACTAGTTTCCTATAGGTGTCCCGAAATTAAAGAATATCCTTTTAGAATCTTATTTTCCTCATTAATAAATCCGCAAATGCTTTGTTACCAAGGTACAAGGCTTTAATAAAATGCTGCTACTAGAATAAGGTTTGTGAAATTCGTGTCAAAATAGGGAAAGTCATTGGCTGGTCACCGTTTTCACATTTTCAGTTAAAGTAATTTCTATAACTACGCCACTGGAAAAGACAAACAATAGAAGCTACATAGGAGAGAAAAATACCTTTTAATTTCGGGACACATAATTTTCACATTTTATAATTTTTAAATGAAATATCAGTGCATTTCTAAATGCACCATACAATGCTTTTATTGTATGTTATAAGCGATAGATTGGCTGAAATAAAATTTCGGACACACCGAAATGACACGGGCGTATTGCAGAATTGCTCTAGATTTATCATCTAAAGTCAGGCATGTCGAGACAGTTAAAGGTTCCTAATCTGCATTAAGTGGTGAACATTTCTTTGGCATTGGTAGGATTTTATTTGTTATAAGTTCATGGTTAACGAGGGTGTGAGAGAGGTATATATTGGGCCAATTTTGGTAGTTTGGCACAGTGATTGAACAACGAGACAACAACATGTTTGTAAAACTGGTAAGTTCACATAAGAACTTCATTATTTATTAATGTATGTGCGCCGGAAGTGACCGCCCTTGGATCGGTACCGTGAGATCATGCCGAAATATAGTGCTGAATTTAAAGTGGGATTCGAAACATGTGGCGAAAATTTGAGGATGTTGTATCCTAGTGCGGAAAATGTTTACGTCAACTGAGATGAATTGAAAAATAATTCTTTGTGAACAAGATTCATTTGCACAGTTTCAAAATGACGTAAAATTAATAATTTTGGACTTTCAATAAAGTATTCTCAAAAAGAACATCGATATTCCATAATAAAAAGCGCCAAATGTTTCATACGTATTTCTACTTACTGAAACTAATTTCCCATCAAGTGCCTATGACGATAATATTTATTGACTTTGAATCAGATAGTAACATTTTGTAACATAACTAAAAAAAATCTACTGATGTATACCTCACTAATGAAAATTAGTCCGCGACAAATGAATAACAGCCAACAACGAATCATGTTTCATTATACATAAAAACATATTTAAATACTTTATGAAGGCTACCTTAAAGATGCAACAATTCATAACTCTTTGAAATTTATAAATCCTATGGGAAAATCAAATAATTTATTGTAACAGTTTAATTACTTTAATATTGGACTTCTACTAATTATATCAAATATTTCTCTATGACCCAGATTTTTATAGAATTATATCGGTGTACAAGTAGTATTAATTCAAGTCGATCAATTAATGAATTCAAAACAAAATAAGCCAGGTGGTTCACCGTTAAGGTGGCCACACATGATCCGGCATGTCGGAAGGCTAAACTTGTACTCTTAACTATAGCACACATGTTATTTTCTAATTGCGGGGTTTTATTAAATTTTATATTAGAACCCTTTCAGTAATCGCGTCCATTGCAGTAGACATCGACTTTCTATAAACCAGTTTAAAAATTATTGTCAGTTAAGTAATTTTGTCAATGTGTGAGGACATGTATAAGGAACATATTTAAAACATGATATGCCATCTATTATTGAAGGGGAGATTTTTTTGTTGTTTTTATTTCATATTTAAAGCTGTCAAGCCAATTACAACTGAAACCTCATGATTATAGAAACTACGTATAAACGAAAACCATGTACGGAATTACATAAACATATTTCTCTTTTACTTCAAAAAGACAGTATTTAATTTTTTCATTAATATATTGTACGCAGTTAACTTAAAAGAATTTAAAAGACTACGTTCTCATATCAGTCATTTTTTTTTCAAAAATAAATATTTCCATATCAAAAGACTACGGAATATGTTAACCAAACTGCTTCTCCTCGTTCTAACTCTTGGCCTGTACCCACTCCTCACACGTACACGCCTCGCATGTGAGAAGGAAAATCGGCTGGCAAAATTTCAAGCGTTGGCAGCTTTTCGGAAGGCTGAAAGTTCAGGTTCAGGACCAATACAACCACTAACGTTACGGTTTGCCGGAATATTTGCTAACTGGAAGGCATGCCATCCGGTAAACCGCATCGTGTAGTGTCTTTTTTCTCCGAGATATGTAGAATAAAAGTTTATTTAGTTCATTCTATGATGTAGAAACAATTGAATATCAATTACCAATATACTCGTATAACTTAATATATACGTTATTGTTTTCTAAAAGAACATCCTGTATATTTGAATGTAATACTTTCTTTGCCTATAAAGAAAATATAGTCTAAATAGTGCCTTATAAAAATAATGTGTTAGGAAACGACTCTCTAGTCTAGAAATTAATAATTTCTTTCTAGCATGTCGACGGTTAAGATGTGATAACTCGTATCTATAGGTTTCTGGTAAAATAAGTTGTGACCATCAGAAGAGTAAAAATGTTCAGGAATTGTATTATTAACTCAAAATAACTTAAATATATCTTCAATTAAAACCATCCTCAAATAAAAAAAATGTATTAAAACTTAATACTCTTTACAAACAATGTTATGCTTCTCATATAAAGTGTTGTCAAAATGTATTTAAGAGGTATCACATCTTAAACGTCGATATTAGGCTTTTAACCGTAACTTCCGTACTATTAGTAGTAGTAGTAGTAGTAGTAGTAGTAGTAGAAGCAGTATTACTAAGTTTGCTACAACTTTTAACCTTAAGTAGGTACGCATTTTTCCTACGTTAAAAATGAATAATGAAAAAACTGTAGGTTTTGATGGACCACCCTGTACAGTCAGCAATAAGTAGTGAAACAGTTAAAAATTTTAAAAATACCACACTCGATATTTCTATTAATTTAAACTATTTGCGTTATTAATACCTACCTATCTTAACAAAAAATGTATTAATGAGTGCACTAATATATTTTTTACTAGCGTTATCGTTGTTTAAAAGTAAATGTAATTACGTCTTTTGAATACTAATGACAGAAATAAAAACAAACTCCTTCCGTGTTTTACAAAAACAACTAAAGAATATTTCACTATTGATGAAACAGATATTTTCCAACAGTCGCAGCAATCACATAACATTTCTTTGTATCTCAGTTTTTACCGATATTCTCATGCAATTATTTTTTTCTTTAGGCCGTATTTGCTTGCTCTTTGACTGCCGCTTTGGCAGCCTACAATGGACCCCTTGCTGGAGGCCTTCCTGCTGCTCAATACCCCGCCGGCGTCGATCCCAAATCCTGTCCAAACTTCCCAGACTGCTCCAACCCAGCAGTAGCAGTACAGGGACCTCAATCCTATCAAGCACCATCTCAGTACCAACAACCCGCTCCTCAGTACCAGCAACCAGCTCCCCAATACCAGCCCGCTCCTCAGTACCAACAAGCTCCACAGTATCAACAACCTCAACAGTACCAAGCACCTGCCCCTCAATACCAACCACAACAAGCGCAACCTATTGCCCACTATAAGGACGCCGTTTCTCAATACAACCCTGTACTGCCCCAACAGTACTCTCAAACTCCCCAGCAGCAACAGTATTCCCCAGAAATCCAGAATGCCTTGAACAGGGGAGAGTACATCGGTGATGGTGATTACCACGGTGAAGGTCTCAGAGAAGCACTTGCCCCAGAAGGTAAGAATTAGGTCAAATTGCATTTAATAAAGCATTAGTTAGTACACAGATATATTAGAATTCAGTGTAATTTTGTTTCCATAGAAGATATAGAAGTAAAAATACTTCCTTTTCTTTTTTTTCACAATTTTTCAAATAAGTCACTGTTTTTTCTGCTTTAGTTAATTCCACAAATCTAAACGATAAGACAATAAATAAAGACTATTTTTAAATTTGAGAGGGTTATAAAAATAGTGTACCTAACTTTGGGGGGTGATAGTTGGTACTGATTATGGTAACATTGGTAAGAGCTGTATCCCTTCTTTAGATGGGATAATTTTTCTACGGATAGGGGGTTGATTTTCACTAAGTTTTTTAATACCTATAGCTTTATCCAAGTGAAAAATCCTTCCCTAAAGTTTAAGCAATTTGTAAGACATTTTTAACTAATAAATAATGATGATAGGGTAACGAATGTTCTACGATTTTCTTTTATCGTAAGTAATAAACCCCTTTACAGCTTCCTTAAAAATCATTTTTATATACTATTTTGATCTCAGAAGTTAATAAAGAAATAGCGCTTACTAAATTTTAAGTTTCTCAACAACCAACTAAATGAATAACATTAGAATAGAGAATAAAAATGATCATTGTTCGAAAGGATGAAACGGGGAATAATGACTTCATATGGTTATGCAATTTTAAAGATAGGAATTGGCTCATGTTAGTATTTTTTTAGTCAATAATACCTCGTGAGTGAACTAATTAAATCAGTTATATATGTGTATAGATCCCATCGTAAAATACTATGTTTTACTAACTTAATTTTTCTTTCCAGCCCAACAACAGGCCCGTCCAGCCTACAACGCCGCCCCTCAATATCAACAGGCCCCAGCACCCCAGTACCACCCCCCAGCATCCCAAATTCCCGCTGGAGTTAATGCCCAAGCCTGTCCCAACTATCCCTTCTGCCACTGATCATTCATTCACGTCTATAGCCAGACTGCCAGCTGACAACATGTTGTTAAAGATGTAAATTTGTTATTAAACGCTTAATTTATTAACTCCTCGACTTTTTTTTTCATTGTGGAGATGATACCTTTTTTTAATATAATTAAGAATCTTAATGGGCACAATTATTACAATTATTATTATTATTATTATCTATAAATAAAAAATTTTGGTGTATGATACATACACCAAAGTTTTACCTTAGAGACATTACAAATATTTCTTTCCAATTCAATACAGCGATTAGCAAATTATTTTAAATCCTTGGCAATGAAACATACTCAATCCATGGCGAAATAATTAATCAATGGAATTTAAAACCGCATACAGACTTGTAACAGTACTTCATCGCGAATAGCATCCTGCAATTTCAATACGATCATGTAGACGTAACCTCGTAGCGTTACATCACAAAGATGGGTGTGCGCATCGAGGTTCGCAGTGTTCTCAATATTTGTTGATATTTTCGGGTCACATCAGAAGATGTTACTGTATGGAGTTACGTGTTTTTTCCTAACACAACTGACCGGACTGAACACATCAAATACCAAAATGTTCGCGATGCAATGAAGTTCTGTTGGGAGGAACAAAATTTTCCCGCCAACATGTTACTTGTATTACGACCCATTTTGACTTTTCGACAGGCAGTTACACATTGAGGTCCCGTATATACGACTTAAAGTATTGTGCATCCCTCGATATGGACAGAAAGTTATATTAGGAACTGGATATCTAGTTCAGTTTAAGAAATCTATGAATTAATCGCAGAAAAAAGAAAAATCTACAAGAAATTACTAGAAAACTGGCATAAGCGACAGAAAAAATGAAGATGATCAATATAAGAATTGAAAAAAATGTCTAAGTTAAAACAAACAAGAAAAAATGGATTTTGAAGAGGGTGAGGAGTAGTCCATGTTTATCTTACTAACATACATAAATGGACGAAGAAAAAGAGATCAATATGAGAATTTTGAAGGTCGACAATGTAGATGCAATCAGTCATCGACTCCATCTAAATTGTTATCGACCAAAACAAAATTCAGGACTTGTAATACTATAGTAAGATAAGACAAGGGTGATAAGTAACAAAATAAAAGACAAAGATATTTGGAATGAAGAAGAAGTCACCGAGTTGTATGCACTTTATCAGTTGCCAAAAATATACACGGCAAAAAAAACCGACTACTAAAAACTAACCCCAGTTTTAAAGTTGGCTTCCAAACCAAATTAGACAAAAAAAAATGAAAAATTAAAGAAATAATAGAGAATGTTTTTGCGGACATAAAAAATGTATCAATTTCAGAATCAACACAGAAATTAGGAAACTGGTGGAGGAAGATAACAAAGCTCTAAGTTTACTATATACCCTATTAAAAACTTATAAAATAATGAAGTAAGTTTAATTCATATTTAAGTTCAGCATAATTCCATTGGATTAAAATATGAAGAATGCGGTTGGTTATAACATTAGAATTACAAAATAAATCAGAAGGTGCACTGTTATATATGTATATAATTATTTTTAAATTGACGTGTGTTTCTTAATATACCATAATTCTATCAAAAATATCATGCAAAAAGACTTACCACCGATCCGCAATCAACAGGCTCAATTTTCCACAAGGCTGAGTATTACTTCCTTATCCAATCACTTATGAAACACGAAAAAGTTCTCATCATTTGACATCGATAACACGAATTAACGAATATTACCCGAAAAGTTAGTTCTACACTCGATTAGACGAATCAATGAGTACACAGATAGTTGGCCACGGCGACCAACATGCTTAGCTCCGAAAATGTCAGTAAACTGTAATCACTAATGTCACTAATCACACTATCACTAATGTTCATCAATTAACTTGATGGATATCACAGCTTCTCCTTGGATTGTCATGTTTTGTTTAGCGAACACTGAAATAAAAAACATTGTATTAGTAATTTGGGAGCATAATTAGTTTCTTTAACATGTTTTGAAAGAAAATTGAATTACATCAAATACGCAAACAAAATAGATACCCTTTGTAACAAAGTTAACAAATTTACGTTCATTATTAAAAAGACAGGCAAAGATAACAGTAGAAAAAGTTGCTATATGTAATAAAATTCTCAACGAATTAATTTGCGTAATATTTATACGTACTTGTAAATAAATAAATAACTACATAAATTATAAAATACTATACAGTGGAATCCTTCAAACCAACTTCACATCTCATATTATTTATCAATCCATAAATATATGTTAATGTGTATAATTATATTCTACTTTTCCCATTGAAATGCTGAAATTCAGTCGAATATTTATAACAAAACAAATAGATGTGCATGACCGTTTTAAACAAACAAATAGGTTGTAATAAATATGTATTAGAAAAACATCACCTGGTTATTCAATCTATCGATTACTATTCAAGGAAATTTGTCTAGCCTGAATAATAATATATAATTTATTAGAGTTTTCCAACACCTTGATGTTACCAAATATTAAAATTCATAGCACAGTATTTGATTTCGAGGATGTGATATTGCAGTAATACATATGATTTCCTTTTTATATGTAAACCGTAAAACAAAATTCTATTGAGTAGTAGAATTAAAAATTGCTTAGCGCAATGTAGGCCTATCACGTCACACTTCTTAATTTCACTATTCATATACCCTCCTTAGAATTGTAGAAAGCGTTAATGTATAGCATAACTTTATAAAATTATGCCTTGACTCATTTTAGACCTTTTTCCAAAATATTCAGAAGTATACCAATTCGGTGAATTTTTAGGTTTAATTTATTATACAGAATGTCCAGTGATCAAAAATCATAAGGCATACAGGGAGAGTAAAAATAATGTCAGTACTTCATAACATTTTTGTCCTACTGACTTCCTTACGAATATACCGACTTTCAAGTAAAAAGTTAAATATTGAATTTCAGTCATAATTGCTAAACCGTTACCCTAGCAATCTCGAAATTTGTGTGATAATAGTAACTGATAGCAATAAAACTTTCGCTATAAAAAATAGAATTAGACATGCTTCACTATACAGGTACGGTCAAAATTAAGTTTTAGAATTTATATAATTTTGACGGTGTTTCCAAATTTGACATTTGCATTCGCAGCTCGATTCCCCTATTCCTAGATATTCTATTCGCTGAAAAAAGTTTTGTTTTTATTTGCGCAATTCTTAGAAGTTCCACAGGGTTCTGCCCGGGTCCCTTAATGTTCACAATTTTTATTTATTTTTAGAATTTATATAATTTTGACGGTGTTTCCAAATTTGACATTTGCATTCGCAGCTCGATTCCCCTATTGCTACATATTCTATTCGCTGAAAAAAGCTTTGTTTTTATTTGCGCAATTCTTAGAAGTTCCACAGGGTTCTGCCCGGGTCCCTTAACGTTCACAATTTTTATTAATAATATTGCATCTGATGTAAACGTACATTTCTTGTTCTTATGACATGAAAATATTTTCTTCTATAAATTCTTCTATATAATTCTTGTTAACAGTTAACTTAAATTTAGCACGCGGCTGTAGTAGCCTGGTGTACTGCTAATAATAATGTACTGGACGAATCTAGTATTCTTTGACCTGATATAATTAAATATTTAGGAGGGTTCTCTTTGATCCCAAGCATTCATTCATTCCACATACTAATTATAGGTAGGTATATTTAAAAGCGCCTGCATAAACCTAGGTTTTCAGAACCCTAACACTCTTAAATTATTATATAGTACACATTCTTTTAGCTCTTCAACATGTATGCAGTCTGTTACAATGACGAAAAATGTATTCCGTACTTTTTTATTTAAAATCCTTAACAGTATTGTACAATGTGAGAATTTGTTGAACTGAATGTATCCAGTCGCTCTTATTTATCAAATGTGTGCTAACTATATGGAAATTGAATCACAGTTCAACGGTCAGTCGTATAAAAAACTTATATAATGTACATATTTATTTTTATTTTATGACACTTATTTTTAGTTTATCTTCTAGTATTTTTATCTTATTCTATTTTATTTATTCACTGTAAACATGTATGTTTGTAATTTTGTCATTGTTGTTTTTTTATACGCAATATATTAATTTTGACCACTGGTTACTTGAGAGCTCCGAGCGGGACCGCAGCTGATCGAGAATAACGACCAATATGACCAAATTCATAATAAAGCCATTGTATTGCCATTTGTATGCAAGAGTCTCGCTAGAATAATGCAAAATGGCTTGCAAAATTTCGAGTCAAGAAATTTTCAAGGCTCTCGAAAGACAGGCAAGGTCTTTACAGAAACTCTTGAGTTGTTTTGCAAGACAAGAAAATACTTTTTCAGACTTTTTTTGCAAAACTTCTTGTCTCTACTAACACTAGTCTTTCATTCAAGAGAAGCCACAGACAGATATTCAAAAAAATGCTAGAGAATTTAGCTCGTTTCCATAGGCGTAATGAAGTTCAAGGTCGTCAATTTGAGTCAATCCGATCATATGCTTAACAAATGGTAAGTTCTTTATTGGCTTTAAGATTCTGTAAGTCAAAGGTAATTTTCTATCGTTACTTAACCTGTATGAACCCACGTCGAGTTTTCCACGATTAAAATTGCGTCGTAAACCCTTTTAAGGATACATAATCGGCATTGATAACAAAAATATTTTAGTATTCATAAGGCACTGGTCCAAAATTTTCGGACAGATTTATATTTTCATGTCTTAACTTCCTCTACATGTTTAAACACCCTGTATTTGAACTATTTTGCATTCAGTCATCAGACTTGATTAGAAGTGAAACTTGACACTTAAATCAGTACAGTTCATAACGCATGTGCCAAAATTGGAAAATGTACATATTTAAACAGCTATGGTAATAACAATTTAAAAAATATTTGTCACACTTTCAATTCCTATTTGAAATGTAATGGCATGCATTGCACTGATATTACTAAATCTCTGTAACCTCCTACTTATTTTAATATAATGTATATTATATGCTTGCGAATACATAATACAGTTCAGCAGACAATACATGCTACAAAAACAAAGGAGTCATTCAAGGATAATAATAACAGCACTCCACCGATGTCAATAAGTTGTATAGCTGGATCTACATTCAGAGTAGGCTCGGACGCTGAAATTATTAACAAACTACGATAAATAGTATTTCTACAGTGTAATTAATGCAACAACTAGAAAAATTCTTTATTGTAATAATAAGGTCACAGTCTTATTACATTACAGAATAAGGAAAGCCTCACCTATCGCAACTATTTCAACTTTTTTATACAGATATAGACCATTTTTTTCGATTAGCTGAATATTTACCATGGCAATGAAGTGAGAAACCTTGGAAGCAACGCGACAGGACGCAAACTGTACAGAAATCAGTTTTGTACGTCAAGGATCATACCCCATTGCACAACGCAATCTATATTTTCCTCCAATCATGTGTAGGATCGGAATTAAAAATATTGTAACTGCTGCATTTCTATAAATCGGCTGGATAGGGTGTGGTGTCCGTATATATAGAAGGTATTTTAACACCGCATCATTCTTTAGTCCCGTAAAATAGCAACATGTTTGTAAAACTGGTAAGTAGTGGTGCTGTCACAGTGGCATCTCCGTGATTTTCGAAGACTGTTCAACCAAAATAGTGAAGCAAGTGTGTGTACAAAGACCAAACTGGAGGAATATTACTTTTTGGTACAATTAATCTGGATACACGTGGTGTTTCGATTGTTTCGTTTCCATCTTCAGCAACAATTCGAAATCAGTTATTGTTAAATAGTGTGCATAGCATTTTCAAACTTATATAGATTTTTTATAGACATTTCTTCGATCATTTTTGGGACTGTAACTCAACAAAAACTAATCAATACAAATACAAATAAATGCAAATACTAAATTTTCTCCTTCAGAACTAATAATTTAATCTTTGTTTAAAATGTTATTTTATCAAAAATATACATTTTAAGGAATGAGTTGATGAATATAGTAAACTAAGCACCAAACATAGATACATCAATTATTATAATATGTCTTAAATTTTCCAAATCCAATTAATATTATAATTAAACACCGAGTTTTCTTTTAAAATTATTCGGTTTCCTCAGAGAAATGTTCGACTTCATTTATTTACTCCCAGTCACACTACACATACGATAGATTCTAGGAAAAGCATAACAGAATATAGAAGTAGATATCAACTAAACGAGAAATATACATAAACACATTTTCAGGCCGTATTGGCTTGTTGCCTGGCAGCAGCAAACGCCGCCTGGAACGGCCCTCTAGCAGGAGGTCAACCTGCGTCCCTTTATCCAGCAGGGGTGAGTCCTCAGGCTTGTCCCAACTTCCCCCATTGTTCCAATCCAGCCGTAGCCGCCAACCCCAACCAAGCAGCTCCCCAGCAGTGGGGCAGCCCACAACCCCAATGGAACCAGGGTAACCAGTGGAACAACAACAACCAATGGAACCAAGGAAGTCAGTGGAACCCACAGCCACAGTGGAACCAAAACAACAATTGGAACCCACAACCCGTTCCACAATACAGCAACGATATCCAGCAGAGACTGAACAGGGGAGAGTACGTTGGTGATGGTGACTACCACGGAGAAGGTCTTGCTGAGGCTCTTGCTCCAGGATATGGAGGTATAGTATAATGGTTAGCCATACGGCAAGATTGTATAACCTGTTTTTCTCGAAAACAATAGGATTAATCCAAATATTTGAGGATATGAAATATTGACAATTAACTCCAAAACTACCTCTTCGGAAAGACAAAATAAAACTGCGCAAATGTCTCCAAATGTACTAGAATTAAGAAAAAGTAAATGAAGTTTTCGCAAACGACTTGAAAGAAATGCATCTACCTCACTTTCAGAAGAAAATGCATATAAATGAAATCTTTACCTTTTAATGTAGGTACCTACACCACTGGCCGCAACATCAAAATTTCCAGCCCGAATCAGTATCACATTTTCTTTAAATTATGACGTCTTAATTGCTTGTCCGTCATATACGTGCCTAAACAAAACCAATTATTGGCACTATGTATCCATTGATATCTTGCAAAATTCCTGTTAATGGTCCACTGACTCACCCTTCAAAAGTAGTATACGTATTAGAATAGAAACCTTTATGTTGCGGCCACTTTACCAATTACTTGTTCTGAAAATATTTGGAAACAATTTGACCCCAAGCTAGATTATTACACCTTTGTATGACACACATTATTTTGCTATTTTAATCCCACATTTTAGCAATATTTACATCTACAGTTGAATTTAAAAACAATATGTATTTTGAAAGATTTCTGTACCTAAAAATTTGTTAGTTAGAGTGCTTTCAGTCACTATATATTCGTTTTACTTCGGTACCTTTGAATATTCCCAAGTGGCATGACATAACATTCCAGTTATTTGGTCTCTATATTATTCAGTTCTTAAATGTCTAAAATTATTTGTATTTGTAGAAAATACTATTTTAAGAATACGGTACCCTCATTTTATTGCATTGACCAAACTACAACGACTTAAATTATCCTTGTTTTGTAGGATGGCAAAACCAAGGAGGATTGAACCCAGGCCCAAGCTATGTGCCAGGTGCCCAACAGGCCCATGGAGTAGGTCAAATCCCCGCAGGAGTTGACGCACGTTCCTGTCCGAACTACCCCTTCTGCAGCTAAACAGGCTAGGCAGCCAGCTGACAGCATGTTGTGCATTTTGATTAGTTTTAAGCAATTCGAAAATCTAAGTCTGTAATAACCTGTATTTCCGAGCTGGATTTACAAAAAAAACCCTGTGAAATAGTCAGTTTCTTTTGCGATCGTTAGATTTTTATAGTCACTATATTTTACTATATTTTATATGAAACAATAAACAGTTTATAATTGTTAAATTAATAGTGTTATTCTTAGCAAGGATGTACAATGGAAATCAAACATGACGTAGGTACATTAAAGCTTATCAGCACTTCATTTGCCCTAAATATATTTAGTACAGCATTAAATATTGTGAAACATATATTTTTATTAATTGTAGGGTGCGAGAGAAATAATAGTGGTTTCTTTATTAAATATGAAAGGTTCGAAATTCTTCATTCTCTTAAACCAGTTAAAGCATTACGATATTCGTAAATTTATGTTTTTTCTTCTAAAAAATTTATAAATTTTCCTATTTCTGTATAACATATGCATGGAATTTCATGAAATTAATTAATTCTATATTTACGAATAATTAACAAATTAATTTCATAAGAATTGAAACAGAAATTGTATTAAAACAGTGACGTTGTTTATCTGCCATTAACAGGATTCTCTCAGACGTTTAAATTTATTTTGTAGACATATTTTCCACTTTGGTACACTTAATAATTAAAAATTGATTTACTAAGTATGTCATCTTCAGTGTGACGACCCGTGCAAATCAAAACAGGGTTTAAATTATGTATACAATTGACAGAGTTGAATTTGAGAGAAGTTTTGAAAAGAAATAGAACATATAAATGTTTTTACTTAAAATCGATTTTGAAAAATGGTTACATTTTAGATGATTCTGACTATGACCGTCTTAAACCAACATTACAATTACTTAGAACAAATAATTAATAAAAAAAAAACAATTGAAATTAATAAATGAACTGGTAACCATATTTACAGCAGGTAAGTAAAAGAAAATAGGAAAAAATCATATTATTAGATATAAAACAATAAAAAGATCGGCTCTTTTTGGAAGCGAATTCAAAATTTCAATTACAAAAAATGTATACATTAATGCAATTTGAAATTTTTAGTCATATTAACAAATTAATTTTATTTGTACATTTAGAGTTGATTTATCTAAGAGATGCTGTAATATATTTTTAAGGTTATGTTTCAAAAAGCTTAATTCTCAAAGTCTATAAAAAATATTTTAAAATAAAAAAACCTACAAGAAACTTTAAACAATTCAAATTTTTTGTAGGTTGCATTTAAGCTTTTGATTTCTTTCAGTATTTTGTAACAGCATACATATGCATGTATAAATAGGATACCTAAGACAATAAATAAAACATATCCATTGTCAGTTAGTGCAAAAAATAATACAGGATATACATTTTTATAAAGTTATGGTATTTAAGCTTGCTTACTGAAGTTTATTAAGGTTTATACATTGGTGTCCGCTTCGATCATATAAAACAAGTGACCGACATCAATAGGCTCGCATTTTTTCTGCAATTATGAGAATTTTATTTAGAAAGTATCCGACAAATGCTCTGAATAACTATTTTTTACAAGGAGTGGTTGTTTAGAGGTGTTGTCGAGGACGAATGCACTAATATTACACCTTCCATTGTAAATTCTAAGTACACTTACAAAATAACGCCGCAAAAAATTACTACTGCCACCCAAAATTCTTTGTCCTCGATAAATAAACTAGATATTTTATAAAAAAAATATAACAGAGTGAAACAATCGAACATTACAATCAAAATACTGACTGTAAAGTACATTTCACTCGAAGTAGGTACCTAGTGAAATACCTACATGAATATGAAGTTTAGAATTTTAAAGGATAATTACTGGCATATAAACCAGTCGAAACCAAAAAAACAAATTCATAATTTATTTGGATTAGACATATGATTTGCAAAAACTTTCTTAAAACAAATTGACAGAAAGTACCACATCGAATAAAAACACTTTGTTAAGCTCATGTATAACGGCGCTATACAGGGTCAGAAATAGATGTTACAAATTAATTAAAGAACCAAAACAAAGTTTTTATTCAAATAAATTTTTGTTCTAACAAGCCTCCTGTCTTTACAAAGGTACAGGTTGTTGAAATTTAGGAAAATTAAATAATCATTATGGTGAACCTTTTTAAAAAATATATATTTCGCCACTGACTAATATTAAATACTACTCTATTTTTTAGGTTAAGCTAATTTTTTATTACTAAAAAGTATTCTTCTATAATTTCAGTAAAGAGCCCCCTTTTGGAGTAAATCGACTTTTTACAAAAACATGCAAGTATGTATTTTGAGTAATTGAAATAAATACGCAACAAATCAAAGCTGTCATTAAAATCATACTTTGTTAAATCTAGTAAATAATTCTTTGAAAATTCATTTACGTCCCAAATCTGAAAGGACTGGGCAAGACAAAATATTACAGATCGTGAGGAAGCTGTAATTGATGCAGTTTTAGACAATCCTACCAGTACCCATCGAATTTCTGTGCAGTTAAGATTTGTACAAAGTTTTGTTTCGAGAAAATTTACATTTTTGTCAGTGGCTCATTAGAAGAATAAATGATAATCTATATTTTGTTTCTTCTGTTTTATGGACTGGGAAGTACTTGAAACAAAAAATGTACTTGTACTAAAAAGACGATGCACTTCCTTACAATGGTAGATTTGCGACATTTTCCATTAGATGGATTGGTCGGTTTGGTCCTGTAAGGTGGCCTCAAAGAAGTCCCGAGTTAAATCCGCTATATTTCTTTTTATGGGAATTTTTTAAGCAACGGATTTAGAGTGAGGTAATTAACACTAGAAATGAGTTGTAAGAACGAAGTACAATGGCTGTAAATGAAATTCGTGGTAACTTAAATATGGCCATCGCTAATATGACGGTGCCTGTACTGCAGCTGAATTGAATTGAATTTTTTTATACATAACTGTCGTTTACTCGTTCATTACTTTTAACGTAAAAAGTTGATTTACTCCAAAGAGGGTGCTAGGTAACTAATATTAGTGACGCAACATAGTTTTTTATAAAAGTTTACCATAGTGATAATTCCTTTTTCCTAAATTTCAACACCCTGTATTTATTTCAATAAAAAAAACTTGTCTTGACGAAAATAATTTTTAGTTCAAATTTTTGCAGCTGTTAACGACAGCATGGTATTTAAAACAAAATATATATTTTGAAATATACACAATGGCAAAAGTTGTGATTAAACGTTCGTTGATTTTATAAATGAGATTGATAATTTATAATCTAAATTTTAAGTTATAACTTCATTGAAATATTGAAACTGAGGAAACAGGAGCTGTTTCGATAAAGGAAAATCGAATATACTAAAACATGTATAATTTTAGTTTTCTGTAATTTATTTTCACAATTGTCAAACTGAAATCCTATATTTTGCTAGAAAATAAATATTAATTAAAAAATTTTTAATTTAAATTTACAGATACCCGAATTGGCACTCTTTGTAAAGCTTAGTTCATAGCTCAAGAGAAATTGGAAAATAACAGCTGTGACTTAAAAAAAACAAAGATACAAATATAAATCGACATATTCTATCGATGGAAATATATAGTTTGTTATATAAAAATTTTTTATTCATAACTTAATAATAATTTATAATTCTTTTCTTTTTTATCCATAACTTAAATACAGGAAAACGCTATTTGACAATATTTCGGCGGTGATATTTTTCCAACATGAATTATTTATCTATCAAATATACTCCAGTGGCATACTTTGTCAAAAATTGACCGGAAATTCTAAAAATATCTTGAAAAATATTTAGAAATGTTTATGACTTACTTTATTTGCTTAAAAATAGATTACCAACCCAGTAATTACGCTACTATACCCAAATATCATGAAATAATCTTTTCTTGTTTTTAGCTATGCATAAAAATAGAAAGAATGTATACACCCTGTAACTTCCTTATTAAGCTTCGAGTCAAAAATTATTACATAACAAATCCCACTTATGTTCATTGATAGAATATGTCTGCGAGGTTTAGTCAGGCTTATGTTTAACACCCTGTATAAGACATTTGAACCATAGGCGCGCAGCAAAATGTTTGTAATGTTTTTTGTAATTAAAACTGAATACAAAACTAGCGGTCTAGGAAGAACGTGAGTTCTTTGCTCGAGTAGTACAATCGTATAATAGCATTGAGAAACATAATCTTAGTTTGTCAGTCAGCCTAGAGAAAAAATTGTAACAAGACATCTTTGTTATTTGCCAATTATTCAAAATTTTATCGATATAATCGTTTTTCATACAACGCAGTTACCTACACCAGTCAAACTTAGGTACATTACGTAAGAAAACTTGTAACATACGATTGCGGAAGTAAGCTGAAATAGGTAGCAGAAACAAATATGCGGCTTGAGGCCACGGAAAAATTCGTAATGTATGTAGTACGTATGTACCTAACAAGTAGCACACTACCACCAAAACTATTTTTACTAGTCATTCTGCTGAATTGCTTTAGTTAAAATATGCATGTTAACGTTAAATTGTTAAATAGTTCACTCTATTTAATGACCTTTACGTTGTAGCCGGCGTTACTTTCATTGCTTTAATTAAAATGCGTTTGTCAATTGATATTCATAAATGAAGGTGTATCTAATAAGAGCAAATAGTTGGAATTTAAAGGTGGACTTAATTTGCTTTATGGTACAAGACTCAGGGTTACCTAGAAACAGAATTTTCATCAGCTGCAAAAGCTTTATAGTAAAATCATTTCAAATTTATTGACGTTTCCAGACGATATGAGAAAATACCTAATTTCTTATGATTTTTAATATTTTTTTTTTAAATAGTATACGTCGACCGATTTATTTAAATAGGGATTGTTTGACGTAAGAAATATCTTGACGTTATTACTATTTTTTTTTTAAATTGCACCCCCCAAAAAATTAATGTCTTACAGTTTTTCGAATACAACTGTAATATTTTCTGTTATTGCTCTTTACTGAGGACGTTTTTAAAAAAATACTAGTTAAAGCAAACTGAGACTTCTGCTTAGGATATACATTTTAAGGGCGACGTATTCTTGAAATAGCGTTTTCTACAAATACAAGTAATTTTAGACATCTAAGAACTGAATAGTAACAAGAATGTTATCTCTCGTCATCTGCGAATATTCAAAGGTACCGAAATAAAACGAATATATACTTAATGCCAGAAAGCGGTCTAACCAACAAATTTTTAGGTACAGTACATTTTTACAATTATTTACTAGAATTAATATTTTTTAGATATTTTCGTAAATAGTGGATTTATTCCAAAAGTGGGATATTTACTGAAATGTAAGAATAACTTTTTGTAATAAAAATTGCCTAATCTAAAAAATAGATTAGTTTTAATATTAGTCAGTGGCGCAACATGTTTATTAAAAGAAAGATTCAGCATAGTGATGATTTCATTTTCCTAAATTTCAACACTCTGGATCTTTATAAGAAGTTACAACACAAATTTATTAGAATAAAAACTATGTTTTGGCGAGAAAAATCTTCAATTAATTTTTTTACACCTACTTCTGATTCACCCTTTACAGAGTAATCATAAATTATCTTACATTACATAAGAAACGTATACCTTTTTTCATAAACTTTTCCCTAAAATCGGAAATAAGAGAGACGATAGATATCATATTTGTTGAAATATCTTAAACATCCTTCGAGATATCTTCATATTTTAAGTAGACCTAAGTAATATTATTATTATTATTAACATTCCTCTTGTTGCGTAAGGAGTAGTTTTAGAGCATTTACTCAAATAAAATCATTATGATGATGAAAATGATCGAATGATTAAAAAAGTGTTTGTAATGTCATTTAAAAAAAAAGTATTTTTAGCTGATTTTGCTCAAAACCCAGGCTTTTTTCGAAAAACAGCTGTATATTCTGTATCTAAACATTGATATACTACTGATAAGATTGGTACAACGTAATAATGCAGCACAGTGGCGTGAGACAAATGGATTTTAGATTAAATATCCTATACATCACAATAAACCGGAGATCATTTATACAGGGTGTTGCATAAATGTATACAACAAAAAAATCGATTTCCTTGGCAAATTTTAAGGGGGGTTTTCACATAAAAAATTTTATTGACCCCTTAAAAAGGTACCTACAAAATGACTTGCTGGTTTGCTATAATTATTTTTGAGACAAAATTATAACAAAAACGTCTCCTTTAAGGGGCTGCAACTTTTCCTGTCTCATTTTTATATGATCTCTAAACGTACCTTTGTAAACACTATTACAAATTTATAAGAACAGTGCCCCCTAAGTAAGATTTTACGTGATCATTTACATTTGAAGACAGGCGACAGGTGTTTTAATTAGGAACAACACGACACGATTCTGATGGTATAAATAGTACCGGTAATCATTCATAATTACAAGGTACAGGTGAATTTTTTCCTGTTAATGTGGGTAGAATATGTATCGCTCTGTTGAATTAAATATTTGCATTTTCCTTCTTCCGTCATGACAACTGTGTGAATTAATACATGTTATTATTTAAAGTATTCAGAAAGTTAAAAAGCAGTATACGAAATAGATTTTTTGTACAGGGTGTAACGTCACAACGTGGTTAGAATAAAGGAGCGTTTTCTTCGCCCAAATTTAAAGAACATTTTTGTACAAAAACATTTGTTTGTGGCCTTCGTTTGTGATATACAGTATGTTTTAAAAAAAGTTACTAACATTGGGATATTGTAGAGCATGTTAAGATATAAAAATATTTTTTGTCAGAAAATGTGTCATTTTGGCACTATAGTGCAGGTACATGTAGGTGTGTTTAAAATCTTGCAATTTAACCAAATTTACCTATACAGGATGTCCGGAAATGATGAGCAAAAAATTAAGGCGATAATTCTAGACCGAAAATAAATGCTATCACTTTCTATAACATTTTTTCTAAAACTGATTATTATCGGAGTTACAGGGTGTTAAAATTAAAATTTTATTTTCGATATTTGTAAATAACTTCTTAATAAATCCAAATATTTACAAAAAATTTGTAAATCGGGGGTTTTTGCGGACAGGAAATTCAAATATGTTTCTAATTTTGATGTCACTAGTAGAGGGCGCCACTTATGGCACATCATGTTTCTTTTAAAACGACAGAACTTTTTTGCATCTTAATGTATCCATCTGAATATCGAAACAATCGATTCTCCTTCCTGTTTTATTTGGAAAAGGTATACCTTTGTTTGCTGAAGTCGGTAGACGTAACCATTTTTTAAATAATCCCATTTGAAATGCTCAGTGCACCGAGTAAAATCTGTTTTGGTTTCAGGTATAGTGCCTTTTCTGCTGAAAATACAGCAAAATATTACTTGAAAAAGTTGTTCAGAATCGTAAATTATGGAGACGTGTAAAATTTGAAGAAGATCGGTGAGGTTTTATGAAACCATTTTTCAACAAAGCACAAGGATTTTATCAAAGCAGGCTGACTGTTTTGCACATCTCCATAATTTACCGTTCTGAACAACTTTTTCAAGTAACATTTTGCTGTATTTTCAGTAGAAAGGGCACTTTAACTGAAACCAAAACAGTTTTTACTCGGTGCAATGAATATTTCAAATATAATTATTTCGAAAACTGTTACTCCCAACGACTTCAATAAGGTATACCTTTTTCAGATATAACAGGTAGGAGAATCGATTGTTTCAATAGTCAGATGGATACACTAAGGGACGGTTGAATAAAGATTTTGAACTCAAGTTTAATGTTAAATTGTAAATCAAAGGCAAAATCAGGTTGTATAAACGTTAAACGTCGATCAAGCTGTAGTTTAAACTGACTGACCGATCTCGGCCGTTTAACCAAGTGAACTGCAGTTCAACGGTTTGACACTTGACAAGTGATTATAAACTCGAATATTGAATTATACATTTTTGAGTATTTTTCTGCGTTTTGTTATGATGGACTAGACTAACCCATAACAGATGATGAAGGGTTTTAGTAAATGCTGTCTTACATCCTAGAAGTGTCAATTTAGAGAACAATAATCAAATCATTTTGTAAAGTGAAGGGAAATTGATTTTTTGCAGCGATTGCGTTTGTTATAAAGAGTTATTACCTATACCTGTAGTTTATTTATGGAAGCATCCTAAAAAATCCAAGAATTTTTAGTTGACTCCACTTGAAGCAGAAATTGAGAATGTAAACTATTTTGTATTTAATTATTTATTATAACAGTTAATTATAAAATATTAAAGAAAAATATTATTAAAAAACTCCACACGTATCATTACTTTGTCTTTATTTGTTCTGCAATAGCAATGCATTAAAATAGATGGGGGAGAAATACCCACTACTACTATCACTGTAAGTAAGTTAGATGAAACATGGATAAAACACTATATAATTTATTATTTAAGTTACATATATCCTAAAGAGAATGTTAAAGATATCTACAGTAAAACAAAACACAAAAGGTACAATATAGCCTTACAAAATTGGACAAATTTCGCGCCAACTTAGGTTAAATTGTCAAATGTCACAGTTAAAAATCAAAATTCAGCAAGCCTTACTTCTACCAACCTCGGTAATGCATAGTTCAGCTGAACTACACATTAGTTTCGTTTATACAACACACATGTAAATGCACCAGGTTCAAAATTTGAACTAAGTTCTATTGAACGGCAGTTCAGGTACTTTTTATACAACCAGCCCTTAGCAGCAAAAAAGTTCTGTCATTTGAAAGAAACATGATGTGCCATAAGTGGCGCCCTCTACTAGTGACGTCAAAATTAGAAACATATTTAAAATTTCTCGTCCGCAAAAACCTCCGATTTACAAATTTTATGTAAATATTTGAATTTGTTAAGAAGTTATTTACAAATATCGAAAATAAAATTTTAAATTTAACACCCTGTAACTCCGTTAATAATCAGTTTTGGAAAAAATGTTATAAAAAAAGGTTGCATTTACTGACGGTCTAGAATTATGTTATTATTTTTGCTCATCATTTCCGGACACCCTGTATATAAAGTTGCACATCTGAGGAGTTACTAACCTTCAATCTTGGACTTTACATTTCTAAAGAAATTGGTAGGTACCTGACTTATGTTTATTGCTGACTTCTTTGACTATGACTAAAGTTAATTGAAGCACTAGACTAGAAGGTGTTCGTTGAAGGTAATTCAGCCCTAAAATTATACCAAACTTTTTTTCTATTGGTTGTATTTAAAAATAATGATGTTATCCTTCGTAAAATTTCATTTATTTTTTTATACTTGTTAAATTTTAAAACTTTTTGATTTTCAAAAAAAACTACATTAACTGAAACAGGATTTTAACAGTGTGCATTACAAGATAATCAAACAGTCGTTAATAATCAAAAAGTTATTACATTATTTTTTCATACAGCATTGCAATATTCTTTAAAACAATTGTGTTTTTTCAGATGCTTTCCATTATTATTTTTATTATTTATTTACATTTTTTTACGTAAAAACCGTATGACACTACAAAAAATTTTCAGCATAATTATTTATAAATTTAATTCTAATTTTTATTAGAAAAATGTGAATTTTAGTTAATTTATGAATGCTATTATGAATAAAAATTCACAGTAAAATTATCTTCATGCGCGTGCTTATTACCTGGGTTTATGTGGCACCATCTGTTGAAAGCAATTATATGTTGTGAAATATTGAAGAGAAGGGACCTATAATAACACAGGCCCACAAAAAAAAGTGAATCTGAAGTCAAAATGGGGGGTCGCACAGCAAATTTTAGAGAAAACCCATAAAAACGATAAAAATAACATCAAAAGTTGAAACAGGTCCAAAAAAAAAGTCATGTGTGCTGGGAGTTAGGTTATATTTTTCTTTTGTATTTTTTCCCGCTGAACACGAATCTGAAGTTAAAATTGGGGGTTACACAACAAATATTTGAGAGAACATAAGAAAATCGATAAAAAGCACTTTCTCGTAATTTATTCCATATGATACCCTCTAATACTGAAACAATGAGAAATGCTATGAATTAGTGAATATTTACTATTTTACAGCTATAACTATACCAAGATAGCTGTAAAATAGTAAATATTCACTAATTCACAGCATTTATCATTGCTTCAGTTTTAGAGAGTATCATATATGTAGAATAAATTACGAGAAAGTGATGTTTATCCATTTTTTAGGTGTTCTCAAATATTTGCTGTGTAACCCCCAATTTTAACTTCAGATTCGTGTTCAGCGGGAAAAAATACAAAAGAAAAATATAGCCTAACTCCCAGCACATATGACTTTTTTTTGTGGACCTGCGTAAACTTTTGATGCAATTTTTTACCGTTTTTATGGGTTTTCTCTAAAATTTGCTGTGCGACCCCCCCATTTTGACTACAGATTCGTATTCAGCACAAAAAAATATAATGGGACTCTCAGCACACACCACTTTTTTTTGTGGACCTGTGTAATTATTGTCAGATGACACTTAAACTTGCTATAACAAAATAGCAATGACAATTATATCAAAATATCGTTATTATGACATAATATGTTTACCCAACACAGCACAGAATAACTATCACAATTAAGTAATTAGTCCAATTTGCACACTGCGCACTTTTCCGCGCAGATTCTCATAAAAATTTAGAGCATGTTCTAAATTTTTATCGACAAAATTCTCTCCAAAATTATTTGATTTGTTTTCTGTATGCAACTACAAAAATAGCAGATTATAGAATTATTCCAAAAATTCTATAAAGAATTTTTACAGTATCATACGGCTTTAGTACAATATTCACATATTTAAAAACTAACCTACGTACTTTTTTAGAATTAGGAGACAATTAAAGTAAAATTTATTAGGCCAATTGTCAAAGATAAAGCCTACTACTGACTTTTGGGTTGATTTGTTTGACGTATTTTGTTTTTAAAATTAAGGATGCATAAAAATTTTGTCACACGAATGCCATAGCGTTTTTGCTCACCAATTTTGGAAATTCTTCTTTATCTTTATCTAGTATTGTTGAGGAGAAGCGCCAAATAAGGAATACCATTTGGTTTTTTCTGTATAATAAAACAGTTTTTGGCAATAAAATTTATTATTTTTTAATAAATAGGTTATCTTTTTTATGAAAAACCTAAAAGATTGATATTTTGTACCAAATATGGAATAAGTACCTAAATCACAGAATATACATATTCTGTGAATATGCTGAACGAATATGGAATAACATATGTCTCTAATATGGAATATGGCAGAAGTGAAATATATAAGGGAGGTTACTGACAAATCTCTTAAAATCAACATATTGTACTAAAAATTAAACAAAAAAGTAACTATTTTTTTCATGTTTTGGGTAACATACAGTGATCTAAAATGTTCTTCAAATTTTTACATAGAAATGAACTAATTAAAATTAAATTTATTTGCAATATTCGCAGATAAACAAATAAGTAAATTAATTAATTTTATAAATGATACTATTCGCAAATAAAAAATAAATTGATAAATTATACTCAATATGGAACATTTTAAAATAGGAAAAGTCTGTTATTCCATATCAGGTACCCGTCTTTAATTTTTCATACCAAATATATACCTTTACAATCACACAACCACAAATTGCAAATGAAAGTTTATAGCATAAATCCTACACAAACCCATTTTAAAATGGGATATTTTTACGTTACCTCCAGGCAAATATATTTTACTCTCGTACGCATACTAGAAAAAAATTGCAATTCTAGGTTGCAGCTTTTTATTACACACAATACAGGTATTATAAAGTGATGTTAGGGAAAAACAAACCGTCATTTTTCTGTGAACCGGCAAATTTTTAAGGATCGACATCACTCTGGAGATCAAAAGGGTTGGGAAGTGCTAATCTAAACATTCTTATTTTGATCCCAGGAGTGATGTCCCATTCTTTCTGGTGCATTCTGATGTATGTTAAATTAGTATACAATTTATATTGTATGTCACAATTTTAGACAAAAAAAAGTGTTATAAAACAAGAATCCAAAGATAAAAGAATATTGAAGTTTAAAAAAATATCAAATTATTCAAATATCTCTCAACAATTGTGTGAGCGGTGAGACTAATGATAATTAATTAATGGTAAAAATACGTTAACCAGTGGTGGAGATACTGAAATACACTGTCGTTAAAAACATTAGATATTCCAGGCCACTGAGTACTGTTTTTTTGGGAACATTTAACTCGAAATGTTATTCTAAGGTTCATGGTACATGATAAGGTACTTTTGATTGATTATAAAAATTATGCTTATATAAAACAAAAAAGTTAGAATTTCCTGCAATCAAGCACACCAAAAGATTGCGATATATAACAATTTCTACCTGTTACAAGTAGGTTATCCTTCGCTGAAAAAAAATTCTACGGCTACATATTTGCCTCTTGTCGCCCGATTTTTTGCCTTCAGGGCACGGCACACTTTACAAATATTCACCGTGGCAATGAAACAGAGGAACCTTGGTCGCAACGCGACAGAAAGCTAATTTAACAGAAAATAGGTATGTAACCAAGGCTCGTACCCCTTGCAGAATGCATTGTGGACTCCATTTAGTCCAATCACGTGTGGGATCGGTATTAAAAATATTGGTACTGTTACATTTCTAATAAAACGGGTGGATAGGGTGTGGTGCCCGTATATATACCAGATATTTTAGTACCGCACCATAACTTTAAGTTGCCCTCTAAAATAACAACATGTTTGTAAAACTGGTAAGTAGTGATTTTTTCTTTCAAAAAAAAGTTGTGCGGAGCTGATTTTGTGAGCTTTACCAGTGCAAGGACTTTACTAGTGATTTGTTTGTGTGCGTATACCGAATAGTGGTGAATATGGAACAGCAAGGATAAATAAGGATATCAACGTTTCGTACTGTCGCGTACTCTTCAGCAACGAATGTAGTGAAGCCTTTTCTTTGAGATAAATATTTCAACTGTCGGCAAAACAAGGCACTACAAATAACTCTTGTGTGATACATTTATTACAAAATCACTATTTTTTTTTATTTTTGCTTTAAATCTAATTTTTAAATATTTTTCGTCTGGACAAATGTAGTATATTTGTCCATCAAAAATAACGACAAAGTGGTTAAGTGAAAAATATAGTGAAACAAGTGATTCAAAAATCAAAAACATTTGAAAAAATTACACCTGAATGAAATTCTTACTTAAAACATTTTCTTTTAATATTTTACCTTTCTAAATAAGATTTTATATTATATTTTACCTTAACTTACATATACCTAATATTTTATGAAATAATTTCATATACTCTGAACTAAATCAGGTTACTACTACAGGTTACTATTAAATATCAACAAAGAGTTTTCATTGTTTTCATGCATTTTCAAAATCTGAATTCATATATCTCAAATTGAACACAATTAATTTTTATGTCTTTTAAAGCACAGTTATACAGATGTCACCATTGTACTTATACTATGGCATTAGTGGTATTTAAAATTTTATAATAAGCAATATGTATACGAGTCTTTTTGAATTTTGCACCATCAATCCAATCAATCAAACCAAAAAAACTATTGGAATTATCAAACTTGAACAGTACTTTAATATTTTTGACGTAAGAAAAATATCTATTCTTCGAAAAGAAAACTAGCTGATAAAATGATGGATTATTGATATAACCTCTATTTAGTGTCTCTGTGGTAGATAGGTAGATATATAATCTACCAACCTTTAAATCATATTCATAAAATGCATTCATTTTGTGAGATCTGAATATGTAGAAAAAAACATGGTAAACAGTCATACATATTATTATAGAGACAGAAACAACAAAATTGTACTTAATTTTAAACATTTGTCTTTTACACGAGTAAAAGAAGCGAGTTTTATAACTTAAAATCCTTAATTAAAATACAACTGGAAATAGATAATTATTTGAAAAATTTATATTGTATGTTGACAATTACGGTAAGAGAGAAAAACTAGTTAATAGAATAAAAAGGAAACTTTTCTACTTTCTGTCTATAGATACGTTAAGAAACATTCTTTTATTACAGGCCGTATTAGCTTGCTCTTTGGCAGCTGCCAATGCAGTATGGAATGGTCCCCTCGCCGGAGGCCAGCCAGCCTCCCTCTACCCCGCTGGAGTCAGCCCACAAGCTTGCCCCAACTTCCCCAACTGTGCCAACCCAGCCGTAGCCGCCAACCCCAACCAGGCAGCTCCCCAACAATGGGGCAACCCACAACCCCAACCCCAATGGAACCAAGGTAACCAGTGGAACCAACAAGGCAACCAACAATGGAACCAAGGAAATCAGTGGAATCCACAAGCCGTCCCACAATACAACAACGATGCCCAACAGAGACTGAACAAAGGAGAATACATTGGAGATGGTGACTACCATGGCGAAGGTCTTGCTGAAGCTCTTGCCCCAGGTAATTTGGCATTCTGTCGTACGCAAAACTAACATCTCAAAGCATCAGTTAGAAGTTGTCATGGTTGTAGTTATAATTTTTTATGAAAATTTGAGTCTCTGTACAATCGAATATAACCTTTATAATGAAAATATTTTGAAGAAGATGTCTCTTCCGATTATACCGAAAGTTGTCACCAACCGTTATTTTAAGTGGAATGATATAATTTTTATTCAATTATTGAATTCATCACGTTATTTCAACGAGACTTTCACAAGACTTTCATTTACCTAACCCTTGTAGCTTTCGAGATAATTATACTATATAAAAAAATTATAACTGTTTCATTGCTTTGTCTCAAATTAGCCATATCGAATGCTATGGATGTCAAAGAAATAATTTTTACACAAGAAATAGTTGAACCTTTAGGCTTTCTAATAATGTCTTACAAGTAGCTTAATTCATACAAGGTATTGAAACATCAAGTGCCAAACTTCAAGCTATCAAAACATTTTTTTTGGAACGGGCTGCATATTTTTACATTTTCAACTGTAGAATTGTATTCTTTGTCTGTACATTACACTTTCCGAAATAACCTATCTTACTTTCTGTAACGTGAATTTTTAACTGTAATTTAAAATTAAGTGAATGAGTCTCAATTTTACCGATATATCTATGACAACTTATCTATCTGTCTGTGTGTTTTCAAAACGTCAAATCAGACTAGCACAATTATAACGGAAAGGAATAAAAATTATTATTCAAACGATGATGTTTACAATTAGGTACCACCAGTAACCGAAAAAGTATGCAGACGATTATTATAAATTTTTTCTAAATTTGGAGAACTAAAGGCAGCCATGGAATTCCAAAGCCAGGTGTAGATAACAAAGATAATCAGATTAATGTGTCTGATCACTATTTTAATGTATATCCTAATTTTCGAAAATACATAAAATGCACGAATTTTCGTTTATTAAAATGCAAGCACTTCTTCCTGGATATGAAATTTTAATAAACAATATTCGTGAAAACATGTTAATACAGATCCATTAACCATGTTTTCTAACTAGCCATTAAAGTTTAGTCATCTTAAGTCGGCATTTTTATTACATATTTTCTAATTCCAATTTCTCACTCATTCTAATCTCAGAATACGTAAAATTATTAGTGAGAGGGGGTGGCATATTATTAAGCAATTTAAGAAGCTAGTACTGAAATCGTGCAATGCATAAACTTATAAAACATTTTTTTTTCAAGGTTACGAAAACCGTGGAGGATGGAGCCCAAGCCAAAACTACGGACCCCCACCTAATGCCCAGCAAGCCCATGGAGTAGGTCAAATCCCCGCTGGAGTTAATGCCCAGGCTTGTCCCAACTACCCATTCTGCAGCTAAGCGGTTACTACAGCCAGCTGACAACATGTTGTCATTTTTTCCCAACCAACTATAAAAATTAATTACCTATCTCAATCAATAGTCTGTGAATAATTAATATAAATAGGAGAATTTTTTAGAGATTTGGCAATTACATGTCTTTTATAAAAGTTATTTGTACATGCTGTATATATAAACAATAAAATCTTCTAAATTTTAAATGTTGTTCTTATAAAATAGTACCTACATATTATAATTGTTAACAAAATAATTCTATGTGAAACTGATAATAACCACAAATACCACAAAAATATAATATTAAAAATCATAATTCTAAAACAATATTTCAAAAAAAAAATTAATCATTATAAAAGATAAATTCACTTCACATTAGTTTCACGGAAATTTACAATAATGTTTATTGTTCCATGGGTATAGCAACGTGCTGTTTCCCAGACCAGTTAGTTTTTTCTTCAACTTCGTTTCTGCAAGCTCATATTTATTTATAATCGTCCTTAAATAAACTCATTTGTTACTTGTTACTAACGCACACACCCGTTTTTCATTGAACCATACTGTAACTGTAACTGATTTTGCACATTCATGCAAATCCACTTTTTACGCGTAAGTACATGTACGCTCTGTACATTCTCTTCTAGTACACCTAAATCCAGTTGCGTTTTTTAGCAAGCTCGATAAAAAAACGCAATTTTGAAACTTGTTTGTTTATTAATTGTTTGCTTTGTTCAGTTCACTGCAAATTGGCGGCGACTTTTACTTTTACCCTTTTAACCTTAGCCTTGAATTGTCTTGGGCGACAACTGAAGGAATTTCTTATGCCGCTGTGACATTTACGGAACATTAATAATTAGCAGTTACATAGTTAGCATGATGCAAGTTTGAAAAACCTCGAGTGTGATTTTTGTCGTATTGTCCATATATGTATGTACAGAGGGTGTGTTTCCTTGAGGCTGCCATACCTTGGAATAGAAACCCCTAGGCCATCAGCAACATTCGCTAGAGGGTTTAATTAGTAGCAGCGTATGCTTTCAATCTTATATTAAATCTAGGGAAAATTGTTACTACTAATTCTACTTCAGAATATCACCAATTTTTTAATCTTCATATAAACTATTTATGTGTAAAAACTGATATGAAATACTTACGGTCCCGTATTCTTGAAATAGTATTTTCTACAAATATAAGTAATTTTAGACATTTAAGAACTGAATAATTCAGATTTTAATAAATAAAAGGAATGTTATCTCATGTCAGCTGCAAATATTCAAAGGTACCAAAGTAAAACGAATATATAGACAGAAAGCGGTCTAACCAACAAATTTTTAGGTATAGAAATCTTTCAAAATACGTATTTTTTAAATTCAACTGTAGATGTAAATATTTTTATAACACAAACTTACAAAGTTCTGTATGTAAGATTGTTCACTTTTGTTTATAAGTACCTAAGTATGTGAAAATAATTGTTAAAATGTGGGGTTAGAATAGCAAAATAATGTGTCTTACAAATGCATTTTAAAATTTATTATATTAGGCGAATTTTTTTCAGCTCGGGTTCTGGTTTCGGTTGACATAAAATTGACAGTGGTTTTACTTTGGTTCTAAATTCATGACGTCATCATGATTGCCAATTGAATGCACTGGTTCTGTGGGGTTGTGCTTCATACACGTTTAAAGCCGGTCCCAGACGATGTGGCAAATGCCTTCCAACGTTGGACACATCGCCATTTGCCACATCGTGTAGACGGGCGCTGGTGAATTGCATGTGTCCAACGTTGGCTACATGCCACATTCGGGCTTCTGTCGGTAAACCTGAACCGCGTCAAAGGAGCTTCCAACGTTGGAAACATGTTGGAAGCATCATTCGGCACACACCCACACGAGCGATTGTGTGTTTGACGCATTCCAGGAGCGCACGTATTTTATTGTTTACTATGTTCTGTGAATCTGCAGTATAAGTACGACACTGACGAACGTTGGCCCCACATGTGATTCCAATGTTGCGACAAAAGTTTACCCCATCGTGTAGCAGATACACTTGCCATACTTTTATGACGAACATTGTGTCCAACGTTGGAGCCGACATTGGAAGCAACATTTGAACCAAAGGTTGGACACATCGTCTGGGACCGGCTTAAATATACAATTTGTTAATTGTAAAGTATATAAACCAAACATTTGAACCGCCACGATTTGGGTAGTTCTAAAATTGACAAACCAAATTGTTGCCTGACGTCATGAACTTGCAATAGAATGTGGTTGGTATCAGTTTGGTTGACCTTGAATTAAACCGATGCTGAATAAAATTCGCCTATTATTTGAGGAGAATTTAAATTGTAAAAGTGAAATATCAATACTTTTATTTTTGGTATTACTTTTACTCTACGTGCTTTTTCGAGATTTCTGTATCTAAAAAACACCACAAATTTTATCATTTTACGGTGAGAAATATAGAAATTGCAGTATTAAAGACGCCGTTTTTATACGCAATTTTCAATGAATTCATATTGTTTTTTGAGGCAGTCCATAAAAATTTAAGTTAAAAAATATATCTTCGCTGTGTCAAACATACAAGTTTTCTCCGGAGTGTACAGCAGTTTGGAAACTGAAAAGTCTTTTAGAATAAGAAAAAAAGCATATTTTCAGCAATAGGTGAATAACGGATACAAATGTATCAATGTGGGTTAAAACATAATCTTATCCCAAAGTTGATAGCTATCATTGGGATGTCTATGAAGATGTCAAAAAAAAATTTAAATAATGAAAATTTGCTTTTATTTTTGCTTAATTTATTTGGAAGGATTATTAAAAACTTTATTCTTTCTCATTCGCAGTTTTCTTTTAAATGAAAATTTTCACTCCGATGTTTTGATTCTTTGATGTCATTGTCAACTTAATTTTTTAATTCGGATCTGGAAGTTTTGTTAGTGATTCTGAAAGTGTTCATCTTTCAATGTATGTAGGTATGACACCTTTTAATTTCGTTTTTTGTTATGTTGTTGAACGTTGCTACACAGGTGTATAATGTATTTTTTTCTCCAATCGTCACAAAACTAATCTCTAAGATTGATATTTTCCTTACTGAGAAAAATGGTGTTCAAAAAAGAGCATTATTCACTTTTAATCCTCTAAAGTGATACTTTTAATTCTAATATAACAATATACTATTATGATTGCGACGTAAAATTGTAATCATATAAAGTTTACATACAAAATGGAAGGTGCTCGTAAATAAAACGTACCAATATGTCAACTTTTGTACCTATTGGTTTAAATTCACTTTTTAATACTATAGAATCAATCTTTTCACAAAACTCCTAACATTGTAACGATTACGCTTTTATTTTTTAAATAATGTCATCCTTTTATTATTTTTATGGCACAGAAAAAGTTGGTGGCTCTACTTAAATTATGACTTCTTGACTTCAATGATCATTTACGGAACACAATAAGTATTTATTGTCTTATATGTATTCTGCTGCTATAGTTGACGCAATTACAACATAAATTTGACTATTTTAACATGCAAATTGAAACTTATACTCACTCACACTATATGTTGCAGCGCTTGAGTACGATTCTCGGAAATTTTGATATTTTCATCGGGATAAGTACCACCTTATATTCATTAAAGCACTTTTATTGTATTATATCTCTATTTTTACTTGATTTTAATGTTTAGTTAACTTTCACTTACCGTAGGTAAAAATTATCACGACTTTCCTTAAATATTTTTTTTATTTTCAAACTGTGAAGTATGCCACAAGAAACTGGCACTATGGCGGCCTCTATCCTCTAAAATAAGAAACGTCATAGATGCCTTCAAGTGCATAGAAATGTGTCTCATTAACCGGTACCGGACAAAATTATTTTAAAATTACAGAAAATTTCATCAATGCTACTAAGTGATAACAAACTGAAAATTCAACTGGATTAATAGGTACATTTTTACATATAAACTACTCTAAGGATCATTCAAATTTGAAACTAAAACAAGCCAAGATTTGATTGTAAAATTTATATAAAATTTTGTATATTTTGAAATTGTATATTTTGAAAAGTTTGCAAATACCACTGATATTCTAAAATATATTTTATAGTTTGGTTTCCAGATTTGTCCCTGCTCACCAGTGCCAGTTGTTTAGACCCAATACATTATTAATAATTTTAAAATTCTATACTCGTTTTTATAAGAGCTGTATGTATATAATCAATAAATTGAAATAAGTAAGCCTACGCTTGATTTATTTAACAACCATGGTTAAAATAGCTTTTCTATAATCATTCATTTTTGTAGAGTAACCACATATGTTTTGTGGTAACCACATCACACACCATTTTCTTGAGTAATCCTGAAACAACTGTTCTGTGTCTGTGCATATTCTACCGATTGTTCTGTGGTGGCGTGACGGTTTTGTGCTGTGGTCAGTGTAATCTATGATTTCATTTATCTCTGCTCTGTGATTATAAACTTTTCAATGTTATTATATCTTTATCTATGGTCAATGTTATGTCTATCATATTCCTGTAATTTGTGGTCAATCATAGAAAAAAGAAAAATAAATTAAATGTCAGTCTATCATATGTTATATATGTGTGATTTGAAGATATGGGTAAAACAATAAAAATACGTCTATTTGCAGTAAATGCTGTTTTGAAATCATTACAATATAAGGAAAATGGAATATAAAATGTAAGTTTTGTCTATTGTGCAATATTTAATAATATGTATCCATTATAACCTATACATAATATAATGTATATGTAAAAGTGTATTCATTCCTACATCACGAAAATAAATATATTTAATAAAAGATAAATTAGTAATGTTTGTTTAATTATTACGTAGGTATACATTAAAATATTTTATATTAACAGGTATATATTTGTTTGTTCTTGCCAACTTCATTTATTCAAAAATAACATCTTTGACTATACCTATTTTTTCGGTGAATACGCATTTAACAGGGTTTGAAATTCATTGTGATTAGTTTAATTTAAATCTCATTTATTAGCCAATTAGAAATTTCCAATCAAGTATAACACTATTTTTTTTTTTCAAATATGAATGATTCCCGCTAATTTTACCATGTGAATATCCACCAATAGCATAATTTACAGATTTAAAAATTTGAAGTCGGCGCCACACATCAAAATATAAAATCCCTAAGGTATGTTCACCAACTTTTCGCGCTTATTTGGAAAACCGTTGCTAGCCGGCTCTTCAACGAGGGTGATTGTCTCCGTTACAAATTTCAGTAAAAACTCAAGTAAAACCAAAGAAACCACCAAGATGCCGTCTGCAAATGGTTCATTAGTTCTCAAATACACGAAAGTAGTTCCCGAAGCCTATCCACCAACCAAAGGATCAGTGAAAGCAGCTGGATATGATCTTAAAAGTGCTTACGATATTACTGTACCAGCCAAAGGTAAAGCCCTAGTAGATACTGGGATCAAGATTCAGCTTCCTGGAGGATGCTATGGGAGAATTGCACCCAGGTCTGGTTTAGCTGTGAAAAATTTTATTGATGTTGGAGGTAAATTATTGTTTTATTGTGTATTGTTTCCAAATATCAAAGGTTAATCATATAAATGACGAGAGACATTTCCGTTAAATTAAAATTACTTTTTCCAATATTTCTAAGACTAAATGTACAGAGTGTGCCAATTAACACATCTTTACAAAAAGATTTGAACTAACAATTCTAACTGCAATTTGAAGCTATCCGAGGGACCTAACAACTCCAGTTTCCGGAACTAAAATAAATTTCTTCATTTCCCAGATATTGGCAGCAGGAGTGTTACATGGCACATTGTATAAATATTATATATTCAAAGGAAATTTATATTCACCACAAAATAAAACAATTTCTTCATGTATTAAACGATTGGCTTTTCTTAGCTGGAGTTGTCGATGAAGATTACAGGGGCATTCTAAAAGTCGTATTGTTCAATCATTCTGATGCCGATTTTGAAGTTAAGAGTGGCGACCGCATTGCCCAGTTGATATGTGAAAGGATTTATTATCCAGATATTGAAGAAGTTCAGGTAGGTTTTCTAATTTGAAATAGTTGAAAAGATATCAATATTTTTTTTTCCTGTAGGAATTGACTGATACAGAACGTGGCGAGGGTGGCTTCGGCTCGACTGGAACCAATTAAAGTGATAAATAAGTTACCTGTTTGTATTGTTTAGTGTTTAAGATACCTTTTTCATTTTAGGTTTTTTTTTGCTGCACTGTAAGGTTCTAAACTCCAGTCTTAATCTATAAAGAATGTGTTTTCTCTATTTAAATATTATATATACATTTAAAATACACTGAAGTAGTTACTTAATGTCTACAAAGTTAACTGATAAAATCTTAAGTACCTACATAAGTTTTAAAAATTGTGTTATTCAGTATGCTGTGCTTTAGCTTTTAAGTGTTAAATTTTAAGTTTGTTCTGTGTGTTTTCAAATAAAGTCTAGTTTCAAAGGGTACTTACTAGTTTCTGTGTTTTTGGTGCATAACAAATAGTCCTAAAGAATTTTTTTATGTATGGTAAGTTATGAAATTTAAAGCCTTTTTTATAAAGGATGGGAATCTGGTTAACTTCTCCATTTAGTCATCATTAAGATACACACAATTATTTATTGTTTGTTACAAAAATCGATTTTGTACTAAATGGCCAATAAGTGATAAATATGTAGAATGGAGCATATGAAATTATACCCAATATTTATACTGTAGTATCATGTTTTTTCTGAATGTGGTAGTGGCTATAGTTCCACCACTGGATATTTACCAAAGCTGCAATTTTTTTATTTTATGTCTGTCACATACTAAAACCATCAAATATATGTTAATGTGTTCAGCAATGTTGAAATTAAAAATGTTAAATTGATTTTATAATTTTTGGAGACCTTATAGCCACATAATACGGTGAATTTTCTGTATATATGTACTTAAAAAACACTGTTCAGTTTAAGCTTCTACTACTAACATGTATTAGATTTTATTCACAATTGCTCTTTAATTGATATTTTATTCACTCTTCAGAGCTGTAAAAACCTACACTTCATTCACTAGAAAAATAAAATTGTTATTTCTGACTTCTTTATTTCACTAGTGAAGTCTTATTTCACTGATGAAAATAAAATAGCAACCAGCTTGTCTTGTTATGGCACTCTGTCTCACCGACCATTGAAGGAATTTTCTTTTTGACATTTAAAAAAAATAATGCGATTAACTTGGGCTTTCGTGATTGTGGATATCACATATTACGCTATACTGTTAATAGTGTTTTTAGTACTTTGTAAGTCACAAAACTATAGAAATAGTGTCACTATTTAATTGCATTAAATATGAATATTGAAAAATAAAGATATGTAAATACCTTTCCTCTGAACATCGGGCCTTTTTCATCGTTAAACTTGCAATTATACTAGTCTTGACACTACCTAGACCAAAATGTATATGCAATACATCTCATTTTGATGAGAATTTTGCGAAAAGTATAATTACATTTTACAAACTTGGGAAGACAAGTTTGAATATTTGAAATTTCTGACTTCTGACAATTGACATCATTGACGTTGTTTTGACAGTTAAAATCACCGAGTCGGAAAAATGGCCGACGAAGTGCAGCTTGCCCAAAATGCACAAGCCGGTGGTGATACAATTTTTGGAAAAATTTTGAGAAAAGAAATACCTTGTAACTTTATTTACGAGGATAATTTGGTAAGAAGTATTTTTTTATTTCTTTTTAGCTGAAATATGTAGTTCGCAACCGTGATTTTTAAATATCCTACACTAATTTCAAAAACTTTTCAGTGTGTAGCTTTCGACGACATAAACCCGCAAGCTCCGGTACATTTCTTGGTGATTCCTCGCAAATTTATTCCCCAGCTGTCAAAGGCTGAAGACACTGATGCAGCACTTCTCGGCCACCTTCTGATTGTAGCTCGAAAGATTGCCCAGAAAAGGAACCTGAAGAATGGTTTTAGAATTGTAATTAACGACGGCCCTATTGGAGCGCAGTCAGTTTACCATCTACACATTCATGTCTTATCTGGAAGACAACTGCAATGGCCACCTGGCTAAAGTGATACGTTTTGTATTTCGTTTTTAGTACATTACACTTTTTTTTTGCAAATTAATACACCTTGACTGGTTCACCCTGTATTTGCTTTATTGAAGGTAATAAAAAGGTATTGAGTAAATATACTGGTTGTATAATTGCAAGTTTTCTAAGCCCAATGGCTGTAAATATGTAATATTTTTTTAAAAAGATTTTTCATTTTATAACTTGGTGGAGATGAACGCAAGAAAAGAAGTCAGGTTTATATTGCATAATAAAAAAAAATCCACTAATGGTAAATTAACGGTTATATATTTTTGAAAATTAAAATACATTCATTTTGGTAATTGCCTCATAAAAACTATATCTATACAAGTAATCAAAATAATGTATATAGTACAAATATGAGCTTAACATGTATTGATGGTCACTTACAGGCTAAGAAACTCATAACAAATGCATGTAACCAAACTGCAACCGCTTTTAAAAAAAAATGTGCACGACACAAATCCTAGTAAAAACTGTTACAAACTAACAAACGAAGAAATTTTTATTCGTTTATAACAAAATTGTGGGTAACGTTGCAAATTTTTCTCTACAAAAAAGTATTTCATTACGAAAATTATTCATTCTTTTTACAGAAAAGCTATATAAAATCAGATATAACGGTGGTTTTCATAGTAATTCTTTTTTACTGTTATATAGACAAATATAATATGAAATACATAAAAAACAAATGTTAATTTGTACTGTGTGATTAGCTCAACCTGCAAATCTCATTTAAATCTGTAAAACGTTTGTAACACTGGTCATGGTTACCAGCACATATTTATGAAAAATGTAATAAAAGTAAAGCATATTTACTTGTACATATTAATTATATATATTTTGGGTTCTGTTTAATCTGCCTAGATAGTATTGTGCATAAAATAATAGCTATCTATAGCTTATCTTATTAAATATATTATGTGTATTGCAAAATTTTGGGTAATTATTTACCATAGTGGAAAACCTTAAAATTTATCAAATTCTATCTATCCCCTAGGCTCCACTTTTCTTTTTTGAGGATGCTGAACATAGATTTGAAATAATTTTTTATGTAGTTGATTCTTTCTGGAAAAAAATATTCAAAACTGTTACCTGTACACTTGTAACATTAGATTTATAGGAACAAGAAGGTCCGTCTAATTATTGATATTGCCCACAACTTTTGACTGTAGGCCATCAGAAATGCGATTAACACAGCTAAATCTAAGATTCCTGCCAGAAAAAAGACAATTTATTAATTTATTTTATTTTAATATGGCAATAATAGTAAAAAATAATAAATCCTTTGACTTATATGATAGCAAAGCTTATTATGTATAACCAACGCTTGTTAGTCACTATGTCTATATATATTTTTTAAAAGTATGTAGTACAGATCTAACAGTTCCTGAGAAAAAGTTTAAAAAAATTTGCAATAGAATAATATTTGTTTAACATACAAAGTGATGTTAAAAATAGTACCATAAATTTAACTGTGTTGACTAGATCTCAAAATGAGACAAAAAAAGGTCTATATAAACATATAAAATGCTTGGTTTTTGATATATAGGGTATGGAAAATTAGTTCATAATGGTGGTTATTTAGTTAATATAGCCTGGACTTGTAGAGATAAATTAATTTAATTTGGTACAATCCCATAGCATTTTGATAATTTAAAATTGAACGCCATTTGTCCAGAGGCAGGTAAAATAAGGGAAGTAGTGCTAATGCCCCTAAACTTTTTTGTGTATTTTTTTATAATTTTGTAAAAAAATTGAAAACAAAGATTTCTATATAAAAAAGGTACTCTTGTTGAAATTCAATGTCGACAACATTTTTAGAGGAAAATGGATTTTAATACCTACCGCATGCTGTTTCATTAAAAAATTTAAAGTTTCTGGAAAAATTAAACAAAAATAATTGTTTCTCAATTATTTCACAGGAGGCCGCTTTATATGATAATACAGATTTTTATTGACACTTAGCATGTGCCAAGATATTTGAATCCGTTTTACTCGAACTGTTGCCGACATCTAATTTCAACGAGAGTATTTTTTTATGTAAAAATCTATATAGTTTTCATATTTGCTATTCGGTAATTAAATTTATGATAATATTTTTAGAAACAGCTTGTATATTTTTCTTCAATATGTCATTTCTATTTAGTGAAAGGTGTGACGATGTATGTGGAATTTCCCCCTCTCTCTTGTATCTTTTATTATACGCAGTAGATCAATTAAAATTGCTTATGTCAAATCGAAATACCTACTTTTATATTCGTTTCATTATGTTCATGTGTTCACACATCAAACAGCAAATACTTGTACATGAAATAAAAAAAACAACTTGAACTTATTTTTATGACTAATAGAATATGCAATGTAAAAAATCAATGGTGCAAGAATTACCAAACTTTAATGAAGAAGTAATTGAGGAGTTTGTTTCAGATAAAAGCAGAAGAATGGACTTTCACTATAAAAATTAGTATTGACCATTTCCCTATATTTCAATGCTGCTTAAAGTAAAACTACCCAATTATACTGGGCACTGCTTTTAATATCTGTAAGGTCACTTATAGACATGTTCTTATACTAATTTATATCACTGCTCTTCAGAAAAACATAAATTTGTGATTCACACCACAATTATTGTACTGGCTGATTGAATATGAATATATATTTTGATCTTCAATGTGGTCACATTAAAATAATATAATTTCCAAACTAAAAAAAAATATCAAAAATGAAAAAATACGTTAGGAATTATAAGGAAATGAACACACAAGATTTTGCAAGGATGTATTCAAAAATTGTTTGCAAATGTTTCCCACATTAAAATAAGAAAAACGTTTATATGACTATGTATCTGAAAATGCTTTGTTTTCATATACACAGTGTTGAAAGTTTATATTATTAACATTTATTTTGTATTAACATTTTCCCAGTTTTCTCAAAAACAGTTATTTAAAATTTCATGCTATTTGGCAAATTAGTTTATCTACTCCTATTAATTTATATATTAATTATTCAACTGCTTTTGAGCAATTAATAGTATCAATAAACAAATAGCGTGAGTTTTTATAGTGACTCACGCTGGGCTTCTACAATGATAATTCGGTATGTAAATAGTGTACGCAGTAAATTCTTGGAAATGTTTAAGCCGATAAATACGTTCCATTGGTGTAAAATGGAAATAATTTTTAACAAGTAGAAAGGAATGAATAATTAAAAGATTTTAAAATTATTGTCAACGCCTCTCAGAAGACGGTACTTGTCAATTATTATCATTTAGGGGACTAATGTCATTTGATATTTTAACAATATAATTTTCACGTTTTCAAATCAATTTTCTTTCTCGATACTTATAGCTTAGTATTTATTGTTATAGTCATAGATAAAGTATAGTATTCAACTTGCGGTAATGGTCATAACTCACTTGATGAATGAATGAACTTCAACTGCGTGAGTTATGACCTGCATTACCGCTCGTTAAATAATATACTATTATTAGAACCTATGATTACATTTTAATTATCTGTTAATATGAGAATTATTAAATAGTTGTAGGCAAATTTTAATATTTTCTAAAACTTATTTTCATAGTGAGTATTCAGTAATAGTAATTGATGCTAATTAAAGTCAATATGGTAAATTAAACAAAACAAGACAGTCAATTTAGTTCCAAATTGTCAAAATTTGCAACTTTGCTTGCATCTGATTACAGCACCGCTAAGTGCCCCAAATAAAAAAAAATTGTTATAGTACTAAAAACATTATAGATAATGAATTAAAAACAATACTTTAACGTAACATTCCTTTGTTAATATTAACTTCAAAAATAATTAGACCTTATTTTTTTTTGAGTTCTATTATTAATATAATTCAGTTTTAGAGGCAGGCAGGTTAGAGAGGTTTTTAACAATTATATAAATTTGTGTCTGTTTGTTTTTCAAAATTATAGTAAGTATAAAGCCTCCTTCAGAGAACAACGTATTGTTTCTGGCAACATCCACACCACCAGATTATTTTCTATGAAATAAAGATTTTATAAAGTCGGTTTGGTTTTTCGTGGTTATGTTATGTACAACTGTTGAGTTGCTGGATAGTTAAAATTGGAAATTTCGAAGTTCACCCGACAACAGCAAAAATAGGGGAATACAATTAATTTAATTGGCTAAAAATCACGTGACTTCGTATTGCTGGCAACACTACATCGTTTTCTGGAGGTAGCTCTATGCTTGAGTGATAAATATAAAGAGGAGCAACCGTATACAAATAAGCGTGTCCTTGCTGCGGCCACGTATGTGAGGAACTACGATTGTTTTTGTCCACAATTTTTTCTGCTAGTGTTTAGTACGATTATCATTTGAAATTGAAAATTTAAAATAACTAATATTTTTGTTTAGTCTATCGTCATTTCCAAAGCCTCTATATACACATTTATATCACAAAGTATCCATTTTCAAAGAATATTATACACACACACACACACACAGAATTGAAACACACCCCGCAGCAGTTCAAGCAAGATAAAAACAGTCAGTGCCTCATATATGTCGGCCCCAGCAGAGAATATGCATATTTGTATATGCTTGTCTCTTTTTATTTATCATTCAATATTATTATGCATGTTTTGTAAAGTTTTTTAAAGTTTCTTTTGTTTCTTTTAAGTTTGTAACTATATTAGTTACTATGTTTTTATTATCGTTTTCCCTGAGAAATACTTAACAGGCATAGCCTAAATAATTTTTGTTTATTTTTTAATGCCTTTTTATCGGAAGACCCCTGTTAAATTTTATATGCTACAGAATGATTATCAAAACTATAATCGTAAGATTACTATATCAGGCAAATATAATAATAATAATATCTCTACCCCTCATTCTAATCACAGGTATTAGCCCAGAAGTCGGAGACTTCTGCAGCAGAGAGGGCGGCATATTATTATTAAGCAGGCCACATTTGTGCCCAGGAACGACTTACGTTGGTAGGCCCTAACCACTATTCAGTGCAAAAATGAGAAACCTGGAAAATCTCATTAATTAGGGGGGTAGTCAAATGTCAACCGGTATCAATCTCTCACATTGACCCCAGCCAATATTCTTCCACCCTACCATACCCGCAGAGAGGGTGCCAATCCTCTCTACGAATATAGCTTACATATGGTCTACCAGCAGCGAGGCACAAACTCACACCAATCTAGTCATCTCGATTCAAGTACAGACGCCTTAAACCGTGCGACCACTGACCGACCGACAATATATAAAACTTGTTATCGATGATCGTTATATAAAAATCGGAGGCATCTAATATGACATGAACTGACATTTGCCAAGACAGACAACTTTTATTTCAGAGAAAAAAAGATAATCGACCAGGGACTTTCAACTGCTGACTAAAGACAGTAGTTGGTAGAGAGAAATTTGGAGGAAGATAATATTTTCGCTTGTATAAAAAAGGCTTTCAAGATAAGCTTAGTGATGAGAAATACTAGTCTGCCTATGGATATTATTTATCTATTGTTCATTAATGGTAAAATTCTGAACCTGGTAATGAAAATTCCATTTCAGACATGCACTCTCAATCTGATGAAATTGTTACTAACGAAATGTTATTTTTTTCCTATATTTTCTTAAAAATATAGCATACCCCATTTTTTAATAACCATTTTTGTGAAAAATATAAAAGTAGTAGTAATGAATTATTATTGTGATTGTTCATTTATTAGAAGGGTTGTGTAATGTAAAATATCTTGGAGTTGATTGTTATTTAAAATGGAAAACCCACATTGATTATTTAAACAAAAAACTAAGAGCACTATTCCTTAAATTTTCCATGTTGCGGGAGGTATTTAACAGGAAAAATTTATTTATTGTATATAATTCTTTAGTTGAATCTGTTTTAAGATATTGTAATGTAATATGGGATGGTGTTTATGAAAAACTCTTCATAATTTAAATGTATCACAAAAAACTATTTTAAAAATAATTTTAAAGGTTGGTCGCCTTCATTCTACTAATGCATTATTCAAAGAAACTGGTGTATTTTATATTAATTATTTGCTTATCAGTGTTTACTATGGGTGTTTAAAAATCCTTCATGCCTTTGTAAAGTAAGTCATATGTATAATACTAGAATAAAAAAGGATCAAACAATGATTATTCCCTTTTGTAAGAAGTCTCACACAGTGATTTGTTTTTTATTATGGTCCAAAATTGTTTAACATTTTACCTTTAAATATAAAGAAATTACCTAAGAACTTAAATAAAGTAAAAAAGGACTTAAAAAAATTTATTGAAGAACAGTTTGACAACTTTTGCTACATTTTTCGATTTTATGTATAGATAACTGTACTTGCTCCTACTCGATTTTGTTTTGAATATTAATTTACTGAACTTTACTCTTATTACTGAATAAATTGTGTATAATTATGTATAAATTGTATCTTCTCTTCTTTACTCATTACCTTATTACTGAATAAGTTGTGTATTTAATAATGTATGTAATTATGTTGATTTATTCAATGATTCTTTAACAAAATATAAAAATGAAATAAAAAAAAAATCTTCAGAACTCTCAACACTGATCGCCGTAACTGAATTTGTATGTGCGTAAATTTTGTTTGTCATTTACTCTCACTTTATCTTATTGTTAAGTGTATTAGTGTATTAGCAAAATTGTTTAACTTGTATGTATTTGTTTGCTCTTTAGTTTTTAATTTATCTTGTAATTGGGTTCATCCTGTTTAGACAACCATTATTATTATTATTAAGTATGATAAATTGTAGAATTTAAACAGGTATGTGTTACGGTACTCTCGATGTACCTTATAGGTTTGTTCCAACAACAGCAAGAATCGATTCTGGACCGTTCAGGACTAGTCAACCAGTTCAGTTGTTAATGTACTCTCGGCGAATGCGACGTAAGACGGTGTTGGTCAAACATTTCTGACAGTTTTGAACCAGTTCTCAACGGCTGTTGGAAAATACCTTATGTATCTGAATATAGTTTATCGTTTTAATTTTTGATGTAGGTTTGGTATTTATGAGCCGCAACTCATTGTTTAGGTGTCTCATAAATAAAATAACTAATATTTGGATATTTTGTTAAATCGTTATTTTGATCTTTATATGTCTATGTATTGCAATTGTAAATTAGTGTAAACTGAATAGTCAACACCCTGTACATCAGAAACGAAACATTTTCGTAACAACTTTTCTCATTTCAATGTCGGCAAGAACAAAAAAGAAATTAACATGCATATTTAAAACGCCCTGTATATTATAATCTTACTATTTGTAGTTTATCGATGAATCCCGCAAAACGGTAATGAAATACTTATTTTTGAATCTGTCACCCTGTGAACATTTAATACCACGTTCGTGTATTGCGTCACTTTAAATCTGCATATTTATCGAGGTGGGTTCTAATTTAAATCTCTATGTTAAGAAATATAAAATTTCATGAGTTTTGAGGACCAGCCCCAAATAACAAAATATATGTTAGGTACGTCATTAAACCGTGGCAGTAAATCAGCGACGACATCCGGAAAAATTTGCAACGCCGCCGAAACATACACCCTAAACTCGGCAAATATAAAATGAATCTATAATTTAATATAAATCCTTTGTAAAGCTAAACGTAACTATAAATAAAGAAATTTTTCAGGCATATCACTTATCAAAAAACTTGATGCAAACACTTGTGTCACGTAACAATCAATAAAACAAAACGTAATCATTTATAAAATTTCAAAAATGACGATAAATCAAAATAACTAGTACGTATAGTAGATACATACAGTAACCAAACGAATCACGTGTTCTCGCCAAGGAACATCGTCAAAAATATTCTTGTTCCTTACGACATTGAACTACACGGTAATCGAGGTGATCCCATCTGCGTCAATACGCGGTCCAACCATTGCAGGGGGCCGTTTAGGTGTAGTTCGATCCAGCACGGTGTCGACGTTACTGTTTGTCTCCTATGGAAGTACAATTAATTATACATACAAGGGGGCCAATTTTGAAGCATTTGGAGGGATTTTTCGTATTTCTCTAGGGACTAGACTAAAGATAGGTGTGTCACAGGCTCGATTTCTAATAAAAAATTAAAGGACAAAAACTGCATCTTCATATGTATATTTTCATTTTTTCAGGGAGTGTACCGAATTTTTACCAGAAACATTTCTGATATTATTAGTTTTCCCAGATATACCTGATATAGGTTTCAGTGTGAGAAAATGTAAGCTCTATTTGTTTCTATTTTTCAACTACTCATCATTCAATATTTTTGTTGAAATCTCATGTCAAAAATTATACAATGAGGGCCAATATATTTTTATTTAAAATTTTAGGGAATACAATATATTCTAGCAACATGAGGTGATGTCCTTGATATAGCTATGTGCACTAGATTTGTAGGAATAAGAGGGTCACACAAATTGTTGATATTACTCACAATTTCTGACGTTTGTAAGCCATCTGAAATGTCAGGGATTGCGATTGATATCCCCAGAGTTCGAAACATATGCCAGAAAAAAAAAGGTAATTTGTAAGTTACACTATTCTAATAGGGTAGTAAAGGTAATAAACTATAATAACAATTGCTTCATTTATTTGATCTGAAGGCATTAATCTCAATGTCTTGTTGATTCTGACGACATCGTAACTCTGGACGGCCTAAAATTTGTAGTCAAAACTGAAAACTGCTTTGACTGATATGATAGCGAAGCTTATAAAATCAATGCTAGGTATACTCCATATAATTTTTCTGATTCTTCAGACTGACATTTTTTTATTTTAAAAACCACATTTTACCACCACAGATTGCTTAATAAAATCTATGATTCCTTTGCAGGAACACATTTATTTTAGAAACACACTATACTTAATTATATGCAATTTTTAGCTAAATTGTACTTTATTTTGATTAAACTTAAATTTCTATATCAAAACGAATAGACACAAAAAGATCAATACATTTTTACTATATTTTCTTTTTTTTAATTTTATGCTGAATGTTAAATATTTTTCAATTAAAAAAATTAACATTGTAATTTTTTTCTTTTTCACTGTCATTTAACGAATCATATAATCATCAATTAATTACAAACATACATTTTCGAAAAAATGGAGCATCGTCTGCTAAATCACGTCACCTTTGTAATACTTGTCTGTCAAATCACCTGATTTTCAATCTAGCATTCTGATGTGTGCTGTAGAGTGGCGACTCCAATGTTAATATTTGGAAACATACAGATCAGGCCATAAATGTCAGAATTTGACATTTGATATTGACACTGTAGTAACTTATCTTTTAATAGAACTTACTTATTTAATATGTATGTATTTTTATCTACTATTTTAATAAAACATTCAAATATGCGGCACTAATACCATTCCAATACTTCACATAAAGCTTTTGTGTAAATATTTTACATTTTTCATAAAACTGGGTACATTATGTTTTAATAATGAATTGCTACTCCTATATTTTCACCATAAAAACACAATACTTATTATTTTAGGTTGTATCAATTTATAAATGATTAGTAAACAGAAACGTACACCTTAACAGATATTTGATATTTGTCATAATTTCTGTGAAACGTCAAATTATTGATGAAAACAATTGATGAGTATGTCCGACTATGTCATTTGTGCTGTAATATGCAGCCACGCACGATGAGTCACTGCATACAGGTAATGGAACAGACTAGAAAAAGCACGGCTGCTGTGATTTAACCTACGATGGATGGAGCTTACGAAATATCTAGATATGCAGCAGCAAAGCAAATAATAATGGAGAGTACGGCAACCAGCAACACAACTATGGCAGATGAAAGACTAAATGGTATATCTCGTTATCGGACAAGATTTTATAATTAGAGTGCCACGAAAACATTCGAAGATTATTATTAATAAAAATGTAAAAAAAGACCGGATAGTAGTTGTTCTAAACCATCTCGGACAATGGTTAATATAAATGTCGATTTTTTAGCGGAAAAGAAGGTTTTGTCTCATTTTTTAAACATCCAGCTAGAATTTCAAAATAATTCTTTTGTTGTCTTTTAGGCCTCTCTGAACACATGGTTAAAATTTTTGTACTCAATGGTAGTTAACTAAGTTCTTGAAAATATTTATTGGGTAAATGTCACGTATGAAACATTATACAGGAAATTTTTTGTAGGTTTCTAAATATTTAAAAATATAAAATGTGATTCTATGCACAAAATTACAATAAAAAACTTTCACAAATAAAGAAGCTAACCAAAAATAAAAACACACTGTATCTATTAAACAAATTGAGATATCGAGGCGCAGTTTTCATCAGTTAATTTTTTCTATAAAATCAAACCCATAGGAAAATACGAAAAATGTCGAAATTGGCCACAAGTCACATGGTATATTACTAAAACATTTACCTGTACTCTGCGCCCCACCCTTTCACGAAGGACATCCTTATCGTACACATCCTCGTCAACTGGTACACAGCCTCAAACCCTTGACTTACAGACTGCGACAATAGAGCTGCGAATTCTTGGTTATTGAATATTTTTAAATTGCAACCTGTTGTGATAAAGAAATAAAACGATAGTTACAAACGGTTGCAAAATTGAAATATTTTTTGGGGCCATTATCAATAACAAAAAAAAATGTCAATAAAAAAATGTAAAAAATAATAATTTAAACCCTTACCTGGGGGTATTTTACAAACGGTAGCAGGATGCCAGCCATATCTTTGATTGCAGTTGGGGGATTGGACGAAAATGCTCGAGTCACTCAAACATTCCGCAAACACTTCGCCACCTGAATAATGCAGAGTAAAATTTACAAACTTATAAAACATATGTAGTATTAAATAATATTACCTATATAATACAGTCTTACTCCCTTTCCTATGTGTCTTCTTGTTTGTTCCACTACTTGGTTACGGTTCACATTCGACAGCAGTCCCAAACAAAACCTTAAAATATAAATTAATTCAAAACAATTTAATATGCAACAAGTGGAAAAAATAAGTAATTAGAACTATTAATTTACATTGAGAAAGTTAGGCTAACATTAAATGTACAATTTGTCCAATTTTCATTAAAACATAATATAATCTCACAGAAAATAGACTAAATATGGTGTCGATTTGAACGTTTATGTTTGTCATGATCACAAAACGCTGTAGTAGTATGAGATTAGTGCAATAAAAATTTTATAGCATTAGTGCAATAAGGAACCAATTTTTTTCTCTAAATATAATTCAATAATGTTTTGTTTTTTGCATGAATGTAGAAAAACACTTTTATACAACCACTGTATATATTTCTCATTAATTGACGAACAGACAGAGCATATTTAATGCAAAACTCAATAAAGCCATTGCAAGTTTTAAATTAAAGACGTTATCATGTTCATTTTTCCAAATGAACCAACTCTAAAAGAATTTTAAAAGTTAAACTTGGCTTGATTTCGATAAAAATCAGATAAATCCATAAATGAAAAATAAAAATAAATAAATAATAGCATTATTGAAGTCGTTCGTAAGCAGAAATCTTTTAAGGAAGTTTTCTCGAAAACAGTAGGAATTATCAAGTTCTACCAAGTTTGCCTTTTTTATGTAGAAATGACGTTATTTATGTTCAACCGAATCAGAATGTTTCGTCAACAAAAATTAGAGAGAAATTCATCATCAGACATGTTGCTAGTGAAGCGCCTATGATCGAACCAGATTTAATACATAAATTATAATTCATTTTCTTAAAAAATGTTTCCGTACCACATTTGGTGATAATCAGTTGACCAGTGCTTGAGTTCTTACAAAAAAAATAAATTCAACTTTGACACCCTGTATCTTTTCCCACAGCAACATTTTATTAAGACTAGTGCTGGCAAAAACCGGAAAAAAGTGAAACCAATTAACCGGGTTCCGTAAAAACCGATTTCAGATAAAACCGGTTACCCGAATAGTGGTGAAAACCGGATAATCAAAACCAGTTATTCGAATATTCGGTTAACTGAATAACCGGTTATTCAAATAATCGGTTAACTGAATAACCGGTTAGATTGACAGATGGGGTAAACATTTTTTTTTGAAGATTTGGCTACTTAGGTAATTCGATACAGTTTTCAACGAAAATATTTTCAACGCTATACGACTTCCTGTTATACCAGAAGTAGGTACCAACTTTTTTATTTTAAATGAAACGTCCTGTAATTTCTGCATTATTGAATTCTATAGTAAACTTTAGTGTTACTTTATAATTACATAACATTTCTCATTTGGCATATATTCATATTATCAAATATATCATAGTTAACTTTAAAAATTCATATTTCAGAAACAGTGAAAGTGGGAATTTTTATTTTTAGGTCAAGCACGTTTGAATTTCCTCAAGTTTGTCAATTAATTTTGAGGACCTTGTACATGACAGGATAAATATGAATACATCAAAACGAAGCATAACACCTAATAAAAATAAAGATCACCTTTTTTTATTGTTTCTAAAATATGAATTTTTAAAATTAGCTATGCCATTTTACAAAAAAAAATCGAAATACCTCCGAAACAGTTCATTTTAGATGATAAATGTCATATAAAGTGACACTAAAATTCACTATAGAATTCAAAAATGCAAAAATATACAGGGCGTTCTATTTAAAAAAATTGGTACCTACTACCGGATATACCACTTCTATACTTCCGGTATAACCGGAAGTGGTATAGCGTTGAAAAATGAAAATATTTTCATTGAAAAGTTGGTACTGAATTACCCAAGGAATGAAATTTTCAGAAAAAAATGTTTACGCTATCTGTCAATCCTTCTGGTTGCATGAATAACCCTGTACATTCTCTACTCGAGTACATCTACTATGTGGAATGATGACGAGGAACGAGGAGTGGAGAAAAACGAGAAACGAGATTTCTTTTTTTATAGAAAGAAACCACCAAATAATCGATTATCCGATTATTCGGATGTTTGATTCGAATGAACAGATTTACACTCAGATTATTGAATAATCGGTTATTCCAAATTGTCTGAAACCGATTAACCGAACTATCCAAAAAACCGATTTCAGTTGTCAGCACTAAAATCGGTTATTTGAAGAATCGAATAACCGGTTTTCGGGTTTTGTAAAAAACCGAATTATCCCGAAACCGATTAACCAAACTATCCAAAAAACCGATTTCGGTTGCCAGCAGTAACTAAGACATATTTAGATTTATTTATCTTTATATTTTGTCCCAAAGATGTCGTTCCTGTCTTATGGCGTATTATTAATGGTCCACCCTGTATAATATACATACATTATGACACTGTTTTCTTTACAAAACTTTAACCTGCTTGTATAAAGTTACAGCAGATAGTGACAATCAATAGTGAATGTTTAGCACATTGGATGCAATCAGTTACACAGGCTTTTTCGGAACACTTTAAAGGATATCAGCCTGAGTCAGACGTTGATATAATCCGTCAACTTCAGAAAACGACATCTAATATATCTGCAACCTTGAAGGTTTCAATGGTGGATCTGCCCCCGCAGAGCCCAGCCCGAGAACAATAGAGACAGGTCAAAGATTTCTAACCAAAGCTCAGAAAGTGCATAGTAATTCTATGACTGGCAGCGATCAGTTACCTAGGTCACGCCAGAAAATTGATTCCACCACACCAAATTTTAGCTGGAGATCCCAAAAATTAAACTCTCATCTTTATCATAAATCAACATATATCCCAAGAACTATTGAATTAAAACTATATACAGGGTGTTCCTGAAATAAGTACAATTTCAATATTTTATGTTTCTTTGAATCGATAATTTTCTCCATCTTGAAATTATGACATTTTATACTACAAGTTTATTAAATCAAATCGAAATTTTCTTAAATATTAATATGAGTAAATTTAACGAAACTATGAAAAATGTAAAACTTGAGACCTTCAAGGATATCAGAGATTTACAACTTACCTTTCTGAATTGCTGGGGTCTGTAAAACCGTCAACAGTAATGGAAGGTTGGCTGGCGTGAAAAGTCTCGCCAACTCTCGTGTTTAACTCGTAGTAACTAATGCTGCACCAGAAGGCGGGTTCGCAGTATAATACTGGTTGGGCGTCCACCGGAGGACTGGGTGTTATTCGTGACAAACCTATTTAAAATACAAACGTATTTATTGTCTATTAATATTCATAAAAATATATTTAATGCAACTTTTCTACTACTACGTAATACAAATCTTACTCATGTTATCGTTAGGGTCAATGGGGTCTCCGTCTTCTGACATATATCCGGGGGGAGGTGTCTCTGTAGGTGGAACCGCACTATGCGGAGATTCCATATTTGTCGAAGTACCATTGGGACATATTCCTACAGCTTCCATGAAACCAGCTGAATGTGAAAGTAAACTGAAATGTTTCCATTTAAGTAAGGACAGATAAATTTGCAATATTCTATAGGTATAATATTCATATAGGGTTAATGTATGACTAAGTACAAAAATGTGAAGAATAGAGAAAAATAAGAATTAACTTAATAGCTCATAAAAATTTCCGAACTTATTTATAAAGCGAAAAAAAAAATTATAACCATATTAAATCCCTATTTATCGACGGCTGGCCGCCTGTCAGCTGCAAGATTAAATTCCGCATAAGTCAAAGGTAGCGACAGTGTTTAAGCTCCTTTTAATGATAAAATTTAATTTAGAAAATGTAGATGATTATTTAATGACTTACTGAAAAACACAATATGGTAGCACAAGAAGGTAGCATCTACCTTACTGATATTTATTTCCAGGACTGATATTTGAAGAATATTGAATAATTTTCAGTTTTCTTACTTGTTTACATTAAAACTTATGATTGCAAAGTTTTTTGTACTTGCTGAGACCTCTCCTCTCCTCGTTATTATTGTTTATATTGAGGTACCCGACCGCCACAACCATCCATTCCATTGGGAAAACTACAAAGTGTAACAAAAACACACACGCAAATGTACACAAATACATAAAAACACTGCCACACGTTTACTACCAAGACACTACAGCAGTTGTTAAATGTGGTTTAAAGAGGATTGGCCATAGTACCTTGTCTATTTGGAAAATGTCTTGGTATTACGTTGCCACACGATAATATGCACTTGTCGCACTTCTCATAAATCAACATCATATCCGTCATCTTGGCATACACAAAAAATACGCGAAATATTAAACATGTGAAAAGAAACTACTAAAAAATTATTTCAAACTAAACACCATTTGCAATATTTTGTCTTTGACAGAATCTGATGCAGTCGTTATCTGTACGCCATTAGCGCAAGGCATGCTGGCTATAAACTTTTAAACTTCTTGTGTTGTAAATACTGTTAATAGTAATAAAAGCAATAGTATTAACAATAATAACATAACTTCCTGAAACATTTACAGTGTTTTGTAAAAACTTTTTCTTAGACCAGTGTTCTTTGACAAAGAGACATTTGATGTTTGCAACCAGTAATGCAAAATTTGTTGTAACAATTGGCCTATATGTTTACGTTGTGGTTCAGTTTTTAGTGACTAATATTTAGTATTTAAACGTTTTATAGTAATTAAAATAAAGAAATTTATGTGAAGTACTTTTTGTTTTTTCTAGAATCGACTGCAAATACAACGGAACTCCGGTATTCAAACATGATTTTATAATTAAAGATTGAAGAAATTTCGATTTTCTTAGAATAAATGGGTATTTTATTTAATGCAGTTTTTGCAGTTTGCAACGAAAAAATAATGCAAAATACTGCAGCTAATCAGAGTAACTGTTATCTATTAGGTAGGTATTATTATTTATTAATTAAAGTTTCTACATTTGACAATGCTGTAAAAAACCATCGCAGGGTAGTTCACAGATCTAAGCCATCTCTGATGATGATTGTCTGGCACCGATTTTCCAAGGAAAAAGAGGGTTTTGTCACATTCTTTAAACATTGAGCTAGAATTACAAAATAAATTTTGTATTGTCTCTTAGACCTCCGTGAGCACATGGTTAAAATTTTTGTACTTAGTGATAGTTAACTTTGTATAAGGTTATATATACAGGGTATTTCAAAAAAGAAAACTCCAATTGCTATTCTATGTGGAACGTCAAAAAATATTTTACAACATTTTTGCTGGCTGTTCTGTAATGGTATAGAGTGCTTGGAGATCAATCTCAGAAAATTAATTTGAATCGCCAATACAAAATACTGAATTGTGTATTTTCCATTGCATAGAATTCCAAAAAACATTAGATTATTTCAGACAATTATAATTTCATTTTCTAACATTTTGAAATGTGGAAATAAAAGATAGTGACAGCATATATAAGATATATATATCATTGACGTTATTCATTGTTTAATAACTATAGATGAAAACAAAAGGTCTCACACAGGTATATCTTTAAATTAACTCATTTGAGAAAATAAATAATAGAAAAACAATGGATAATACTCAAGAATTATTGGATGTCCAGCTCAAGTAACAATGACGATCATTAATTGAAGTACCTATTAAACATCTCTTGGTACCACATCGCTATCTATATGTTAGTTTGTAGCACAAAATTGAAACTATTCTGCAGATGAATCAAATCATACTAAAACATTTCTTTTTGTTTTAACGAAAAATAAGACGGAAGTTTTTAGGTATACCCTGTATATGACTAAAATATAGTTTAGCTCCTGAACTTACCCTAAGGTATTCGTGTTATGGGGGAAAGAAGTATTCTCTGGTACTGAAGTGCTTAAATCTTCCAGAGAATGTGGAAATAAATTATTTTCATCACTTAAGGTATGGCGAGGTACTAAGATTGCAGGTAACGCTAAAAGAAATAATCGTTTCAATGACTGTCTCTGTATTAATACAATATAACTAAATCAAAAATAAAGTACCTGGACTCTCAATCCTGGTATAATGGTATGGATTAACACAGACTTCTTCTTTTTTCAGAGAATATGCAAATTCGCAATTATCCAACGGTCGCAACTCATGATGCGATTGGAGTTCGGGCCACCTCCACAATCGACAATATATTACATGAGGTAATCCTTTACGTTGTTGCTGTATGTTACCCAATTCCGCATTCGGCCTTACTCTAAAATATGAAACATTTTCCAGATGTCATTATTGTACGAAAACAAGCTACTATTGGAAATTTTAAGTAAGTACCTTTCTTTAATTAGGAACTGAGTATAGAGATACAATTGTTTCAATATTTTGTTAGGTTATTTTTTTAATAAATGTTGATCAAATGTGAATCAGAATTTGTTATGAATTTGACTACGCTGGAAAATAAAAAGGGTTCATGTTAAGGTGAATTAGGGAGAAATAGCATGGGTTAAATTGGCCCAGGCCAGGGCATTTTGCAGACATTTAGGGTAGGTCACTAGCCAGACTGAGTGGTGTAAGGGGGGAGCGCAAATCCATAATATGACCTTAAACTTCGTTTATTTAGACGCAGACAATGTGGATATCGCCAAAACGTACCTAGGAATTGTCACACATTTCGTATTGTGATTCTGAGAAGATATTGCTCGCTCAAGTTCCTCTAATGCACCGGATTTCTTCAATTTTTTCACTAAACTTTTAACTGCTTTCTCGCACCATTTGTCATCAGCGTCATTACCTTTTTTCCAACCCAACAAACGTTTAACGACGGGTGGCGTGAAAGACGGTAACATTCCGTTCATCACAAAACTGCACTCACCACATAAATTTTTACTTTTTTCGCGACACGTGTCGTGCGGTTATTAAAAATTGCTGGAAAATTTACGTAAAATTATTGCTATTCAACTGCCATATTGTTCTTTGACAGTCCGACGTTGATTACAAGAGTTTATGGATAAATCACAGACCTAAACATGTGAGTATCTTTCTTTTTTGAGGCCACTCATGTTTCATCTTTCGTCTCGCACATGCATAATGCGTATCTCGTTGCTAGTATCCCACGCATGCGTGTACTGCCAAAAGAATACATACAATTCATTAACGTAGAATGGTGTAGGCATGAGGGGTTTAATAAGTCTAAAAACCAGCAAAAACTGTTTATTTTATTATGAGTGAACGTGATGTATTATAGTACCTACGTATTTATAAACAGGGATATTATCTGTTCCCTGTTTTATAACTTTAGACTATGCTATTTTTCTAATTACATATACATTATACAATTAAATCAATTAGCAGGTACCTATCTTTTCCTATAGTTAACTAGTTACGTACCTATGTAGGCTTTACATAAACATAAAAGCGTGTTTTTTTCATAGAAGTAGTAATTTATATATTAATGCAGATTAAGTATTTAATCGTTATGTTTGTGTTTGGTGTTAATATTCAGGAAAATATGATTTGTAACTAAACAAAAAATAAATTTATATGTAATTATGGCACGCGCAAGCATTAAAAATAATGCCAATTTAGATATTATAAATGTCCTTAGAAATAAACAATTAGGTACCTCCAGGTCACCTTTGAAAAAGTTTGCGTGTTGAAATGTGAGCCTTGAATTAGAAGACCGGAAAAACCATAATATTGCATTGTTGAGTTGCACAGACCAAGGATTAGGTCAGGGCCGGTTGAAGAAATATGGAGGCCCCGGACAAACCACTTTTGTTCTCTTCTTTATAGATATGTAATGATTATGCATTTCATTTTATGTTTACCTACAGGGTGTACTGCTATACTTATTTGAAAATTATATATTGTGATCGATCATCTTGAATGAATAGTTCATATAATATATTTGTCATTAACGTTGATGCGTTTCAGTGATACAAAAGTGTTTAAATTGTTCACTGGAAGACGGTTTATAAACCGGCTAAAAAATGTCAACATTTGTATATTAATAAATAAATATCAACTGTGTCTTAACAATAACGCGCACACAATTTTATTCTCAACGGCAGTGGCGCAGATGCCGCTAGTTTGAGGGGCAAAATTGGAGGAATAATAATATTAAAAGTTAAAATTTTATATATTCTAACGACTTAAAAGGCTTATAAAAAAGGTATACTATAAATGATGCTGCAAGAAACAGCTACTCCGCAGACTGTGTGAACAGCCAAGAACCCTTGTCGGACACACCACTTGTTAGCCCTCATCAGTATGCCATAGGTGAGATAACCAACAATTGAACTGGCTGTTCCTTTATATGTTTGTTCACATATAAACTGAGTACAGGTGAGATATATGTGGTCTGCTTACTTCCTGCTCGGCCTAAGCGGCTCGACTTACAGGAAGCGACCTACATTGCAGCAGGTACTTAACGCAGACCTCTCGCCCTGGGCGACGAGCCATTAAATCTGTAAATGATACTGCAGGAAACAATTACTCGCGGACTAATGCGCCAAAGGTATACTAGTTTAAAATTAATTAGATGCATAATTTTTAAGAAAAATTAACGTAAAACTCTTTGTTCATACAAAACAGTTGAAATAAATTTAGAAATATAACATAAAAAGAAGTGTAATTTGCTTTTTCAAATTTATCAAGTGAACAACAAATGTCAAACTGGACAATAATGAGGCAGTTTTGAATTGTATATTATGTCATGTTCATTTTATGAGTGTCAAAATATTGTCTAATGTTTTTGTTAGTCTATTTTATTAGTACTTCGTCTCTTTTTTGTCATTTAATTTGTGATATCTATGTCTATATAAGCATGTAATGATTTCTGTTTGTAAAGGCCGTATGACACGGTATAAAATTATATATAAAATTTTGCACAGAATTATATAAGCATTTTTTTATTTATTTAGTACTAATAATAATTATTGTTATGATAACCAATAACCAATAAATTAAGCAAACATAGCAAAGATATGGGAAAGATGCACTGGAGATTATAATATTGTTCACATAAAAATGTATTCAGAATTTTATACAAATAGAACATGTTTTAATTTTCAGTATTATATATAGAAAATTGTACATTTTGCTTGTATGAATTATAATATCGAATAAAAAGCTATGTGAAATATTACACCGTGTCATACGGCCGTTTTAGTAATGCAACTGATTATTCGTATAAAATACTATATAAACTTGTCCTGTAATTGGGTGTATGCCCGTTGGACATTTTATCTAAATAAATAAATACAATGGTGGCTCGTGCCTTTTAGACTAGTGAGGCAAGCAGGCTGGGACTGAACTAAATACGAACTACAGAATTAACATTTTTTGGAAACTTTTTTCTTAATCATTATTTATAGGTAGCTAAATTACAAAATACAAATACAGGAGTATATAATACGAATCGGAAACGATAATAAAATTTTAATTACAGTGTACTGAAATTTTAAATATATTAGCGTAAAGAGAGCCAAGAAGCAATATAATGTTACTGAATTTAATAAATTGATTAAATGAATAAAGTAAGTAATAAGTGATCCTTATTCGTTACTCATTACTTTCAAATTTTTACTGAGGCACTGCCTCATCTGCCTCATTGTACTGGCCGCCACTGAATAAATATATAAATAAACATCGAAATTACGAAATTCTTACTTACTTTACCAAATTACTATTCGTAGAATGGCTTTTTTTGCTAGATTAAATGAAACCATTTCATTTTTATTTTATTAAATATATTTTTACACAAATTTTGTAAAGAATTGATAAGTAAAATGACTTATTAATACATCAGCATCCCAAGTCCACCTCTGTTATTTGCGTCACGTCACCAAAATAGCCAAGCCCTAGTAGTAAATTATAATATTTCTGTTTGAATAAAGAACATTGACGAAACAAATTTAGGCAAATCTAAAGAAAAATATTGCAAAATATTATGAATTTTCTTGAAAATGAACAAGACTACGATGCATTTACAGTATTTTTAAATAAAAGTGTGTCAGAAATTTAAAAATGAAACTGCAGTGGCAATACTTGGATGGCTTGGTCTCCTAAACAAATATCCAATCAAGCACCAAGCACTCCCTTCCCCTCCAAGAAAAATATAAATATTCGGTATTCTTTTTACTTAATAACAAGAAAACAGAGAATATTCTAAAACAAAATATAAAATAATAAACCCCAAAAGAACAAAATAAAAAAAATCGTAAAATAAAAACTCAGGTAACATAATAAAAAACTCATATTAAGAACAGAACTATACTATTCTCAGAATTCTCTTCTTCTCGCTTTACTAACAGCAAATTGTTCGACCAGATGGCGAATGTCCATATTAAATGCTGCATCAATAGCCAAAATTTAAAGATCAAGTAGTCTCCGTTGATTTGTAGAATTCCTTATATTTTTTTAATATTGTCACGGATTTCCCAACCCGACTTTTTCTTTTACCAGAGAAACAAACAGTTTTTAACTACTCTGTACACTACTGAATACTAATTACAACTCAACTAAACACTATTTCACTTTGAAACTCCAGTAAATTTCCAACTAAACACTCAAGACTGTAATTCAAGACTAACTAACTGGGCCATTTATTTTTCTTTTATATACCAAACCAATATTCTAGGTATTTTCTAGCATCTCTAGATCCATGTCTCGAACGATTCTCGTCGATTCACAATTTTCCAGTCGCGCCTCGATACACGGCATTACTTGTTTGTTTACCTGAATCGCGTAGGGGCGATCGGGGCAATCTAGCGTTTCGCGATACCGCAGTCGTCGAATTGGGTATGAACGGGGCAAATTCCGTGACAATATCTTTAGTTTACTAATTGATCTCTCACCAGTGGCGACTGTTACCGGTAAAGTTAAAAATAAAGACAGTAACATAATAACCTCATAAAAATCGCTTTTGAGAACACTATATTTCGCAATTATAATATTCACAGTTGCCTATACGCCTAAGCAATGCGTATATTAATAAACATAACAAATAAATAATTATGTGTTTTGTCCCTGGTATAAAGAAATTTCTATTTCTATATTTGCTTATGCATACCTATGCCCGCCACTGCTACAGTAATGGGGCTGCAACTAAATATCCTGTTAGTCATGAGATGAGGGACACACGCATCACAATCATCAAAATCATCAATTTCCGCCTTTCCTGAATACCATATAAACGAATAGTGTACCGTGGACAATAAACTGCGTATGGTCCTTTATAAAGTACAAATTACTAATTTTAATCTTGTAACCACCCCTTTAGTTCTTCAGTGCTATGTGGTAGCACCATAATTCTACTATACCAAGTGATTAAAGTAGACCATTATTATGTTGCACTTTTTCTTGGAGTTATATATTCATTTTTTTTTCTTGTATGATGTTACCAAAAAAATCTGTTATGTTTCTAGCTTCTAATTCCGATCTGCTTCGACATTTTATTATGAACAAATCAATTATTAAATTCAATATCACAACAAGAACAATATAATATTATACAGTTTGTTCACGTCTATATTATAATATACATATACATTATTCGACTGTTTCTTTAAGTGAAGTGATGTACAATCGTTTGAAATAATAATGACAATCTTTAAAATGAATTCTGCGATTTCTCTTGAACTACTGACGTATTTGTAATAAAATCGATTTTCAACTTTTAACATTAATTCTTAGTGAATGCAATTTCTACTCAGAACTTCCAGAAATAAAACTTTATTTAGTAAACTTTTGCCATCATCAAAACATTAATATCGCTGTAACTAGTATACTGGGTAGCGTTTGGCTTGCACAGGCGACGACGAAGAAGACGTTCAGGTTCAATTGCTGACACCGGAGAATTTTTATTTTGTTAGTTCATTCTCCATTCTTTGAAACCAGTGAATTTCATTATTCACTAGTGAATAATGGATGTTCTTATTATTTACGAAATACATATAGAATAATCGTGGACAAAAATGATTATATTAATCAATACAATTTAATCTTTAAAACTAAACTAAAAATGTACCTCATGTTTTCTTTTGGCAAAGCAATCCAAGGATTTCAACTTGAATTACCTAGATCATAGGCGCAACTAGGGGGGTGCTGGAGGGGTGCTAAGAAATCGAAAATAGCACCCCCAAAATAAAAAATAGCAATACTTCCAAATGTGAAGCAAAAAATAGGTTAGTGGATAGAAGACCTTTTTGTTTGTTTGGAAGCCACTTTGAACCTTAAATTGCTTAAATTGCCTTAGATGCTAGTTTTCGTCTATATCTAGGTCCTATCCTCTTCTAAATTATTACTGTATGGGACTTTGTTAGAGTCTTCTTTTAAAGAGAAATGAGAAAATGTAGTATTTAATTCATTAAGCCACACCCGCCAAAGATTGCCGTCTGTAGATTTAGCTCTACTGCTTCATCAGCATCGGAAGGCAATTTGGTCTGACTCACACGTTGAGTCCTCATAAGCCACGAGCTAAGAAAAGCAATCTCCGCGACAATTGTTCCGCTCCGTGAGACGTACCTAACTGAAGAATCATTTGTCACGCCAGCCTCTCAAACACACCTTCATTTACGACATTGGGCTGATTTCATTTAGTACATTTTCCAATACGGGCGGCAAGACATGAACCGCGGCTTCGTTTTCGGGCGAAAGAAGTGAATATGATCCAGAGCGCGCAACTAGTTGCTCTAGTGATTGTGGTCTTTGGTCAAGAGACTTTCTGTGACACCGATGTGCAAAGCGTACTGGTAGGTATTGACGTAAAAAAATATTTTATATTTATTATTTTTTATTTTGCATACAATTTTACAGGATATATTGTTTGATTATGAGATGACTTGATTCATTTTGCTAGTTTTTGTTGAAGGGCGTACAGGGTGCCCCGTTTGCACAGCGTTTATAAATATACCCCGCAATTTCGAATTTTCACAAATATAAACAATGTGAGATACTATTTTCTTGACACCGCAAATTTTTTTATTTCATACAGGTTTGAGATATATAGTACGAAAGCGTAGAAAGGCCACGTTTCTTTTATTTTATTTTTGTTACTTAATTCCGAGTTTGAATACGAAATTTCGAATGTAAAAACGAAATTTCGAGTTTGAACTCGAAATTAAGTAACAAAAAGAAAATTAAGAAACGTGGCCTTCTTAATATTATTTTTTTCAAAATCAAATTTGGTTTATCGAGTGCAGCAAACCAATTATTTTTTCATTTTGAATTCTCTTGAAAATTCTAGGTACCTACACTTATTTCATATAACATACCCAATAGAGATAAATTCAACTATTTCCAAAACGTTGTTAGTTGAAAATCGTCAATGGGATCCTCATTTTCCACTATGTGACGTCAGTAAATTCTTTTTTTATACATTTTTTATTACGTATTAATAATATTGTCTTTTCAAAATTTCTATAATAGTTCTTTAATTAATGTTTATACAGGGTTAACTATTAATTTAGCTTAAAGAAAGTCACCTTAAGAAGCAATACTTGAAATGCAGAAATAGTTCAGATCTCATCTATCGTGGCTAGGTTTACGTGATCCTAATGTTCAAAAGCGAGTTTTTTAAATTTTGAATGATGCCAGGTACCCATGTCTTTTTTTATTGGTAAATTTAGCTAGATCATCAAATAAGAACATACATATGACTTCGTTGATGAGAATTGTAAAAAAATTGATTTATATTTGCTAAATATCTTTACATTAGAGTAAAATTAAGTAGAGTACGTATATTTAATCTTCTCCATAGCTTTATAGTTGGCCGTGATAAAACTAAAACAAAAGACTGACTCGTCAGAAATGCCAAAAAAAAGTTGCAAGGTAATTAGAGGTAAAAGACATAGGTATAGTATATTTAATGTTGAACATTAATTGCTTACGGATTTTCATCAGTATCTAAATCTATTCATTATGGAAATTAGTTCCTCTTCTTATGAAACAACAACAACTTCATTAGTACATAAAATATTAATGCCAATGTTGGCATTCATTTCTCTGTGCTTATTTACAAACTAAGAAAGTATAGGCGCAGTTTCGGATTTTCGTTTTACGCCAAGAACTAGATTTTTTATTTAAATTATTGAATTATTGAAGTTATTCTGCAAATAAAATAGTTGTGATACATATTGACGTGTTTATTCTGAATAAGTTCTGTCAAGATTCAATATGGCGCCGATTTCAACAAAAATCGATTTTTCATATAGGTATCCTTCCATATCAAAGTAGCTCTTTGTATTGTGAAATAATGACGCTAGATAGCAATTTCTAAAATCGCTATATTCGGTCACAATATTTCTGCAACGGCAGCAGATATCATTGATTTATTTGGTTTATCTTAATGGTCATGAAAAGGCGATTTTTTTTAGCCATCCTATATATTTTACGGTTTCCTAGATGAAAAACGGAGCACCCTGTATAAAGTTGCGACAAGAATACAGACTACTGAATAATTCTTTATATTTTCATCAACATATTTAAGAAATTGTCACTGAGAATAATAAAACTATATACTTACTGCACTAAATGTTTGCACTATATATTGCACTAAATTTACAAAAAATGATTGTTTTTAACGCGACAAACTATCGAAAATTAAGTTGACAATGAAAACAATTGCGTAACATTAGTCGTGACGTAAGTCGTCGGAATTCTTGCCGCAACTATAGCAACTGTTCTTTAACCATTCTAATTACATTTTTAGAAACATCTATAAGTTTTTTAAATCGACAAATTTTGATTCACAGCAGAAGTGTTAAGTATACAGGGCGGTTCGTAAGTAATGGCCCATGGAGACATACTAGATTTTTCACTTCAAAATATTATTTAATAAATCCTTATCTTACAGGTATACACACAATTACAAGGCAAGAACAAAGAGTAAAAAATAGAATATTCTAAAAATTAATCGTTTGGTACAAAAAGCAAGCATAATAAATGAAAAACTAAACTAATCTTAACTAAAAGCAACAAAAATACAACGAAAAAAAATTAACAAATAAACAAAAACTAAAAACAAAAGGAGAATACACAACACAATCAAAGAGAGGTAAACATAAACTTGATAAATACAAATAAAGTACCTAATAATCAAACAAATAAAATGAAATTGAATAAAATGAAATGAACAAAATAAAAATGCCAGAGTCCTCAGTGCAATAATGTTCTAGAGATGGTTGACAATGTAACGGAGAGAACTTCAAAACATTTGTCCTCGGCGTTGTTAAATAAAAGATACAAATTCAATCTTGATAAAATATCTGAATAGTCAACAAAGTTATTAACTATCTTGTATATCATTACCAACATGAAGTATATGCTCTTATTTTTTTTTGAGGGAAGAAAAATTCCTTAGCAATTCATCATGTGGAAAGCCATGTTCTAGATAAAAACCGACACTTTTAAAGGTCAAATATAATTTTCGCTGTATTTTGTCTAAGTTATCAGCGAGAACATTATAGCCTGTAGCCCATACTACTTACTGCCGCATATGCTAGCTTAGATCTCACATATGACGTATAAAGAGTCTTAATTGCAGCACTATTTGTAATATCCCGTGTACATCGAACAATAAAACCAAAAGATTTCAAAGCTTCAGAAGTAACTATATTTACGTGAGGAAAAAAACGATAATTTGCTGTCAAATAGAACGCCAAGGTCTTTGAACATGTCCACTCGCGAAATAGGAACGCCATCATTTAGTGAGTATAGTGATAAGCAATTGGCATTGATTTTTTCGTGAAAGACATAACATTGCATTTTTTATGTTTAGTTGAAGATTGTTTGTAATACACCATTCTCTAATTAATTCAAGATTTCTATGAAGTTCGATGCAGTCCTGTACACACTCGATCCTTTTATACAATTTAACATCATCAGCATATAATAAAAAGTTAGTATCCAATTTGTAGCCAATATCATTGATAAACAAATTGAACAACAAAGGACCCAATACCGAACTCTGGGGTACACCTGATGTAGCAATATATTGGGCTGATCTGAAGCCATGAATCTCAACATATTGAGTACGAACGTCGAGATAAAACCCAAATAATGTTATTAAATCGTCAGAGAGGCCAAAATGTCACAGCTTATTTAGCAAAAAGCAGTGGTCTAAGCTGTCGAACGCTTTAGTAAAATCTAAGTATATTACGTCCATTTTATTTACGATAATATGCCTTAATAAAATGTTGATAATAACAAAGATACGAGATGTCAAAATTGGAGTTTAAAGTTATTTTTTTGTAATAATTACACTATTATTGAATGTATCAACTTGTAACTTGTGAATAGATGTTTTTGGATATGAGAAATCATAATATGTTGTCTATTTCGACGTATCTCTAGAAGGCGCCACATCCGCCACATTTGTGACGTAAATATGGGCGTAACTTTTTTGGCCCTAACGTTCTCACGTACTTTATTAAAAAAGGTATACTTATTAGTCTTAGAAATTGGACATTTTCGAAATAATAGCTATTCAATCAGCTGCATAGTTTCTTATACAATATTTTGATCTGTATCTTTTTTTATCAGGTTGGTTTAAATCCTAATATTTTGAAAGGAAAATTTTAGTATTATATCTATATGGGCCATTACTTACGGACCACCCAGTATGAATCAACTAGTTTTTTCAGAAAAATTGTGGAATAAATACAGGTGCCTCTGGTAAAAATTGAAATATTACATGAATTTAATTGTTTATCGTTACATTTTTCTAATATTACTTAAGAGAATCACAACTTCTTATTCGTTCAGTCAAAATATAAGTATAGGCATGTAAAACAATTTTAATCGTAGTTAACACATAACAGCGATCAGATAATCCCAGTATTTAAATTTGCCTATCGTAATGCTGTTTAAGAAACTCTTATTAACATTTTAAGTCGAAAATTTCACTAGAACTCTTCCTTCTAGGCGTTCCGCTGGTTAATTTTAGGTCAAAACGCATTACATATTGTTTGAAATTAAGCAGCGTGGCGGGCAAAACAGCACACACGCGTCTTCTGGTAACAGTAAAATTGCGGGGATGTCACACATCGCGTGGTGTAATTAGAAGTTGAGTTTTTACATACAGTTATTGTAAAAAAAATCTTGGTAATTATTAAGATAATTTTACTGACAGAAAATATACCTAAAGCCAAAGAAAAATATAATATGTGTATTATCTCTTATAAATGATTCTTGATGTATTAAGGTTGCGGTATTCTAAATAAGAAAGTACCTCGATCGTTGACTGACAATGATATAAAACTGTGTACCGGGAAGTGCTGGATATCTAACGGAGAAAACTTGAACTGCAAATATTTAAAGAATGTCACAGTTGGAGTGCAGAAAATAACAGGTAGCCGAAACATGCCGAAACTGAGCTTGAAGGTCATGCGTTCGATCTGCGGCAAAATATTTACAACTCTAGCATCTAAATGGGATATCGATTTTTCCGTATTCTAAATTTCAGCGTTGAGTTGCAATTTATCCTTTGCAAATCTGTGCTTTGCAGTAGCAGCGGTTTTCTGTATTCTTTATATGTGTGTAATACTATTGAAAATTATAGGACATTTTTATTAATTGAAAGTTCGTTGGATTTAGAAAGGTATGTATATCATTATTTGTAAATTGAATTAAATAATAGGTACTTAATAATTATATATTTATATGTAACAGGAACAGGGGAGGGGATTCGAATCTTTAATTTATCAAATTTTAGGAATACATAATAGTTATTTATGTACAATTTTAATTGAAATAATTTTTGTCCAAAGAAGCTAGCCTTAAAATATGGCCCATCCTTTGCTGAACGCTCTGTAGACATTTTGCGAATAAATTACGATTTGAATCATAAACTTTATCATAAAAGAGCGCTCTTGGAGAATGTTGTAAGAAAAATTGACCATTATTGTCAGTTATTTTAAAAGATTAAGATGACAGAAGATACTTAATTTAATATTAACCATATACATATTTAAATATGTAATACCTATCTTAGTATGTACAAGCTATTTCGATTATAAATAAAACCATAATAAATTAGCACTTTTAAAATTAAAAACGATTCAGGACTCAAATTTTTCCCATAATATTACAAATTTATCAATAAATTTAATCTTCTAAAAAACGCCATAGAAATTCAATTGTCGCCGTCGCTTCCGGACAAGATATTTATTTCATAGACTATTACTAAAGTTTTGATTAATACAAATCAAACCACTGTGTATAATACATATAGTTATAAAGGCAGTTAACTAAAAAAAATTTTACTATAAAATATGTCCGTATATATATATATATATATATATATATATATATATATATATATATATATATATATATATATATATATATATATATATATTCAATATAACATTTTTATATATTTTTATATACCATATTTATATATATATATAAATTATAAAAAAACTCATAACTATTACTACCAAGTAAGTTAAAAAAGATGTATTATCTATATTTAATCAGTACTGCTTGTCTTTTAGATTCAAGGGCAATTAGCAATAACAACGAGAAACCTATGTTATTTTGTAGTTTACATAGATGATAACAATGACCTGTTCATAGAAGAAATATATCGAGACAAAATATTTAATGAAAGTATGTTTAAAAAGTTGGAAAGATTTTATATGCACTGTTTAGCTCCAGAAGTGATATTAAATAGAAGAGGAAGAAATTTGAAATGTAGAGATCCTAATTATATTTTGAAGGCCCAGAAAGAAACGGAAATAAAAAAGAAACTTAAATTGCAGTAAACAGTCGTTCAGTTCGAAGGCTCCTGAAGTTAAAAAGCTACTACATTAGTGAAGGGTACAAAATTTAAAGAAAAACGATATACTTACTCGCAATAAAGTTATTAGAAAACATTAACTAAATATAATTTCTTAGACGCCCTGGAACTCGAACGAAAATTTTATAGAACAGTGTTATATTAATTTTTCATGTAAACTGAACTCTCGAAATCATATCCGAACAACCCTGTATAATGTAAATATATTTTTATTTCATTATTTATCCCTTTTGTAATAGGTATTTAATAATACATCGTGAGACAATTCACAGAAGACAAATAGCAATATACTTTTTGAAAAAATTTGTGTACTTGCAAAATAAAAGATAATAATAAAAACAATCGTTTTATGTTTCAACCTGACCCTGATATCTATTACATCTTTATTTGTGTGGTGGTTTTAAAATATGTAAGCAAACTTATACGGCGAAAACTAGATGTCAAAATATGTTGCTGAGATCCAATTTACCTAAATGTCAACCTCCAACGAGTTACAGTCATTTACAAGACGAATGCTAATAAATGTTTTAAAGTAAATGTTAAAAAAATCACTGGCGGCATGAGGACAATGTAAACTAATATACAGGTAAGCGTCATTTGTTTCCTGCATCCCTGTATACTTCATATTACGATAGCCAGCAGTATCAGTGGACAGATAATTTAACTGTAAGATTTTCCTTTTGAAATTTATAATTTTGAAGTGGCTATCATTTCACTTTAAAAATTTTCAAATTCTGTCAATTTTGAAATTTTTTCAAGTTTGACTAGATTTTTTTTAACATCCTGTATTTTAAAATTTGGATCAGATCGATTTAATTCTCTGAATTTTGCAGGAGTTTGGTTTGGTGTTTTAAACACCTGTATTTTTTCGTTAACAGTGTTCCAATAGCCCTTAGTTAATATTAAAGACATTTTTGTAGTTTCCTTAATTTTGAGGTTTTTTTAAGGTCAAAATTTTCTCATAATTGCATACAGAACGTCTTTCGCACGTTCAATAACCGTTCCGAAGTGGTAAAATCGAAAATTTATATCAATAACAATGCAATCAAATGCATGTGGTATGTTTAATTCGTCTTGATTTCTAATATAATACTTAATTCCAAATTTTGCTCGCCCTGTAAACAGAATTTACTTTACCGCCACCTCTTAGTCAGAGGCTGAACTATTTATTGTTAAATTGAGTCAAATTTTTATAGTTTGTAACAGACTTCTAGATAATGAAGTTGACCGAACTTGCTGAGAAAATGACCCTTATGGAAAAATGCTAATACATTTTTAGGTACTGAAATTTATCAAACTAACTACTTTTTAAAATTGATATATAGTTCTAAATATTCCTATAACATAAACTTACTTAGTGTTACATATAAAATTGTTTAGGTTTATGTATATGCACGATAAATTAATTGATAAAAATGTGACATTAGGTTAGCAGCAAAGACCAATATGAAAATACGTTTTTTTTAAGTTAAAACTTTGTTTAAACTATATTTAAATAGTAATAATGAATAGACAGAACTTTAAAGATTCTATTTGTGTGGTTATTTTTGTTCTTCGAGCTTTATTTTTTGAGATTTCAGTACCTAAAAACACTACAAATACGGGTCATATTTTGCCAGAAATACGGCGACCTTAAGAGAAATTACTGGTTTTTGGTTTACTAGAGGAATATATTTTTTAAATTATTAAAAGATTAACTTATTCTTATTATAATCATTAATTTCAGAATAAAAATTATTTGAAATCAGGAAAACTTCTATAATTAATATGAAATAATGTTATGTTTTGTTTAAAATGCATCATGGCAACTTTTTGGGATTGAGTCTGAAGAAAACCCATTTTAGGGACTCAAATGAGGTTAAGCCTGTATTAAAAATATATTATCCTGTATTAAAAATATACATATACTTTATTTCATAAAGTGAAAATCAGATTCAAAAATTTTGGAAATTTAAATATTTTGCTAGCATTAATTTTCTCAAATGCTATTCAAATATAAAATGTAATGAAATTTGAATCATTATAGTTACATAGACTAGAAGATAATAACAATTATCTTCTGTGGACTGTTAACGAGTATTCAACAAAAACGGTCAGTTGTATGGTACAGTGGAATTCGAAATCAAAAGGCGTCAGTAACATTGGCGCATTCGCCAAATATTAGAATAATTTTCGAGTAATTTTTTTCACGCGAGAAAACAAACAAAGTGATATATCTTTTTTTATAGAAACATAATAAATAACTTTCTCTAAAATCAAGCAGAGTACACAAGAAAAACAAAATTAAATTAATATTTTTCGATTTTAAAATATTTGTCATTATAGTTAGTATTTCATTATACATATTAACTAATGATTTTATTAAACAAAAGAAAGATATTTCGATATAGTTAAAATTTAACATTCGAGTGTATATGTATGTATTGTATAATGTACTACTATTATTAATTACTTATTAATTAATTACTTACAGACCTATATTTATCTTAAACAACTTTGTAAAGATTTTTTAATCTATTGTATATCAGCGCCTATATGTCTACAGAAAATTTTATTTCAATTCATCAACATGGTTTCATCAACGACAAAGTAACTTGGCAGTCTTTAGGCAATTCTTTTGTGAGACATTGGATAAAAGGGGACAAGTGGATGCTATATTCATAGATTTTTCCAAAGCGTTTGATAAGATTAGTCATAATATATTGCTTAACAAACTCTCGAGTTTAGGTCTTCTTTACAGTTATTTTCAGCTTATGACATCTTACTTGACACAGAGAAAACAATACATTTATTACAAACGACATATATATTGCTACTAGTGGAGTACCTCAGGGATCGAACCTGGGGCCATTACTGTTCTTAATTTTCATTAATGACCTGTGTAGTCGGATATTGCAATCTTATAGTTTCAGCTATGCGGTTAAGTGCATGAGCTAAACAGGTGCAATGTATTAAATTATAGTAAAAATTTTAGTATTTGCTGCAGCTTTTATCAAGTATGGTGCAGCGTCGAAAACCATCAATATTTTTTTTTTACTTGGAACCATCTCAGGCAAAAAAACTTGTTTAACTCTTCACATATAAATCTAGAAATAGTGTTACACAGATGCAAAATATAACAAATGCTTTCCTAGCTTGGCTTTAGGAAATCTTTTCTTGTACAGGGTGTCCGGAAACATGCGGGTGCAGATAGAACATGAAATAATAAGATGACAAGTTTATATTTTTATTTTCCTACAGACCCTCCCTACGGAGATATGTATCCCTAAGGGACGCCGCTGGTTTTTCCCGGACACCCTGTATTTTGCATGTGTGTACCACAAGCAGAAGCCGTCCTGTCTCTGTTTCTTAGGAAAACACGACTTTAGAAGGCATAGCATAGCGAAACTTCAGAAAATTAACTACGGGAACAACTATTCTTTGAAGAATTACACGGCACTTTGCCGGATTTACTTTATGTGGACGTTTTTCCCGTATAATGTTTGGCATTATTTTTAAAAATCATGTAAATATAGGTAAAAAAAAATCAAATAAGCACGAAGGGGAAAGGAGTAAAACCTCGAAAAATCGCAAATATAGCTATCGCAATGTACTTAGTTTTGCGTAATTCGTGTAGAAATTAAATATAAAATTCAGCAATAAGCATAATGCTAAAGTCCGGTCTCTAATGATACTGCGTTCTGTTTTTCTTTTTGTGGAGCTCTACGATTCTTCTCATCCCTAGGGCACCAACACCAACCTGGCCGAGGCCGTGCAGTTCCTCCGCGAATACGACTTGGAAGCCTCCGAGATGTGCCTGCGGGTCAGTTCCGCCCAGTGGGCCTACTCCACCAACATGACCGACCTCAACAAGAGGCGCATGGTGGAGGAGCAAACGCACAAGGCCAAGTTCGACAAGATCACGTGGAGCAAGGCGGCATCGTTCGACTGGACGAAACTGCAGGATGCGACAGTGAGGAGGCAACTTCGGATGCTGACCAGTAGCACCAGGGCCTGCTTGTCGGACGACAAGTATAATGAGGTAGTAATTTACCAACGAATTCTAATCCCATATTTGTCAATATAGAATGTTTCATTCAGAACGCGATAAATCTAAATATAGTGCGCTAAACAGGTCGATTTTATCAAAATAGAATGTCCAGCTGTCATACATATTTTTATAAATCAGAGTTGAACATTTTTTTGTAAGAAAATAACTTATTAAAAATAAAGTTTATTTTCCTAAGATCAAAATAGAATGTTAGTGTCATCGAAATACCTAGCACCCGACTTTTAAAAATTCAATTTTTTCTTTGTGATTCTTATAAATGATCGTTTGTACTTATTTGTAGTAACATTTTGCGTTTGTAGTAATTAAAAAAAAAATAATTATATGACCTTGAAGAAAAATCATTCCCAGACTTCTACAGCACTAAAATCTTAGGGTTGTTGCTTATAGAGAATCATTTGTAGTGAAAAAAGTTTTGTTTATAGTATTAAGAGAAACGCTATATTTTCAATATATTCTCGCCTATTCTATTTCAAATAAATATACTAAACAATAACTTTTTCCATCACCTTGATTTTCTGGTACAGAGGTGACAATTTTGAAAAAGAAAGTACCTAGTACAATTTTGCCGGACTAGATTTAACGTAGAGATACTCCAGCTGAAGGCTACAAAATCGTTTGTAGTAACTTCCATTTCGTTTATAGTTCCTCGAAATTTAGAGTAGAGTTACTACTTTAAGCGGAGACTGAATATGTAGTTGTTTCTAATATTTTCATTTCGTTTCGTTTCTAGAAGTCTACAGTAAAGTCACTATACTTCAAGCGGAGGCTAAAAAATCATTTAGAGATGTTTATAGTAACTTTAATTTCGTTTGTAGTTCCTCAAAATCTAAAGTGGTACCTACTATACTTCCAGTGCAAAGAAAAAATTGAAATTTTAAAAATCTGGTGCCAGGTTCACATAACCCCAAACAACCTGTGGTCTAAAATATCATGTTTCCGGAACAAAAAAAAAAAAAAACAGAAAATTTGGAAACCGGAATGTCTAGGACGACGCATTGCAAAATCTTTATTGGCTGTGGAACTATTTAACATTTTTTGTACGGTTTGAAACTACGCTGATATTGCAATTGAACAAAAAATAATTTAAAAACTATACTTACCATAAATCGAGTTAGGTAAGCCTCAAATTATTTTCATAGAATATAAGTATGCTTATAAGCGGCGGTGAAATTATATTCGATTATCAAACTTCATACTGCAGCAGAAATATGCTGTTAATAATAAGCGTTTGCTATATACTTGCGGCAAGAATTCAGACGTCTTACGTCATGGCTGATGTTACGCAATTGTTTTTATTGTCAACGTAATTTTCGATATTTGGTTGTGTTACAATAATTTTTTGCAATTTAATGCAATATATAATGCAATAATGTATAGTTTTATTACTCTCAGTTGCAGTTTCTTAAATATTTTGATGAAAATATAATAAATTATTCATTTCTTCGTATGACATAAGTCGTCTGAATTCTTGCCGCGAATATACATGCTCTCAGATCTGCCAATTCGTAATTTGAATAATAAAACAATGTAAATCAATCTACAGTCGACTAGATACATCCCAATCTCGCTTATTTAAATGTAAAGTAGATTTGAAATAAAATAAATGTATTTTCAGATTTATCACTTAATATCGGAAATGAAAGATATATACGCCCACGTAAGGGTATGCCCTTTTAGGCCTGCAGGCGACTATAAGAACATATACTGCGATTTAGAATTAGACCCAGACATCCAGAGAATCATGGCACAGTCCAGAAACAACGTCGAATTAACTCATACATGGAGAGAATGGCACGACAGAATTGGACCGCAGATGAAGAACAAATTTATGAGATACGTCGACTTAGCCAACCAAGCTGCTAGAATCAATGGTAAAATTTTTTCACAGACATTTGTTATTAAGCGATCTGAAGTTTTACGATTTACTAACCAGGCAATAATTGATGAAAATTAAGGTAGTACCACAGCAGAGGTAGACTGTGGTAGTACTTATATAATTGGATATGGGATCTTACCATTTCAGGGAATGATTTATTCTGTTTTTACAAATACAGCTTTCATGATTACATTGACATTATTTCCAACCCCTATTTAATCTACTATGATTTCCGAGTTGTTATGCCGTGACCTAGATAACTGGTCTCTGCCAGTAGCAGAATTAATGTGCACATTCCTAGCCTTAGTTGGAAATCTTTGACCTGCCCCTGCTATTCTCGATCTAAGCCCTGTGGAGGCACATTCGTGAATGCACATTAATTATATTACCGGCAGCGACCTATAGACCACAATATAACTCGGAAAACTCAGTTGATTATGGAAAAAAATGTCCTTTTATGAGATTTCACAGGGACTGTTGAGTCCATATGTTTGATTTTAAAATTTTAGTGCCAGTGCCATTAGTTTATCATATTAATGATTTTATCAGATATGGGAAAAACTCCAATGCAATTAAAAAATGTTCGCACATTGACAGGTGTACACGAGAAAAAACAGCTTACTTTATATAAAAAATAACTAACAGTAAGTATGCCGATTTAAGCAACCGTCTAGAATTAAATATCTGTTTTTCTGTGTATGCATTAATTTTAGTGTTTCGTTTTAAACCGATCTGGTATAAAATACATACACTTTGTGGCTATTTAAATATTTCCATGTACCCTCAATTTGTTGCCCTCTGTTATAGCTAAAAGGAAATAATATCAATTGCACTACACTTTCATTAAATTTGTAGGATTTCAAGATGCAGGGGAAGAAATGCGTTATGTATATGAAGATGCCAACTTGGAAAACGAACTAGCAGTTTCCTTTCAAAAATTGCTCCCCCTCTACAAGCAGCTTTTCACATACGTTAGAAAAAAATTACTTCAGAAATACGGTTCTAACGTCATTCGACCAAGTGGTCCTCTTCCGGCCCACATTTTGGGAAATCTATGGGCTCAAGACTGGAGTAACATCGCCGACATTGTTTTGCCTTATCCAGAATATAAAAATATCGATGTTAGTGATGAAATGCTGCATCAAGGCTTTACACCTTTGAGGTATTAATTAAAAAATATATAAATAATTAAATTATAGTTATCAAATATGCATTAATACATCAATTATAATAAAATTTGTAATTTTTAATATTTTTGTTTTCAATGAAAAGTCCGACTAATTGTTGTGTGAACAAACTGCTAAAATAATGCAATGACATTTTATAGAATGTTCCAAATGGCTGAAGAGTTTTTTACGTCCATTGGATTAAAACCAATGCCCCCCGAATTTTGGAGACACTCTATGTTGGAGAGGCCTAATGGCAGGAAAGTACAGTGCACTGCTAGTGCATGGGATTTTTGTAATAAAATCGATTTTAGGTAGAGATTTGATCATATAAATAATAGAATTTGCTGTGAAAATGATATCTTCCTATTTTTAGAATAAAACAGTGCACTGAAGTCAGTATGGAAAATCTAATAACAGTTCATCATGAAATGACTCATATTGAATATTATATGTATTATTCAGACCAACCTTACTTATACAGAAATGGAGCTAACCCAGGTTTGACAATGTCTACTACCTAATTAAATACCTATGTAAATGTATAAAAGTCAATAGGTTTGTGTTTGCACCAGTTGGAAAAGGTTTTGAAACTATCGGAAAAGTCCGCCCAACTATTTATTGCGTTAAATTCAATGGTAATGCGTTCTCAACTTCCCTGGTCGAATATTTCTAATAATTTCAAACCGTTTTCACCTGCTGCAAAAATAAACCTAATGCCTACCTAGATATATCACAGGTCTGCATCCAGCATTTTCGATTGGGGGGTAGGGGAGTAATGGAGAATTCTTATAAAATATGATCTAAGTTACTTAGAGAAAAAAATATGAGTTGCAGGTAATATTTCTATAGAAAAACGAATATTTAATAATAAAATCTTAGTCCCATTGTTAATAAATAATAATAAATATAAATATCATTATTTATTGTTGTCATTTACTTTGGGTGTGAAGGGGGGTAATTATCCCCATTACTCCCCCCCCCCCTCTTGAATGTGCTTATGAATGGTTTGATACCACAAAACAGCAATTTTTATTTGCTTTAAAATTGTTTTAGAGACTAGAGAATATAGTTATATAAAAAAATACTGTATTGGGTGTTATTTTTTTGGATTCCGCATCAATTTGGTCACCTCATAATTTTCTCTGCATTACAAATTCTCTTTTGAAATTGTGAAATTTTGACATTTCTTATGGATTATGAATAAAACAAAATCTACATCTTCAGCATTCAGTGTACTGAAAATAGTGATCAAAAATTTTGTTAACATAATCGACCGGGTGATCGATATTATGCATAAAAACATGAAAACAAATTTATATGGATATAGTTCGCAAAATGTTTGTTCCACAATATATTTCTTTTAATACCTTAGAATATACGAGTATTTTGACAACACTTTCAGTGTTTCAATTGATAAGTATACTGCATATTAACGGTAACAGGTGAGATTTCAGGTGTACTGTGGCTATATATATATACTTTTGTAGAAGGAGAACCTTTTTGCAGTTTGCAAAAAAAAGTTAAAAAAAAACCACTGCCTCACCTAAGATTTTCCAGATTGGCTTCTTCAATTTTTGTGAACTATTTTTTTTTTTTTTTCATAAATTAGATGTAATTTTATCAAGGTATTTCAAATTTTATTAAAGACTAATAATATTTGTAGAATTTATAGTGTTTTGAAATTTATAATAATCTATATTAGAATATAGTTTATAAAAAAATTTCAAAATGCTATAAATTCTACAAATATCATTAGTTTTTAATAAAATTTGAAATATCTTGATAAAATCACATCTAATTTATGAAAAAAAAGTTCACTAAAATTGAAGAAGCCAATCTGGAGATTCCTAGATGAGGCCACAGTACATATATCCTAAAGTTTGGTTTGGGTCCCATATCTGGTTATTGAGATATGACATATCTGAAATTTCACCAGTCGCCGCTGCTGCATATATGATATTTGAAGGGACTTTAAACAAAATAATAACACTGTTTTTTCTTATTTACTCAGATAAGCAAAAACATATGCCAAATAAAAAATATCTAGCTAAAATTATTTTAGAGTCGACTTTTGTCTACCGAAATCGTCTTAGTTTGATCTCAGTAACCTGTGGTTAAGATGTGTCCAAATTTTTCTAATCCACCTTGTATACAATAACTTTATCTTATCTGAGAAACACACAGCAAATATACATATATGGCATTATATGTTTTAGGTTTTCACGAAGGAGTTGCGAATGCAATAACCTTATCGGTTTTTAATCCAGTACATTTACGAAGAGTGGGCCTTTTCAACAATAATACAGAAATATACGAAAGTAACATCAACTTTTTATTACTTATGGCTTTGAAAAAAGTTGCTTATGCACCCTTCGCCTACTTGGTAGATCAGGTACTACTTTTCACATACATTTTTTATAAACGGTTACAATCCCACACATAAATTTTTTAGTGGAGGTACCAAATTTTTGAAAGAGGAGTAAGCAAAATGAATCGAAACTGGTGGGACCTTCGACTAAGACTACAAGGGATTGTACCACCTGTACCCAGATCTGAGGCTCATTTCGATGCAGCTGCTAAAAGGCACATCCCAGCTGATATTCCTTACATCCGATATTATGTGGCACTTCTCTTGGAGTTCCAAATTCATGAGATGATGTGCGATGCAGCTGGCTACGATGGACCACTGCATTCTTGCGATATTTATCGTTCCAGGGAAGCCGGAAGGGTGTTAATGTAAGTTAATTTTTGTTATGTAAGTCAAATTTCAAATAAAATCTCATTTGCGGTGTTTTATAAAATGTAGAAAGTTAAATTTCAGTGGAAACTTTAAATTCAAATTTCACTCATATATTATGATAATAATTTGATGTGTCCATCACTCAATGCAGCTGTTATGTGTGATCGTAAATATTTAATGATATGGACAAAATTGATTCCATATTCCCCACAATTTTTTCTAATTTGACAAAATATTTATTTATTTATTTTACTTACACTATTCAACAGGTCAAAGACCCAGCTAGAGAATCTGAAAACAAACAATTAACAAAAAAAAACATACATAAAGGAAATTACACAATAGGTACTTAGACATGACATACATGTGATAAATATGAAAACTAATAAATCTAAATATCAACAAGAAAACAAAATTACAAAACCTATGGAATGTTAGAATGCAAATTTCTCCACCACTCATGAGGCATTGCTACTCACAAAGACATCATATTTAATTTTTACTTAGTAAATACTTTTGTTTTTGCTCTTTATTTTATGAGAAATTTAATTTAAAAATTTTCACTGAAAATTTCTTTATACATCCATAAACTTCATGGTAGTTGAAATTACGCAATACATTTCACAATTTTAAATTAAAATTTCAAAATATAAGAGTAAAATGAAATTTACAAATAAATAACTAATAAAATTTCTCAATTTTCAGCGATATAATGAAAGTGGGTAAGGCAAGACATTGGAAAGATGTTATAAAAATGCTGACAAAGGGCAACTCCAATAGCCTATCTGCTGATGCCATGCTGGACTATTTCCAACCGTTAATGCTCTGGTTGATGGAACAAAACAGAGACGAGAGGATAATAGGGTGGACAATGTACAAAGAAGATACTGCTCTGTTTCAACCTTTACTTTACGGAATTGCAAGCAAACAGTTATTTGATTATAATATTGTCATGTTTGTGATAATATTAAGATTGACACTGTAAATTTGTTATAATACATTAGAAATAGAGTCGAATGTAATTAAAGATGTACAGTAAATATGTTACCATTTAGTAGTTACTTCTTAACCTACTGAATAGTTTTCTCTTTACACTCCTTCCAGTTATTGTATCTTATCACCAAATAAATGACAAAGCTTTGGAGAAGTCACACTTTATATCTTACTTTAATGTGTCTACTTCATGAATAAATCCAGATTAATACTTAATTATATACACAAAAACTGCATTCTACAATTTACATAATAACAACACAGTAAAATAACTTAATATGAGTCAGTGACTCATACTTGTCATGAAATGTCCATAACTTGATTCGTGGGTAGCTTCGTTGCAGCTAAGTAAGGATTATCAATGTAGCTGTTACTGGTTGTATTTTCTTCATTACTTTTCACAGAGTCATTAAGCATTTCTTCAGGTTCCTCCTCTTCTTTTTTTATCTCAGGTTTAATACGCTTCTTGGCTTTATCATGGTTCTTTTGTTGCTGTATTATCTGACTCTTTGGGTCAAAATCTAAGTCTTCAGGATCGAAGATTTGGTCTTGAGGAAGTAAAGCGCTCAAATAAGGTGGATAGATCGGTTTTGTTGCTACCACTTAAAAAAAAACGAAACAAAAATCATTTTGGAATTAAAAAACGTGCATAAAAAATTTACTTACATGGAAATATATTTGATTCGTCAGTATCAAATAGGTTGTGCGTTGGGCTTGTTTTAGCTAAAAATTTAGTCAAAGCCCTTTCGATATCTTTCTTCTGGATAGCAGCTTTCTCCCTTACAGATTCATAATCAATAACTGGTTGTTTATGGGTCTGAAATGTTACTCTATTCAATATTGTAAATTTAACACAACAGATGTACTTACGGGAGTTCTGACGTATGCATGTGGGTCTGGAAATGGTGGAAAATGTTGTGGAATATGTGGCGGTAAAGGTTGTCTGGTCCCTGCAGATAACATATTTAGTTGCTTTTGAGGCTGTTGTGGTTGCAGAGCAGGTAGAACTGTGTGTTTGTTAGATTTAATATAAGCATCCAAGTTACTGAAGTCATAACCTATAATAATGAATTATTAAAGAGGAAAATTTCAATAGTGCTTTAACACATACCCATTTCTACAAAGCCCAATATAATGTCTGCTATTACAGGTTCACTTCGACCAGTTAATTCACAAAAACTTTTACTTAGAGTACCAATTTCCGTTATAACTAACAAAAAATAGATAAAAATATAGTTAGTTATGTTTGCACATAATTTGTATACGTACATGCTTGTAACATTTCTGTTAACGTTCCTAAAGCCTCCTTTTCTACAGTATCAACTCCATATTCTAATAAAACACTCGATACTGCAGCGGCTAGCATTTTCCTGTATACATTTACTTGTTGTTCCATTTTACCTCTTTAATTTTTTAAAACTCAGTTAATAAATGGCATTAAATTAAAACATAATATTTTCATAATAACAAAAAAACATCCAATTTTGTGCCAATAACCCAACTTTTCACAACAACACAACACAAACCTAGAAAAATATACTTCTTCTTCTTCTTTTGTTTGTGACCTTACACTATTGTCACAGTTTATTAGTTCGTCGAGTGGAGGTTCCAGAGGGTGTGGCTAAATCGCGGCTAAATGCGCAATGAACACCAATAAAATTCATATGTACACGAGGAAGTGGGAGAAATTCTATTTCTTGACAAATCACTGTGCTTGAGCGCGCGAATATGCGCGGCTAAATGCGCAGTCGTCTTTTGGTCGTCTAAAAAAACGAAATCTGGGACCTCGACATCAAAGGAGCCGACGTGAAAACGCCGGACTGTATAATAGACTGTGCTATTGTGTACAATTGTATATTTAGCCAGACCACAGTTTATACAGTTCGTCGAGTGAAGGTGAAGGTTCCGAAGTGGGAGAAATTCTATTTCTTGACAAATCACCGTCGGCTCAAAGGAGCCGATGTGAAGACGCCGGACTATATAATAGACTGTGGCCAGACACGATACTCCTTCTCGTCATGGTTTTTGTTTGCTTAGGGGATGTACCCTACAGTACGTCTGGATTCTCCGTGTCCCCCAAGTTGATTGTTTCAATTTTCCTTTTTCTTTCTTGCCTGTGTTAGGGGAGTTATTAAACAGATAGAACAACAAAGGTTTCGACTTTTCTCGTTTTGGGGCAACGGCGGAGCCTTACACAACCGAAAAGTTGCCTCGGTTTTAGAATCCAGGGTGGAAGAAAGAGGGATTGGAAGTTCTTGAGATCTATCAAAAAGAAAACATGTATCGTACTTATCATTACCATATGTCCATTATACACACATATACCTAGAAAAAATATAGATAGACGGCACCGTTCTCAGCCGTTCCTTTATATACATCACGTGACAGGTCCACAGTAAACAAATGAGGTTCACGCCACAGTACGGGAGGCCTTGGTATTTTGCGTGTGTAGCTTTTTCATCTTTGACTTTTTAACAAATTGGACGTCTATTTATATGTGAAATACACAAATACGAATAGATGGATTTTTGCCAGTGACTACATATGTGTGCACTCGTGCATTGTCATAAGGGAACAGCAGTTTTTTTTCGCTAAATGTTTTTGCATTAAATCAATATTGAATCTGTCTAAAAGCTCTGAATAATATTCGCCGGTGATCGTTCTTCCCTTTTCTAGGTAATATATGTGAATGACACCGCGTGCTTCCCAAATAACTGTGGCCATGACTTTGTCGACTGAGGCCCAACTTGGCCTTCTTTGGTGCACGTTCACCCTATGAAACCCACTGTTTTGATTGTTCCTGGGTCTCTGGGGTATTGTGATAGATGCATGTTTCGTCTACGGTTGCATAACGGTGTAAAAACTCGTACGGATTGCGGTTGAACTTTGCCAAACACTCCTTTGAACACGGTTGAGCTTATGGTCGAGTGTGAGCAATCGTGGCACCCATCTCGCGGATAGCTATTTCATGTCCAAATATTCATATAAAATGTGATGTACTCGCTCAGTTGAGATGCCTACAGCCTCAGCCACCTCACGTACTTCCATTCTGCGATCGTCCAATATTATTCCATGAATTTTATGTACGATTTCTGGCGTGGCGACTCCTTTGGGCGACCTGAACGTACAGCGTCACTTGTGCTGGTACGACCACAACGGAACTCAGTAAACCACTTCGTAACCATTGAAATTGATGGTGCAGTCTCCATAGTATTTATCAAGTCTTTCCTTGGTTTCAGTCATAGTTTTTTACGCAGAAAATAATACTTTATCAACACACGAAATTCACTTTCACGAAGTTGTCTGCTTTTAATGTCTGTCAAACACAAACTAAATGAAGTAGCTTGCTCAAAATTCGACAGTACTCTATTAAAAGATGGTGGTTGACGGTAGCAGTGTTGCGTTTAAAGTTACTGCGTGGGAAATTGAAAAGTCACGGAGATATCAAACAGCCCTCGTACATAAAACTTTTTCGCTTTATACATGTTTTTTCTATCCCCTCTTAAAATATTTGTATAGAAAACCGATGGTAATAGAAATAAAATCCACGTCTACATTTATAAGTAAATATAATTATAAATATCTTACACGCAATACATAATCTAGTTCTATAATTTGCAGAGGCAGCTCTGCAAAGAACTAGCCTACCAAACACATCCAAAAATTTTTCAATACATCTTTTATTTGAGAACTATGTTCAGCTTACATAAAAACAGTTTTTTTGTAGCCTAGAGACAAGTTGAGCGATGCAAATGTCAGATTTTTTTACAATTTATACATATTTATACTAACATTAAGTGAAAGTTAAATGCAACGAAAACCTTTAATTTCGGAATGACTTAATCGTAACACAATGTTCGGTAAATAAATAAGGTATAAAAAGGGATGCTCTTATCAACATAAGCGAGAAACCTAACCTAAATAAATAATCGTTTAAATAATATAAAAAATACAGTTATCAAAAATACAAATTTAATACAAGTCGGGAGTTCCACGGGGGGAAAATCACAAACAGATTTTAAGTCGACAAGCTAAGTGATGTAAAAACCTTTAACTAATACTCATCATTATCAAATTATCAAAGGACAACAGTAAAAAGCTCTAGTATACATTCTCTTTTAATGTCTTTATATCACGCACTGGAAATACCTGTAATATTTTACAATATAAATACATAGTGCTCTGTATAAATTACTCTCGTCACAGTTTCGATATCTGAAAACATAATAAAGCACCAAAACTTTATTCAAACCAACTAATGAAAACACGCCAATTAACAATTTTAAACACTGTTTTCCGGGGGTCTGACTCGACGGCTGTATTGTCTCTTAGGAAGAAGCGATCCTCAACTGTGAGACGTGCTGAGCTCGTTCCATCTCGCCTCGAAGAACTGCCTCATACAGTGGCCTGCCTTACCGACGGGGCTGTCGTCTTCGTTAAACGTTTCGCAATTGTTGAATATTTGTCTTACGTCTGCACAAAATTCTTCTTTGGATTTATATCTGAAACAAATTGAAATACAATTAATTTCCGTATTCTTAATTGCTGATCATAAATATACCGGGTATCTAATTGTTTTATTTGTTTACCAACTTTAATTTTTGTTTTTTTGTTAAAAAAATTTCATGAAAGCTTATCAGTACATTTCAATTATTTTAAAATTCAAAACCACAGCCTTAAAACTGTTTGGGTTAGTTGGGAATTACTGTTTCTTTATTTAAACAAATTTGGGAATAGATGCGTAATGAAAAATGGAGAATTTTTTTTTTTTTTGTAAAATTGTAGTGTTTTCAATCTTTACATCGTTGGGTTACTGTAGTCTCTAGCTAGGCGATTCCGAATATTAAAATCCGATTACTCTTTGTAGGTATTAATGTTTTTGTGATGTGAGTATTTACATTCGCAAGTGTCAAAAACATGTACCAAATGCAGCTACTTTTACCGCATTGTGCAGCGAGCGCAAGTGTAGTGCAACACGTGACACGAGAAATTTGAGACCAAATCACAGAAGAGATGGAGGTCCAGGGTGTATTGCAGCAGTGTGGCATATCATACACGAAGCTCAATTATATCCATACCATTCACAGTGTCCAAGCATTAATACCAAAGTATTGGACAATGACGACAGGTACCACGGCCACCCAGTGCCTAAATCATTTGGACTTTTTTTTTGTGGTAACAAAAAATGTAGTGTATCACACCAAAGTGGACAATATTGACGATTACGTAAATGCATCACAACTGCTGTTAATAAGTTACGAGTTCAAAATGGCACAAAAAGCAGAAACATTTGTTAGGTTGTAGAAACTGGGTAAGAATTTTGTTGTTGTAACATCAGGTATGTCAAAGTATTTTATTAATTAAAACCTAAAATTAATTCTATTAATAATTATTAATAACAATAGCGACAAAAGCAAATTATATATTTCACTCCCGAGAATAAGGTGTTTTGACAATTTTAAATTGTATGTTGTCCTGTTCATGTTAAGCATGTCAAAATATTGTATAATTTTTTCACTAAGAAGTTCGCTAATAAATTGTTAACAGTCGTGACTGTAATTCACTCAAGTGATTTACAATACTCGCCGTAACCTTAACCCTCGTGAATTACATCGATCATTATATGCTTGTTGAATAATATACTACTACGAAAACTTCCTATAATTTTATGGTCATTCTTAAAACTATTTCCTAAATTATGAATAAATCTATTAAAATGTTTTACCCGAAATAACTCACTGTCAAAAACCATGTGCCCCCCAAAAATTTATTTTATTTTTTACCGATCTATCCCAAAATGTTCTGTTCTTAGAAGTAATACTACCCTCTGCATAATAAAAAGCTAAGCAAAATCAGTTAATAAATCGAGAGGTTATAAAGGCTTAGGTAATAAAACATTACACTTACTGTAAATCCTGTAGTCTCTTCTTAATTGTGGACAGATCCATGGGGATCTTGATGATTTTCTTATAAGTGGGGAACTGCTTGGTATTGACGGGTAGAAGGAAGGGCCAAGCATCGTCATGGCACTCTAAGTCCTCTAATAGAGCTTTGCAAGGGGCAAGCTCCTTCATAAGTTTTTTGTTGACGCGGTCCTTCTTGGGACATGGTGTGGACGGAGACCCGGCATTGGCCAGGCTTGAATTCGATATATCACTCTGGTTGCAATTCGTTGATGGCATATCTTCGTTTGTCGTTACCGAGCTATGGGAAGGGGCAGGACTGCAAAGAGTGAGAAAGGAGTATTACAACTTACTCAAATCAGCCATTTTTATTATTAATTGTTCTATATACACCTTTAACAACTAATAATGGATGGTTTTCTTATAATTAGTGATGGCAGTCAATTATAAAAAATAACCATAACTAAATAGGCCAATTTTTTAACCGATTCACCACTTCAATAATGTAATGTAGTGTAATCTCAGTATTCGTAGCTGCCAATAATTTACTTTTATGTTGAAGTATTTTTCAATTTTTTTTTTTTTTAAGTAATAAACGAATTTTCACATTAACACATTGCATTTATTTACATTTGTATTTGCAACAAAAAAAAATATATGTATATTGAATCTAAAAAGGGGGTAATAGGTCAAATATAAACCATCAATCTGTGGTTTCAAGTGTTGTATTCCAGTATATCAAGAATTATAACGCAAAATATAAACCGACCCAGCATCGCCCCACTGAACTGTTTATAATACAGCATAAGCAAGGTTTCACAGCATAAGAAAATAGATACCTACTTATTTCAAACTATTTTGAACTGTGAAGACGAAAGATAATCTTAATCTTACTTTTTATTTGACTGTTACTACACTCGATTTTCCAAAACAAAAGAGTGAATAATTTACAGTTGGTAAGTACAGAAGGTCAAAATTCCATAGGAGTGCCTCTTGAGAAGGGTTTAAAGAACACGAAATTACCAAAAATAAGTTGATGTTGAGGGATCTCCTACCACTTTAATATTTACTTTAAGAGTTTACAAACACACCCATGTCATCCTCTCCACTGCCCTCTTGAACAGTGACCACAGACATCCACTTACCCCTTACATTATTGTGCACAGATATCATACTATAAGATTTATAATATACTGCAGTGTATCACACTATGCGCTACTATGGTTACTAGCACTGTCGCTATATATATGGCCACACATTAACACTTATTATACACTATACTAACTACACACTGTACTGTCTTTCATATGACCTTCATTTATCCATGTTTTGTTCGTGTAATATATTGTTCCCCATATCCCTACTTCGTTTTTTTTATCAGTATACTCTTTCGATTTTGTTTTATGTAACGGATATTCATGTCACCATAATTTGCAAAAGCACTCTTTTAGATATTTTAGGCGAAAGTTTCATGCTGCAAGATAGAAACCCGATTTTTTTTTTATTGTTGGATGCTCATGTTTAAAATACCACCGATGAATTGCTCTACGAATCGCATATTTTGTGTCATCATGAACCTCTATCTTCTTCTTTCTCTGAGTCTCCACTATTTTTCATTTCACCGTCGTATGTTTTCCTTTGCCACTCCTTATTGTACGATATACACTACTCCCATACACTCTCTTACGAACACAGCAGCAGAAGCTGTGTAATCGTGTAATTTTAAACAAAAAATTTACAGACTGCTCGTATTTCTCATTGTATTGACCAAACTACATGTTATTCTGTTTTGTTTCAAAAATGTTTATTTTGGTTGTAAGCAGTGCAGTGGAAATTATAAAAATATTCCAAATGATCTGAAAATATTTTTCAAAACCGATAAAACTCAACTCCGAAAAATAATGCATGATTTGATTCCGAAGTGAAATTATAGGTTTATCGGAAGAATGCACTGTTTTGAAACTATTTCAAATCAAATTCAAAAAGCGATTGCAGAAAACAACTAAATTCTCCGCGAACGACAAGTACATGCGAATCCATATTAATGTGATAGTTTTGCTTTTCACCACATTGAACATAGTTGACTGAAAAAATAAATAAATAAATAAGATAAAACCTTAAATTTCTTTATTCTTTTTTTTCACTAATTGATATTGACTTGAGTGGATGTGTGTTTGTATGTATGTATTCAATCCAAACTTGATTTTTTAAAATCCTCTTTAAATCTGCCAGAAAGACTTATTATTTTATATACAATAAACATAAAAATAATTATTCAGCAATATCTTACCTAGATGGAGGATGTTCGGATGATTCGCTGTCTCTAGTCACCTTGTGGTTTTTCTTGACGCTCCTCTTCTGCGGTTTTTTCGATATACAGTTGGAGCAGTACCATTTGCCACGAGGTACTTTATGTATTGGAGGTTGTATGCAGTCTGTGTGGTAGGCACGGGGGCAAATTTCACACAAAATAAGTCTTATACCAGTAGTCGCGACTTTTTTGCCACAAACGATACAGTTTCTTTCACCAGTAGCTTTGTTCATACATTCGTGGCAGTACCTAAAAGACAATGTTTAATATTTCAATATTTGTTAAAAATATGTTTTGTAATTTATACTGCATTTTAAAATTACTTGTACAAATATACACGCGGTATTACACTAACAATTTATTGACGAAGAAATTGATGAATTAATTCATCAATTTCTTCAAGGCCGCACTTTGGTTTTACATGTGTTCAGAGCTTACCTAAAAGTAATTTTAATTTTTTACGTTATATCATTTCCATTTACTTGCGAAACAAAAAATGTGTGTGTGTGTGTAAAAAATGAAAAGTAAATTTAATCATTATATTTTATGGCAAAAAAGAGAGAAAAAAGCTTCCAGTGCGTTTATTATTGCTGCTGCTCGGTTACTGGTTAAATATGGGTGTGTTCCAACACAGCAAGAATTGATTCCGAACCGTCCAGAACTAGTTAGTCAGTTCAGTTGTTAATGTACTCTCGGCGAATGCGACGTAAGACGGTGTTGGTCAACATTTTTCACGGTTCTGAATCAGTTCTCGACGGCTGTTGGAACAGACCTTATAAATCATCATATCCTCTAACCTCACTTTTTTGCATTTATTTTTGGTTGGTATTTCTGAATTGAAGTAAAAATTTACGAAAAATTAGAACAAGTTTTAAGTCATCAATAACTTGATGAAGTTCTTCATCAATTTATTTGACGTCCAAGTTTTAGTATTACATTTATCAATTAACTTGACGAAGCAACTTGATCAATTAATTGACAAGGAAATTATTAATGTAAAGCGGGCTTTAGTTTTGATGGTCTATATTTAAAACAAACTGTAAAGTAATTAGAACACTTTGTTGGCTTACTTCATACAGGGTTAACTATGACTAAGGACAAATATTTTAAGAGAGAATGGAGAAAAATAAGAATTAACGAAACCATCGTTCAAAAAATTTTCAAAATTATTTATAAAGCAGAAACAGTTTTCCCTTCTAAAGTATATTAAATCCCAATTTTCGATGCCCATGGCCGCTCGTCAGACACGAATTTAGATTTCGCTATCTTAGCTATGCAACAATAATAATAATAATAATAATAATAATAATAATAATATCTCTACCCCTCATTCTAATCACAGGGATTAGCCCAGAAGTCGGAGACTTGTGCGGGAGAGGGGGCGGCATATTATTATTAAGCAGGCCGCATTTGCATCAACACAACAATGTCGTGTGTCTTGTCAGTTGTAGTAATAAAATATTTTTATTTCTTTTTTGTGCTGCCTAAATTTTCAAACCATAGGCAAAAATGTCTTTATTATGTTTTGTGTTAAACAAATTTTACATATTATTTTTCTTTAACAATTTCAAACTGTCAGCAATATTCGACTGAGTTCTGAACTTGTTTTCAGTAAACATTACAATAAGTAGTTAGACGAACATTTTTGACAGTTTGGAAACATTTTACACCACCTCTGATTAATGGATTGTTTATTTGAAAAAAAAAATAAGAATTACAAAAAAATTGCTGACATTGAATAAGAAAAAAACTTATTGGATACCAAAACGGAAAAAATAATTAAAATAATTAAGTTCCTATCGTGGTTTTTGCCCGAGACATTTGAACTACTCTTTGTTTATCTGCACGAAACACACGAGAAACCTACGCAAAGTATGAGAAAGATCCTTTACAAAAATTTAGTTTCAATATCTTGATTTGTTTCGAAGAAATTTATAGGTATAATTTTTTTCTGATCCATCCATCCATTGTTGAATTACACTCTTAATAAAGAAAATTAAGGTTTACATACCAGTCTCCATCAGGAATGTGTTCCATTTTGGGCTTAAAACAGTAAGTGTGATATCCTTTATCACAACCATCACACAACAGCAGTTTGTCTTCGTTATCTCCACTATGGCAAAACTGGCAGTTCTGTAACAAATATTTGCTTTAAGCTACTTTGAGCAATTCACTGCTTTATTACTGGTAAAGTACCTGTCGGAAAGTTTTATGAATTATTAGTAAGTTAATTTGTTAATATCAAAACTAGTTTATTTTGTGATAAAGAATTAATTAATCTAGATATTTGCAATATCATTATTTACAACAAAATTTAATTATTTAATAAAGCATCAATTTCAAATCAAACAAATTTGTGCAAACATTTTTTTTTTAAATCATAACTTGTCAAACAGAAAGTAATGAATATGTGACAGCGCATAGAGAAAGGGACCTAAGGGTAAAATCCGGTTTTGTTCAGGAGAGCCATTTTATAGATTTAAATACGTGTATCTTTGGTGTACCATCACTGAGCGTGTTGGTATTGGTTTCATTTGAAAGCACACATCTCATGACGTCAGGAACGTGTTGGACAACCTTGAAAACGCGCGTAGGTCGTCCCTACCTCTTGTTTTGTGTAGTTGGTTTTTACGGTTTTCTACCTAGCGCGCTGTTTCCATGAGTTTGATATCAATTTTGCTCGCGTTTTTTCGAATCCAGGTTTATTTTCTAAAATTATTAATTGTGAATTATAGTAAATACTCATTTATAATTATTTTAAATTGTGAATATCACTCTGTTAGTACGAAATTTTTTTCACATAACCTTATTATGTTATTCGCGAAAATAATTTAAAACTCATAACATTCTTCCTGACTGTTTTAAGATGAAATGGTGGACGAACTCGAAGAAGTAGATTTACTTTATCGCTTCTCTGATGACGAGGATGATGACGATCACCTTTCTATTTGCGCTTAGAATCGTCGACTTCAATTTCATAAAACGCGCATATCTCTGGGAGGGAACACTTTTGGGGCATGGGATCGGTCTCATTCGATGCTCAGATGTTGTCCACATCAAAAAAAAAGAAAAAGTGAAAATTGATTTTTTTACCCTTAGGTCCCTTTCTCTATGCGCTGTCACATATGTTATTTTTATGAAAACTAAATTATTGGTGGTGTGGTTAAGTGTACATATACTAAAAAAAAGTATAATCTTTAATGTTGGCAAATTGCAATTTTTGTTAGTATAAGTACATGAATACCAGTGACGGCTGATGAAAATTAAAGTGATCATTTTTGATAACGACATGTGGAACCTATACCACAAATATTCGTAAATTAGAAGTCTTCTTCTTTCCTATTTAATGATTTGAGAGTTCCGTCTTAGTTATGACGGCTAACATTACTAATCAGGAGTACATAAATATGCTTCTAATATGTGGCTTGTCAAAATTGCAAGCTTAGTAACCGATATAGGTAGTTTCCCTATCAGGTTTCGTCATAATTTTTTTTTCTCACATGGCACAAAGACCTCGTGACTTTTTACCCAATATAAATTTTCCCTAGCCTTTCAAACACGGTCAAGGTCAAGGTGTAAGTCGAACACGAGTTTCTTATATTTTGAGACAAAGAAAATAGAAGAGAATCCTTCTGTGAGTGATTAGTATATAAAACTGAGCTCGAGAGATGATTACTGCAAATTAACGGCTAATGTAAAAAGAAACAATAACACATTATTATTAAGTTGTGTTGGTGCGTGTAAACAAAATTTGGATATGACGCCACATTATCAAAAAATTACCACTTTCATTTTCAGTAACTGCCACTGATGAATACATGGGAGATGTGATGAGAACCATGCACCAACACCTTTCATTCTTAATAGCTGTTGATGAAAATTTGGTATTCAATGCTACAGATAATCCAAAAAAATCCAGATCTTACAATTCATTACACAGAAAATAATATCGTTCTTTTAAAACTAATTTTACTTTTTGTTGTTATCCACAGCACCGTACCAAGAGATCAAGAGACAGGCTATTATGATTGAAAAACTAAATCGTCTATCACCATGTATGTCTTAGAAAAACGAAACTAAAACGTGCATGCAAAATTATAATCTAAAAGAAGCCACAAGCACCCACACTCAGCTTGCTGTTATATTTGCGGGCTGTCTGTTTATTAAAGACATTTGGGACGCTCACAGCTTTCATAATGCTCTTGTCCCATGCGATGGACGACTCCAGTGAATAGAGGCACATTGCCAGCTGTGCCGAAGTCGAGCTACGGTTGACGGCCTCTCTCCAGACCACGAGGCCTTTTGGAACTTCGTCCGGGTTCGGTATGGGCTGGGCGGGCAGTGTGCCCCCCGACGCCTCCTGGGCTATAGCTGCCAAATTGGGATCACCCGTGCTGGAAGAAAGCGTTGTTAAAGATAAAACAAAATCTTAACAAGCATCTAATTTTTGTAAAACAAATTCACTTTCTATTTACTGTTTAAAAAATTGTACTTGCAAAGTATACATTAAAAAAATATGTATTAAAAAAAAAAATACAAAAGTACTTCTACTAATCCTGTTATAAAAATAATTCTGACTAACCATAGATTTAATTCAAGAATGTTGTTTTTAGGCTTGCCAAGCAACAAGCTTTTGAAAACTTTCTTGCCTATTATCATTGTTCTTCGGTATATTTTTTTTAGTAACGTTTAAAAATTGTGTTAACATTCTGTAAAATTTTAATAATGGAAAATATTAATTTGAGAAAAATCATGTAGGTATTATAAATGAAATTTAACTCCGCATATCTCAAAAAGGTAAACATTATTGTAAATATAAAACACGGTGATGGCTTACAAATGACTCAGATTTTGCATATACATGGAGGGTAATAAAGGACGTAAAAAACAAATAATTTTCATTAAGCCACTTGTCTAGAGTTATCATGTGTGTCAGAAAATTAAATGGGAATTATGGAAAGCCTATCATCTCACTTATTCAACTGTTTACAATGCCCTAACTGGCACTAACTAAGTTTGCTAGTTCAATGTGTTTCTTTGATTTTAGACTGTTTTATTTAAAAATACCTTATTCAAATCAAGAATTAGCAGATATATAGTGGGTGTGTATCAACTGACAAAAAATGTGAAGCATTGTCCCTGACACAAATTGTGTTTTCAAGTCCTCTATTACCGCTTTGTAAAAACACTTAGAAACATTATATATTATAAAACAATTCTCATTACCATTATTTTTTGATATGATTAAAGGTATATAATTAATAAAAATTATAGTTAAATTTGTACTTCAACACATACATTTTTGTGGGACACTTACTTGACGCCCAATGGAGGTTTCAGGTACCGCCTCTCAATGTTCATCTCCAAGGAACTCAGTCTCTCTTTTACTATATTCACAACATGCCCGTAAGGTATATCTGGTAGTTCTCTACTAGGGATTTTCCAGCCTTTTATTTGCATACTCGCACTAGCCACTTTATCTTCTAGAGCTTCGATCTGTAAAAGAGAAACAAATTATAGAATACTATTAAAAATTAAAATATTGAACTGTACCTGTTCCAGAAGGAATAAGTCCACTCTATGGGCTATCGCGATACTCCATGCACCGGGTTCGTCCGGAGCCGGAGCACCTCCTTCCGTATATTTTATATCATCGATTTGTTCGGAATTTAACTCGGTCAAATCCTTATGTCCTTCCTCGATATAAATTTTGCCTTGCCTTTCGTACATGGTTTGCATTATGCTTATCATATTCCTCTTTAGTTCTCTCTCCCTCACCCCTCGAACGTGCAAGTTTTCCAGTACTTCCTTCAACTGTTCAATACTTGTGATTCTCCACCAGCCGAATCGTTTATCCAACGGTATCGTTTTACGGTCACACGACTGAGGCATCCCGTGTTTTTTAATGTGTTCTAGTTGGGCGCTTTCCTCCATTGTCATTTGTAAAGGAGCAGGGCTATCACAGGTATTGTGGTACGTTGTAGATGAAGAATTAGAACCAGGTGGTGGGAAGACTGGTATTTTCAGTTCTGTTATGTCTCTCGTACAAGCCCCAACGCCGTTTTCCCACTTGTTTCCCGCAGTTAAGTGTACACCGTCACAGGTTGACCCATCCTTATTCAGAATACTGAACCATTTATGTTCATTTTCTTCGTCAATTTCCGTTTTCAATTCTGTCTTTATTTCGGATTTTAGTTCATTGAGTATTTCGTTTTTGAGTTCCTCTTTTACTTCTGCCTTGACCTCAGCCTTTAGATCCTCTTCTGATTTGTTTTCTCGTTCCATGCATTGACCGAGTCGCTCGAACAAATTGAATTTTTTGCTTCCGATGGGTTCACTTTCTTCCTCACACTTGATCGTAGACTCAAGATGGTTCATGACGGTCGTCTCCTGAGATTCCTTTACTTTTTGATCCTTTTGTAGTTCTAGATTTCTTTCTAAATTTTGTACTATATCGTCGACACTCTTTTTAAGTTCGGCTAAGTTACGTTCATTTTTGTCTAGAATTTCACCATTCTCAAATACACTTAATCTATTCGGCGTCTTCCTGTGTTCATTTTCATTGTCATCGGTTAATTTAATTCCGATTTTTCCACTGTCTTCTTCATTATTTCCTACTATGCTGCTAACTTCCTTATCCACGCTGGCATCATTAATTTTTTCTACGTTATCGATGATATTGTGGATATCTGACAGACTTTTGATACCAGCATTCGTCATGTTGCAAGTATCGAGTCTGCACTGATTTTCTAATTCATCTGGGTCAGCAGATTCTATGGCTTCTACAAAGACTCCTCCTGCTTTCGGTAAGGACCAGTATCTTCTAAAATATCTGTCTTGGCCAAAGCATGTCGCCCTTAACTGAAGCATAGCTGTATTCAGTGACTGCAACTGCATTTCAGAAGTTTTCACCAGCTTCTCTAGTTTCTTTCCTAACTCTTCTCCAGACAGTTTGTTATCTTCTTCCTACAATCATCAATTTAAGTAATTAACAAATGATTTCGTATCGTCACACACTTACCTCTTCCGGCTGTGTGCCTACACTCTCATTTTCGCTCATTTCATTTTCTTCGTCATCTAATAAGTCGTCTTTGTGTAAAGCGGGCGAGTCTGCCGCAGATTCCTCACCATCTGTTTTTGGTTGAACTTTCTCCATAGCTTCAGATCTTACTTTTCTACCGTGCAGCATTTTTAACCTAGAAACAAACGGATTAATCAGTGCGACATTTACCAGTTTATTCATAAAAACAGTAACAAACCAATGTTAGTAAGCCAAATTAGTAAGTATACAAATTTAAGCGCATATTTTGTTGTGTAGGTACTCACTTTCTAATTTTGGTATCTAGCAACCATTTTTCTTTCTTTTGATGCGCTACACTCTCTAGAGAGCTCTCAATTTGTCTAATAACTGCTTTATTCTGTAAGAGTTCGTTGCATATAAAGGCAAGAATTTCGGCTTTATTAGTTGGAGACAGGGCCATAAACGGCTTGTCCTTAAGTAAATCAGAGAGCTTGTAAGTGGGATTGTTGTGCAGTAGCTCATAATATTGGGCATTTTTGCCTGCTTGGGTTTGTTGCATCTCATTATCGTTCTGATGATGGTCGGCAACTCTCTTTTCTCTATCCCTTTCGAAGTGAACACCAGTGAGAGCCTTGACCTCTCCTGTGGCATTCGCGTATAAGTATATTCGGAGTATTTCAGACAGGTTTGCATGAGTTATATCAGCCTGTCTTAAACTTTGTCCTAAAATTGTCGTATGCCTAGCTGGGTTCGGAATTCCCGGATCTTCAATCGCGCAGACTAGTAAATGAGTCATCACAGAAAACAGTTCCTCTTCTGCTTCGGAAGAGTGTTCATTTGGCATCAAAGCATGTTGCAGAGAGTCCAAGGTTGGCAAGGATTCCATATCAAAGCCGAGTGTCTCACCAAAGTTGTGCAGAAACTCAAAAACCATCAACACGTCAGAAAAAGCTTTTCCCGACAATTTAAGACCGGAAATTCTTTGAAAATCTGGTAAAGATTTCTGATCCAGCTCTAAATCCTCACAAGGTTTCCTTAATTCTGCTAATATCTCCATCTCGACTTTTCTTTGTTCCATCTTCTTTTCTTTATTTGCCTGTTTTTCAGCTAGGAGCTGCTGTTTCTTCCTTTCTCGTTCTTCCAGCTTTCTTCGATTTTCTAAAGCTTTTACCAGGGCCATATGTTGCCGTCGCCTTTCTCTTTCCTACGTAGAAAGTGAGATTTCATTAAAGAAAACATTTATTTTTTGGAACATACAAAAAACATGCTGAAACTTTTTAAAATGGAGGTTACTTGAAAAACTTAAAAAAATTAATAAAGCACCATCACCAATATATCCGCTTAAACAATGTTAATAATAAAAAAAATAAAAAAACAATAGATAATACTCTGAATTTTCAGATTATCAAATGCAGTAATGTGTTTTTTGGTTTGTTAAATAAAATTCTGTGTTTTAGCAAAGAAACAACATTTGGTCACAAGACAAGAATAAAGCACATGTTAGAGAAAAGTGCAAAGAATGATAAAGGAAGATTCATATTAGAATGCAATCCATACCAACTCAACAGTGTAGAGCATTTCTCGTTGTTTACTGATCTCCTGTATGTACATCTATGGAGAAAAATAGCATGACAATATTTACAAAAGCTACAGGTTACGATAACAACATTAACACAACACAAAAACATTTCGTCATGGACTTATTAAAACTGCAAACTGTTTATTATAGGTGTTATTTGCTACTGAATTTAAAAATAAAGTGTTACAAATTCCAAACGGACAGGCTAGTGCAATGCTGCTATATCAAATTTTTTTGTCCACCCTATAACAAATTACATTCTCTGTCTACAAAATACGTATATTATTTATACAATAAATTACATAGATACTTCCACCAACATCGCGTCTTTTTCAAAATACAAACAACTACAAATATACAGAAGGTCACAATATTCCATTGACAAAATTCTATATGTAGTTCTCTAATTAAAATAAAAAAGTTTGTATTAACGTAAATCTGTAAAGGTTTTATTTTTGAAACACAAAGTAGAGAGCTGCACGAGTAAGTACAAATCATAACGTTATAAATATGTGCAGTTATCATAGCTAGAGCGCAACTTTCAATATAATTTGGCGTTACTAAGGGTGAAGCAACACCTTTTCATTTTGATTGTAAATGACTCAGTTCAAGTGGGACTAAAAGAAAAATAAGAAAATATTTTAATTCTGTTGACAGCACTTACATTTCACATTGAATGTTAATCTTACATTTGCCATAGTTAAATAACGACAACTATTTACTGAAAATTATTACTCGAGATTTCCCTCCTATGGTGTCCCCTACCACTTTTTAGTTACTAAGGCTGTAATTATATTATCACAGGCATTGTAATGAGTATACTCATTAGTAATGTAGTTTATTCATGCTTTGCATTGCCAACTGTAACAGGCTGCATGGAGGCTGTTTTCATCATCCTATGCCCAATTTTAATTGAAAATAGTTTGAAAAGTTGTCATTTTACTTTTGTGAATAAATTTCTTATCAGATATGATATTAGAAATTTACTATTAAATATTCAGCGAGATGTGGATTCAACTAAACGTTTCCACTTCACTTTTATGTTGAAGTGAGACAATTCTTATTCAAATATATCGATTGGAAGTAATAAACCAATTCCATGGCCTCCCAGAGATCCAGATTTAAATCTGTTGGAATTTCATTGGTGGGAGTATATGAGCGTATACCAGTTACGTGAACTTAAGTATGAACTATTACAGTGAATTGGCATTGCTAGTGCAAAAATTAGTATCAATAATGCCTTATTAACTTATAGTACTAGCTCGTGGCTACAAGTGCCAACGATGCAATCAATTTTGAATACATTTAATGCAAAGTTTTTTGTCAATATAGTTAAGATTTTACTTATCACATAGGCACGTGTTGAAAGACAATCAGAAAATCAATAAATATTATTAGACAAAATTAGACATATGATGATGAAAGCACCCTGTATTATTGAAGGGAGATCATTAAAATAAATAAAATTGAACTTTCATGGGAGTAACGGATAGAAATGCACAACAGTTGATTATATGAGTACAAGAGCAAAATTTAAAGAAACGAAACCAATTTAAAAAATTGCATCATTTTGATTTTTCTTGCAGTTTTGTCAAAGAAAATATTTGAAGGTCACTATTTTCTGGTTAAAAGTTGATTTATTTTATTCTCTTCAATCTTAAGAACAGAAGGTTTACTATTCTTTTTAATTTTTAAACAGATTGCATTTTAATTCAATTATTCTCAAACGCTGAGAATCAAAAGCAAACAATTAATTATGTGACACAAAAACACAAATAGGTCAGAGGCAAGGAAGAAGGAAAGCAATTTGTTGTAAATCAAATAAATGTTTATGTATTTACCTGTTCCTTTAGGATGGCTGCTTGTTGTCTTTTCATTTCTCTCTCCTGAAAAAAATAAGATTATCAAATAATTAGATTTCCCATTTGCAATATTTAGAAATTAAATAGAACAAATATTTACATATACATTCAATTATTCTCTGAAGATGTGAAAGTATCTTAAAATAAAAGAGTCATTAATTTACCTGCTGTTTACGTTGTTGATCCTCATGTTTCTGCTTTTCGTTCTCTTCCTGTCGTTTTCTTTTAGCCTGTCATGCAAAACAACAAACATAACCAATAAAATATGTTAACAATTTATATCTCGGTAAAACATCTTTTTTTTTACATCCAAACAAAACTTATATTTATTTTTTGTTTAAAAAAATTAATAATTTTATGTGAGATATAAACCGTTAAACAGAAAAATATGAAACAATTTAAATAAAATTATATGTAGAAGACATGCGCTTAAGCATTATTTTCAATTAATTGTAAGATAATTAATTTAAAAATCATGCAAATGGATATTCGTGAAGGCATAGTAGTTTCAAAAAGGCAATGACTATCAAAAGCTAATAATCGATATAACAAAATGGTTCTGCAAAAAATAAATGACAATACAGTTAGGGAATAAATCTAATGATTGCGTGATTAAGAAAAATGATGATATATCTAGCATTCAACAATTTCAAATACAAGAATACTACTAAGTTAATCGGCATCATGTGTTACATAGAAAAATAGAATCTTATCAGTCGCTTTTTTACGTGGCGGCCACATAAGGGAGATTCTGAACTTTCCGGTACCATAAAACAAATGAATATTTTAATAACATTTGAACTCACTGCAGAATTAACCGGGAACGAAGATGAGAACACGGATAATTTTGTCGATCTAAAAATATCTTCATTGTTGCAAACAGAATATCATAAACCTTAATAAATACTGAAGTGTATACATAAAATGTACTTTAACAATGATGTTAAAATAATTTTATGTTTGTCCATTTCAAATTATATAGGGTGAACCATTAATAACAGGCCAAAGAGCAAAAGCAAAATCTTTGAGGTAAAATATGAAGACATAACTAAATACAATAAATAAAACATTTTTAAGTTTTAAAATTTTCAAAAGTTACTCTAAATGTTTATGAAATATGTCATGTCATAATGGGTGCAAAGAGAAGTTACACAGCAATTAGATTTGAAAATTTTTATTTTGACATAAATTGTTACTTAATAGACTGCCAATAAACTTGTAAAGATCAAAATAAACGACAGCTCAATATTGTAACATGCCATAAAAAGAACCGAATTGAATTTCTGTCCTGATTTAAAATATAAAGATGCGTACAAAATTTTTCTGTACTATATTTTATGGCAATGGGTTGATGGTACTGGAGTTTTAACAAAAAAAAAAAAAAAATTTTTTGACTATCTTTTCCCATAGCTAGATTTAAGACATATTTAACTATATCTATACAATAAAGCTCAGTTATAACGTACCGGCGGGGACTTAAAAAATCGGTACGTTATATCAGAAATACGTTTTAAAAAACTATATTAAATTTTTAAAATTTCTATTAATTCTTAACAAAAAGCATCAACAGAAGAAGGCCCTATAATAATGCCGAAACTTTAGTACGTTATTCAGTACGTTATAACCGAGCTTTACTTTATTTATTTTATGCATGAAAGACTACCAATGCTCTTTGCCCTAATATTAATGATTCACCCTGTATGGAAAAGAAACTCAATGATGAATATTAATTAAATTCTCACTATGCAATTATAAACAATTTTCATTCTCTTTTAAGATCGATTCTCACTAGACATGCCGGTTACGGTAGTCATGGTTAAATAACGACCAAGGCACAATGAAAGCTTTATAGTACAATCAAGCAATCCCAAGTGATGATTTGACTCTGATCAGCACGTCTAGTGAGAATCGTACTCTATTGTGAATGTGTCTCACAAATATATTACAAAAAATGTTGTCATTTGCTCTCGTCTCTATTTTCGGATAATTGTACATCATGGTCTTAAAAAGTTTGCAAAGGAAAAGTTGGCCCATACCTTAACAACCTTTTTAAATTCATTATAGAGACAAATATAAAAAATATGTATTAGCATTAGTGAAATCAGAATGTATCAATTAAAATTGGATAATGTTGATTTCCAAAATATTCATTTATTTCGATGATACTGCAAAAAATCCAGCAATTGCCTTTTGCGAGCCACCCTGTATACACAAAATCAGCGAAGCCATTGTGTTAGTCCCTGTCCCAATTTTCTCAAAGTCTAAAAAATCATCATGACATACCACTGAAATGCTTGGATTATATAACGCATTATTTATCGAACTCATTTGTTCAACGTTCTCTAAGTTATAAGCATTTATAATACTTTCACGGTTCTTCCATATCGTCGCTACTGTTGAACTAGCCAAACCGAGTTCACGAGACACGTCCGATTTCAATTTTCCACCTTCTATCTCTGATATTATTTGAATTTTCTGTTCTAGGGTGAATGCTAGCCTTTTTCTACCCTGATAATAATATACCAATATGTGAGAAAATTTTATTATCAATTTTTAAGTAATACTATACCTCCACATTGCAACAGTACACCTAGCAGGCGTACAATACCAATTGTAATTTATAACTATATAAATTACTGAATGATATATTCAACACGGACGGGTTATTGCAATATCCCATGGGACAATTTTATATGTAATTCTTTGATAAGAAAGAAAGCATATGAAGAATGTAGAGGTCTGTAAATGCTTTGTTTCTGAAATACACTGTGACAGATTTATTTTTGTAAATTATTTTTTAAAATAATTCATTCAAAATAATCTACAGGGTAATACGTCTTTGAAACTATGTGAACTCTAAAATCCACTCAATAATTATTTTATTCTTTTTTTTTGTAATTTTCCTCAAGAGGCAAAATTAAAGATTTTCATTCTACAGACTAGCAATCTTTAATGTTATATTCTATGGCACATGGCAGTACCAACAATGGCCAATAGTACTGGCTAGTTGCAAAGATATAAACTATTTTTCTTATTTATTTAATTTTTTTTTTGTTACTGTACAATTTTGTCAATGAGATATTGCAACACCCTGTATATTGAAATATACACTTAATGATGATAATGAATGAAATGAAAATGATCATTTTTCATTTTCTTTCCTTATAAATTATTTTCCTTTATAGCCATGCCATTGGTCAAGATAATACAATTAAATAGTTTAAATATCTTTATTACAAGTGAGCCTTTTATAGAATATTTAGAGCTGTGACTAGATAAAAACAATAATTCAAATATAAAATTAGTTTTGGAAAAAAAAATGATTAAATAATTAAAAACACTATATACACACTTTATAAAATTAATTAAGGCTTCCAATTACAACAAAGATCACAAATTACAGGTTCTTTTTAAAATAATAGCATGAGAATAAACAATTTTCATTAAGTAACCTGTGTTATAAAGTGTTGTGTTTCAAAAAATTGTTAAAGAATTATTATGTGAAATTTAGGCCTAGGGTTTTACAATGCACTAACGTGGCTAAGTTCAGTCCCAGTGTGATTACTGACACGTACGAGTCTCATCCACTGTAGATTGAACGTTGTTTTATTTAAATTTAAAAATTGCCTTCTTCAAATCAAGAATTAGCAGTTAATATTCAGTAGTGTATTTTTGGCTACAGCAAATGATTTTGAAGAATTACCTTCTATCATCTTGCAAGAAATAGTCTATTTCCAATATTTTTAAAATAATTTCAGTCAAAGAGTTATTTTGACACTTCCTAGTGAAAAGACTTAAAAAAGTCTTTATAAGTAAACATTTCTTTGAAATTGCCTGCTGCATCTAGATGACTGGGCTGCTTTAAAAATATTCTGTTTCTTTGAGTTGATAATTATTTTGAAAATATGAGTTTTTCCACAGGAAAATTGTTTATTTCCATGACCTCTATTACCCTTTCAAGGAATGCACGTAGGTATCAGAAATTTTTTGCATATCAAAAAATTCTGACATAAATGCATCGAACTCAGTAGTTTTACAGATTTCATAATCAAGAAAATTGATTATAACATATAGTTCTTTTCATATAATTGTAAAAATAAAAATTTTGTTTTGGCAAAAATTTAAAGAATAAAATGAATTACTGCAATTATTTTTTTAACAAATTTAAACAAATTCAGTATATTCATACATTTTGAGAATGTAACCTAATATTTTAAAGGGAAGTACCTAAATAAATTAGTTTCATTCAGTTTATCAGTCAAGACTCTGCCCACCTAGGATAAAGCAGAGCGTCTTTTAAATTGAATACCGCTGACAAGATATCGTCGCCTGGCAACAAATCTATGTCCATGTTATTCTGAAATCGACATTCTTATATGAAATTATTCTATGTCCCAAGTGCTATGTGCCAATATATTCTCAATACACACACAATTAATAGTTTTGTATAATCAAAAGGACTATTTTATTTTTGCCATACTATTCCAAGTCCAAGCTACCAATCATGTCATAGTATTGTAGTCGCATGTGGGGACATACGAGCATAGCATAGAATAAATTGTCTCAAATTATAATACAATACTAGTGTAAATCAATATTTGTGTTGTGAACAGGGCCAATAAACAGGCTTTGATTTTTTTGATACTTAAAACATAACGAGTTAATCAGAAGAAATCGATTTCTGAGCCCTTTGCGGACTCAGGATCTGACTATCAACCACCAGAAGGTGGTTTTTGTAAAGTAACGTTCAGATAAACGTTAGTGCAATGGCACTGCAGTTGTACTGTTGTATGGTAATTGTGTGGTATTAAATATTATTTACTCTGTTTACATAAAATTACTGTAGACTTAAGAAGTTGGTGAATTTTTCCGCTGTAAGTTGGCGACATGCAAAAACTCAAGATTCTTGACCTTCAGATGAAGAGGTTATGTTTATATTTCTGTCAACTACGTCCCTATCTACGGAAATTGTTAGTTTTTATCATTTGCCGAATAGTAATTAAAAGCCTACAATCTGCAGGAATAGATGGTGTATTTGACTGTTTGGTTAAGGTCGCCGTATTTCTCGCCGTAAAATGATCAAATTTGTGGTGTTTTTTAGGTACTGAAATTTCGAATAATAAAACACGTAGAGCAAAAGTAATATCAAAAATAAAATTATTGATGTTTTATTTATACACTTTTTCTAATTATACTCTCCTCAAACAATATAATAACTTTTATAATGCATTTCTATGACACATTATTTCGCTATTCTAACCCCTCATTTTAACAATTTTTTTCACATACTTATAAACAAAAGTGAATAATCTTATATGCAGAACTATGTAAGTTTATGTTATAACAATGTTTACATCTATAGTTGAATTTAAAAAAACACATATTTTGATAGATTTCAGTACCTAAAAGTTTGTTGGAAATATCGCTTTCTGACGTTATATATTGATTTTATTTCGGTACCTCTGAATATTAGCAGGTGGCATGAGACAACATTCTCGTTATTTACTAAACTCTATATTATTCAGTTCTTAAATGTCTAAAAATACTTGTATTTGTAGAACACTATTTCAAAAACAAGGCGCCCTTAAATGAATAAACTTAACCTGCAAAAATGTGAATCTTCTGTTTACTGTCAAAAAAGCAGTTTTCTGATTGGTCCTTGTATGATTGTTGCAAAAGGATTGGTAAAAGCTAAAATGCTTTTAGCTTCTGCCATACAACTACAGTACAAAGGCGTTACTGTTAAGTTTATCTGAACGTTACAAAAGTCACCCGTATTTCTCGCCGTTTTACTTCAGCATCTTTGAATATTTGCAGGTGGGATGAGTTAACATTCCTATTATTTGCTAAACCCTAGATTATTCAGTTATTAAATGTCTAAAATTATTTGTATTTTGTAGAAAACACTATTTCAAGAATGCGGCGCCCTTTTTAATAACTTTTCTGCAGTACCAATGCAACCGCACTAATCTTATGTGAATGAAGCTTAAGACTATTTTCTTCCAAATAAACATTCTAGCATGGGTTTCATTAAATATTCTATTTTGAAATAAAACATAAAAATAAGACGATTATTATTGATTAGTGCCACTCTATTTCTTATTGATTTTGTATTTAATTTATCTGGATGGGTGTACTTGATAAGAGCATTATGATTTGTGAAATAAATTAACTATTATAACACATATTTTCTACGGACATTTAAAAATTGTGTTGCCTGTATTACACTTCTTGGCAGGCTTTGATGATATTTTTTATGTCTATTATAAGTATGAAAAGAACTATAGAGTAATTCAAAATTTGGATTCTCTATTACTGTGATAACTGATAATTTCTGTTTCTGATCACATTTTTATATATATCCACCATTGCTTCGATTTGCAGCAGACACACTGCAAGGACTTACATAAAAAAAATGGCAAGTGAAACACATACAACAGCCAGGAACAATAACAGTATTTACCTCGATTTAAAATATGCCGGTAACATCGGGACGCAATAAAATCATGACTTACCTCCAATATCTGCTGAGTCTTAGCCTCCCTTTCGCGTCTCGCCTGCTCCTGCCTTTCCGTCCTTTCCATCTCCTTGAACAGCCTCGCCTGCTCCCTGTCTAACCTCGCCGCAGCCCTGGCAGCCTGCTGCTTCCTGGCCATTTCGATTCGTTGTTCGACGGGAAGGCTCGTCCTCATCGCCGCCTTCAGTTCCTCCAACCTAAAGAAATAAAGTTGAACAAACAAAATTTCGACGAATGTTTACACGTACCTTCGATTCACGTCATCTTCGGTGAGGTATATGAATTCGGTGCCGTCGGTCTGCATTTCAGGGGGTACCGGCTGTAAATAATCGCCCAGGATCACTCGGCAGCTGAAAGTGAAGTTGTCCCTGCACAGTTCGCTGTTCTTTTGGTAATCCAAGTACTGAAATTTGAATCGATAAATTAAATGGTAAAATCAATGGTTAATTACGGTTACCTGAGTGACATCGGACATTTGCTTGAATTTGTTCGCGGAGTCAGGGGCAATGTAAGTAACGTCGCCTTTTAGCCCTCCATTTTTCGTTAAACCCCTTATGATTGTTTCTCTCTTCCAACCTAACAGAAGAACAAAGTTGTTGTGAAGAAATTATACCAAAGAATATTTTTGATTGGGATTAGATATGGACTATTAGCTGGATGCCAATTTGATACAAACCTTTCTCAAGAGGAATTCTTAACAGTCTCTCGTCGTACTGCTTTTGCTTCTTAGCGGCGACCTCAACCTCCATTTCTGAATCAGTATGATTAGAATCAGTTAAATTATCAGAATCTGATGTGGCGTCTACCGTACTGGAGTCGCTCAAAGTACCCTTAAATTTTTCTTGTAAAAATTTATTTAGAGCCTTCTCGTCTCCCCCCGCCTCTGAGATATACTGCTGCGCTGCCAGGATGTTCGATTTCAACAGGTTCATCTGCTGGTTCATACTCGCGTTGGGATCTAACATAGGTACGGGCTTGATACCTGCAACATGACAATGTATTTATAATTAAATTCTAGTTGAAGAGATTAGTAGAAATTAGTAGAAAATATATGTTTTCTCCGTGGAAACTAACCTAAAGCTCTGCTTTGGGCAAGAAGCGAGGCAACAGTATTCTTCTTGGGCTTACTGACGCCTCTCCCAAGGTTCCTAGGCCGTCCCTCTTTCTGATTAGGCCCCGAGATGGGCGAAATAGTGGTGCCAAGAGGAGCCGAGGAAGTACAAGTTGACGAGGTGGAACTACCCCCGTCCGATCCCTCGTTCCTGCTTGGGGGTCTCGGTGAATCGGCGGTGGCAAACATCTGCGTTAGAGAAGTACTTGGTGCGGCAGGGGGAACCTGAGAACCCGCAGGCACCACCCTACGAGGCTTTGGGCCAGGTTTCCTTCGAGCTGAAACAGTTTCACATTACCGTTTTCATCAATATATGCCAAACTTTAATTGAAAATATTAATGGAAAATATTTTTTTTAATATATATTATTCTTAAAACGAGAAGTTGCAGTCCGACAAAGAGGAGTTAGGTTTGTTGAACAGTTTTCATCAGCGTGCTACATAACTTAACTACGTGGGATATGTGAATTAATCAGCTTCTTTTTAATTATTATTTTATAATTTGTGAGTTGCACACGAATTACAATGGCTAACATTCATAACCAGGGATACATAGATATAGATATGCAGCTAATTTATGAAGCCTAATGCACAACAATTTCCTGCCAGGTTTCATTCTCGTTTTCTGTTCATGCGACACAAAGAGTTTGAAGCAGAGAACAATTAGAATTAAAACAAGATGAAAATGTCATATGTTACAAGTTCAAGCATACCATAGATGAAAATCCTTCTGTAAATACTAATTCATTGGCAAACAAAAAAAATGTTTTCCATTATATTGTATTGTTGATTTTCTCTCATATGGGCACATGAAATCAGTATATGCTACTGAACTAAACAAGAAAGGTAATTTTTTATTGCAAACTAACAATGCTAATGTAAAAATTAGAAACAATAACGCCTTGTTAAGTTGTACTATGTCATGGTTGTGTAGAGGCGACTACGCATTGAGGCCGGCAGGAGCAATTTTGAATACCTTCTGACTTGAGGGAACGTTTTCGTCAATGCAGTTAAGATTTTATTTTTTACATAACCATGTGTTGAAATACAATCAAAAAATCATTACATGACACCATTAAAAATTTCTATAACATAACAAAATGTAATAGTGATAGTTTATACTCACATATACGATCAACACCAATATTGGCAGACATATTGCTCAGAGAGTTAAGCGATGAACTCGAACTTGTAGAGGTACTAGGCTTCAATGATAAATTCAAAGGAGCCTCCCCTGCAGATTCGGAACTGTTGTAGAGGGATGAGATTCCTGAAGGACTTCCATTAGTAGCTGGCAGTTTTATTACTTCCACCCTATCGTTGGATGGTGTTGAAGGTGGCGTTAAGTCTTGTTCCTAACCGCAACGGCAAAATTTAGAATATACACTGAAAACAAAACAAAACGGCCAAACTTACGCTCAGTTTAGGTCTTTTACTAGTCCTCTCAATCAAAAGTCCCGTGCTGGAATGAGACGGATGGACGCTGACCGAAGGCGGATCCAAGGAAATAGTCTTTTTGCGGCCTCTGTTCGTTGTGCCTGGTATTTTGGGGCCGACAATCGAGGAGGTATACTTGATAATCTCAGTGTCGGGTGGTAACCTAACACCACCCAAAATTGAATTAGGATCACTGTAAAACATGCAACAGACTATTTTACACACTTACACAGTACAAGTACCACAACAAAAACATCTAGGAAAACCGACAAATATCTCACCTGCTGCCCTCCAGTGCGGCACTGCAGAGAATAGAAAATACTATGAATGACACATTTTCTCATGAGGGAATACATTATTTTCGTTCACAGAATTTATCAGCCGAGTAATATATTGTATAAATGAGATAAGATAAATGTGTTCAAAACTGTGTTTGGAGTGAATACATGCAAAGTTGGAATTAGAACCTCAATTTTGGATAGAAATTATGCTGTAAGTGACTAATTCAAATGTAAATTGTAAACATTAAGGTTTATATTAAGGAGTATATCAGATTAGATATACACACTACAAATTGATATGTACCTAACCATATATTGTGAATATTTTCCTTATCTATCTTTTGAAGAAATTTGTAAAAAGTAAAATGATATCTTACTAATATTTTCTAAAAATGAAAATTTATTTGCAATGCTTTCCATTCATAAAACACATAAATTAATAAAATATTTGTTACATGACTAGGAATTTTTCAATGAAGTGTGCTATACTCAAGGTATTACTTGTTAATAATTATTTGTATTTTTATTATCTAGTGGAAATAAATAACAGTGAGAAAATAACAAACTGTGGAGTTCAAATTGCTAGTAAATAAGGTGTTTGGTTATTATTCGTGTAATTGCAGCAATTAAAATGCCAGACATGTGTTAGATTTAGAACAGTTTCCAGTTAAACGGTAAAAATGGATGCCAGAAACATTTAGAATAGATTTCGTAGTTTGAAATATTTAAAATTGGACACTCTGCCTCACTTTAAAGAAAAATAAAGTACGTTAAAAATTGAAGTCTATAATATTTTTAGCACAAAAAATTACTTATTTAATCTTGTATAATTTCATTTCAATGTGGCAAGATAAAATAGTAATTTTTAGTACAATAAAGAAGAGGGATTTATATAACTCAAATTTACTGTGATTTGATTATAATTTTTCCAAAAATTCAAGAAATTGTATTGAAACTTCTTAAAAGTCTAATTTAGTGAGGATAATTAATAGGTATTAAATACTCTAAGAACAAGAATAATTGTTTAAATGCAAACAAACTTGATTAGAAATTCCAGATAAATCTGCTGACACCAATTTTCCATTCACAGGTGTGACTAAGCATACATATTAATGTTTTTTTTTTTTTCAGATATATCAGCCGGGTAAAATAAAATTACACAGTACTTGTTAAATACGATGAGCCAAAAATTATCAATAGTTTGTTAACAAAATCCACAAAAATATGTTAATACAGTTCAGGAATTTATTATAAATAAATTAAATTGGATTATTTATATTAGAAAGGAGTATTTCAACCCATTATGTCACAAAATGAATCTTTATCAAGTTCCAATGGCACCAGAACTATGACACAACCTAAAATTGATTGCAAATAACGATTTAATGATGCCTTACCTTAATATGCTAGAAGGTAGACTGGCAATATTGCTACTATTAACAGAATTGTGACTACTGTTACTCGTGCTGACTCCGCTACCCTTATCGGGGTTACTGGCCAAACTCAGCGGACTGGTGAAGATGCTAGGCGATGGCGAAGACACTTTAGCACTACTACTAACACTGGTACACTTAGGCTTATCCAATTTATTCAAGTAGTTCAGATCGTTCACTTTCTGACGATGCTTGTCGCCGCTAGAATTAGTGCTGGGTAACTTCATGCTGGGCTGGATAGTGAGGCTGGACGAGGAGTATTTCTGGGAGTTGTGAGAAGACTGGGACGACGAAGAGGCTCTGCTGCTGGACATAGAAATGTTAGGCTTTATACTGCTCGCATCCAGGCGTCCGTCTAGCTTGACTGAAGACGATAGGTGTGATGAGGATTTGGAGTTGCTCTGTGATCTGGATAGTGAGCCCTTGGAATTCTTCGATGACTTGTGGAGCGACGTAAGTGACGGAAGGCCAAGAGATGGGTATGGCAAGTCTGCCGGATTGCCTAGAGAAGGAAAATTCAGGCCTGACGCCTGCAACCGGGCAAGGTAGTCCTGCGCGGCCAGGTGGGAGGCCATGGACCACCATGCTGCGCCTGGAAACAAAAAAAAGGAGTGTGAGTTTAACATTATTTTAATAATTGGATGGAATTAATGAATATGCAAGTTTATGTGCAATATTACTCCAATATGTTGAATAGGGTGTACTGTATAACCATGCACTGTAGATTCCAATTATTATTATGTAAATTATGAATATTGCGAAATAAAAACAAAACTCAGGTTATGAAATTAGGAATTACTAGAGTACATATAGATTACTGTTTTATTATTTATTTCATACTTTATTTTGTAAAATGAGACAACCATCTTCTAAAAGGAATGTCCGGTTTGAAATTATTGTAATAAATCAAATAAATAAATATATTTTAAAAATTTACATTTAAAGATAAAGATATTTTAGCCTAGTTGGTCCAAAACTAGCATATACCAATTTTCTATCAAGTGAAGAAATTTCTTAAATATTTCTATTAACAGGACAATAAATAAAACTCCAATGTTCCCTTTTCAGGCAGATAAAACTACCACTAGCATATGAAAAGTTCACAAAATTTGGAACAAAATCTAGTTTATCGTTAAAAAAAATAATTAAAAATGTAAAGAAGAATTCTCATCAAAAAATGTTTCTAATGATGGAGAATTTTAAAACAATAAATTCATTCACAGAAGAGTGTGTCTAACTTATATGTATAGTACGTACTTTATTGTTAAAATAACATAATATTATTAAAGAGCAAAATGCTCCAAAGAGCACTATTTTAGTTTATAAATTGCTTGGCATATTTTACGGATATTGGTATTATGTCTATATAATAATATTTTCAAACCATATACTATAATACTCATACTTATGCCATACCTACCCCACTAATACACGTGTATGTAACATAAAATTAAATAGGTATACAAAATAAAAATAGTTGTTAGGATTATAGACTGTAACTAGAATTGATACTATAATAGATATTTACTCTCAAGTTAACAATTACCAAAATCGACTAATAAATTATAACCATTGTAACTTTTTGACTAATTAAAAATTGGTAAATGCAAAATAATAAAATTTTTAATCTAAAAAAATAAATCCATGTGTATTTATTTATTTTATGAATAATTGATTTAGATATTGAACTAAATTTTTTGGGAAATAATATCAAATTAGAAAAGAATATGGATAGACTAAATATTTCTAAATTATTTCTGTAAAATTAAAAAATATATATCATTATTTACCGAAAATTAACGGCAATATATTTATATATGAAGCGTAATATACAGGGTGTCTGGAAATGATGAGCAAAAAATTCAGGGGATAATGTTTGACCGAAAATAAATGCTACCTCTTTCTATAAGATTTTTTCCAAAACGGAGTTTCAGAGTGTTAAAGTTAAAATTTTATTTTCGATATTTGTAAATAACTTCTTAAGAAATCCAAATATTTACATAAAATTTGTAAATCGGGGGTTTCTGCGGGGGAGAAATTCAAATATGTTTCTAATTTTGACGTCACTAGTAGAGGGCGCCACTTATGGCACATCATGTTTCTTTTAAAGAAGAACTTTTTTGCCGCTTAGTGTATCTGACTATTGAAACAATCGATTCTCCTACCTGTTATATCTGAAAAAGGTATACCTTATTGACGTCGTTAGGAGAAACAGTTTTCGAAATAATCTTATTTGAAATATTCAGTGCACCAATTGAAAACTGTTATCGTTTCAGTGCCTTTTCTACTGAAAATGCAGCAAAATATTACTCGAAAAAGTTGTTCAGAACGGTAAATTATATAGATGTGCAAAATTTTAAAAAATCGGCCTGCTTTGATAAAATCTTTGTGCTTTGTTGAAAAATGGTTTCATCAAACCTCGCTGATCTTGCACATCTCCATAATTTACGATACTGACCAATTTTTTCAAGTAACATTTTGCTGTATTTTCAGCAGAAAAGGCACTTTACCTGAAACCAAAACAGTTTTTACTCGGTGCACTGAGCATTTCAAATGGGATTATTACAAATATGGTTACGCCTACCAACTTCAGGAAGATATACCATTTTCAAATAAAACAGGTAGGGGAATCGATTGTTTCGATAGTCAGATGGATACATTAAGATGCAAAAAAGTTCTGCCATTTAAAAGAAATATGGTGTGCCACAACTGGTGCCCTCTACTAGTGACGTCAAAATTAGAAACATATTTGAATTTCTCGTCCGCAAAAACCCCCGATTTACAAATTTTATGTAAATATTTGGATTTCTTAAGAAGTTATTTACAAACATCGAAAATAAAATTTTAACTTTTAACACCCTGTAATAATCAGTTTTGGAAAAAATGTTATAGAAAGAGGTAGCATTTATTTTCGGTCTAAAATTATCCCCCGAATTTTTTGCTCATCATTTCCGGACACCCTGTATAGTCATATTGTTCAGAATGGATTAGTTTAATGAGGCTGTCGAAATATTTGGAAAACAAAATATATTTGTTGCAATTCGTTTATTTAATTTTATGCAAATAAAGGCCGGTTCGATTTAGTTTGGATTAACCTACTACACTGAAGCCTTTCAAGATTTTGTATGAAACTGTGAAAAGAGTAAAATTGGAAACACGAATGAGTGCACATATCGATTTTATATGTGGCGTGGAATTTTAATGCACAAAAAGCTGTATAATGGGTTTACCCAAGTCGCAAGCCAAGTCACAGGTATTTTGGTTTGGACAGTGGCATAACCAAGGGGGGGCGAGGGGTAGAAGTAGATTTGGGGGTCAAACCCCGTCTCATGGGTTAGCTCATATAGATAATATTAGCACTACTAAATATATAATATAGAGAAATTCACTTATCAGCGACAGAAGTGCTGAATGAATTTGCTAAAAATAAAAGACTTATAAGGATTCACCTGCAATTAAGTTCTAGTTTTATTTTTGTGATTTTTTGTAGCAAATATGATTCGTTTATTATTTACATGATTATGAGGATTATTTTTTATTTACGCTTTATCGTTTTTTATTTATTAAAAATTATTTATTTTTTCTACGTTCATGCAAAAAATAAAACTTCATTGAACTATATTTAGTGGAAAAAGTGGTTCTTTATTGCACTAGTGCAATAAAATGTTTATTGCATTCATCTGTCATTCTACTACAGTGTTTTGTCATCATGACAAACATAAACCTTCAAATCGACGTCATATTTTCGTAGACTTAGTGTCATCTAAATAAAACATTTTTTGGTTTTTGCATAAACGTAGAAAAAATTTTGTATGCAACTCGTACAAAAAGTATTTATTGCATGCGACGTGAAAGGACAACACTTACTTTTTGTACTTGTTGCATAAATAACTATTTTTATTAAAAAAATCTAGTGTGAAATATTTAACTTTGTTCACTGAACCCACCACATGACTAATTTCTAGCTACGCCACTGAGTTTGGATGCAACATATATGTTCCAACCAAAAAATCAAGTTAACATTTTTCTTTAGATGTTAGTATCTGATCACTCAATGTTGAACTAAAATATACCAGAAATAGTAAATAGTAAGTAGGCAATTCTACGCGTAATATTTTATAAATATATTAAATTCTTAACCCTACTAATTCATGAGTTATGGAATGTAACGTCTATCCGAGCATCATATGTTAATAATGGCAATGCGATCAAGCGCCCTTAATTTAATTAGTGATTTTCCCCCTTTCAAATTAACGATTAATATATTACTGGACGGTTCACAAGCATCTTATTTATTTTTAATTTAATATACCGAGAGAATATGAGAGGAAAACATTTAATTACCATTATCTCAAAAGAACATTTTGAATGATTGCTCAACAACACGTATAATTTCATAACAGGTGCACAGAATTGGAGGAATTTGCATATGAACATGAAGGAATTTAAATCCAAACTGTATATATATGTATAGGGGTGTTCGCCACCATTCAAGCACAATAAAATAAAACACAATGAGCAAACATTTGACCGGTATTTTTTTTATTTTTGTTTGAAATCATTATTCAATTGGCAAGCTGTGACGTATAATTATATTGCAATTACATCATCTATTAATAGAAAGTTATTTAAATACCTAATAAGAGGAGTCACTTCTCCACTGCCAAGTCAAATAATCTTTCTTAACATTTATTACAAATAATAAGTAATCCAATTTTTGATACTTTCATCGTAAGCATACCTAATCATCAAGCGTTATAAATATCAATAACAATCGCAGCATATGGAGTAAAATGAACAGTGGCGCACATAGACAGGGTTAACTACCACTACGTACAAAAAAATTTAACCACGTGCACAGGGAGACCTAAAAACAATAAAAAAATTATTTCGGAATTTTAGTTCGATATTTAAAAAATGGGGTAAAACCCTCTTTTCCTTCGGAGAATCGGCGCCTATGAGAAGCATCGTCCGAGATGGCTTAGATCTATGAACTACCATGTGGTCGTTTTTTCAAGCGTTTCCAAATGTAGAAAGAACAAAAATCAACATTATTCATAATAATAACACCTGACAGGTAACTGTCCAAACTATACACTATACACTAATAACAAAACACACTTCGCGTTCAGTTAAAAATGCCTAATGCCCATTTATTCTAAGAAAATCGAATAAAATTAAGACAAACCGGCGAACTATATTATAGGAAAATATCTATCAGACATAAAATATTTGATTAATATAAGATAAGTGAACATTTTTTGAAGGGTGATTCCGTTATATTTATTTTTATATATTTTTATATTTATCTCATCTTAAAATATTTGTACTTAAGTCATAGTTAATCCTGTATACAAGGTGTCCCCGTTTTTTTCGTTCAACTTTGGTAGTATAGTGTGAAAATTAATAAGAGTATTTTCTAAATCATTGTTTTCTTGGTCAATGAAAAAAAAATGTATATTTTCTTTATTACTTACTAAACAAATAAATATTATTTGTTCTAACTTGATACACAGCAATAATAATAACAGGTAAATATTTTGCCGTGGAAAATATTATTCAGTTAAAAACAGTGGCGTCACTATGTGGTTTCATACACATTTAGACCCTCTAAACTTCTACGTCAATGGTGAAAATGGTTCTTACTGTGCAGAAAAATATTTAATATATTTCCTGAAAGAAATTACTTTTTATAAAATTCATTAGAAGACTTCTTTTTACAGACACTTTATTGAAACTTGATATACAACAATTTAAATTTTGGGGTGGAACGGGTAATTTCAACAAAAATGTAGTGGTTGTAAATTGAGTGTATACTTTTTTTTTTGGAAGTCACTTTGTATGAAGGCAAAATTTGTTTTAGAGCCCCCCCCCCCAAGATTTCACTTAGTCGCTCTCAACACTTACGGGCTACGGCCCTTTTTCATCTCATACCTGGAAAATTTGTTTACTGACTAAACAAAAAAGATACAAATGTTCGATCTCGCTTGGTAAGTTATATTCCAGAGGCGGCGTGTAGGTATTATTTTCGGACATGCGCAAATTGCAAATTTGTAACGCAATAGAGAAGGGACGTCCATAAGGATGATGAAACACTGCGGTTTGTGCCGACTCGCCATAATTTATAGGAAATTACAAAAATAGCTGTTTTCACAGACAGCGACGTGTGGTTTATACTATTTGTCGAGACGTTTTCAAAAATCGAGAAGACGAAAACCGCTTTGTGTGGGTTTTGTATATCTACTGCTTAGTAAATAACAGCCAAATCGGTTGCCGAGGCGGCACAAACAGCTGTGTATGTCATCACCCTAATGCTTTGAAAAATAATTATGTCTTTTTATGTTAATTATTTTGGTTAAATTAAAAAAGAATTCATTATTAAGTAGTTATGATAAACATGTTTAATATAAATAATGTTCCACATTACAAAAAAAGAAAAGAAGAAAAACATGCCGTCATTATTTTAGATAATAGCAGTTAAATTAGAGGATCTCATTTTTAAGCAAAAAGATCATAATATAAGCATATAAGTCATAAAATTCTTGGTTTTTGAGCTATTTTGTGTTACAGTTTTAGTACAGAAAGTACACAAATACAATATCATATTATGAGTGAATGATATAAACTTTCAAAATTAATAATTAATATCGTCTAAATAAGTTATCAGTTAAATTTTCAAACTGGTGCAACAGAAATGCATTAATTTTAAATTCAGAAAAAACCGTGCGCATGCAGTTTTCTTTGCGTAATGTTGGGGCACGCTTTGACGTCACAGTAAATGGCAGAACAATTCAATTATCTGACGAAGTTTTTAGGCACCTACATTGATTATGATATGAGATGGAAAAGTAGTGTTGAGTTTATTTGTAAAAAACTTAATAGTGGTTATTACGCTCTCCTGCAATTAAAATATACATTTGATACTAAACAACTTCTCGATATTTATTATTCACTTGTCATATAATGTAATCATATGGGGTAATGCAGGTAGTGTTATATCAGTAGAATTCTCATTTCACAGAAAATAATTATCCGTCTTATTTTTGATATACATCCATTGAATTCTTGTAGACCGTATTTTAGATTTTTTCTTTAAGTATTTTATATTATTTTTAAATTTATTAGAAGTATTTTCACGGATATATAAATCGCCTGTGAGAAGTAATCATTGTTCTCAAAATATATTTGATATATAAGAAAATAATAAAATAAAAAAAATTTTTCAGAAAATTTCTAAGCAAAATTTGTATGCATCTCAAAAACAAAGAATTTATTTATATAATTCTAAAATCTTGATCAATAAAATTAGTACATTCTATATAGCATATTTATATGTTTACATCAGAACAACAATAAAACAGAAATAATTAGAATTGCGGATTACAATATTTTAAGTTTATAACATGAAATTTAATCCATAATATTAATATGATAGCCCTCTCACACACAAAAAAATAAATATTTTTGTTATTGTTACTACTATTATCGACATAACGATTGGAGAACACCTTGTAGAGTAATAAATTAATATGTTTTTATTTCTATAAATACCAAAAGTTTCGAGCTACAATTTATTAGCTCTATACGAAAACGATGTGCTAAAAATAGATTATATGTATCTGTGTGCTAAATCAACATCAAGAGTGCAAAAGACAAAAAAAATAATTGTAAATCGTGAGGACATTTTCATGCGAGTAGGCTGCGAGAGACAGTCACCGGCGAGATTACGTCTAAAAATAGGCGCTAACACAAAAGTGAGGTTACGGCCAATACAAACAAACCAAACACAGAGATAAAACAATTGCCACACATTAAAAAACGTTACCATGTCCGTGGATCCGGGTGACTAGATTTTTGACCGGTGCCGGATAATCGCAATTACTGGCAAATTTACGACCTCTTTTACAAAAGCGGTCTTTGTGCAGTTCTGTGTGCCCGACTGGAGGGAGAAAAGTAGATCAATAAATGAATTACATTTGCCGTAATACTTCACCCAGATAAACCTGTGCCCGTGCACACTACACGTATAAATAATACCTACGCCGCTACGAGATATATTGCCAAATAATGTCGTGTGGCGTTGGATTTTTGCGGCATTGCAAGTGGAAAAACCACCGCAATGCAAAAAAATAAAGCACTGCCTGCTTAGGACGCGGCGGATTTGTGAAACCTGTTGATTTAAAAACAATGTCGATGCTATTTTCAATTATCTGGCAATTTGATTTTGGAACGACCTTGCTACCGGGAGAGGTCAATAATTACGTACACATGAAATTAAAATGGCACACTATTAAGCCAAATTTGAATATAGAAATCCACTCAAAATAAATGTCAATTAATTTATCTTTTACTAGAAAAAATATAGTTCATGACATTTTAAAATTGTTAGGAAACATCGCACTAGAAAAACTTTGACAGTGTCGGATGTATAAAAAAATAATATACATATTAAATATTAATATTATGTATACTGAAAATTTCACTAGCCAATGTTTCCTAACGTAAATACAGCTTGTATATTTATAACTATAAATGATACTGCAGGAAACAACTATTCCGCGGACTAATGCCCCGACCGACATTGAATTACACCTGCAATATCAGTATGAACAGGCAAGAACCCTTTTCGGCCACCCCACCAGACAAAGATCGGTTTCGGGTTTGTTAACCCTCATCAGGATGCCATAGGTGAGATGACCGACAATTGAACTGGCTGTTCTTTCATATGTATGTTCACATATAAACTGAGTGCAGGTGAGATATATAGATATATCTCAGCTTATATATTGCTTTGTCGCAATGATAATTCAAAAAAATTCTGGAAATTTCAAGTAAGCTACTTGTGATTACTCTGCAATTTTTTTGACGCTTTTGTATAAAGTTTTTCTTTAGTTTGGTGTGGTATTTTAACACGCTTCTGAAAAAAATAAAGATTAATTTAATACACCCTTTCGCCAAAAGGATCAGTCAAGAGTTACTTTTGAAAGTAAGTTTGCCTAACCAAAAAATCTTACACTGAAAAAGAAGATGAGTAAAAAATAACAAAAATCACATCACTATCGCAAACTTCCTTATTTTTGACGTTTCAAAAAACTCTTCCTTGGTTCTTAAAAATTGACTGATCTTTGTTGACTACATTTGTTAACAAGAAGTAAGTAACAACATACATTTGCAATTTTTGAAACTGAAAACAAAAAGTTTTTCGGAACGTCAAAAAATAAGGAAGTGCGCGATAGTGAAGCGAGGTTGGTTATTTTTTACTTATAGTTTAAAAAATAACGCTTGACTAATCTTTTTGGAGCAAGGTTTTATTTTTTTTAAAAGTGTGGCAAAATACCCAATGAAACTAAAGAAAAACTAGAATTAGGTACCTACAGTACAAATAAATAGCTTCAGAGAATATATATTTTCAATACAGTCTGATGTTACACGTTATCCTCATTTCTATTTTCAAATAAATCGATAGTTTGGTGTGAAATTTTCTTACAGAATATTATCCCCTTTAGTTAAAATTAACAACCGGAAATTTGTCCTCGTTCATGAATATTTTTTGAATATTATTAAATTTCAAAATATGCGGAAAAAAATTTCTGAAAATAATTTAAGCATTAGGGATGTTATAAGTGAAAATATGTCTTATGAGTACTAAAATATGTAGATAACAACAAAATATTAACACACATTGTTTTAAAACAGAAGGCATGCAATATTCCAAAACTGCAACTGATAAAAATTAATGAACATTTACATTTACTAACTTAGAGACTAAATTACTGCCAATGATTTAAAAAAACGGACATGAATATCTGCCTAGACGTCCTAAAAACTAGGGCATGCCCGAGAAAATCTGAACGTCTGGTGACCCTACAAGATGCTAGCGACACGAAAATTAGTTTTAGGGACAAATCGAAACTAATTCCTTGCACCCAATCCACTACATAAGATCGTTGTTCCCCCAAGACAAGCAAGTGATGAGATATTAATTGTTTCGTCATACAAATCGCCATGAATGCCCACGCAGAAATTTTGTAAATAAATAAATATAAATAAACATAATAAATATAAGGATAATTATTGCAAGTAATAAAAATTATATTTTTTTTCTCTGGTGTCGGAAAATTTGCCAGGCGTAACAAGATATTTTAGCTAAAAGCCCTAGAACAATCTGGAATTAATAGTGTTGCTGAAATATTGAATGAAAAATTTCAAGAAAAAGGATAAGACGATAATTAGTGCATATTTCCATTCAAACCTTTTTTTTGTGATTTGCTATACTAAACAATAAATCAGACATTAATGCCACCACATTTGCAAATACGTTTCTATGTTTTATCTAGATTTGGGACAATAATTTTTGAGAATATTGCTAGGAAGTTAACGTCAACAATAATATGTTCATTAAAATTCTGGGCTAAGAATGTCTGAAAAATTTGGAAATATTCTAATATTAAATAAGACGGTACGTGACTTGAAATTTTATAGTCATTGGCGCATCCGGCAAATTATAGAAATAATGAAACAATCCTATACGAAAATATCGTTTCTTTTTTTATACTTTATATTAAAAAATTTTGAATTCACACACAAATGGTCATTTAGCACAATGTATCACTTCTTACTCCCACTTATATGTATTTCATTTCGATTAACAATAATTATAATCGTAGATCGTAGATATGTAGGTATAACAAATTAATTTTTTGTTTAATCAAATTTCTATGATTAATAATTTTATATCGCGTTCTTAATTATTAGAAGAAAATTATTTCATGAATTTGTTCATATCTCTAAATTTATTTGTGACATTATTTATACAATTTTATTTTTAATTAAAAACTTCCGTGTTAATCTGCCTCACAGATCTAAAACAGTGCATAGGAAATTAGTCACTTATTTACATATAATACACATATACATAGTAAAATTACTTATTACTCACTAAACAAATAAATCTTGAACGAAAAACAAAATTATACAGGGTGTCCCCGTATGGGGTCCCGCACTATCGTTAAATATTATTTTTACTGTTGATTTTTCGGGAAAATATTATCGCGACAAAAAGTTTTGCTCATCCTGAGATGCCATGACCAGGAACCAAATTTATGTTAAATTAAAAATATCGAAATTTCTTAGAGTAAAATTGCGTTATTTTTCATTTTTGTCAAAGAACAATGTTGTTTAAAAACTGAAAAAATGCTTTCATAGGGAGTTTAATAACAACAGAAGTCACTTTTTTTACAAAAAAAATGTATAATGACTATATGAAATTTAATTTAAATATTACCACAATACTTCTCCGTCACTGTCAAAGTTAATACATTTAAAAATTTAGGTATACTTGTGCCAAGTATAACTATAGTTTATTCCTATAAAATTGTAAGTGCCGTAATATCTATACAGCATACCTTCATACCAATCTTTCTCAAGTGGAATGTCTCATCATGTGCTCTGTAAATTAGTCACACAATTATTTTCGACCTTGAGCAGGTGATATATTTGTTTTGGGTCTAAGAAATATGTCGCGCCTCACAGCTTTTTGCTACAGGTCTCGGGTACTGGGATTCCGGGATAAACTAATAAATAAATTATATCAACATTTTATCGTTGTACTGGGATATTTCGGTACAATACATTATGCAAAGTTTGATTGTTTTATTTAAGTGTCTCTAATACCTTCACTATTTGAAATGTTCCATAATTGAAATGAAAAATGCAATCCTAACGATGCGATGGTCCTCTTACGCTTCGTATTCTAAATACAAGTAAACGATAGCGAGCGCAACTCAGCATGCTATAAGAGGCAGTGACGTCCCACAGCGTCAAATTATTTTAAAGGCTTTAAAAGCGTCAGAAAATTGTAATTTTCAGATAGCACTAGATTTACAAAATCATTCAGAAACTGTAACAAAAAAATGCTAAATTGCCCTATTCTAGTTGTAATCAATCAAAACATTTAGTACGTCACTTGATACAAATAATGTACCTACGACCATCCATTATTTAAGCTTCTAACAGCTGTTGTATTCTTCATTCAATGGTTACGTGATTCATTACTTCATCTGAAAATGCTAAATTACATGTTTACATTACTCTCCGACTCCAGCAACCTAGGCTTTAGTTCGGCCTCTACCGATAATTACACATTGTTTAATTATCGGTCGCATGTGCCCTTAACTACTTTGTTACGTGCAAACAAGCCACGAAAAAAAAACAGAACGGGATATCAACTCGTCATATCAGTCTGCCGTTAATAATCCAATATTTTGTGTACAAACAAGCAGACGCCATAAAAGGCGTTAATTATTTCGGGGAAATTCCAAAAAAGGTGCTAATTAATTTAACAGGAAACTGAACTGAGCAACTGAACGCGTCAGAAAAAAAATGCGCTACGGTTTTGAATCGTGTCCAATTGAATATACAATATGAACTTTACTTCTGAAATGTTTATGATCAATTGACATTTTTGAGGGGTCGTAAAACTTCGTTATTAGACATTCAGCGTCTGTTCTAGAAGTTTTTAACTGTCTCGTCAAACCTCAACGTAACTTTTCAGAAGCTGCATTCTTAATATTCAGTTATTGATTATAACTACAATTTACGAATGTGTATGAATATTCAATTTTAGGGTAATTTTAATTATATTTTGCTTCATTTTTTAATTAATAAACAATATTTCTCATCGGGATATTACACAAAGTATTCCGTAAAAAAAAACAATTGGTTGCTTTGAAAACGAAAACTACGGTATGAAAAAATATTGTATTGCCTATGAATGTCATCTAAATTTTATTTCTCTTCAGAGCGGCACGCAAGTATTTTTTCCCTAAACTAGAGTGAAGGAAACTTCCCTATTGGACGGAGTTTACTAATTCAATGAGTGTCCGAAAATATACAATTTAGGCAAGTCAAGTGAGGTTAGATTAGGTGATTTATAGCATCTAAATAATTATTATATCCTACTTAACATGAATCTGTGAAAATGTGATTTTCTAAACGTTGATTTTAGAGTAATGATGTATGATTTATATGATAATACTTCTAGATTACCACAGCGAGTCCGAAATTTGCACACTTCGATTCAGAAAAAAGTTTAGGACGATCATTAGCACATGAAAAATTACACACAGCGCCCCTTCGAAGATATAATTTTTAACTTAGACATCAAGTCGGCAACTTTTGGACTAAGGTAAGTTAAATCGTTATATTTTGGTCTGAAGATACAGTCCTGAAATTTGGACCATTCTTTACTGGACACTTTGTATATTGTCTTCCATATGTGGCGGAGTTTAAGTCCCTTCCATTTGAAAAAAAATGCATGCTAGCGGTACAGATCACGTAATACAGAAAAATCCAAAGTTGGAAAATCCGCAAGCATGGAGTAGAAACATTTTTAAGCAAATATACAAGTGGCAGTATTTGGTAAATCTAGAAATTCAGAAATTAAATAACTCATAAATGTTGTCCAACCATTAACCATTCATTAGAAAACTGAAGGAGTATGCTTTTTAATTTTCGAATAACCGCTTGGGGAGTTAAATAAATAACCTCCTGTACGAACAATATTTATTAATATTATTTGAACTACTGCAACAACTTGCATAATATAAATTCGTTTTTTTGTCCAACAATTGAGTTATTTGTTGTGTATGCAATAATCCTGTTATTAATAATATTAAATAATAAAGTTAATTATTTGCGTTGGTAAACCTGATAAAAATACTAGTGGTCACGCTATGTTTACTTTTCAAAAGAAAAAAATAAATAATTATCATCCGTCATTCCCACGACCACAAAACTGCGAAACTGCCACATGCATTTGCGTAATTCGAATAGAAAAAAACTAACATATCGCATTAATCCAGTAAAAATATACCCCCATTAACGGTGCTGTATTGATTAATACGACAATTACCGAAACGGGCCGGTACAACATAAAATTAGAGTTCATATTTCGGTCGGGAAATTCGGGATAGAGGATACCAGATGGCTCTAGGTGTGTTACTTTTGACGGTGGGTCGATAACAGGATAATATAGTAATAGTAGCAGCCTATAAAAATAAACACAGGATTATTGAAATTTAATTATAAAACTCATTTTCATTTTTGTTGATTATATATCGGGATACGCACGTACACTCAAAGTGCCAGAACACTTTTTAGACATCTACTAGATCAATCTTTCCATCAATCATTAGATATAATTAATTAATATTTTGTGAACCTATTTGTAAATAATTAATAGTAATTATTTTTGTTGAAAACTATTAATGCATTACTACAATTATTAAGTTTTAACAAAAAATAAATTAAAGAATCAGATTGCCATTTAAAATTCACAATGAATCGTGATAGTAATTTCTATCAATGCAAAATAACGAAAAATTCCATAGAGGTTTCTGAAAAGGTTTCAAGAGCACCACATAATAGTATTCTACATATAATAAAAAAAAATAAAATAAAAAAATAAATATTTTGGGTCTGTTTTTGAATCCTCTCCACCTTCAGATATTCATTCATTAGAACCAGTTGATACAATAACTATTGATAATATTTCTGTTGAGGATGTTGTTAAGGAAATTAATAAAATAGATATATATGGGAAGGAGCAGGTCCTCCCATTTTTATAAAATCTTGCATCCATACTATTTCTGAGCTTTTGAGTATTATTTACAATAAATCTCTATCTGAGGGCGTTTTTCCTTCTGTCTGGAAAAAGTCACAAATTGTTCGTGTATTCAAAGGAGGTAATAAAAATTTAGTTTCTAATTATCGTCCGATTTCAATCTTGTCAATAGTAGGTAAAATATGTGAAGCTATATGTCAGTTATATTTTAATACAAACGGCTTCTTCCAGGGTCGTTGATTCCTTTCGTGCAGACAACTCTAGAAGGCATGTGCGATAGGAAGCAGATTGATGCTGTGTACACCGATTTCTCGAAAGCATTTGATAAGGTTCATCATAAAACTCTTTTAGTGAAATTGGGGAATGTTGGTGTGCATGGCAATCTGCTTCGGTGGATTACGTCTTATTCGCATAATAGGTCGCAATGTGTTAAAATAAATAATTTACATATTCCTATTAAAGTAACATCGGGTGTACCACAGGGGTCTCATTTGGGGCCACTGCTCTTTTCTTTGTTGACATTGATAATTGTTATTGCTTATACGCTGATGATTAAAAAATGTATAAAGTTATCACTAATATTAATGATTGCATAAATTTTCAAAAGGATCTGAGTCGATTGTACAAGTATTACAAACACAATAAATTGTTTCTCAATGTTGAGAAATGTCACTATATTAATTTTTCCAGAATAGACGTAAACATTTTCTTTCCTTACCATTTTAATGGCGTACCACTCAAAGACTTGGGAGTTATATTGGATTCTAAGTTAACTTTTGACTGTCATGTTGAAGCAGTTGTTAGAAAAGCATATAGGAATCTAGGCTTTATAATGAGGAACACTAAATCATTTACAAACCTAAATCGCTTATTTCCTTGTATAACTCCCTTGTACGAAGTCATCTTGAGTTTGCCTGTATAATTTGGGATCCGTTTTATGTTAAGCACATTGATAGACTTGAGAAAGTATAGATAAAATTTGTTTATATGTCAAATTTTAGATTTAATAGAAATCTCCATTTTGGTTCATATGACCTCAGTTTAAATCATTATAAGTTATTGAAACTAAAATATCTTATGTATTATTCTTGTATAAAGTTGTTAATAATAATATTGATAGTAATTATATAGTAAGTAGACTTTTTTTAATGTAAAACAACAGATAACTCGCTCAACAAATTTATTTTACGTAAAGATGTATTTTAATCATATTGATTCGTTTTCTGATTCGCTTCTCGTTGTGAGGCGCAATGCTGTTTTTGTATTTAGTTACTTTAGCAGTTCTTTTTGTAATTTTTTTGTTTTTTGCTGTTTTTTTTATCTATATTTTTTTGTATATATTTTTTAAATTATTTAAAAGTATTTGTGCACAGAATGTTATCCAAGCTGTAATCCTGTATTTGGAATTTGTTCGAAATTCTGTTGGATTACCTCTACTAATAATAAAAAAATAAATAAATAATCACTAATAATTTCTATTCAATATAGAAAAAACTTTTTAAGGCTCTGCCACGATAAATTAGAGATTACGAGCTAATTTGTAATCGAGAGAAGTGTCGTTAGCGTCAATGTTATCCATTTTATATATCAGAATTTCATAGCCTTTACATTTTATATAGCTTTATTATAGAGTGGAATGCATAATTTTAATAGATAAATATCATGTTAAGTTGTCTAAAATGTTTTGGTAAATATAATTTACGGACGTATGTTTATTGAAACAATTCGAAACAAATATTTTTAAGGCTTTACTTATACTATTTTTTGAATTTATTAAAATAAATAAATGCATGTAAAAAATGTAGTAATAAAGCCGACAGATAAAATGCTATCTCTAATAATAATGTAGATAAAGCTGAATATGTAACTGCAATTTTAAATTGGAATTCATGCTTCATTATACAGGTACGATGGATATTAAGTTTTAAAATTTATACAATTTTGACTATGTTGCCAAATTTTACATTTTGCAGTTCGACTCCAGTATGAATTTGCTATAAAAAATGATTAGTATTATTTTATTAGTAAAATAACAAGCATCACTTCTCTTGAACAATTTGCATGTTTTGAGAATAAGCTAAATCAGTTGACCGACCCAACGAACGTTTTCGTATATACAGGGAGGCACTGAAAAAACTACAATGGATAACAAGAGTAATAATAAAAATAAAGAATAAAAATAATAAATAAAATAATAAAGAATAATAAAATGATAATGTCTGATCGCCTTTTGTTTTTAGACACAACGTTTCAAAAATTGTTGTTGAGATACTGAAGAAAAATACATTTTCTAATACAGGCATTTTAAAAAAGCTTTTTTCAACAAGTTAAAGGTATGATAATATTCTAACAAATCTAAGTACTTCAAACTACCTTCTTAAGTCAAGCACACAGAAAATCCGTAAGGAATACGACTAAAACTCAAAAGTAATTTTTTGGATAAGATTAAATTGCCTTTCCGAAAATAGGAAAACAATTTTTCTTACAGGGTGAAAGTATGTTAATTATTCTGTTTAAAGATAGAAAACTCCTATAATTTCTCCACTGGATGCTGAATGTGCTGAATATTGTGGCACATAATAGCCACATGCACGGTCACAGTGTGCATCTACATTTTACAAAAGTTTTTGAAACGCTGTATCTTGAAAACAAAAGGCGATCAGACATTAGTGTATATAGCTTTTGTATTATTTTTGGGAGCGTAGTATTATGCATTGTAGTGGTTTCAATGTCACCCCGTAGAATAGAAAAAGTCTACAAGTGGTTTATTTTGGTTCTGCAATAGTTTTAGAAGGGTTCTAAATAGTTAGTTAGTTAGTTAGTTAGTTCAATTCTCAACCTATTGTGTTGCTTGATAGTTCTTATAGTTCAGATAGTTCTGTAACATACGTATTGGAGAATTACTTGCATAACTAGTCCGACAAGATGAAATATAAAAAAGATTAGCATATCTAGAAAAATGTGAATGTGACTAAAAGAAATTTGACTGAAAATAAGAAAAATCAACAATATTGATAAATAATTTGTACAACAATATAAAGAAAAAAATATTCTCCTATAGACTAATTCTTTTAAGCGGTAGTGCGACAGTCTGACATCATATAGTTCATAATATAAATTTCTCTTAAATCTATAATTGAGCACATCAATAAATCTTTTCTGAACATTTTCAAATACTACCATATTCCAATTTACTTGTAACTAATGCATTATATAAAATAATAATTGAAGAAGTGTTAGTGGAATACTCTGTATTGCGTAATATAAAACCTAGAGTTCTCATAGTTTTTTGTGCTGTTGAGTCAACATGTGTCTCAACAGATAATTGACTGTCTAAAATTATACCTACGTCCTTAACTTCCCGAACGACTCTCAAAGTATGACAGCCAATGTTGTAATTGTAAGCAATATTAAGTTTTTTTTTCTGGAAAATGTTATACTATGGCAATTACTAATACATATTAAGGAAAAGTTTATGAGATTTGCAATATTCATTTAATCTGGACAGATCTTCCTCGAGTTTAATGCAGTCATCCACAGATTGAACAGACATTGATAATTTAAGGTCATCGGTAAATAAATTATAATTTTAATAATTGAGCAGGAACCAATGTCGTTTTTAAAAAGACAAAAACGAAGAGGTCCCATATGTCGGTCATGGTAATATTTTGATTTAATTTCCTACAGACATGGAAAATTTATATACAAATTAATAAAATCAGACAAAAATTCTTTAGAATTCATTGCTCTAGTTTCAGTTAGTACGTCTATGTGGTACTATTAAATGGAACCAACAACACACACACACTGCAATCCAGGAACGTACACTCCTATTCGTACGTTCCAAAAATCAAACCGATTTTACACGATGGTTACACCGTGCCGCTTTTTTCTCCACACACTGCGTGCCTGGCGCGTTCGTGCATGACTGTACGGACCAATTCGCGCGAATTGAACATAGTCTATGGGGCCCTTTAAGATGTATCGTTTGTACATCAAAAATGGGGTAAGTTCCTCTTCAAAAAATAACGGAGATGGTTAATATACTTGAAACTATAATAAAGGGTTAAGATTTCTTCTACTGCACAGCCATCGTCCAAAGATATAATATCTTAATATCTTTAAACTATGACCCAACTATTAAAACTAAATGGTACTTACTTGCGGCGGGGATTCCCAGGCTGGCGGCCTGACTAGCGGCCACCGACAGGGTGTTGGTGTAGGCGTTGTTGTAGACGGCCGCCGCGCTGGTGGACGTCGGGTACGAGGGCATACCCCCCCGTCCAGACGTTGGGGGCAGCATGCCGAAGGGCAGCGACGGGTGGGGCGGCAGGCCGAAACCGCCGCTCGCCGCAGCGAACAGGTTGGCCGCGTTGGCCGAGTTAGCGTCGCCTCGAGGCCAGTAGGCTGAAAAAAAATTGTCTGGTCTGAGCAACATAATAGTGTTTCGAATAAAAAACGATGTTGTGTCCACTACGAATACAGCAAATAACAATGAACTCATGACAAGGTATTATGATATTAGTACATACAGACAATAATGAAGTAATATATATTTAACAATGGAAAAAAGTTAATTTCCATCCTCCAACTTTGTGCCTGTAAGATAATTGATTAGCAGTCGTTTGAAGCTTCCATGAAGAATGGAACCTTAGGTACAAAGTAATGAAAAAGTTAATAAAAAAGATAATAGAATTGGGTGTACTTAAGTAGAGAAAATGTACCACCTACTCAATATTATTTTTTATAGTGAAAATCTATTATTCTGCTTTTGTCGGAAATAAATTTCTCAATTACTTTTTCATCAGTTTGGTCATTCTAGTGCCATTAATTTTATATATGTGCTGTTTGTCCATCGCAAAATTAAATTTGTTCTTTCTATTTAATAAAAACATTTAGCACGATAAGGTATGGGAGGCAGTGCCTCAATAAAAATTTGAAAGCAACAAGTAACAAATAAGAATCATTAACTGCTTACTTTAATCATTTAATCAATTTAATACATCCAGTACATTAGAATATATTGGCTATGTAATTCCTATGTATACCTATAAATTACTGTAAACATATAAATTTTACACCAACAACAACATTAACAGCGGCGCGATTTGTAAACAGTGACGTTGAGGCATTTTTGGATTTGCTGTGAATCGTAATAACGGTAATAACTAATATCTATAGGCAATCTTCAATACGTTCATCAGCACAATAAGGTAAATACATAAAGATGCATCTGAGGAGGCATGCCTCATGCCAATAACGTATAGGTATTATAGGTACGAAAGAGATGGAAGGCATGGTATCCTTTGGTAGCCAATTGCGAGAGAGAGGCCCTTCAGAAGCATGCTTCGTCTCTATGAGAGTGCAACAGAAAAAGTCTAATTTAGTTTGGAATTAGTGTTGGGAAAAACCGAGTTATTTCAATAACCGAATACTGAGTATTTAAGTGAATTCAAAAACCGATTGACAACTCGAATGATGGTCACTTGAATGCTTAGCAACATATTACTATTTTTGTAGTTTATACATAAATGTTGTATTTTAAATACATAAATATACACCTTTTTATGGGTATATTTAAAATAAAACAATCTTAGATATAATATAACAATATATATAGTATGCAGTTGCATTACAGTAGTTAGGTAAATATTATTTTACGACTGTCCTGCATTCCTTCAACACAAAATTTTATGATCTATGGCTATATGAGGGTCATTTCTATGGTTTTCGGTTGTTGTATTAACATGTCAACATTCTTAGGTTACGCATTATTCATTATTTCATTCAAATCTTGAGCTTGAAGACACAAATTGTAAGTGAGCAAAAAATTCTAATAAATAATTCGTTACTCAAATAACTGATAACCGAGTGATTTCGGTTATTGTAATAACCGAATAATCAGTTATTTTTCACTCGAGTGATCCCATCACTATTTGGCATATTGTACGGTCGTTTCATGTTTCCTTTCCGCTATTAATATACTATATTTAAGATTTCAGTGCACTCTAATTAAAATGTTATTGTTCTTTCTGATTCGATTTAGTTAAGATTCAGATGTGCGTACTGTAATTGTGTAATGTGAAATGGCAATGCTGAAGGCCACAAACATAGGATAACGTGAGGAATATCCTAACGATATTAATTATTCAATAATTTCATATTTCAAAGTAGTTTGATGAAATGAAAATGGTGGTTGCTATAACAATAATTATTTTAATTTGTGTTTTAAGTTTAAACATTAGTTAATCTTTATTAACCAAATAACCCAACATAACTTAAGACTATAAAAATTGGTCAAAATATCCACTCTTGGCTCGAATGCAAGCCTTATATCGACGAACTAAATTCCGTCATTCTTGCAAAAACAAACCTATAGTACGCCATATTGTACGAACGTTTCACGGTTCCTTTTCCGTTTTCACTGTATTATATTATTATATTTAAATTTTCAGTGCACTGTAATTAAAAACTTTTTTTGTTCAGTTTCAGATGTATGTACTGTAACTATGTAATGTAATGTGAAATGGCAATACCAAAACGTAAGAAATATGTTAATGATATTACTAATTATTCAATAAATAAGGGCGCTTTTTCAACATTGGCAAAAATGAATACACCGTTTAAAAAGTTGTCGCGAAATTGATTAATATTTCATAATAACATTACCCATTGTATTTTTTTCAAACTGCATATAAACGTTAATATGTTCAGATAAATAAAATATTACAATGGTATTGGACGATGCGCGTAAAATAGAAATGAAAAAATTATTAATTTTAAAATTCGGGAAAAACCGTCAAGTAGTTAAAAAATTCTTACTTAAATGAATTCCTAACTAAGTAGGCCTATACGTAATGATTAAGAAAAGAGTTTCCAAAATATGTTAATTCTGTAGTTTGTATTTGGAACAGTTCCAGCCTGCTTGCCTCACTAGTTTAAAAAGTCACTGATTTGCTGCCTGTAAAAATAAACTTGTGGTACTTCGTAACATTATTTTAGAGAGAGAAAAAAACCTAGTGTGATTGAACAACATGGATAGTGCCTAATTTTGTCTGCACTGGATTGTCAGGTACAGGTGGACTCAGTGTACACTGATTTCAGTAAAGCTTTTGATAAGTTAAATCATAATATACTCATTGCTAAATTAATGAAAATTGGTGTGCACGGAAGTCTACTTCGTTGGTTTTCGCCCTATCTGTTCAACAAGTCACAAATTGTATCCTTAAATGGATTTCATTCAGCTCCGTATGTAACTACTTCTGGAGTGTCCCAAGGTTCACACTTGGGGCCACTGCTTTTTATTATCTACCTTAATGATGTGCATTTATGTTTTCATCATAGTAAGTTTTTAATGTACGCTGATGACATAAAGATATTTTCTGAAATAAATAGTTTAGCTGATTGCATACTTGTCCAAACTGATCTTGATTTTTTGCATATTGTAATGTGAATAAACTGTTTCTTAATATAGAAAAATGCTTGTTTATTACTTTTACTAAGAACATTCATAAATACATATAATTTTAATCAAATTGATCTGAAACAAGTTTCTGTAACCAAAGATTTGGGTATAATGTTTGATGTTATTTAACACACACATTGATTATGTCGTTGCAAAAGGCAGTAGGATGTTGGGTTTTCTTATAAAAAATAGCAGATCTTTTAAATCACCTGAGGCATTGAAAACATTGTATTTCGTATATGTGCAAAGTGAATTAAGTTTTGCTTCTGTAATTTGGTCCCCTCAGTATAATATTTACATTTCTAGAATTGAATCAGTTCAAAACAAGTTTCTTGAATTCTTGGATTATAAAGTCAATGGAGCATATAACATTAATCCTATAGCAGTGATCAAAAAAGAATTAATATCAATTGTTTTTTATTAATTAAATCTAGTAGTAATTATTTATTTAGGTACTACTGCCGAACAGATAATAAATCCAATTACACGACAGGACTAATACCTTATATGAAATTAGAGAATTGAATATGAAAACATAAGACTATACTTAACAAATAACAATTGTTAAAAGTGTATAGGTCGCTAAATTATATTTTTTAGTTTTTAAGACTAATATTGTCACAAGTGGACGCATTACTAGCGCGAACTTTAAATTATCTTCATTCAAAGTCAATACAAAACATACTCGTGCATCATAGACAATATGACATTCACAAAAAGAACTATTGCCTTCCAAAAGAGAATTATCTGCTGTTGTTTATATAATGTTCTTCAACATGACAGGTAAATTTATTCTGATAGAATATATTTTAACTGTCAAAGACTATGTTACTCCTGTCACCGTATCCTTTTCGCCAATATCCTACAAATTCTACTAATTTTTGAGTTGGAAGGAAAAGTAGCAACCCGGAATGGAAACGATGTGCAATAAAACTAAAATTTGCAATTTCGACAGCAGAAAAGTAGCAATAAAACGCAACTTGTTCGGCTGACCATTTTTTATTTGCACGTAACGGCACTTTTAACGACACCACTCACATGAACACATTTAGAGTACCTAAAATCTACAGGCACTAGATGTTGTGTATGGTAAAGTATTACATAGATACTAAAAATCGATTAAAAACAGTAGCTGCATGCATCTATTATGTTACACATACAGACAATAGAGGGTTAGGAAAATATATCTTATTACAATGTGAGCTGTGTGTACTGTATTTGTTTTTCTTGTGGTTTTAGGAAAAGGGAATGCAATCGTTCAAATAATTACGTTAATTTTCAGAAACCTCTAATATTTATGTCCATTATATGATTAGAGATAATTATTGTCAGTAATACTGATTTATTTGTTCAAGTAGGCATTTGACAGTGATTGATGATACCAACAATGGGCTCGCGTTTCGTAAAATTTAAAAATATTATTTTCCACATAATTCAAATAGCAAGCACATTTTTTCTAAAATCTCAAGTGTCAAATAAAGGTTGCAAGTTATCTTTATTGATGCAACTCCCGGATCTTCAGTTTCAAACACTCCAGTTAATGGCATATTAATATTATAATTATTAAAAGTTAAAAAATTAATCTTTCTCTGGTAGCTCATAACCTTACATTTATTGATAACGAAAACGAAACGTTTCTCTCATTTTTATTGTTTATATTATAAGTGCCAATATTTGAGAATAAATGATTAAAAATGTCCCGGCAAGATGACAAAACATTTTATTAATCTTTCTCTGTTCTATACACGCCTGATTTGTTTTAAACTGTTATTTCTTATATACAGGGTGTTCTACAAACTCTGTGAAAAAACTTTGAAAGATGGTAACTGGGTTAATTTCAAACATGTTTTCTTATATAAACCTAGATCGGATTAGCCTGATAAATGGTGGTTGCTATAACAATAATGATTATTTGCGACATTTTGTTTATTTATTAGACATTTAACGTTAAGTGCTAAATAAAAAATTTACAACTGCAAAGTATGCATATTTTGTCTTTGTATGGAAACACCAGACCCGATAATACCAACGAAGATTCCCAAATAGACATCAACCTTCCCACAACCAAACCAACCTGGTCCAAAAAAAAAACCATTCGTCCTATTGAAGTGAATGACAATGATAATTCTTCAATTAGTGTTCGGCGTATAGCAAGTAATCTTGAAGATGCTCCTCAATGATTAGAATTTTGTCGCTGGTTACTTCAACAACATACACAAAATGAATTGTGCTTGTCATGTGATCTCATTAAGCATATTTTATTAGGGAAGGCATAAATAATAATCATAATAAACATATCGTCACCCATTTCACGAACAGACGTAACTCAAAAAAATTGAAATTTCAGACACTGCGTCTAGTGCAACAAAAGTATATACTTTACACGTTCACGAAGCGGCGTAACTCAATTCCGTATAGTTTTCAGGATAATAGATACTACACTGTCGGCGTAACACGTTTCTGATTAAAGTACAATTTCAGGAACCGACGTAACTTAAGTTACGCCAGTCTGTGAAATTTTATTTTGGTGGTCAGTAGAAATAAATAAGTGGCTTATCTCACATTTTCCTGTTCAGAGTAGTAGCAGAATAAACTCGAATACTACAATTAAAGTGTAAAAAGAAAGCATGTGAAAAGATAGGTGAGGTAGCCTGTGCAAGTTTTGTCTTGTAGCAAGATATCTACCTATATCAAAAAAAAGTGCTAATTTTATAAAAATAGTTTATCAAATTGCAACTGCACACTGTATGACATTGCCACAATATATTGTTTTTGCTTTATGTGGCATGAAAGCATCAGCAAACGAAAGTCAGCAGAGGCTAGTACTTGTGTGTCTAAGTCTCTCCTAATCTATTATGCAAAAAGCATAAAATCTGTTGCCTTATTTTCTGACGGATGTATCGAACAGAACAAAAACTCTATTAATGCAACAATACTGCTTGATACATTAACATTCTTGGAAAGATCCCATGGACAAAATGAAGGGGATGCGGTACACAGTACCATATCCAAAGCTTTAAAAACTGTCGATGACGTTTATGTACCTTCGCAATTACCGCCTATAGTGAAGCTTTCCCGAAGACGCCATCCCTATACTGTTGTATCTCTAGAAGGTAATGACTTCATTGTCTTTAAGAAATTATCTCAAGATTTGCGAGTTCGCACTACAAAAGTAGCTGAAACAGGTGAGCCTATGAAATGGACCGATCTCATGGAACTTAAAGTTAGGAAATATTTTTCAAGATACTTGCAAACTGAATATATGACACTTTCACTAAAACGACATAAATTTCCATTAAAGGGAATTCAGTTACAAAGTCTCAATTCTGCACCAGTAAAAATTAGTAACACGAAATACATGCAATTAAAGGCATTATGTGAAGGAAATACTCCAGTAATAAGAAATAAAGACCACCTTCCTGATGAAGACAAGTAAAATTAACCACAACGCACGTTTTCCGTTATATTTTTGATAATTTATTTAAGGTATTACCTACAGAAGTAATACTGTATTTATTTTTGTTATTTTATGTCAATATATTATTTGGCTGTCTTTAATTCCATACTTTATTTTAACTAAAATTTCGTCATAGCAGCTATATTAGCAGGTAGCGAACCAACTGCCAATTTCACGAAGTGACGTATTTTTTTGTAATATTTTGATATCTTTCAAAGGTAATGATACGTTTCAGTTATAATATATGAAAGAATACTTTTATCTATTAACTGTCCTAATTGCAGAAGTCTCACGTTTATCATATTTTCTCAGTAGGAGAACAAAAAGTATACGAATCTTAAATCCCTTAAAATTTGAAAAGATGACATAAGCCACTTCGTGAAAGGAGCGACGATATTTGGATTACAAAATCCGCATGCAATTAGACCAAGACGATTTCAGCAACGTTTCAGTGTCAACGTTTGGGGTTGCATTTTCAACAATAATCTATTGCCAGTACATATTTTAAAAGATCGTTTATCATGACATAGGGGGCTTAATATTGTTCAAAATATGTGGTATCAGCACGATGGTGCACCACTACATAATGAAAGACAAGTAATTGCTTAGCTAAAAAATGATCATTTCCCGAATAAAGACCACCACGTTCCCCAGATATAAATCATTCGAACTTTTATTTATGGGGACATATGAAGCAGCTTGTACATATGAAGGAGCTTTTCTACTGTGTTATCAGCAGTTACTTGAATAATTAGATATGATCCAAATCTCATACGCCGAGTGACGGTATCTTTAGTTCGCAGATGTGAGGCTTGCTGCATTCGAACCGAATGTGGACATTTTCAACAATTTTTATAGTCTTAAGTTATGTTAATTTGGTTAATAAAGGTTAACTAAATTTAAACTTTAAAACACATTAATTATTAACAACAATTATTTATCAGGCCATTTTGATTGAAATACGAAATTATATATTTTTTTAATGCTCGTAACTTCTAAACAAAAACGAATCAGCCCTATGTTTATACAAGAAAAAATATTTGCAATTAACCCAACTACCATCTGCCAAAGTTTTCATAGAGCCTGTAGAACACCCTGTATAAAGTAAAATACTTCTATATCTACCGATTTCAGTTATTTATCTTTAGGTGTTTAAAATATAAAGAATCTTGGAAATCTTATGAATTTGTTTTCTATATGAATCACCTTGTATCAGGATAAATGTATGTATATTCTTCACTGAAGGTGAATTCAGCTAAACTGAGTACCTATTAATATTTATGCACCTTTTTAAAGTTTTATGAAATGCCTACTCTTTTTTGAAAGACGAATGAATAGTTGCATTTTTTCTCAGCTTCACTAAAAATGTTATAAAACCATAATAATTTTTACTAAATATACAAAACAAACCAATAGCGCATATGGCGCACCTTCATAACGAAGCACATAAAACTCGCGGACGAGTTTGTAAAATATTAACTCATATTACCATAGTGTATGAAAAGCAAACTTACCCCCAAAGAGACTGGCAGCATCGAGGAGGGACGCGGGGTCTTGAGAGTTTGAGACTTTGCTGGAGCCAGAATTACCTTCGTTGCTCTTTCCATTTTCTTTATCCATTTCCAACCCACAATACTGAAACATGGAAAACGAACAGCGTTATTATAACGACGCGACTTTTAAACGTCAATGTTTTCGAATCAAAGACGAGCAATCAAATATTTAATTAAATAAAAATTCCTGCCGAGGGCGAATTTGTTCGAGAGAGGCGCATAAGGCCTCAATATCATACCCTGAAAAAGGTTCGAGTTGAGATTATTATTTGTGAAGTGGGTTTTTCCGCGAGAAAATGGCAAAAACTTCACGAATTACCGCGACAGCGGGAATTTTCAATCTGTCAAACTAAATTATTGTTTATTTTCGAGTTGATAAGTCACGAAATTTGAATTTGAAATCGCATTTTCAAAACATAGTAAGCTTTGCGCGGTATACTAACTGCTAATGCCTCCACAGTTCACATAGAAAATATACTCAAGTTTAATAGATACATTCGTAAGCAAAAGTATGCTAAAAGGATCGTTTAACACACAATTTACAATTTCGCTCTAACCAGCCATTAATTTAGCCAACAACCATTAAAGGAAATGTCAAACTGACACAAATAATGCAAATTAATAAAATAACAAAGTGACAAGCATCGAGGACAAACAGAAGGATCCTCATCCATATTTGCAATTGTTTATGCATGTTCCTATATACTCGCGTCAAGAATTCAGACGTCTTACGTCACGGCTGGCGTTACACATTTGTTTTTATTATCAAAGTAATTTTCGATATTTGGTCGCGTTAAAAACAATCATATTTCGCAATTTAGTGCAATATATAATACTAACTTTTAGTGTAGTATATAGTTTTATTACTATCAGTTGCAGTTTCTTAAATATTTTGATGAAAATGTAATGAATTATTCATTTGTTCGTATGACGTAAGTCGTCTGAATTCTTGTCGCGAGTATATTTTGCTTAAACTCATTGGCGTGACAAAATAATTTTCAAGAGTATGAAAACCGAGAGGTAAACCACTGCTTGAAATTTGTACAATGAAATACCATTTTTCTTAAATATTACCCGTAAATACCTTATTTTCCCAAAAAAATACCTCATCAATACCTCAAAAATACCAAAAAACTACGAATTACCCTCAAGTTGTAAAGAATACGTATGACTATTACCCAATAATACCCTTAAGTACCTACAAATCCCGTTAAGTACCCAGAAATACCCTATAGTACCCAAAAATACCCTTAAATACCCAGATATCTAAGAAACGAAAAATACATTAAATGGCCCACGATTTTACTTAATATACGTTTAATATTCCAAAACTGTCTTTCATTTCCTTAGAAATTATTCCAGTCGAATACATCTCGATCTGAATACATCTGGAAAGAACATTTTGGATTACATAAAATGTATCATAGCCGCTGAGAAATCCAGGCCAATCAAATGCACGCATTTAGTTGAATTCTTACTCAGAGTCTCAGCGGCTAATCTCGTCTGAATATGCCCATTAACTCATTGGCGCACCCATGAAGGATGCCAATAACTACACCATGCCCCCTTCAAGATAACTAAAAACAAACTTTTTCCTCGTCTATGAAATCATAGTATTCGGTCTATACAGGATGTCCCTACAATTATTGCCGGATACCAAATACTCATTGGGTACCATCGGTGTCTCCAGTACAATCAAAATCTTTCATTAGCAAGTGTAAATACATGGGTATCGAGGCAGAATTCAATTTTAGCCCCAGCTTGATTTCCGTCATGTATGATTAGAATTAGATAATTGGCAGTTGTTTACATAAAACATATTTTTTGTTAAATAGAATATGAATGTAATAGGATAACCTAATTTAGCAATATTTTATTTTTTATTATAGACTCATTCACTTTTTATTAATATATTGATTTAAAGATAAAGTTTAAGAAATTATACCATACTAAAATTTGTTATAAGAGGGGAAGTGTAATTATTTTTGCAATAAAATGTATCTAATTCGAATCGCCCTATATTATTTTCTAAACTGAAGGCTTACGAAGACAATAAAAGGCCACATAGTGGTTTAACAGTGCCTCCGAAAAATTTTACAGAAATTATTTTTGTATCTTTTAATAATTTTTATATTTGCCATTGCGTCGGTCAGTTGTTTACTTATATTTTACTGTGCCATCGGCATAACGCATGCGCAATCGCCATTGTATTTAAAAATTGGCGGGAAAATACTAGTTTTCTCTTAAAATACCTATTAATCATCTTCGTAATACCCAATAAATACCCATTATTATCTTGATAGTACCCAAAATACACAAAGTACCTAAAAATACCGAAAAATACCTATAAATACACACAAATACCCAAAAAATGCAATAAGTACCTTTAATTACCTACAGCTTGTACAACAAAATACCTCAGTGATTTCCCCCTCGATAAAAACACTTTAAATTGCAAAGCCTAAAATTATTTACTGATGTAACATTTATTTAAAAAATATGAATTTTCTCCATCCAAATAATACTTATTTTTGTTATATATACATATATTAACAACAATTGCATAAAAAAGCATCTACAGTGTGGCCCATTTCCAAATAGAAACAGGCCTGTAAAGATGGTATTTAACGGTATGGATGGTAACGTTACTTCTAGCTAAATTAAATTTTTATGGTATTTCAGGGGGTCCTCTGGAGTGGTTTAGCATCTACCTGCAAGGCCGGAAACAACAGGTCAAATTAAATTTAGATGATAACAAGATTTTATCAAATCCATTAAATATCTAGTGCTGTTCCCCAGGGATCTATATTAGGCCCTTTACTATTTGTGTTATATACTGCGGATCTTCCTTCTGTTATTGCTTCCAGGGCTCACATGTATGATGATGACTGCCAATTATATTACTCTTTTTCTCCTGGTCAGCAAAATCTGGCGATAACAAAATTGAATCAAGACTTGCAGAATATTTTTGATTGGTCACTTAAAAACTCATTAACATTAAACCTCCAAAAAACCGTTGCTATGATTATTGGAACTAATGTACAGTGTAGTAAGGTAGAATTCTCAAACAAATTAATCTTTAACAATGTTTCACTACCAATTGTAAATGAGTGCAAGAGTTTAGGTGTATTAATTGATAGTTTGTCTTTTACTTCTCACATTGATAATATTATTAAAAAAGTATTTGGGGAACTTCAGTCAATTTTTAGATTTAAATATGTATTAGGAAAGCATGTTAAATTGAGGTTGGTAGTATTATTACTTGTTGATTATTATTTATTCGATTAGTTCGAGTTTTTTTTTAAGATGGATCAGAGAAAACTATTCTGGCGCACAATATTAAAATTTGTTTTCAATTCTCAAAGCCTACTTCAAATTTTGTTTAACTATTTAGAGATTTTTTTTCAGATCTAACTACGGCACTGGATTCAGCATCCCCTAAAATGTTTATATACCAAAATTTGGTGAATAAATATTAATGATTAATTATTTATAAAAATTCTAATAAACGCTTATTTTATTAAATATATTTATAATATTTTTTTAAAAATATGTTGGTTATGAAAAATTAATTAAAAACCGAAAAATTGGTAAATTACTTTTTCGGCTGTAGTTAATCACACCACACATTCGAAGTAGACCTTGAAAATGAAACACAAATTTTAATATTTTGCGCCAGAATAGTTTTTACTGCTCCATCTTAAAAAAAAACTCGAACTAGATCGGATAAAAAATACCATCTATACAGGCCTGTTTCCATTTCGAAATGGTTCACAGCGTATTATATTATAAAATTAAATTCCTTACCTTAGTTCACAATAGTATTGTCGTCTCTATCCAAAAATTTGAGTTCAGCCCATTTTGATGCATTATGTCCTAAAACAATATAAAATACTGTAATAACTTGATGTTTATACAAAAACTATCTACATAACTTAATGTCTGTAGTAGTTTTAATTTTAGCTGTTTTTTTTATTGAGAAAAAAAATTCACAATATTTTTTAGTATTAATAATATATCTTTCTATCGTTTCAAAAAAAGACTGATTCGATCTTAACCAAACCTAAATAGCAGAAACATCTGGACATGACTTGCATTTTCTTTGATCTTAATAGCCTTAAGTCGTGTGACTAAAATGAGGATATAAGTGATTTTCTCAACTTCACCGTAAATATTAAACTTTATTTCTGCAAATAGTATAATTTTAATCAGGACAAACTTAATTACCCCACAACGAAAGATGATGAAGAAAAATGCATGACTGGTGGCTGCCTTTTTGGTCATTCAATGCCTCATCTATAATAATGTTAACATATTAAAAAATATGTCGCTACAAGTTTTTAATTTTGCTCTAAACTAATACGCCAACGTCTTGTGCTCTTCAAGTATGGCAGCTGATTTGTAGTACCTTAATAAATGTTTTCCTTACATATATTGTTCTGACTTATAATAAACTATAAACTACAAACGGTTTCCTGTATAACTATCCATAACCTTGACATAGTGGATATACCCTCATATTCTTGAAATAGTTTTATCTACAAAGACGAGTAAATAGCATAAACCTCGTACTACGAGTAGATATAAAATTGTTTACTTTTATTTATAGGTAAAAGTGTGGCTTCAGGATAACAACAAAGAAGTGTCTTACAAGCGCTTTCTAAAAATTATTTTATTTCAAAAATTTAAATACCTAGTAGCAATGAATAAAGAATTTTATTTTTGTTCTACATGTTCGAAATTTCATTATTTTTTGGCGAGAAAGTCAGTGACTTTAACATATTACTAAGTCAAATGAGTGTCAGTGACGTGAAATCAACGTTCAATTTGGATCACAATATCGATACATTATAGAAGATACGAGCTACAATTAACGTTAGCAGGTAACAAAAATCAGTTTAAAGAAGTCAAATGTTTGGTTACTTTAGTTATAATTTCCTCGAATACACTATGAACAATGTCGAGAAAACAAATAAAATGACAACGGGTAGAATGAACTGAGTACGACTGTTAAATACCTACAGCGTCTCCCGAACTCTACTAGCGGTTTAAAAGTTTTTTCTTACTTTTTATTTCTTGCTGCAATCCCACCTTTTCATTATAGCAGCTGTTGCACATTTTCAGTCCAGCAAAAATGTATATTGGGGCTTGTTAGGCTTTCATTCTAGGATGACTAGTTCTATAGCAATACTAGCAAATATTTCTTTCTATTTCAAATAAGTGACTTTACAGCCACTATTAAATGATTTTCTTACGATTACTATGTGCACTTGGATTCAATTATCAACTTTGTCTTTAAACTTTCATTTTACATTAAAAGATGTACAAGTAAAATTTAGAATGGACAGAACTGACCAACACTCGCTTTTCACTTTCAACTTAACAAAAATTTTAGGTTAACGTTGATAAGGAATGAATACTATAGGTAGTAGCACCACATTTGCTCATGCATCATGTATTTATTATTATTTTGTATTTAATATTTTTTCAGCTCTTGCTAGTTACTAATACCGATATTAGGTAGGTGTATCAATATTTATTTTTTGTGTATAATGTCAATGAATATGAAAGATGGGCGTCCATCCTTCCTGTTGTAATGTTGGGCACAAAATGGCTATGTATTCGTGAATTTCCGTAGATTAGCCTTGATTATTACGCGCTAGTAAAATATCTAGCTACTGTAATACAATTTTTATTTGACGCAGTTTCAAGCCTTCTAGCCATAGGTAAATTAATTTTAATCGCTAATAAGTAGGACTCAACTAAAAAATAAATAGAAAAAAAATAGATATAAAATATGTACCTATTGAACGTAATAAAGTGCTGTATTGTTTTGACAAAACGTCGACTTACGGTAGTAAAATCATGTTAATAAAATAATGATTATTATGCTTGATACATGACATTGCAATACTTAAGAAGAAATATTCCAAGGAAAATGCAGATTATCTTTACAAAACTTATTTATTGATCGATTTCCCTTAGTGTAGTAATGCAAACACAACTCAAAGGATCTACCTTTGCCTGTAATAAAAAAACTTTTTTAATATTACTATCCAATAACCGTTATTTCATCGTAACTCATAAATGTACGAGAATATTATTCTCTGCAATCTAACAGGTTTTGTTTACTATTTATTATACACAAGTGTCACTCACAATGTCTCGTTGTTATTCATGCCGATTATCGGAACCTGAATATCAAATTTACGGCATTCGTGTTCGACAAATTTTACAGGATGTTCTCATTTCCATATTGTCAAGTGATAAGCAAACGTACAACTTCAATAGTCACACTAGAAAACAAAACAGTGATTAGAAATTCATTGATATACATTAACGAAGACGAATTAATTGGAAAACGTTGCTTTTTGTCCAACATTTATCGAGGCGATTTACAGCTTACGGTATTAATAATTCATTTATTTGCCTAATAGAAAAAACTTTCGCTTACAGGACAAAAAGTTAAAAAGTGTACCAAAAATTCTTAGTAGTATTTCAAGAAGCAATTACATAGCAATGCAACAAAAACTATTAAAAAAAATTATATACGATTGCTATTTTTTATTAGAAATGATTTTAATGAACTAATACTAATGTGATCAATATCACATCGATTAGAATCATATCAAAATTACATCACGTAATATAAAAAAGCGTTTTTAAAAACCATATGTTGGTAAATCAAAAGCTTCAGTTTGCCTAGAATCAAAATTTGATATTAAAACGCTCCAAAAGTAAAGAGCAATCAATATTGTTGTTAAACAGTACACAATATTGTAGTACTAGATACTTATAATACGTAGTAACTCATGATTGCAATCTTGGCCAGGATATATACCTGCCATTAATTAAAACAAAATAGATAATTTAAGAATATACGACAAATCGACTTCAAAATAAAAGATTGATTTGTATAAATAGGATTAATAATCCATATTCCAGGTTAATACGCTGAGTACAATGTTCTTAATGCTGTCCTGTCTGATTTGTAAAGCATTTACAATTTTTAATAATAAAGCCTTATTGGACGACTCTGACGTAGCATTAATAATGTTCCGAAAAAAGTCCTTACTTCCAAAATGCTTCTCGAAGATAACAATTTTCCACGTATAATCAAATAAGATATGAATTTTCATTCTGGAGAAACCGAATTACTTTACATTACACTTATTAGTATTTAATTTAACTGAAAATAGTGCGCACCAGTGGCGGCTCGTGATGTAAAATACATTACTGAGGCAACTAAGTTGGGACTGTTTCAAATACAAATACAGAATTATTTGAAATTGCTTTACTTTGTTAGGCGAATAAATTCATTTACGTAAGAATTTTAAAAATTATTTGGCGATTTCCCCGATCAAACTAATTCATTTTTGATTTCTATTTTACGCACATCATCCAATGCCACTGTAATATTTTATTTATCAATGTTAATTTGCAGTTTGAAAAAATACAATGAGTAATATTATTATGAAAAATTAATAAATCTCGTAAAAACCTTTTTAATCTGATGTATCTATTTTTACCAACGTTGAAAAATCACGCTTATTTATTGAATAATATCGTTAGCATATTCCTCACGTTTTCCTGTCCTTGAAGCCCTGACCACTGCCATTTCACATTACAGCTACAATACAGTAAACTATATTCGAATGTCTCTGTTGTAGTCTCATACAGAGACGAGGCATGCCTCTGAAGGGTATCTTCCCGCAATTGGCTACCAACGGATTTTATGCTCTCCATCTCTTACTTATATGTTTATTGGTACGAGGCATGCGTCAGATGCGTCCTTATTCATCTTATTCTTATGAACGTATTAAAAATTGTCTATAATATTATTAATATTAACGTCGCTGTTTACAAATCGCGCGGCCGTTAATGCTGTTGTTGGCGTAACATTTAATCACAAATCGTCGTGCAGAAGAATGAAATTTATAAGCATATTTTGTGGAACAGAGTTAGCCGATTTTGATTACACTCTCCGCTACATTAATTATATATTCACAGGTCATTATTATCGATACACTTGAAGCATTGTTATATCACTGTGTCAGCAAATTATGTGTAACACAAAATTATACTACGCACACACTAGAAAATACCTAAAATAATAAAAATACGATTCGTTTACGTACGTGTTACGTTATTATTTAAGGTTATAAATGAAATGCGACTTCACCAAGGACTGCGCGCGCAACTTAACATGTCGCTTATCGATGACATATTGTGAAATAGTTCGTTGATGTATTAGGGTAGGTTAGGGTTACACAGAGTCGGTTTCAAAATTTGCAATAACTTTAAACTCAATTATCTCGGTTATTAAAAAAAAATTATTAGGGCAATATTTTGTAAAATGATTTATTTTAATGGTTACTGTCATCAATTAAAATTAATACCCCACTTTCTAAATCACCCTGTATATTGCTTATAAAAAAATAATGTACATTTTAATGTCTTCCCGCATCATTATTATTTTATGTATACTCTTACGTATTATTTGTTCTCATTAAAGAAATTACCAATTAATGAATGTAGAAAACATACATGCAGTTTTAACAAATCATTTCCATCTTCAGTATCAATTGACTAGGACCCTCTTTAAACACATAAATCAGAACAACTATATGTATGAAATAAATTGGATACTTTTCTAACATTATTGCAAAGTCTTGAATACTATTTTACATAGTAACAATTGACTGTAACTAAGTTTATTTTTCGGGGAAGTTTATCTAAGCGATTTTTGATTAGCCAGTAAAAAGTTACGACATTTTTATCAGCCGTACAGAGTGCACATTTATATGTATGTGTGCTCACAAACTCGTAAAAACGAATGAAATGACGAACAAACACAGGGAAGGGCACTAACACGCATGAGACGAAATTTATTGAACTTCATAAAAGTAGAAGATAATAAAACTTCGTTATTTAGGGGAAGTTGTCTAAATACACTTTAATTTTTCAGATGCAAAAAAATATATTTAGGGAGTCATAGTTATCGTTTAACAAGTTTTTTCTTCCTTAAATTATAGGTTTATAGATTTGCATAAATTAAAATTATTAATATTTTTTTAATAAATGTCATACTTGTAAAATTTAAAATGCCGCTATACTGCAAATAATATTTATATATGGTATTAATGCAATATTTATAGTGATCATTATCGAAACTATAAATACAATAATTGTAGTATTATTCATTATAAATTGTATTACAGTAGTATGTGCAGGTGTTCGTGTGCAAAAAATAAAAAACGTGCCTTTTTATGAGACTGTTAAATTCAGTATGTTACCACAAGATGTAGCTATGTACTGCATCACGTCTATTCAAGTTCGCTTCTGTCGAATAAGGCGTCCGTTGCCTCACCTATAGCATACTGAAGAGACCTAACAAGCTCAAAAGCGGTATATACAGGCTGTCTCACATAAGAGGGCCACTTCCATGTATCTCGCTTAATATGCGAGACACGTCAAAAATCTTTAAATATTTTTGGAGGCCTTTATGCTCGTACAAATTTGAGATCCATGACCAACTTTATGAGTAATAACAAAAAAACATGTAATGTACCCAAATTTTAAGGCTGTCTAACTTTTTTATTTTAAGAGATAGAGAAAACTTATTGGTAATAAATTTTGATTGCAAAATTGATACCTTTCACCTGATATAAACAGATTTTTTAAATATCGTATGTCAAAAGCCTATTTTATTTTATGGCAGTACTGTACTTAAATTGGCAGTTGCCATTTTTCATTAATAATTAAATAAATACACACGTAAATAACTTTTGGCATATACAAAAATAAAATTCTAATTTTGAAGTAATCTCAGTGAAAATCCGATAAATTAATCTATGGATTTTTGTTGATACCGGTTGGCGTTTGACCATCACCCTAATTGATGAAGTTTTCCAGGTATCCCTCATTTCAGCATTGAATAATGGTTAGGGCCTACCAACATAAGTCGTTCTTGGGCACAAATGCGGCCTGCTTAATAATAATATGCCGACCCCTATCCCGCGTAAGTCTTCGACTTCTAGACTAATATGTGATTAATATGAGGGTAAATTTATTAGTATTATAATTATAATTCATTCAAAAGTGTTGGTATAAAAGTAAAATTAGTAAATGTGTTCTAATTTAATCAAAATTAAATTTCTGCAAGTACATTCCCGTTGAAAGATTTTCTAATCTACCCTAATCTGATAGAGAAATGGGAAGCATTCGAATTTGAAGAATAATCTATCGTCAATTCACACAATGAGAAGTGGATCCACTTTCTACATCCTCATCAGGTCAACACCACCAGGACCAGCAGACGAAGTAAAAGTCCAGCTACTTTAACAAGCGTTTATCTCTCTCAGAAAGTCGATAACTATGACCACCGAATCTAACACGTTTATTATTTATTCACTGTATTTACAGTATTTTATAAAAACCCATGTTTACAATGCTAGATAGATCTAAGTGCTGCATTATCGACAAATACCATTTACGGGTAGAAAATAACTAATTAACTAATTAGTTCCATTTTAAAACCAGTCTAGAATAAATACTTTTATGGGTATGCAGACTCCGTAACTGACAAACAGGTTTGCTAAGTAGGTGCACAAACTTGTACGTACTTTAACAATCATTCGTACATTTGGTTGTATATCTGTTTACTACGGTTTACTACCTCTAAAGCAATAATGTAAAACTGTTCAATAAATCAAATTGTATCTATAAAGAAGCCAGGTATGTACAATGTAAAGATGCACTGCCCTAACTAGAAATTAAAAATAAAATCATACTATACAAACTTTGACAGAGAAGAATATATACCTAAATTAAAGGTATATCCTATTTTGTACAAGAGATCTAGGCGATTATACTCTCAGGTAAATCTATTTTGTTTAATTTGACCGAACATTCTGTTTAAAATTGGCTAAAATTGTTATTTTTGAGCAAAATTTCTATTCCCAACCTCAAAATATCATTTTGAATGTTCAATATATTTTTATACGCGAAACTCTAAACTAAGAAACGAATTCATATGAACAAAGATCCACAAACACTTCGTTTCCGAGATACAGGGTGACAAATTTATTTTGTTTTGTTCGTTTGTGAAAGAAAAATGGCACTGAACACAAACTTTTCAAGATGCATTATTCTTATTTTACAAATGGATACGCCTATATTTTTAGCAAGTTGCCCTCTTCTGGTTCTGATATTTGGGTACAGCAGCATCTCTGTAGATTAATTACAAAACCTCTTTCTTGATCACAGACTGCAGTATATTAATTTATAAGGGTGTTGGAGGTTTGAATAAATGCCGTAAATTTAACAAGCGATAGTATAGGTACATCAAAATTAACAACAAAAATATGACATGGCTCCTAAACCCAACCATTTTCGAGACAAAAATTAACAAATTTCCAATTTCCTGTGTAAAAATTCGATTAATTAAGGGTTCTAATCATAACTTTCTGTACTTAATGCAATGTTTATCCTTTCTTTCAATTTATTTATGTTGAGTGTTATTAAAAACATTGTCTTCGTTAATTAATAAAATTCGACAAAATCGATATGCAGAATATGGCACATCGCGAGAAGTACAGTGACTACAGATCAGTTGGTATCTGAATTGCGAAGTGTATGTCGCTTGTCGAAAATTATTTTACGTAGCACTATTTCCTTAATTTTTCCTTGTTTGTTGAAATGTTTAGCATACGTAAGTATCACGATATGTTATTAATTTATGAAGAAGTTTATCGCAATTCTGCAAGAGCACGACGTATTTATTTAGATCGTTTCCCCCAACGGCGGCTGTCTAATATGGACATTCGTTAAAGCATCGCCTGCTAAATCGCGTCGTCTTTGTAATACTTGTCTGTCGAATCCCCTGAATTTCAATCTAGAATTCTGTAATGTGCTGTAGTGTGGCGACACCAACGTTAACATCTGGAAACATACATATCATGCTATAAATGTCAAAATTTGACATTTGTTATTGACAGCATAATTGCTTATCGTTTTTTATTAGAACTTACTTACGCGGCACTGATACTGTTCCAATACTTCACATAAAGCTTTCATGTCTAAATATTTTTCATAAAACTGGGTACATACGTATTAGTAATCGACTGCTACTTCTGCATTTTCACTAGAAGAACACAACACTTGTTATTTTTGATTGTATCAATTTATAAATTTCAAAATGACACGTAAACGGAAGTACACCTTAACAGATATTTGACATTTGTTATAATTTCTACGAAACAATTGACGACTATGTCCGAATAAGTCATTTGTACTGTAGTGTGCTGCTACGCGCGTCACTCCAAACGGGCAAAGGAACAGACTAGGAATAGGGCTATTGTGATTTATCCGACGAATTCTTGGTTCTGCCATGCACGCCTGGAAAATAATGGTGGACATTTTGAACATGTAATCATGGGTTCTGTTAGTCAGGTATTTCAAAATTGTATTGCATTTTGATTTTCGGTAAGTATTTAAATTATTTTTTCTACATAAGCTATGATTACTTCCACAACATGAGTCTTCTTAAGGGAACCGTATTCTTGAAATAGCGTTTTCTACAAATACAATTTTAGACATTTAAGAACTGAATAATATAGAGTTTAGTAAATAATAAGAATGTTATCTCATGCCACCTGCAAATATTCAAAGGTACCGAAGTAAAATCAATATATAACGTCAGAAAGCGATCTATTCAACAAGCTTTTAGGTACTGAAATCTTTCAAAATACATGTTTTTTTTTTAATTCAACTATAGATGTAAACATTGTTATAACATAAGCTTACATAGTTCTGCATATAAGATTGTTCACTTTTGTTTATAAGTATGTGAAAATAATTGTTAAAATGTGGGGTTAGAATAGCGAAATATTGTGTGTCATACAAATGCATTTTAAAGGCTATTATATTATTTGAGGAGAGCTTAAATATTAAAAGTGTATAAACAAAACATCAATAATTTTATTATTGATATTAATTTTGCTCTACGTGTTTTATTTTTCGAAATTTCAGTACCTAAAAAACACCACAAATTTGGTTATTTTAACGGCGGCTCATGAGCCGCTCACGTAACAAGTGTCGCCAGTGTGGACGGTGTCTTGAGCATAGTTCGAGTCGACTCTGAGCCGCTTGCTGTGACCCAGCGAGAGTCTGTTTTTTCGGCGAGCACAAAGAGATGCTCAGTGTCAGTTTGGACGGCAAAACTACGTGCTCGCAACTGTGGACAGGATTTTTTGAATCTAACCATGGCGACCTGACTAGATGAGATACTTAGGCTAATAGAAACAGTAAAATTTCAAAATCAGTAGGCGGCATTCTTGTAAAATTTTTATAATAATAATAATAATAATAATAATCTTTATTCCTTCGAAAAAAATAATACATTTTTTACAGGAAGAGTACTCTTTAGGTAAAATTTTTATACTGCCCACTAATGTTCTGGAACTTCATGTTCAACATCAATTCAGCCCCATTTCGTTTTTTGCATAGCTCAGTGTAAAATTGGCCATTATTACACCTGCGCCACTTGCAACCATCTCGGCAAACAAAGTTTCTTGTTGAGACATCTTAATAAATTGAAACAAACGAACAAACTGAATGGTGCGGTGGATTTTCTCGCGACCAATGTTGGCTCACTTAGTGTTCATAGGAGACTGGGAATTTTTTTTTCCACGAGCGCCTTATGAGCGACTCATGAGCCGCTCAGCTCGCAAGTCTATACGCACCTTTGAGTTTTTTGTCATCACAAAAAAACAACCTGGCACCTGATAGGCAACCCACAAACCGCTCACCTAGCACAGTGTGTTGCCACGTTGTGATAAAATTCCTTGCTACAGCTATTACTATTTAACTTTTTTGTTTTTTCAATTATACTTTAACTACCTGTATATAAATCAAGTATTTCTGTGGTTGCAAAATATGAACTAATGAATGAATACTATTGCAACATTATTAAAAGTTTCCATTCATATTTTCTCTATACTAATTATTTGTAACGACTAAATGTTTACCATATAATTAGTGCAATAAATAGAAAATAACTAAATCTTTCGATGCCATAAAAAATCTTTACATTTTTTTGCAGACACAAATATAAATAAAATACAAGTAGAATAGAAGAATTCACAATATACATATACAATTCATTTAAAAACTGGCATCTAATCTATTTTAACACTAAGACAATAGATATATATTGAAATTGTCCGCAGTCTTACAATTGTTTCAATAATACAAAATTAATCTTTGGAAGATGCTCTAACTAACTCCATATATAAAATGTAAATAAATGTCCAATATAATAATTACAGAAACTGCATTATTACTATTACTTCTAAAAGAACAAAAATAGTAACAATAAAGAACCTTCAACGAAACAATGAAACTTCTATAAACAAATATGAACGGAGGAAGGGGGGGAACACCAGGAGATTGAACTTGACCTACAGATGAGGCCGTGACCTTCGTCCCAGATTAGTTTCCCTTCGATAATGCCGTGGGCGCTGCCTGCTGCCTCTACTGCTGCTGCTGGCGGCTTATCTAAATAAATCTACGCTCTCGCAGCAAACTTCGCAATTTGCAATTTCTAGAATGGGGTAATGATGTTAATTTAATAAATAAACGAACGTAGTTCGAATGACTGCGTTAAACGGGCGCATTAGTTTGATAATTCAATAAAAATAAAGTGAGTTCTGACACACAAATGCAGTTATAATCTCTGAAGGATTACTCGCAAAATGATCTAATATAAAATGACAAAATCATAATATGCCAAAGAAAATATCATAAGTTAGGTTGTAACAAGCTAGTATGCTGATTAAGTATGTTTGCTCGTAACTTATACCCACTAGACCATTTTAAGAAGACGAAGAATGCAGAGAAGCGAAAAGAAATTGATGAATTTTAACATATTTGGGAAATTTGTTTCCGTTGATCCCACCAATATTTACACTCTAGTAAATACTAAATTATTTTTTTATTATTTATGTCTCATTACAATATTGTGTGAACTAACTACTCTGCAGACTAAAGCACCGACCAGCGTGGATTTACACCCACAATATCTACCCACATACTCTTTATTATTAGCTCTTGTAACTTTTTTTACTGTATTGTAAAAGTATTTTAAGTTAATATGAATCAATTCTCCTACAATCCCTATCAATCAAGTCTAATACTGCATACACACTCTCGTCGAGGGCTCCATCCACATCCACGTGTGTTAATGAACAATTCTATAGACTAAGCTCTATTCAATAATTAGGTATCTAAAATAAAAATTAATCTAACTAAACTTACCTACCTGGTTTAATGAAAACATTCTATAAATACCCAATTTCACTTTTGAAACTATGGTAACTCCAAAATTCAACCACAATAGATGTGATCTTATCTTCACCACGTGTTAAATCAATGACAGTCATTCTCCTTACACCTTTTATAAGCCGAAAAGGCCTTCTGATCTTAAAAACCTTGTGCTATGAATCGTAATTTTTGTTAAAGATTACTTATTCTGTATCATCAGGTACAATTTTTGTCCAAGATCACATATCGTATTAGAAACACACTTTATTCCATATCATGGAATTTTTTCAAGCAATTATGTGCATCTGGTTACCTACAACAAATACTTTCTCTTTGGCAGGGTCCATCGACCTCGTTTGAAAATGTGCCTCTTCCAGTCTTCTTCAATAAATTTTACGACGGGCAATTAAATTTTCTTGCACATAGAAAACTTCTACTTTACGAGAAAGGACAAAAGAAGATTCCCAGATAAATATAGCAAATGTTCTTAAACAGGTTAATTTTAACACTTGCCGGAAAAACGAGAAGCATATATTGTTTCTTTCCGACCGTATTGGATGTAAAAAGTCATCAACAAAGTAATATAATGAGGTCAGACCAGATGCATTCGTTTATGCGTGAATGTAATTAATAACAGTATTCTAGAACGGCGCATTCAAATTTCCACATGGTTGAGATTGCACGGTAGATGATGGAAGTTGTAAATTTCCTGTTATCGTGCACGTGTACTAGCATGATCTCGGAAAATTTTATTATCAAGTCTTTAATTTAAAAGAGATGATATAGCAAGCCAGAAAGACAATATTTTCCAAAATGTAATAACAATTTTATTTCTTACATATTTTACTTGTATTAACATTTCCGAAATTTAAAGTTTAATATATCTATCTCTGATATCATATACAGGGTGAGTCAGTCATAATGTCATTAATTTTAACCACGTATTCGGGAGGCCTAATAAAAGCAGAAAATCGTAAAAAAAATGTTTACTCGACCTTGTTGACTGTCGACCGTGTTATTCAAAATTACCCGCATTTCCTTCCTCCCAAATTTGTAGACCACGCCACACATTTGGAAGGGGGACGGAGATAATAGTGAGAATACAAGCAGTAAGCAATAGTTTGTTTATTTCGGTCTCGCGTATTCGTCGTAAATGCATAATTTTACAAATTCCGAATATGCGGAAATGGTAGTGTTATATGGAAAATGTTTACGAAATGCGACTGACCCTAATTTTATTAATAAAGTGCTATGAGCGGATGAGTGCAGTTTTACTCGAACTGGCATTTTAAACAGGTTAGTACCATACTACTTAAAAACAATAAATTTCTAGGCTAGATGTACGTAACTACAAACTGAATAATTAATTGTACTTACGAGTAATACTAAAAATTCATATTTATTTGTAAAACGTAGTGAAAACGTAATATCAAAATTATTAAACTGTAATAACCTAACATTCGAAAACATTTATTTATTATCTACATTTGTTTGTATTAACAAATAAATCAATATTTAAGGAAAATTCATTCATGTATCTAGATTTAAAAAAAATAGTTTTACTCCCTGTCGTTAAATAACAGTACAAAAACTAGGTTATTGACCTAATAATACGGCATGTCAAGGTTCACTGTCTCACTTTTCAGCTTCTCTTAATAATTTACCCATTGGGTATATAATAGTTTTTTATGTAATGTACGTAGTTTATTACTTGGTTTATTATCTACATTTGCTACAAAAATCCACACGCTACTTGTCGGTTTAGCTTTCACAGGCGATTTGTTGTCAACGTTTGGGCAGGAGTGTACGGGTATCGATTGATTGGGCCGTATTTTCTACCGGAAAACCTGAGTGGACCGCGTTACTTGCAATTTTTAATAGAATTATTTGATTATTATTGTTTGATTTCATTGGATATTAACATTTTAAATTATTATTGGCTGAAGTTGAACTGAGCAAGAAAAAATGATATTCTAAAATAGTCAGTACAACCGTTTATTTGTGATGTCTAAAACCTAGGTAGGTAGGTACGAGAAAAATATTTCAACTTGATAACATTGCATCGAGTTGAACTGTGAGCTGTAAACGACCAAGGCTGTGAGTGGTCAGTGACTGTCTGAAAAGGGGGTTTAAATAATGATTTTGATTCCAGGTTCCTAATTTTGGCATGCCTCTAAATAAATCACTGGAGCTTACTTACATGACAAGCATGGCTCTGGAGTTTCTAAGTTCTAACATTTTTCAGTACCGTATACGTGTTTATTAACGTACGAAAAATTTTCGGAAATTGTAACCTAATAAACAATGTAATATACACATGGAGTAAATTCTTTATTTCTTATTTCAATTACAAATTTAAATACTATGTCGATAATCAAAACGAGGTCGATAATTGGAATGTTTCCTTTTATACAGGGCGTCCGGGAAAATGTAGAAAATCTCTTGGGTGCAGATAGAACATGAAACAATAAGATGACAAGTTCTTATAAAAAAAAATTCCTACATGCCCTCCCTACGGAGATATGTATACCTGAAGGACGCCGCTGGAAATCGGTTTTTCTTGAATAACTTTGAAAGTACTCACTATAATTTAATAAAAAAATAAAGTGATGGACACTAGTAAAAACCTCTTAAAACAGTGTTCTTGAAACATATTTAGCTTTTTTAGTTTACCAGGGGCGGGCTGAACTTAATGCCTAAATTTTAAACACCCTGTATGATAAAGACTTTAAAATAATAAATCTGGGTAGTTTTAACCTTAGACTAAAAAAGGTACTCTTGTTTATTGTCGATAAAATGAACCGTTTTTAGCTTACAGGCAGGCCGCCCCTAAGCTAAATATGTTTCAAGAATACTGTTTTAAACACATCACATTAAATTTTTATTAAATTATATTAAGTACTACTTTAAAAGTTATTCAAGAAAAACTGATTTCCAGCGGCGTCCTTCAGAAACACATATCTCCGTAGGGAGGGTCTGTAGGAAAAAATGATAGGGACTAGTCATCTTATTTCATGTTCTATCTGCACCCAAGAGTGGTGCTTTTCCAGGACACCCTGTACATCGTTAGTGAATGATTACTCACATGCAAAAGTACACATAAAGATAGAGAATATTTTACATTTTTTAAATGCTAAAACAATTAAAAATTTTTTGAATATTGGTATGTTGCTATCAACATTATTTGAATATTTACTCACTACCATAAGAAACTGGACAAATACTCAACTTTTCGAAATGTATTAAATCTAGGTTAAAAAATAACTGTAACACTTAGGTAAGTTTTAAAGAATAATGACTAATTTATATATTATTTTCACATTGCTATAAACACTTGATTTTTATACAAAATTGTTGTCACTACTGAATAACGGATTGTGAGTTGATAAGACTTCTCTTTTCCTTTGAATTTTACAGCGGACTAAAATGTTATCAATTTTGAATTTAAATGGATATCCTTAACAATATTATTTGAGCACAATGGATATTATAACACTGACTACTATCATATAATAATCAATGCTTAACTTCTTAAAATATTTACTCTTCATTTACTGTAAAATATAGATATTTTTAAGTAGGTATTACACTAAAAATTGAAAACAAATATTTATTATTACAACATTCCTTTATTAGAAAACATAACAAATCAATGATTATCTGAAGTCTTAAATAGTGGTGAGCAAATAGATATAATTTATACGGATTTATACGCATTTTACCAAATTCATCACGTTTTGCTATTAAAATTAGAAAAGTTTGGTTTTTCCGATGTTTTAATTCAACTATATCTATCTCACTTATGGTGGTGGTTTATGGTTCGATATCAAAACATTCTTTCCTATCCTCTTTGGCCAATATCGGAGGCACCCCAGGGTTCTAACTTGGGTCCTCTATTGTTTTTGTTCTTCATTAATTACCTTCTAGATACAGTTTTTTTTTGTGAGCATTTGCTCTTTGCTGATGACTTCTTATTAATCATGACTATTTCATTCGTGACAATAGCATCCGTCAAGTCGAATATAAGGATTTGGGAACAGCTTTCAATAGTAAGTTTGCTTTTACTGGGCAAAGATCCTGTGCCTTTAAATCAAATGGTTTTTTGCAGGAAATTCTCCAATATTCAAACGATCAAATCTCTATTTTACGCACGCGTAAGGTAAACAATTGAATGCGGTTCCATCAGATGGATTTATGAAGTTTATGGTCAGAATTTGGAATCGGTTCAACGATAATTTCTTAAATTTCTATGCTTCCATCAAGATGGATTTTATCCACCATGAGGATTTTAGTCAAGTTGAGTTATTCAATAGATTCAACTTTCAATCGTTAGAGATTCGACGTAATATTTCTTTAATTCGTTTTCTGTATAATATTTTGCATGGTAAAATTGATTGTCCAGTTATATTAAGCAATATAAACTTTTTGTACCTCGGACCAACAGAAGACAACATTTTATTCTTCTACTCCTAGATCTAATATATTAGTTAAATGTCCAACTTCATTTATGCGTGAGTTATGTAACAAAATGTAGACAATTGTAGATTGTGACATATGTAACGATAGGTTGAATCGTATATGTAAACAGGTTCATTTAAATTAGTATGAATTATATGTTTTTTTTCTTGGTGTATTTAGTATTATACTAAATTATTACTTTCCTTTGTTTAAGATAGTTTAAATTCTTGTATTGTACAGTACCAGCATGTACACTATTTTTTGTACCTATTTTATTCCTGTAATTGGGTTCATCCTGTTGGAATAATAAAGATTATTATTACCTATTATTCTGAACTGAGAAATATTCCAAAAGTTTTTACTGTCGAATACCGTAGCTAAGACTGACACACGCTGTCCCATGCGTGTCATACCTGCGACTAAAATGAAAGCTTTTTACAAGTTGTAGCTTTCAAATGAATAGAGTTACAGTCACGGTTAAAAAATGCGCTGCAAGCTCTTAATATGTAGATTTATCCTGTTGCAAAGTTTGTCCTGCTTGATGTGAGCAAAACCCTAAAATATTACGCTTTTCAAAGTACCCAAATGAGCAACATAAGTCCTACCGGTACGATGCTGTACATTCCATCATTAATGTACGTTCGTGTGCAGGCTGCTTAAATTGTAAAGCAGTTATTTGTTACTTTTCTGCAGCTCTCGAGCGTCCTCAATTGCAGAACTGGTACTTCGCCACCAATTTTCGTCTTCGCAAAACCGTTCACAGAACATTTCATCTCGATAGCACAAAGCGGTTTAATTTCTGCCCGGCGGATCGTTCACCTCTTCCGCGGCAGTAATAATCGCTAACGTTCGTCTTTATGTTGGCAATAAATACATTGGCGCATAAAGACAGAAATGTGTGTGTGTATGTGTGTGTGTGTGAGAGTGTGTACATCACCCCGCCGCCACGACGTTTGCTTAACAATAGCAATAAATGGACGAAATATACGATACTCCGATCCGTAAAATTGTCATTAAGTATTTTATTCGTCTTTAATTGCCGCATACCTCGTTTTATGTCATATTGAGAAATTCCGAACGGTGCTGGCCGTAACGTCGCATTATTATTGCTGGTATTGGGAAAAAAGTCTCGTCTCTCGGGTGTATTCTTCAGTTTCTTAAGTACTATCATCCTATAAACTAGGTAATTGCTGTCGTTTCATCTGAGGATCATTCCTATAGGTATCTAAACACATCGTTGCGATAAAATCTAACAATTAATTGCTATTTGTGTCCTCAAGTGTTTCAAATTCTTATAATTGTTCCGGTAATAGTACCAGCAGCAACACACAAGCTGTTTTTTTATCACTTAGCACAAATATCACTTAATCTGTAGAAAAAAACAACAACAATGAATTAGAGTATGATTTTTACGAAAGAACTAAAAATAATATTCTTGCAGTGCTTAAAATATAACATCATCAAACATTTTGAAACAAACGCTTCCACCTCATTTTCTGTGGACATGGACAGCACAGACAAGATTTTGACGTTTAAAGACTACTAACCCTAAACAGTTTATGTAAGCTTGTGTTGATTTAGTATGACAGAAATGGATCTGATTTTGGTAGTATTTTTCCAATGCAGACGCAGAACATCTGCTTAAATAAAGCGCAAGTTACCGAGTGGAAATATTTTAAGACTGGCGTTTCAATGACAAAGGATCGTATCTAAAGATGCACATTGTCTTCTTATTAGCATAGTACTAAAATACAGGGTGATTCAGAACGTATCGAAAAAAATTGGGAATAGATGCGTCATAAAAAATTAAGTCAATATCGATTGTAAAAGTTTCCGAGAAAAAAAATGAAGTTCTAGTAGTTTCAACCTTTACATCGCTGGGCTACAGTAGTCTCTCGCCAGGCGATTTCAAATCACCGATTACTTATCATATTAAATTTTTTGTGATGCAAGTATTTACATTAGTTTTTCAAATATCAAAAATTTATTTTGAAGTGATAATGCTTTAGCAGAACGATTTCCCGGTAAACATGTGCCAAATGCAGCTACTTTTACAAAGGTGTGCAGTGAGTGCAAGTGTAGTGCAAATGCAGGCGGATGCGGGAAATTTGCAACCGAAATGTGGAAAAGATGGAGGTCTACTACGTCGACGGCGTATTGCAGCATGGTGGCGTATCATACACGAGGCTCATTTATATCCGTACCATATACACCGTGGCCAAGCCACCAGGGGACTGGAGAGGAGGACCGGTGGCATGGTCGTCACGATCTCCTGACTTTAAAACCTTTGGATTTATTTTTGTGGGAATATTTAAAAAATGAAGTATATTGCACCGAAGTGGACACTATTGATGCCAATAACTTACTTAAGTTCGAAACAGACAAGAAGCAGAAACATTTGTTGTTAGTCTGTAGAAACTGGGTAAGACGGACCCAAAATTTTGTTGTAACATCAGGTATGTCAAACTGTTTTACTAATTAAGACCATAAAGTAATTCTATTAATAAGTAATAATAATAGCGATAAAATATGTTTAATTTGCTGCATAAAATAGGTGTTGTAAAATGTGATTCACTTCTTTCACAGTGCACCAGTTTCCAGTGCCGCGCGGTAGTGTATTTTTAAATCATTTTTGAACTGCTCTTTTTGATTTTATTTTTACAAAAATGTATTTGTAACAGTCCCCTGTACATTCAAACATTTTTTTAGATAAGTTCTGAATCACCCTGTATAATGCTTAAATTGAATCATTTCCTTTAACTTTTAGGGGAGAAATGCGCTAGAGAACATGAAGAACCGTGAATTGTACATTTTCACTGTGTTCCATGCACCGTGAAAAATATTTAATACTTTACATCAATTTAAATGGTACTAGATATTTAATATAATTCTACAAGATCTGATAATGTTTATAATGTATACAACTTTCTCAATGTACAATTGGCATGTAAAATTTAGGAGATTTTATAATAAAACATAACAGGTGAAAATGAGGCTTTTTTCTTATTTTAAATTATTTATCAGTCTAGAAACTGTTATACAACCTGGAGAAAACTTGTATAATTGACACGGTGAAGAGATATTCTTTCTAACATACTCAGTTTCTTTTTAAACAAGCAGCCATGAAATTCGTTGAAAATCTGCGTATAAAAACGGCGCCCTTATCAATGTTTGGCAGATCAAAGCGACGCGATTTAGCAAACGATTACTAGACAGTACAAAATGTGTTTACTGTGGTACTGTTTAGTGGTTTTGATGTTTTCATGGCCGGTGGTGCTATTTGATCTGTAGTTGTTTTCCAGATAGCTGTCCAATAGCCGAAATCAATGTAAGAGCGAGCTGATAGCAGGTCCATCCTCAGAGAATCTAGTCCGAGAACAACAAGGGCAGGTAAAGCTCAGTTTGCTAAACGCTTCCAAATCACCAGAATTCTTTAGGCGAGGAATAGAAGACTGTTGGAAAACAATCGTAAAAATGGAGAGTATTTCCTTGATTAAATCATGTTGTTTTTTTTTCAATAAGAAGGAAAAAAATCAATAAATACGTTATGAACTTTGGCGTCAATCTAATACTTAGGACGAATAGATTATTTTTACACTAAATTCACACTATAGGTACGTATAGGGTACAACGCAACTCATTTTTTATTACCTTAAAAAAATAAACTCTGTTCAAAATTGTACGAACGTGACGACGTACGACAATGTTGTCAAAACCGTCATATTAATTGTTAAGTAAGTTATTTTGTCAGGATGGAGATGCCAATATCAATATAATATACCTTTATTAATGTAACTTTGATGACTTGGCAACAACAGCAAGTCCGCTTTATTGGTTTTATCTAGCAAGAAATTGAAATATGATAATAGTGTTTTTTTTTCTAGCGTAAATTAAAAAATATACAAAATATTTCGAAATCTGTAAGGTTTTATGTAAATATATTTCGATTTGGGATTCAATTTTATTATGAAAGGCTCTCTTTAAAAATATCTTCTCCAAATATTTTCACATGATATCGGATCACACTATATGCTCAAATCACGTACAGCTTTAAAAATAAAGGTGTGATAAAAATGCTACTTAATTTTTTAACAGATTTTTCATATTCATTTAACGGTAATCAAATTTTTCAAACCACGGTTTTCCTCGGTCTTTTCCATATGAAGTTCTGAATGTAGATATCTAATTGTGATTTTTGGTTAAATTTTATTAGTTCCAAAACCAATCTTTTTTTTTAATTCTAGATCTTTATCTTTGGGAAGATACATTTAGACTAAGATTCACAACAGTACAATCTCCATATTTTCAGCTCATACTACTAATCAATAAGAAATATCAAAAATAAAATTCTTGATGTTTTGTTTATCCACTTTTACTATTTAAATTCTCCTCAATAATAACTTTTAAATATTTGTAACATACACATTATTTTGGTATTCTAACCCCACATTTTAACAATTATTTCCACATAACTTACAAACAAAAGTGAACAATTTTATATGCAGAACTATGTAAGTTGATGTTATAACAATATTTACGTCTACAGTTAAATTTACAAAAATACGTATTTTGAAAGATTTCTGTACCTAAGAATTTGCTGGTTAGACCGCTTTATATCGTTAATTCGTTTTACTTAAGTACCTTTGGATATTCCCAGGTGGCATGAGATAACATTCCTGTTATTTGGTAAGCTCTATATCATTGAGTCTGAAAAATGTTTAAAACTATTTGCAATTTGTAGAAAACACAAATTTCAAGAATACTCGATCGAAGATTCCATTCAGAATGAATGATAGGTATTGAAAGCAGGTATAATTTAACTTACCGTCATTTAAACAATAATAATTAGTTCTATTAAATTATATTATTAGTTCTATTTAATCATTTCAGTTGACGCTGTGCTTTCCAATTTGTCATTGGTATTAACTTTAAATTATTATTTACTTTCTTATACATAGTTTAGCGTTGTCACCTGACATCATAGAATTAATTTGTTTTATGAATAACATATTTTTCGCAGATTTATGTTTCGCCCATGAAAATGGTCCCGCGAAGTCAATAATGCATCTTCATCACGTTTACAAGATAATTAATACAGATGGGTGCCTCACACCAACCCAACCATTCGTAAACCAAATATTTGTCCTTGGACTCGAAAGAAATACTTATTTGTGAGCCGTTTAACCGGCGACGGAAGTTTGTTGATCCTACTTGTGAATTCTTTTAATTTTCGGGAGCCGTCAAAACGGTCTTTTCTGGTATTTATTACTCTTGGCAAAAGATGAACGATCTAAATCGATACAAGAAAAAAAAGAAACTCATTCTGTAATCACTACATATGTACTGTTTTCCGTTTTAATGAATATTGCGTAGGTACATGAAAAGGAAAACAAGTCGAATTATTCTTAAAGTAGACTGAGAAAAACCAAAAAACTTAAGTTATCTTATTTTTATTTGTCATGGCAATTATGATTTAATTATCGTAATTGTATACTTCATCCATCCAAAAACAATAAATGCAACAATCGATTGCGACGTCTTTAAGAATACAAAAAATTGACTATGCAAACTTAAAAAGTTAGTAAACCTGGCAGATTTTTTAACCTTCCAACATATATTACCTTAGAAGTATTTATCTCTATGATGATTCGATTTTTTTCATGGCACATTTCACATAAGATAATTTCAGTGAACCATTTAAATATATGTGAATATTTCGTGTGTTTTTTGCGAATCGCATATCATTTCATTCAGAAAAATCACTTTACCGAAAAATAGATTGTTACGGAAGCTCACCTACTTGTTTAGTTTGTTAATTATGTTCCTGTAAATTTATAATGTTTGTAATATATTAATTTTGCGCGGTTTCTGGAAAATTCCAGGCTATATTCGATTTGGTTCTAAATGCGTTCTTGAGACCGCGGAAACTTCGAATCCTAAAAATGTATATAAGTGGATCGGTTTTGCCAGCAAAGTTGTTTTTGTTTATGTCGAAAAACCAAACTTGAGTGACAGAAATGTCAAAAGATTTTACAGTTTGAAATGTTGGTTGGAAGTTTATTTGTTGTGAATCGAGTAGTGACAATTACAATTTTATACTTCGGACTAAATATGGTAGAGTTACAGTTTCCACAGCAGTAGATAAAAATAATAACGAAAAACGGGAAATAATTAGATACATAGATCATATTTACCTTTGTATCACAGAAAGAAAAGTCAGTGAGCTGCTAGCCCTGGAACAAAATTAACATTAAGTACATTATAAGGTGTCATGTGATTAAATGGCTATAAATACCCCCTGCTCCCCTTAGAAAGTTCAGAATGCATAGTAGAGACCAAAATGGAAAAGTGCATGTTATGAACAATATTTTGATAGATAAAATATTTAGCAGCAACGTAGACACTCGCGATTTATATTGTGAATATTTTAATACGTATCTATGTATGTATAACACATGGATATGTATATTACATATAAAATGGCAAAGATGTAAAATCTCAGGGGGAGGGGGAACTTTAAAATAAAGCTCGAAGGAGCCAATTTTTCCAATTTGAAAGTGTATTTAATTTCATTATAAATATGGCTGTATTACCCTGTTCTTAAAATCATCTTTAAAAATAAATTTTCTTACATTTTTATGAAAGTACCTGATAAGCTTATAATAAATGAATATCTTCCATCTTGGAAACCTGCAGCTGTAATCCCCTGATTTATTAAACTTTTTGCACATAGTATCTAAGATACCTACGTCCTGAGAAGAAAACAAATGCCCCCAATGGGCATATCAGACTAAAATCCAGCAGAGTAAGCAATCGTAATCATATAATAATTATCGAAGAAATGTGGTCATTTTAAATGGAGAAATTTTATACAAAAATACTGTTCTGGGTTTTGATGACGGATATATTTTTTAATGCATCATGGAATATGTATAACTCATAGATTTTTAATTATGTGAGTATTTTGACACATAAACTACTAAAGATAAGTATCTATCAAATTAACTTCAATCTAATTTTGTTAACAACTCTACTTTATAAGTAGAAAAATATACAAACGTCATTACTATAGTTTAGTAGGAACACTTATCTTTGAAGATTCAAATTTTCGCACTTAAAACGTGCTCACTTAATTTTTCATTTATAACATGAACATAAGTATAATACGTTAATGGTCAAAGTTCTGTAATTACTTAATAATTTATCTATTAATTCGCAGGCATAAATTCGAGGAATAAATCATTTCGCTTTTGGAGACGTTCCAAATAATGTTCAACTTTGTTTCTGCTTACCAAAACACGCACAATTGCATTTGCCGAGTCACGTTTATAATTGTACAGTGCTAATGATAACCCGAATTTTTGTCAACGGCAGATATAAAACATAAGCAATTTTCAAAACAAGATTTAAAATCTATAATTCGAAATTGTAGATTAAAATGTGGCAAAATACAGGGTGTACGGAATATAAAAAAGTGCCTTTATTTTGCTGTACGAAAATTAATTGTACAAACTAAAACATAATTGACAATTTTTCTCTCTCTGACCAATGGTATTACAATTGTGACAGTAAACAGGTTGTGACAATATGTGACAACATCGTAGACCTAGTGTCAAGTATTTCCGAGTGTTTCTACATAATAATTAGAAGTACCTACGCCGAAACATACTTGCTGAGAATTGTTGTGTTAAAGTTTTTCTCACAACACAGAATAAAGCTTGAAATTATTGTAGCAAGTATTCAAAATGGGTGCTGCTACTTTCAGAAGACGTTCACCATACAAACGCCTTGTAATCAGAGAATTTTTCCTAATGTTAATACTAAAATGTTCCTATTTTGTTGATATACGCTCGCAAACATCAAGCAAATACTAGCTTCAAAAAAAAAAATAAATAAACGCACTAGTCACGATACGAAGAAAGCAGGTATGTAATATGTATAATCATAGACTAAATGTATAGACTGCTTTTTCAAATAGCCCAGAATATTAATACAATTGCAGTTGGATTAAATGCCGCCAGATGTCAATAGAATTCAGTTTTTACTCAGACCCGGCACACAGAGTTAAATCGCTTTAACGTGTCTTCGGAGAATTTCAGCTCTGTTGCCACGCATCGGATTTGAACAAGGGATATTAGGTGACCGCAAATTCGAATAATGTAATAAAAATCTTGAAATCCCATAAAGTGAGTAGCTACAAAAGTTAAGTTGTGCTTAAATCCTAGATACGTGAGAATTAAATTTTACATACTGTAAACCAAATAATTTACGAAACATGTAACTTTGCTTCTTTTAGTTATTATTTTTTATTGCAGTAAATTTAGTAGTTTAGTAAAGTAGTATTTACACATCTAGTAAATCTCTATATATTTTACCGGCCATGTATATTGTGTGGAGCCTTTGCGGTGAAATAATGAGTGTGTAACAATCACGGCTATACCTTATTCGACTTTTTTTAATTGAGTATAAACTTCTTCGCAGTAGACGGAAGTCGACACTTGTTTGATATGGTCGTTCTCGTAATATTAGACGTAAATCTTTTATATTTTATTGTGAACTACATAAGTTTGAACAGTAAGAAATTTCAAAAACTGTGAGAAATTAGTCAAAACCTGCGTGAAAATGTAAGAACAGCAATTTTAAGAACTAAAAATAAAACTGCCATTGCATCATTGAAATTATTTGATGGTTCAAATAGAGTATAAATAAAGGTTTAACATAATTGCCTATATATTTATCTGTATAATATATGCATAGCATAATTATTATGTAAAGTACAAATTGGCTCTTAAAAAATATTGTTTTTCAAACATATATTTCAAAATCTATAAAATAATATGCTATGCGCTTAACTAAGAATCAATGGTAAATGTGACGCAACAAAAAAGCACTGCATCGGAATTCGGATTGGTTTTTTGTTCTGATTTATGATAGAGCGCTGTTTCTGTATGAGCCGATGCCGATTGCCGAAGACCGAATGTGAAAGCACGCGACAGCACGCTCTATGTTTTGAATCTTGAAATAGTTTTAGACATTTAAGGAATGAAAAATATAGAGTTTTGTAAATAACGGAATGTTGCGAATATTCAAAGGTACCGAAGTAAAACGAATATATAACAAATATTTAGGTACATACATAAATCTTTCAAAATATTTACGTATGTAGACGTAAATATTGTTATAACATAAACTTACATAGTTCTGCATATAAGATCGTTCAATTTTGTCTATATGTATGTGAGAATAATTCTAAAAATGTAGGGTTAAAATCGCAAAGTAATATGTGTCTTTTACAAACGCTATTTAAAAGTTATTTTGTTTGAAAATAATTTAAATAATAAAAGTGGTTAAATAAAAGATCCAGGATTTTATTTTTGATATTACTTTTGTTTTACGTGGTAAATATTTTGAGATTTCTATACTTAAATGCCCCACAAATTTGATAATTTTTCAGCGAGAAATACGGTGACCTTACATTTTGTGCAACACAAATTGAAACCAGTTTATCTATTTTTTTATATTCCACCAATTGCTGTTTTAATTAGTTAGGGTTTATTAATACATTAGTTTAAACTTCGGCAACCACTGGCTATAGTAAACGTTGTTTAAATTTTATTGGAAAAAAATGTACCTAAAGATATAGATTTTATAATTTTGTAATTGTCTACCTATATCCACTATTCATTGTTCTGAAACATTTGGTCTCTTAATAGATGGCAGGAAAATAGTTTTAAATTAGAATTATTTTTCGATAATCTTCGGCAGTTCATGTATTCGCAATAGCATTAAAAAGAAGACACTATTATGCTACAAACGAGCTGAAATGTTCAGCGCAACTGGTATATACTAATGTTTCACCGAGTTTGACTGGGTTTTAGGTTGTTAATAAAAGTAAGCATAAGATGGTCTATACCGAGGGGTGTTTCGCAGAGGCATTTTGGTGTACACATTGCAGGTATTTTGAGATATTTTCTTGAATCCTGAGGTATTTTAGGGCATTTTGAGGAATTTTCTGGTATTTAAGGGCATTTCGAGGTATTTTCTGGAATTTCGAGGCATTTTGGGGGTGTTTTAGAGGCATTTAAGAGCATTTTTGAAAGAATTTTTGTATTGTGTGTGTACGCGTAATAGTTTGTCCACGAGGTGCTCGTTGAGATGGATTGTATAATTCGATATCAAGGCGTCAGGCTGACCAACTAGGCTCATGGATGTTGTGTCATTTCTTTGGTTCAAAATAAAAAAACATGTAAGTAAGTAACCACTTATTTAATTATAATAGGTAACTATTTGTGTTTTTTGTAAACTTTCAACCGGCTTTGAGTTTAATCTAACCCGAGACCTAACCTAATTCACTTAGACTCACGACTTCTATAGTTGTACACATTGTATAAGAGTTAAAAACGGATGTAAATATGCAAAGCGGGTCCAGTGTATGTTTGTATAGGGTTGATAACTTGACAAAGGAGATTTATTGCAAACCAGAAGACTTTTCAAAATATCTAGGTGCATACATGCGTATTATATGGGTGTCCGGAAATTATGAGCAAATATTTCAGGCGATTCAGACAAAAAATATGAAGAAAACTTATATAAACATAGATCGACAAACGGACTCTCAGAGAGTCAGTCCTGAAAGTGGTTTATATGCAATGGCAGCGATTTGAGATAATGTAACGAAATTTTGAACAGTGACTAAATTTTTATGCCAAATTCGAAATATTACACTAAATTGAAGTATATAATTCAGATATGTATTTAACAGCGTCGGCTTAGAATATATAAAGAATGGGCCAAATCCACTAGATTCTACGAGAAAAATTAATGGGTAAAAGTCATATACCTACAATGTTGTTCATAAACGCTTAGTTTTCGAGATGTTAAAGTTGAAAAAATAAAAACGATTACCAGACATATCTCGGAGATATGTTAAGGGATTTTTTTCATATATGAGCCGAAAAAATCCAAATGAAAACATTGTACGACACTTTCAGCATGAGTTTAAGTTCAATATCAGGTTAGGAATATTTGACGATCAGATTCTTGGGCAATATGAACTTCGGGCATCTACTTTAAACGGCCAACATTATCTGCACTTTTTACAATCTAATTTAATTGAACTACTAGAAGAAATTCCTTTGAACATTAGTGCTCATGTGGTATTTACATGATGGTGCCCCTGCTAATTATCTTATAATAGTAAGAAAACATTTAGATAACATATTTCGTCATCGATGGATAGAAAAAGAAAATGAACATCCATGGCCGCCACGTTGTTCGGATCTAAATCCGACTGAATTTTTTTTCTGGGGTTATATTAAGGCCATGGTTTATAGTGCTGCCTCTATCAACAATAGAAATGAACTATGGCAAAGAATAGTTTCAGCTGCAAATGCTATGAGAAACATGAACCCATCATTTTTCACTGTTTGGAGAAATTTCTTAGAAAGATATCGAACATGTTTTTAGTTAAATAATCGAAAATAATCTTAAACATTATTAATGTTTAATTAATGTTTTTTCATAGTTTTTCTTGTTATATTTTATTATTTACTTGTGCCATACAAAAAATATTTTTATTTTTATTTTAGTTTTCTTAATTGTGTGCTATATTTTACAACTGTAATGCTTGAAATATATTATGTAAACAGTATAATGTTTGTTAATGCTATTTAATTATCAAAAAATTATGTTTCTATAACACAAGTTGCAAGTTAATGGAGTTACGTAATCCACGAACTGCACATCCTTGCCTACTTTAAACGCAGTTTATTTTTTCAAAAACGGTGTCTCTCAGCGATATTCAACAAATATACCTTTTTTGTTGAAAAATCATTGAACTTTTAAAAACAATATTTATTTCCGCTTTATACAGTGGCGCATTTATTTTTTAGAAAAGAATCTCGAAAATATAGTTTGCACGCCACTGTTTTTTTCATATTGACGTGAAGTCGCAGCAAATGAAGTAAGTTGCCATTAGAACTCTTCATATCCAATTAGACAAAAATTCCTTAATGCATCTCCGATATAGATATGCCTAAAAATCGTTTTTATTTTTCAACTTCTACACCCTGTATCTGGAAAACTAAGCTTTAATGAGCAACATTGTATAACTTTTCCCAATTAATTTTCGTCGTAGAATCTAATGGTAAGGTTTGGCCTATTTTTTAACGGATACTCTGTATAAAAATGATAAATAATACAATTAGGACAGAAAATGGTAACTAAAAACATAAGGCTTTTCGAGGTATTTCCTGACATTTAGAGGCATTTTGTGGTATTTCTGGTATTCCGGTAACATTTCGGTGGCATTTAGGGCATTTCGGGGGTATTTCGAATATTTTTTAGCATATTGAGGTAATTTGTGGCATTTCGGAGGCATTTTGGTGCATTTTCCACAAGGAAGGAATTTTGGTGTACAAAATCTGGACAGCGAAACGCCCCTCGGTCTATACATTTAGTCTATGGTATAACTAATTCTGTTTAGTTTGAGGTTAACAGTAGGGCTAACAATGAATTGCAATATTATCACACGTTACAGTTATACCTTATATTGTTTACTTCATAAATACTACTTATAAAAACAAATTACAAACAAAGGGTTTTTACTTAGCCGTTTGGATTTTATTATAGTTGTATTTATATTTTTAAAATGTATTTATAGAAAAACTATTCGTTTTTAGTTGCCTTTGGTGAAATATGTATATATTTCAGTAAATGGCACTCATATATCTGACACACCCCGTATACAAAACCACTAACTAATGTCACAAATAAATAATTTCACACAATACTAAAATTGAAAAAAAATCAATTTACTTAAGAGGACATTAGCATCAAACTAAAACTCTCTAATTCATTTAACATTTCCGACAAAAATAAATTACCCACAACGAATAAACAACTTCTATATATATTCAGCACATAAGTCAATCCGGTATTCTAATTTAATACCATTACCTACCTACTCCATATTTATCTACTTGATCCGACTCGTCTATTAAATCACTGGATGGTACATTGTTCAGTAAAATGCTCATACCTACCTAGTAATTATTGTGCCTTAAGTTTTGATTCAGATAATATTAATATGCAGTCAGAAACACATGAAAATATGAGAATACAAATTTTGTTCATGCATAAACTTCTGTATTTTGAACAATTTAGCATAGCCCAGATATGGATGCAAGGCTTACTGTGATCATTAATATATTCAAAATTTGAGAAATAATATTAACAATTTTGCAACCGACAATTTGAAACAAGTTTCTTAATGAGAACCCTTCAAAATTCGTCTCCACTAAATTTCACAAGAAAATATCAATCATTTATTAGACCTGTGAAAACTTGTCACACAGTTTTTTTTTGTTTTGATGCAAAAATTAAACGCTGACACTCTTTCTGTTTGAGAGGGGCATATTTTATGGATTACTTATTCTTCAAATTTATACCCCTAAGCGGATGTGATACAAAGTGGGTATTCTCTGGTACATCACTTTAAAAGATCGCGCACAACGGGGAGCTGCAAACCTACACAATTTCGCACACTGTTGAGTGTAGCTCGGAAGAAATTTTTATTTTAGCGATGCTGTTTGAACAGAATGAGGAGGAGGAGAAGCCAGTAAAATGATAAAGTTTTGAGTTCACTCTATCAATAAAAAGAGAAAGCTGTATGGTGAATTTATTTCTTCATTTAGATCTTTAGTTCTCGCCTACAGCATCAAAACACAAGATTTCGCAGAGCAGTCTCATCTGAAGAGAGACTTAGTTTGTTAAAAGTATGTAAACAGAAGTTGTTGATACACGAGGGTGCCCAGCAATTCAGCAACACATCCACAGCATAGCTGGTCGAATATTTCTAACAGTTTGAAACCAATGAATAGACCTTATGTAGGACTAGCGCGGAAAGGTACCTATAGAAATTGTAGGTCACCAAAACCTGTTGTGACGGTTGTTGCGGGTGACTGTACGTGATGGTACTGGTCTAAATAACATGGACACATTCATGAGCAGGCTTTGCTGGTTCATGCTGTGTGCGATTTTTAAGGAGTATTCAATTATGATTTTGATTATCAGTTTTTGATAAATTAAAAATTCAAAGTTTAGATCATTAAATTCACTTAAGACAAATTTTTATTTTTTAATGCGGTCTAGGCGCATCGCGGACCCTGCTGTACCGTGCTGATCAAGGCCTCTTACAAAATCAGTCACATATGTCGTTCTCTATGTGCTTCCGATTTGTTCTACTGTACTACTTATATGTTCTGTGCAAGATGTTTTTTTATTAGATCTTATATTTCACGCGATAGGCCGAAATTCTCCAAAAAGTTTTCGATCTACTAGTGCAAACGCATACATTTAAAATCATTAGAAGATTCTTCACTAAACGACAACGAGGTTAACATGGTCCGCCATGAGCCTAGACCGCGACCACATAGTGCTTTCTTTCTTTTATAAGAATTCAGGCTTCTTTCAGGCTGTATGGTATAATATATATTTTTTCCACAGAATGGTCGCACAGACGAAAGTCTGAAATTCAAAAGAATCACAAAGAGGATATATTTGAGCTATTTTTGCAGAATAATAACGACCATGAAGGTTTATGTGATTTATAAAATGATAGTATATTTTTTAAAATACTGTAATTTTAGAATACATTAGGCGGGATTTTTGATAATACTGCATAACTACGTAAATTTTTCGTCGTACTGCCTGCCTCCTATATCTAAAAATGACAATAAATTAGAGACTCTTTCGTAACTTATGTAAGTAACCTAATCCTTATATTGCGAGAATTAATCACCTTGAATGCGGAGCAGGGTGAGGGTGTTTTTGAATAATAATGTACTTTTTACTTAAGTTTGGTACTAACAATGAATTTATGAGGCGTAATATTTTCTATTATCTAACAGGATGTTTCTGACATTTTTTAAAGGGTTACTTATAGAAATCGTAAAAATAAACCATTTTCATTAAACATGCGGTCTAAATTGTAAGATAAATTATTACACTAAATTTAGGCCGACTCTGCATCGTTCTTATTCAACTGCTTGCGATGCACTAACTTAGCTCAATGTTAGTGTTAGTATTGTTAAGGTCGCCGTATTTCTGGCAAAATATGACCCGTATTTGTAGTGTTTTTAGGTACTGAAATCTCAAAAAATAAAGCTCGAAGAACAAAAATAACCACACAAATAGAATCTTTAAAGTTCTGTCTATTCATTATTACTATTTAAATATAGTTTAAACAAAGTTTTAACTTTTAAAAAACGTATTTTCATATTGGTCTTTGCTGCTAACCTAATGTCACATTTTTATCAATTAATTTATCGTGCTTATACATAAACCTAAACAATTTTATATGTAACACTAAGTAAGTTAATGTTATAGGAATATTTAGAACTATATATCAATTTTAAAAAGTAGTTAGTGTGATAAATTTCAGTACCTAAAAATGTATTAGCATTTTTCCATAAGGGTCATTTTCTCAGCAAGTTCGGTCAACTTCATTATCTAGAAGTCTGTTACAAACTATAAAAATTTGACTCAATTTAACAATAAATAGTTCAGCCTCTGACTAAGAGGTGGCGGTAAAGTAAATTCTGTTTACAGGGCGAGCAAAATTTGGAATTAAGTATTATATTAGAAATCAAGACGAAGTAAACATACCACATGCATTTGATTGCATTGTTATTGATATAAATTTTCGATTTTACCACTTCGGAACGGTTATTGAACATGCGAAAGACGTTCTGTATGCAATTATGAGAAAATGTTTACCTTAAAAAAACCTCAAAATTAAGGGAACTACAAAAATGTCTTTAATATTAACTAAGGGCTATTGGAACACTGTTAACGAAAAAATACAGGTGTTTAAAACACCAAACCAAACTCCTGCAAAATTCAGAGAATTAAATCGATCTGATCCAAATTTTAAAATACAGGATGTTGAAAAAAATGTAGTCAAACTTGAAAAAATTTCAAAATTGACAGAATTTGAAAATTTTTAAAGTGAAATGATAACCACTTCAAAATTATAAATTTCAAAAAGAAAATCTTACAGTTAAATTATCTGTCCACTGATACTGTTGGCTATCGTAATATGAAGTATACAGGGATGCAGGAAACAAATGACGCTTACCTGTATATTAGTTTACATTGTCCTCATGCCGCCAGTGATTTTTTTAACATTTACTTTAAAACATTTATTAGCATTCGTCTTGTAAATGACTGTAACTCGTTGGAGGTTGACATTTAGGTAAATTGGATCTCAGCAATATATTTTGACATCTAGTTTTCGCCGTATAAGTTTGCTTACATATTTTAAAACCACCACACAAATAAAGATGTAATAGATATCAGGGTCAGGTTGAAACATAAAACGATTGTTTTTATTATTATCTTTTATTTTGCAAGTACACAAATTTGTTCAAAAAGTATATTGCTATTTGTCTTCTGTGAATTGTCTCACTATGTATTATTAAATACCTATTACAAAAGGGGTAAATAATGAAATAAAAATATATTTACATTATACAGGGTTGTTCGGATATGATTTCGAGAGTTCAGTTTACATGAAAAATTAATATAGATAATACTTTATCTTTTTTAACTTACTTGGTAGTAATAGTTATGAGTTTTTTTTATAATTTCACTCGATCTTTATCATTATATAAACAAGGCACCATTTTCTTCTCCACTGTTTCTATCAAAGTAATTGCTGATAGAGCTACCTTTTCCAAACATGTAACTTCTTTTATGCTCTCATCTCCAATCAAACCTAAAAATGTTATATTGAATATATATATACGGACATATTTCATAGTAAATTTTTTTTTAGTTAACTACCTTTATAACTTTATGTATTATACACAGTGGTTTGATTTTTATTAATCAAAACTTTAGTAATAGTCTATGAAATAAATATCTTGTCCGGAAGCGACGGCGACAATTGAATTTCTATGGCGTTTTTTAGAAGATTAAATTTATTGATAAATTTGTAATATTATGGGAAAAATTTGAGTCCTGAATCGTTTTTAATTTTAAAAGTGCTAATTTAATATGGTTTTATTTATAATCGAAATAGCTTGTACATACTAATATAGGTATTACATATTTAAATATTTATATGGTTAATATTAAATTAAGTATCTTCTGTCATCTTAATCTTTTAAAATAACTGACAATAATGGTCAATTTTTCTTACAACATTCTCCAAGAGCGCTCTTTTATGATAAAGTTTATGATTCAAATCGTAATTTATTCGCAAAATGTCTACAGAGCGTTCAGCAAAGGATGGGCCATATTTTAAGGCTAGTTTCTTAGGACAAAAATTATTCCAATTAAAATTGTACATAAATAACTATTATGTATTCCTAAAATTTGATAAATTAAAGATTCGATTCCTCTCCCCTGTTCCTGTTACATATAAATATATAATTATTAAGTACCTATTATTTAATTCAGTTTACAAATAATGATATACATACCTTTCTAAATCCAACGAACTTTCAATTAATAAAAATGTCCTATAATTTTCACTAGTATTACACACATATAAAGAATACAGAAAACCACTGCTACTGCAAAGCACAGATTTGCAAAGGATAAATTGCAACTGAACGCTGAAATTTAGAATACGGAAAAATCGATATCCCATTTAGATGCTAGAGTTGTAAATATTTTGCCGCAGATCGAACGCATGACCTTCAAGCTCAGTTTCGGCATGTTTCGGCTACCCGTTATTTTCTGCACTCCAACTGTGACATTCTTTAAATATTTGCAGTTCAAGTTTTCTCCGTTAGATATCCAGCACTTCCCGGTACACAGTTTTATATCATTGTCAGTCATCGATCGAGGTACTTTCTTATTTAGAATACCGCAACCTTAACGTAGTGGACGGATCTTGACGACTGTAGATTGATTTACGTTGTTTGTACCAATCAAGTGTTAGCAGATAGAGTGTGACGTATTTATGTGTATTTATCAATCACTCAACAGCTTTGTTCCGTGGTACACAAGAATCAGTTTTCAACCGACAGAAACATGCTCACTTCATCTAAAACGAAGCATTATAAACACAATGCGCTTGCGTGTGACGGTTGGAAACTGTTCTACGAATAGGCCTAATGTCAACGCAACCGATGAAATTAGGCGGAAGCCCGGAGAAAGAGGGTAACCACCGAGATTAAAATTTCGCAAAATAGAGATTTCCAAGGAATTCGCGGAAATCCGGACAATTTCAAAGAATTTCCAAGAATGTCGCATTTGATAAAAATTACCTCGAAAATTACTATACAGGGTGTCTGTGACCTTTTGTTTTCTAAAAATATGTCTTGAACAACCGTTTTTTTATAGTGTTTTAAGGTTTTATTTCATAAACATAAACCCATTTAGCATTTTGTCCAGATCTTTTAGATACACTCTGTACTGGATGTACAGGCTCAAAAAAGTTATGAAGATTTAAATCCATGTGAAGTACTGTAGATGGCGCTTTCTAGAATTGACAGCAAATCCGCAGCCATATTTCAATTTCTTGTGCCAGAAAATTCCTCTGTACCAAGTTTGATATATTTACTACACTTAATATGAAGAGGAAAAACTAAAATAAAATTGTAATTTCAACACCCTGTATTTCGGAAAGCATAAAATTTAGAACTAAAGAAACTTAAAGTACAATAATGTCGACAATGACGCAATGTGACAGTATTATCAGTCTCTACGTGTAAATTTGCATCCACATGACACGGAATTTTGCGTGATTTCGCTTGATTTCTTGGGATTTTGTACGATTTTTCGGGATTTCGCAAGATTTGTGAAAGATTTCCATGAGTGGTTACCCCCTCGGCCTGGAGTAACTGCACGCATACGAGTTAATTTTTACTGCCGCTTAGAAGCCTACTTTTTAACCCGTGACAATTATTTTGCTTAGTCTTTGTTGACTGTGACTAGTCCATTTTTATTTTATTAATCAGTCTCGTCCTAACAGAGATTATACTATTTTTGAACATATGTTTTTATGTGTTTTGTGACAGATAAATCCCTGCGACCGGTAACACAAATGTTTACCCATGAACGCCAGCGTTTTTACCCATAAATAGTGTATCTAAATTAAGTACGACTTCCGATGTACCTAATCCGCACTTTGTACAACAACGTACAACACACCCCCTATCATCCAGTTAGAACAATTGCGTTACGCTGTAACCGTAATTGAAGTCCGATGTTTTACATAATGTCGCGAGACAGAGGGGTGACAGCTACCCACCGTATAAAGGGCGATAGGGTTGTTGGCTAGGACGCCATTGCGCGAGGAGGGTGACACAATGCGCTGCGCTTCCGGTCTATGCGATTTCTTCTATACAAATTATGCCCTTTTGTTCGCCCTCATGCCGTAATGGGTGTCGTGACAACGGTACATTAGGGGTTTGGTGATTTTTTAAACACTACAAGGGGTAAGGTGATACAATAGCTGAGTATTGGATATTTCAAATGACCACGGTGTAAATTTATGTTGCATTCATGAGTGTGTTACGGGTTGCAGTTGAAACACGTCTATATTTAAACACCAATTTATAAACAAAAGGATTTATCTTAGGAGAGAAGAAATAATCAAAATTACTCGTCCAACAATTTTATACAACTTAGAATTATTAATAACCTATGATAAATTGATGGTATTCAATTAATGGTATCTCTCTTGTTTACCTTTGAACCATTCATTATAAAATGCATAATGTATGAAGCAATATATGTATAATTAAACTGGTTATTATTACTGTTGAATATTTTTTATAATAAGCTTGCTAACTTTATGGATTGCTATGTTATCCCTTACATTAAAAAACTTTGATATTATAATTAAAATTGAAATAATTGAACATGAACATGTAAATGTTTTTTAAATACTTTACAAAAGAGTCATCTATGATATACTTTGCGTGTTTAAAGCAACAAATTATAAATTGAGAATGTAGGCAAAAGAAGACGGTTGAAAAAGAAAACCTGAAACTTATTGTATAGTATATAGCAGCATATTTGTCTATCGTTTCCTGATGTCATAATTATGGAATGCCCCAGAAATTGTGTATCTGAATTTCGAATTAAATTAAATAGCGAATATCATTAAATGAATTATAATACATAATATTCAAAAATCCTATATGTACTTATATTTGAACAAATACTTGTGTATAAATATAAAAATAATTAACCTGTAATCGTAATCCAATACTCCCTGAAGGGGGTCACAACATCATAGTGTTTGGCGTCCGAATTCTAAATTTAGTAGATGGGGTCAAAATAATGTCAGTTCCTCTTATAACGCTCTCTCCTACCGACCTTCCTTAAGTTACGGGTTTTAAAATTGAAATTTTATTTTTCCTTAGTTTCCACACTGTGAATTTGAACACAAATTTAGTAGGGCATCCCGATGTTATATGACTGAAACTGTATTACCCCCTTAATTCAGAATTTTCTCAGGAATAACGATCATCATCTGTAAATATTAAAAATTTATTTCTCAAAATGTTTACTAACAAAAATATACTCTTGATTGGATTCAATCTAATGAATGGTTTAGGAGATATTTCCTATTTTATATAGTAGTGCATACTGTAGGCGCATCCACTATTTTTGTAAGATTACTACTTGTTAAAATAAACTATCGATAATAACTAGCAGATAAAAGTACGTTATAATTGGATAGTTATTCCCATTGTTAAATAGAATAAAGTCATGTAAGTTGTCATTTTATAATAAATTCAAGTTTTGTTTTTTCACACAATTTTAATTGTTATGATGGCAGAAATACCTTATTATAGTTACAAAAATGCATGATCAGTTCGGCAAATATACAGAATAATTTTCGAATAAACTATTTTTTAGCACATTCAACTCCGAATATCCTTTCATGTACTACACATTTTAGATAAAGTGGTACTTTAACCGCAAGAGTAAAAAAATGATACTTTAACACAAAGGATAGCTACAGATCTTTATTTTTTAAGTAAGTACTTATAACTACTAATTTAAATCATTACCTACTCTTCGTGAATATAAATATTAATATTACAATTAACATTCCCAGAATTCTTTTTTTGTTCGGACCAGGATAGCGACATATTGGCGCCAATGGTTCGATTTTCCACGCTGTTCGGTATGCATTGTAATACAGCAATCTTGTTGGCCACTGATTCGTCGATGTATGTTTTTGTTACGGAAGAAGACTGCCAACCACCCAACCGTTTTCCTGTTACCAAATCAGAATTTGCAACCATTGCAACTGCAGAACGGCGGAAGCCATGTCCAGTATGCATACATTTCCGGATTTGGCAGCTTCAAAAACCCACCTATCTTCTGTGGAATTTTATAAATGGTATTTATTTCCACAGGTTGGACAGAATATTTCTTCTGTCGGCAGTAGATGAAGAATTTGTTATGAGGGGAATGTATTTTCGTATAATCTTCAAGACGCTGTCTTCAGGTTTCTCATTCATCATACAGAGCGACCAGTCTTTCTTGGTTTTCGTGTGGAGAAGAGAAGCCAGAATTACATAAGTGTTTCCAATTTCTAATCAGTGCAACTCATCCCAATGGCACGCTGCATATACACCTATTATAGCTACAACTTGTAAGCTAAACGAGAAATATACACATTTATTTTAGAGTTTTACTTTGACAAGGAGGTATTTATCATCTGCAGCAGATTTCATCACATCTTCTGAGTTAAAAATGATGGACCTTTTTGGTTTGTAACCGCTAGTTAATTGTTTTAGAAAAACTATGAGCTTGCTGTATCTACAAACAAAAGTTCAATTGATACTCTGTGGTTATAAGGGACTTCTCAGTTCATCTCTACCTTGAAATATTGAATTTTCATTCACCATGGTATTTTTAAGCATTGCATAATACGACCATAAACTTGACAGCTGCGTGATTTTTCCGAAAAATATGCTAACGATACATTCTCACTTAATGTTCTTTGCGCTCTTCCATTTTTGAAATTTTTTATATTCCTTTTCATATGTCAATCGGGATTTTGATAGTAATTAACTTGGATATGATGCCACAGCCTGATGGTATCAGATGGTAATAATTCCTCTTTTATCTCCTTTTTAGACATTGCTGCCTTCAAAAATCATACAAAACGACACCAAAGAAGAAATAAATGTTTATATTGACGCACAATGACAACCCAAAGGGATGACTTTATTTAATAATTAAATTCCATAGAAACCAATGCTAACAATGCAAAAGTTTCCCTAATTTAAACCCGCTTCAAATAATTTCAAAATTTTTCTTCATACTAAACGCGTCTATATTTGGGCTACATAAAAAAACATCGTTTTACACACGACGATAAAATTCCATTATCACCTCCGAAGATTAATCTATATCAGGTGTAAAAATGTCAACAGACAAAAAATTTACTAATTATCAATTTTATGTAGATGTAAACTTGATAGTCATAGATGTAATATTGGTGTAAATAAATCGTCCTTAGACTTAGTGAGCCGGTATACAGTGCTTTCGAAAAGTAACGAATAAATTCATTATTTTTGAAATTGAGAAGTTTTCGAAAAAATCCTGTGGCACGTTGATTTTGTTTTAAAAAAGGCACTTTTTGACACCGACCCGTATTTGTGACGTCATCGTTGTTCGAGATATGACGTCATCGGCAATTTTGGCCATGTCATTTGAAAGAGCGGTGTGATTCTACATACATACATCACGAAAAATTATGGTGTTACATTACAAAAATTTCAAGAAAATGTTTGAAGATTTTAAAATTTAATTATCACAATACTGTGCACCTCCCCATTATGCAACACCTGTCCTTGCTTATTTAGATGAGCTGTTCCCGAATCGTTGGATAGGGAGAAGGGGGCCGAGCCAGATCGCCTGATTTGACACCCCTAGACTATTTCTTGTGGGGATACTTAAAAAGCAAAGTATATGTTACTAGACCGGTTAATTTAGAAGATTTAAAAGCAAGAATTTGTCACCAGATACATCGTATACCTCTTAAAGTTATCGATAATGTCCAAAAAGGATTTATTAATCGTCTTGGCTATTATCAGGCAGCCAACGCTGCACAATTTGAACATTTAATTTAGTCGATTTTTTACATAATCATTATCATTTTCAGTATTGTGAAAATTAAATTTTAAAATCTTCAAACATTATTTTCTTGAAATTTTTGTTATGTAATACAATTTTTCATAATGTATGTATAATATATGTAGAATGACACGCTTTTTCAAATGGCATGATCAAAATTAGGGGTTGCTATTTAAATAAATTCTCGATGACGTCATATGTCGAACAACGATAACGTCACAAATGTGAGTCGTATGTCAAAAAGTGCCTTTTTTAAAAACAAAATCGACGTGCCAGGAGATTTTTCCGAAAACTTCTCAATTTCAAAAATAATTAATTTATTCGTTACTTTTCGAGAGCACTGTATAAACTTTTCTGGGATAAAAAAATCTTAATCTAGTAACACGAAATATGTAAAAAATAGTATAAATCTTCTCACCTGCATTCTCGAATATAATACATTTATAACAATTCAACAAATAACAGTGTGGAGGAGTTCTTTTCTGGAATCTGCAACAAAAATAAAAAAATGTATTACACATTGAAAGATCAGAAAAAATTATGGATTTGTCGTTTTTAGAGATTAAAGATTTTAATTCGTCCATTCGACAATGTTTCGAGTAGCACGACAAAAGATAGAAGATTATTGTGACAAAATATTCACTATAAAACTGGCTACAGACTATGCGTGAATTCGCGATTCGTGATGAGCGATGCGTGATTTGTAAGGAATTCGTTTTTAACGAACAATACTCTACACACTATTCGCTAATTCCTCACATACGAATACACGCATAGTCTGTAGCAACATGTGCAGAAAAATGCTTTTAGCCTTAACCAACAAATAACTACTGTAAGTAATTAATATAAAAAAAGTCTTCTTTAAGTATGTATAATGTAAACTCAAATGTAATGAAATGAACATCGTAATTACCTACATTTGATTAACTGTATATTGAATAGTATTTTACTGTACATTTGTAATAATACGTATTTGACCGTTTAATAAATAACGAAAAAACATAAAAGCTCAGGATAAACATCAAAAACAGGTTATTGCTTGATTCATGTTATTAAAAAAAGTATTACTTATTGTCACTTTGTTCTAATAGTCGTGACGTGCAAAAAAAAATGTAATTAACAGCGACTTTAATACATTCGTTTTTGCGATTTTTCTTGGTGGCTGCCGAAGCAGATGTTTGCCGACCAAAACCATGCAATTAAGGATAAAAAAATCTTGTGTGGTTAGGACTTCGCGATGGTTGGTTGCACTCATTGGGCGGGCAAACTGGCTTTCAATTAATCGCTTAAAAACCGTTCATTAACGGATTTCGCGACAAATGATTTGACCCGTTATGCCAACTGAGCTTAACAGAACAAAACTAATTGATACGTTTAGAAGGTAATAACAATTCAGACATAAATTGGGATTTATATTATCTTAGTGTACTAATTATTTTTTATACTTTAATCACGTCTTGCAATACAAGGTGGACCACCATAAATGTCATCATTTACTTACTCTGTTATTTTTCGATACGATAAAAATTATAAGCAGAAAAACGTTTTATGCGAGGGTTAAACCACTGCTTGAAATTTGTACAATGAAATACCATTTTTTTTTTCAATATTACCCGTAAATACCTTATTTTCCTAAAAACTACCTCATCAAATAAGCAAATACCTCAAAAATACCCAAAAACCACGAATTATCCTTAAGTGCTCAAATAATACCTATGACTATTACCCAATAACACCCTTAAGTACCTAAAAATCCCGCTTAGTACCCAGATATACCGATTAATACTCAAAAATACCCTTAAATATATATCTAAGAAACGCAAAATACATTAAATCATCCACGATTTTACTTAATATACCTTTAATTTTCCAAAACTGTCTTTCATTTCCTTAGAAATTATTCCAGTTACAGATCTACGTAAATAATATAGATTTTTAAAGGGCTCCTTTGACTCGATCTGAATATATCTGAAAAGAACATTTTGGATTACATAAAATGTATCATAAACTCATTGGCGCACCCAAGAAGGGCCCCCTTCAAGCTAACTAAAAACAAACTTCTTCCTCATCTATGAAATCATAATATTCGGTCTATACAAGGTGTTCCTAAAATTATTGTCCGGATCCCAAATACTCATCGGGTACCATCGGTGTCTCCAGTAGAACCAAAATCTTTCATTAACAAGTGTAAATACATGGGTATCGAGGGAGAATTCAATTTTAGCCCCAGCTTGCTTTCCATCATGTATGATTAGAATTAGATAATTTGCAGTTGTTTACATAAAAAATCTTTTTTGTTAAATAGAATATGAATGTGATAGGAAAACCTAATTTAGCAATATTTTAATTTTTATTATAGACTTATAAAACATTCATATGATACTTGTTTATATGGTACTGTATACTTAAACATTAGCTCTTAATTGTTCCACTCACCCACATAAATCTATTGAAATTTCTACACAGAACATCCAGTAGTCAAAAAACTGATTTGGGGAAATGTCATTATTTTTGCAATAGAATGTATTTAATTCGAATCACCCTATACTATTTTCTAAACTAAAGGCTTACCAAGACAATAAAAGGCCACATAGTGGTTTAACAGTGCCTCCGAAAAATTTTACAGAAAATATTTTTGTATCTATTTTTAATAATTTTTATATTTGCCATTACGTCTGTCAGTTGTTTACTTATATTTAAACTGTGCCATCGGCATAACGCATGCGCGATCGCCATTGTCTTTAAAAATTTGCGGGAAAATACTACTTTTCTCTTAAAACACCCATTAATTATCTTCGTAATACCCATTAAATACCCATTATTACTTTGATAATACCCAAAAATACACAAAGTACCTAAAAATACTGAAAAATAAAATACAGACAAATAATGTAAGAAGGACCTTTAATTACCTACAACTTGTACAGCAAAATACCTCAGTGGTTTCCCCCTCGGTTTTATGAGTATATTTTTTCATTTCTAAGTGGTAAGTAACAATTGAGTGTCTTAAATTCTATCTCCAAATAGTTTGAAACAAATCCCTCTTTTGTATAAACAGGCCTTGTAAGAGATGAAGTCTATTTTGAAATGGTATAAAATAAATGGATTACCTAACATACCATTAGAGATAAACCCACAAAATCCTGTATCTATCACTGTAATAGTAATCTACTCTATATTACTGTTACATTCTTACAGAATTTTTCATTATAAAAGATATTAGGTTTGGGCTATTCCAATGTGACTATGACGCATTATTATAATTAATACGTGTCACCATTCCCTGAAAAAAAAAACAAACAATTTTATATTCAATTTTAATTTAAGTACACTGACAAGTAAGTATTATTTTACTTTTATAAAACTTATAGAGACAACTTTATGATGACCCTGTATATATTTTTTAATAATTACCTACTGTTCGTATATACAGGGTGTCTCAAAATTATCATGTCAATAATTAACTGTAGATTTTACGACTAAAAATAAGAAAAAATTATAATATAAATATAAGTCCTTAAACGCCCCTAACAGAGAATATTTCCAAAACGATAAAAATATCTAACGCAATCAAATTTGAAATTGAGAACTATTTCTTATTTCGAGGCTTTCGGCAACAGATCAAAAATTAAAAATTTTGAACAATTTTATAAAAAAACGTAAGTACTCTTGGTTTACATTAATAAATACATACATACGACAAAAATATTGGATATAGTATGCAGGCGGTCAAATTATCTCTACTAAACCTTGAAAAGATATTTGTTTCTTTGACACATGTCACAAATGTTTTTAAAGTTTTTTGAAGTATTAATAGACTAAATTTAAATTTAAAAAATTTACAATTAATTATATTACTTACTAATATATATATACACACTAATAGTATTTTAATAGACACTTCAAAACGTTTCAATAACATTAAGGATATTTTGCCTATTTATAGTTCCCATCTTAAGCTTTTGTGGTATGTTACAAAAAGTTTATAGAAGTGAAACATGAATATCTTTTTCATGTAACATTGACCAAAATATAATTTCTTGGTCTGACGCGAAAACCTCGAGAAGTTAATTTACCCAGTAACCTCCAGCTTGGCACGCCTATGACTAATTATGCGGAATTTGTTTCAGAGCATTATATTCGCAATATGTAATTGTGATTCTCAATTTCAAATTTAATTACTTTATCTAGATCCGTTTCGATTTTAGGGCCATAGCTCCGTTAGGGGGCGATTACGAACCTATGTATACATATATATATATATATATATATATATTTTATTTTTGGTTGTATGACCCACATTTAATTTTTGGCAGCCCAATTTTGGGATACTCTGTATATTTAAAAAAAAACACAAGTGTATACATACGTATACACTTATTTATTAGAATATTATTTGTATAATAAATCAGGTTATTCATCAACATTAGACTGAATTTTACATCTCCGCCACTGGCAGTCTGTTACAAGCTTTATGAATGCAGTGATCGTGTTGCCAGCTGTTTGTTGATGACACGTAATGTCAATAATAGTTTTGCAAACGTTTCTCATTTTGAAATGACAAATTGTCCGTGTTTCCTTTAACATAACATTACTGGAGATTTTTCTGGTAGTTAAGGAATATCACTAATTTAGTACATATCCTTATAAAGTTCTCATAGCGTTGTTATTAATTACAGTTTTGTTTAATGTATATGTTGTTATTTAATAGCATGTTAGACATTTATATAATGTTCCCGGTTTTAAATCTTCATGATCAAGAGATCATCTGGTCATTTTAAAAATATTTTTTCAGTCAGTCAGTTTATGTAGTCTTGGAACGAATCTTGGAATTTCAAAAATTTAATTGCATGCCAAAATATTTCTCACTTATGTCATACAAGTGTGACAGATTATATCAAATAAAAATGATAAAATTGCTCTGCTTTTTTTAGTATATATACCTGTATTAATATGAAAAACACTATAATAATAATAAATACATTTATTTATGACAATTAACAAGACATATTTACAATATAAAAACAATTTCAATGAAAATATAAAAACATTTTATATACATTTGCATACAGATATACGAGCACACATAGCTAATAATATCAACACAATAATAATATAATGTACCTATACCAACTAAAGCAAATAAAGTAAATACCGAAATAATATTTTAAAAATAGTTTCTTATCTTAAAAAAAAGAAAAATCGTCATCGCAAAATGAATATAATTAATTTAGTAATATTAAACATTCAAATTTAAATACTCAATTACAAGTACCTACAATACAAATACTCCAATTCAACTATTTTTGTTTCAACGCATTATGAATTTGAAGTTTATCAGAAGATAGTACATATTTTTTTATCTCTTTTTTAAATTTAATTAATGAGCTTATTGTTCTTAATGATACAGGAAGACTATTAATATAATCTAGAAGTATATATTATGACCCAATAGTTTAATCTTCAGAAATATTATTAGCAAAGGAGTCAAAAGTTAAAGAAAACCAACCAGTCTACGTTTCGACTGAAAAATTCCAAGAAAAATTTTCCATGTAAAATACAAGTATATAAAATGGGGAATAAAACTTAACATTGTTCAGCATTGAACTGAATATGCATTTAAAATTTTTGTTGCAGTTAGTTTTAATGAGTAGAAGACTGCTTACATAAAGTGGTACATTGAAAGATTAAATTCGAATATTTCGAAAATGGGGCGGTTTATCGAAATGAAACAAGTATACTTTTTTGCTTAAAAATGATTGAGAATTCATCTAAGTTATAAATAAATATGCCTACAAAAAAGTTTAATCCTATAATATGGGCAAAATACACTGTAAACGGCGTCCCGTTTGTGGTATAGGTATTGAAAGTCAACTTACGTCCTCCCGTCCTCCCTATACCGAATTTCAAAGAAAGGTCGCTAAAACTTTTTGAAATATTATAAAAATCTATTTGAAAATTTTCGCTTCTACACCCTGTATTTTTTTTAATATTGACATTCGAACTAAGACAATACGACTCACACGGTATATCTAGAATATATAGTTAGTCTATGGCGCATTCATTACGGACCACCCTGTATAGAAGTATATTTGATTCAGTATTTAATATGGTCAAACCACCAACAAATTTTCCAGAAATATCAGCGATTGCAAAAAAATGTTAAGCAATGACGCATGTAACACAAAAACAATGATAATAAATGAATAAAAGAAACTAATCACATTTTATTAGACAACATAGTGAGCTTTTTAATCTCGTTTTTAATTTATTTATCTGGTATTTCACATAAAATGTTTATTATTAAATATTCATCATTCGATAAAATGCACCTAAATATCGCATTACAGAAAAAAAGATGTCATAGTTAAATGAATCTGAACTAAGATCTTTATACATAATATGAGTATAATATATTTTTCTGGTAAATGCCCAAGATCGGGAAACTCAATTCGACTTAGCGTTGATTGGGATATTGGATGACATTTGGCCGAGTTTCATTGACTAAAATAGACTTCTCCATGCGTTCGGCTTCCGTTGTCCAAAATTAATACTTTTAAAACTTCGACTCTCTTGGCTTCAGTAAATTTCATCTTTGCTACTACGTTACTTCTTGAAATGCTAAAGAAATAATACATTCTACTAAATTGTGCTTGACATTCAAGTACACATTTGCAATGGTTACCAGAAATTGAAATTGCTGTTATTTTTCAATGATAAAATAATTTAAATTTCAAGTTCAAACGAATAAAATGTATCAGTGATAAGTAAATTATCATATCCCTTTAAAGTTTTTCTTATTAATTTAAAGGAAAGATTTTGTGCTAAATGATAATTTATTTGTTCATCACTTATTCCTGTATTTCAATATACACATATCGACGGATTTTCGATATTTTGCTTCATAGTGTAAAAATATATATATCAATTCTAGGATAAAAATTCATATCTATTCCTGCAAACAAAAACAAACGCTTAACCACAATTCATATACAAGTACCGAGAGCAAAATAATAAAAACCGAACAACATATTTTGTGCTATTTCCGACAATGTTAGATTAGTCAACTTAGTGCTAAACTCAAATTTAAAGGATAATGCACGGGCGAAACAGTGAAGTAAATGTTTACATTGTAAAACTGTATATCTGATGTTGATAAGAAAAACATAATGAAAAAAAAAAACAATTTTGAAATCTGACGATTTCAGATATACTAATACACTAATGTGAAACTTCCCTATTCTTTCTACACATTCATTGTTACAACCGTATAGCCAAATATTGACACTTTTGATTGTAATACATTGCAAATATTTCGGCTATTTATCAATCAATTTTGAATATATATTTCTCCACGACCATTACTCAATGTAACAATTCCGTAATCATTTTTAATAATAGAATGTAAAAATTCTCACTCTTGAGTTAGGACTTCTTATGTGTTTTGCATGTATTTTCATTCTTATAGCAAGGTACAGAATGAATATTCAGTAATCGAACTAAAAGACTTGATTGCCATGTATTTCAAAACTGTCAGTGTTAAGTGTAAATGGCGGCATCATATCTCAATAAATAACTTATTTTGTTTAGATTTAATTTAATTGTTTTTCATTCATATTTTTTATTCGTGAAGAAAATATAGACTGTTACTAGGTTACAATAAAAATTCGATACGGTTCCTCACGCTCGTATCGAATGTTTTTATTCTAACCTTCTTCTATTCTTCTCAACTGGCTTAAATTATTATATGATTAAAAAATTATTAGTATTGGTAACTATTAACTTCTAGAAAAACGTTGTATACCCCTTAGCTGGAAGCCATCACATTTTTTTTTAAATGAAAATATATGTCGCTCGTTGACAAGATCACGGAAAATTGAATATAACATTTTTTTTTCATTTAGTTATATGGTTATTCCGAAATAAAAAACAACTCTTCTAAAAATAAAACAATTACAAATACAACATTAGTGCTATCTACAGGTAATTTAATGTAGAAAATTATGAAAATACACCTCTGCATGCTTCCAGGCGATGGTAGAATCAAATAAAACCTAATATCGATATGCTGTTGTTAATGAGTTTTCTATTCTACATTGATAAAATAAAATTTGTAGCATTTTCTTGTAAAATTAAATTGAAATGTCCATTTTATTAATTTTAGTAGTTCAAAGTGTTCTCTTTCAATTTAGTAAACAAAAATGCCAGCGAGGGAACGTATCAAAGTCTTGATAATGCTGGCATGTGGAGATAAAATGAGTTCCCACAGTTTTAAAAGTGAACTTAGATATTTATAGTGTTTTCATTAAACCAGGTTAGTAAATTTAGCTAGATTATTTTTTTAGATAATTATTGAATAGAGCTTTGTCTGTGGAATTGTTCATTAGCATATCTAGATGTTTGGTATTAGAGAGCATACATATGACTTCATTGATAGGAATTGTAGGAGATTTGCGTTTGCAATTTTGAGAGGAAACGATGTAATGATATGACGACTAAATATAATATGTGGGATAATGTAAGTTATGACATTCGGAACAGTGTCAAATCATAGTCATTAGTTAGTTATTTATAGTGCAAGTGGGATATAGGCATTATTATACATGAGTGAGATATTTCACATATTTCACGAATGTAATAAAAAATGCCGTTATCCCACGTGTACTATATTAGTATATTATTTAACGAACGGTAATGCGGTAATGCGGAATTACCAAACTTCATCTGCGTGAGTTATGACCATTACCGCAAGTTGAATACTATACTTTATCTACGACTATAACAATAAATACTAAGATACAAGTATCGAGAAAGAAAATTGATTTGAAAACGTCAAAATTATTTTGTTTAAATATCAAATGACATTAATCCCCTCAATGATAATAATTGACAGTTCCGCCTACTGAGAGGCGTTGGCAATTTAATAATTTTAAAATATTTTAATTATTCATTCCTTATCACTTGTTAAAAATTCTTTCCATTTTACACCAATGGAACGTATTTAACGGCTTAAAAATTTCCAAGAATTTACTGCGTACACTATTTACATACCGAATTATCATTGCAGCCCAGCGTGCGTTATAATAACTCACTATAAAAACTCACACTATTTGTTTATTTATACTATTAATTGCTCAGAAGCAGATAAATTTTTTATCTAAAACTACAAAAATTTGTATCTAGAACTACCTTAAATCGAGAAAAAGCCAAAATCAGCACCAGTTAGTAAGTTTTAATTCAAAATCAAGAAGCAAATGCATTGTTATGGTAACCTGTCAAACTGAGTTTTCGTTTTTCACATTTTCTTGTGAAAATAATGGTGTTGATTGAAATAATGAGTGATTCAGAAACAGAAAACTTTTCTCTTGAAATTGAAAAAGCTGCTGCATCTGCAGTAGCTTCACTTTTACCAGATAAATCGAGAACCAAATACGAACAATTTTATAAATGATTCACTGATTGATCTGCATCTAAAAATATAAAATATGAAGCAAAAAGAAAATGTATTATTAGCATTTTTTTTTAAGAATTATCCAAGAAGTAGAAATCATCAAGTCTCTGGGCGTTCTATTTTATGCTGCGGTCTACAATCTGTATGCGGCAAAATGTTGACATCAGTAAAATCAACAATTTAATTGCTTTTCTGAAAATGCAATAAAAAAAAATGCAATAAAAAAAAATGCAAACCAAAAAAGTCAAGAATATTAACAAATGAGGATATTTCAAAATTTTTACAAGATGCCGATGACATAATTCTTGCTAGCAAAGGTAAGATCAAGAAAATATTTAGTATTTGAAATTCATAAATGCATAATTTAAGGTTGCCTTAATTATTGGACTTGAAGGTGCACGCATGCAGAGCAGACGATTTAACTAATTTGTTGTGAAAACGTAAAAAATGAAGGAAACATTTTTCGTATCTTCATACCGGATACGAAAACCAAAGTTTCACAAGAATACTTTATCACTGCCGGGGGAATCGAAAATGTGAATATGGTCCAAGTAATACGAAAATATCTCGCCCTGCGTCCCAGTCATGCCGGCTATGGAAGATTTGTTCTTGGTTACAGAGGTGGTAAATGCATGAAACTTCTTGGAATAAATAATTTTAGTGTAATGCCGGAGAAGATTGCTTTTTTTCTCAGTTTATCACAGCCTCAATAATATACCGGGCACTGTTTTTGATGATCATCTACTTCACTTCTATCCAAAACAGGAACAGTCCTTCTAACTATAAAACGACATGGTGTTTGGAAGTCCATATTGATGAAAACAAGAAAATAATCGCCACAAAAGTTCTTGGGGGAGAGATTGCCGTCATTGAAGCTACTTCAAATGCTTACAAAGAAAATTTAAGCATTGTTAATACAAATACAGACCAGCTGCAGTCATCTAGTATTAATCTTACGAATTGACAAAGTTGTGTTGTTAATATTTATAACAAGTAATTCAATTTAATTCAAGTTAAATTATCTATTAATTGTCAAACCTGTTGGTTCTTAATAAAAATAACCATTAGCACTGATCTCTTTTTTTAATATTTCACTAGTTGAAACAGTGCTCAATAAATGCTGTAATGAAGTTCTTATAAAGCAGTTGTAGATAAAATAATTTAAAATTATTTTTATATAACCCAACTAAGGGCAACGGCTCAAGAAATCATCAAAATGTGCAATAAAGGATTATGCCTCGCCCTCCGGCATTACAATGTAGTACAGCTCATGAGAATATACTCCCTGTACTGCGGCCCGCTGCAACCCCTTCACGGCGACTGCCTCCACCCGAAACTCCATTGTTTGTCGCCGCTGTTAAAGCTCGATTAAAATGATCATGCCGCATAGAACGGGATGGGGTGGAGAGAATCGTATAGATGGAAAATCAATAGAACGAGGCCGAGGAGCGCGAGGTAACTTCAGAAGAGACTGTGTAAGCCGGGGGTGGGCTTACGTGTTCGACTGGCCCGGCGCATCCACCCCGCCGTCCCTTCGGCCGCTCCCCGACGGGATCGCGTCAGACTAGGTGGAATTGTTTACTAATCCTTTAATTTAGTAACTCGAGATTTATGTCGAGCCCGAGAAGGGTGTATTTCGCGTACTTACGATGACTTACCGCTCGCATCTTTTTGTGGGAGAAGAAAACTTGATTTGTTAATTGTTAATTTAATATACAGGGTGTCCGGAATATGAGTGCCTTAATTTTGCCATAATGATAAGTTGTACTAAACAAAACAAATTTGACTTTACATTTTTTTTTCTCTGACCAACGGTAACAGAATTATGACAGCAAAGAGGTCTTGAATATGCAACAACGTCGCTCACATACTATCTTAGGATTGTTATGTATTTATACATAATAATTACAAATAGGTACACCTAAACATAGGTACTTACTGTGAATGATTTTTTTAGAATTCTTTTCACAACACAGAATAATAATTACAAGTGTTTAAAATGATTTCTGTTTCTTGTAAGAAGCGTTTACCGTACAAACGTCTCGTAGCCAGAGTTTTTGCCTAAAATTTTGTTAAAATATTTGAAATTGTGTTATATAATCGGATTTACCGTTCTGCACGAAATTTGATTTCCCCCTTCCAACATGGATTTTTAAATAATGGATCAGCTATAACTAATTTGTTTACCTAATTTATATATGAGGTATTAGACAGGATCAGGTTGATGTATTTTATACTGATTTTACTGAAGTTTTCAATCGAATTAATCACTGCGTTCTATTAAATAAATTGGGTAATTTCGGTTTTGGTATTACAGCTCAAATATTCCTGTCCTCTTATTTATCTAAAAGAGAACAATTTGTGGCATATAACGGCTTTACTTTTCCTTTATATCTGTCCACTTCGGGAGTACCGCATGGATCGAACCTTGGTCCGTTACTTTGTCTCCTATTTGTGAATGATTTATGTAAAGTTCTTGAATGTCGCAAACTCCTTTTTGCTGATGACTTTAAATTATTTTTTAATATTGGCTGTTATCAAAATTGCAAGAACCTACAGTCTGATTTTAACCGATTAGAACTTTGGTGTAACAATAATGATTTGTTTCTGAATACTGTAAAATGCAAAGTTATTTTATTCAATAGAAAACACACAGAATATTTATATGAGTATTCCATTAATAACACAGTACTTGTCCGTTATGATACTACTAAAGACCTAGGTATTCTTTTTGATCGAAAGTTTTCCTTTAATCAACATATAACATTGAAAATGATTGAAGATGACTTTAAATTATTTTTTAATATTGGCTGTTATCAAAATTGCAAGAACCTACAGTCTGATTTTAACCGATTAGAACTTTGGTGTAACAATAATGATTTGTTTCTGAATACTGTAAAATGCAAAGTTATTTTATTCAATAGAAAACACACAGAATATTTATATGATTATTCCATTAATAACACAGTACTTGTCCGTTGTGATACTACTAAAGACCTAGGTATTCTTTTTGATCGAAAGTTTTCCTTTAATCAACATATAACATTGAAAATGATTGAAGCTACTAAGATCTATGGTTTTATTGTTAGGAATTGTAAATCATTTACAAATGTTAATGCATTAAAACATTAATATTTCTCTTATGTTCATTCTAAAATTGAATATGGTTCCCTAATTTGATATCCTTATTATAACTGCCATAAGATAATGATTGAGAGAATGCAGAGAAGGTTTTTGAAATTTTTAGCATGTAAAAATAATGGGATTTACCCTGCAACAGGTGTATCGTATAAATTGCTGACAAATGAATTTGGTTTGGATAGTTTGGATTTTAGGCGTAAATTGCCTTCTCTTACTTTTTTTATAGAAATTATTATGAAATCAAATTTATTGATCGGAATTATTGAGTAAGCTAAATTTTCATGTTTATTATTATTTACTTTTTTGTAATTTTGCCCTGCAAATGGATTTTTTGTTAGGCAATAAAACTACTGTTATTATTGTATACAGGGTATACCAATTGTAAGTAAGAAGAACTCTTGGAAGAACACTGGGAGTAGTACACTGATAAGAATTATTTGTAGGTAATATTATGCAGCGGACTGATTGTTGGTTATTTATTGGCTAAGTCAATAGTGTGAAATATCACACTAGAATGCCCATTTCTTTAGTATTAATACCCTAGGTTTTACTAATATTTTTATGTAGCTTTCCAATTCCATTGTACAATTAAACCTCAATATTTCTTGTAATGTGGATGTGACATTAATATCCACAACAACTTACTTATTATTTTATCAATTATAATAGTAGGTGCTATTAAGAATTCATTTATACAAATATATTTTCAGCAATTTTATTTTCAAGAAACATAAGAAAACCATTTCCTATTTCATTTAATTAACAATAAAATTTAAAAGTAGGAGTAAATAAAGAAAAATATTAGCTAGTATTGACGATATCTAGATATATTTATGGAATACGTTCAATGCGTAATTTAAAAAAAAATAGTTGCCCTTAAAATAACCCTGAAACATTTTTCTCTCACGTTTGTCAATTTAAATGGCGCGCCCGGTATAATAACCTGTACCAGAAGTCAATAGTGGTCAATTATTACTTAAATTGGTTAAGGGTGGTAAAGGTAATAGCTGTAATAAATAATAATGGTGCAAGTAAACACATAACAGTGCATGGTCAGACCTGAGGACGTCGATTGCAAGGTTCTTTGGATCTGGAAAAATTTTAAAATTTGTCGCCAATCACTGTTTTAAATTATCTGATTGCGAAGCGTACCGATGGTATATGCCAAAAATTAGTAAAATTGTTAAAAAAAATTAAAATGTATTTTATCAAATTGTACTGAAACCATAAGATAGTAACATACTTTTTTATGTTTTTCGTTCGTTATATGTAAGAAGAAACTGACTCCCTGAAACTCATGTTGCAAATTGGCCCAATTTAAAAATGGTAGATAAACGATGCATAAGTTTTTTCGTTCCTTTTCAGTGGCAAAGAAGTTTAGAAGATCAATTATTGGATGTAATGCAAAGTCAAGTCAAATTTGTAAATTTGCACAGATTGTGTAATATTTTTCAAAAAGACATGGAATAACAAGTTACAAATAAGGACCATTTAAAACATTTAATGGCCATTTAATGACAAAGAGAACATCATTATATTGGAGAAATTACAGTACGAAAATAGGCATGAAATAGAAAAACTACCAGATCGTGAGAAGTTTTTGAATAATAATGAATCCGAATGATGATTGACTGACGATGGATGATATGAATTTAATAAATTGAAATATGGAAAATTCTATTTAAGCAAATGATATATATTTTCAAACTTAAAAATAAGTATGCAACAAAGCAATGCACGAAATACTTATTACCACATTGTTTATTGTTATTGCTTCCTCGTAGGTATCTGTAGAGATCTAGCCGAGTGAAGAAATTGGGCCGTAAACTTTCTAAGAACACCTCGAGGAAGATTTATACAAATGGAAGTACGAAAATTCCACTAAAAAAACCATCAACTTCATAATGCAAGCACCATTTTCAGCATACGGTGTTCCATTTACGTACAACAATTCACTGGAACCATAATATGCATGTATATAGACACCATAAAAAGTTGTAGAGAAATGCTTGTTGTAGGCAATTGACCCAGAGATCGCTCTAATAGCTGGTACGGGCCAGCAAAGGTAGTGCATATTTGTTATATAAGTGATAGGTAACAAAGTGGTAGCAACAATTACGAATTAAAATCTACATACGTAACTGCCAACTTTAAAGCATTATTTTTATTGGCAGAATTATATTTAGTCATTCCAGAAATATGCATTGAAGAATTATGTGCATATGAACTTTTTTTATATATATATTTTTATGTGTTATGTGTAATATCACCCTTGCCAAATTCCCTTAAGTATGGGAATGACGCTGGAGACGTTGTAGTTATTTTAAACTTTAATTAAGTGTGTATCTAGACGGGCCCCCCAAGATTATTTACTCTGTGTTTTAATAAGCTACTTTCTTAAATTTCCATTTAAAATTCTGATTCAACTCTATATGGATATAGAAAATGATATAAGTGTTAAGAAATACATATAAATCTCAACATATAACATAGTTACTCATTAAACGTTTTTCAAAACAAAGCATTTATGTAATAACCACACATCAACAACAAATTATTACATATAACCAGTGTTTATATAAAGTATAGTTAGTCAACCGGTCTTAGTTGTGGACCATGTCGGTTAGATGGCGGGACTATAATATGTGCAAAATCTCTTAAAGGAGCCCTAGGCAAGTTAGTAAACAGAGTCAGTCTGACTTTGTTTTTAAAATAAAGTAAGTTTGATCCTGTTTACCGACTTCTCTAAGGCTCGTTTAAGAGATTTTGAACCTATCAAGTCCCGCCATCTAACCGACATGGTCCACAACTAAGGCTGGTTGACTAACTATACTTATATAAACACTGACATAACTCCACAATACGTAAACTGCCCAACTATGGAGGAAGAGACAGTAAATACAAATTCATTAACGGTAACAGAATTATGACAGCAAACATGTTTAGAATCAACTTCGCTCACATACCATGATATATAAATTATTCCATTTTTGTTAATGTACTGTCACAAGCAAGTCACACAAAAACGAAACGCACTAGCCACAATACTACCTACTATGTATTACTATGACTAATAATACTTTTGGGTCGACAGCAGCAGGTGGTAGATTCCAATGTTGTCGTACGTTACAGTTTTAAAGATTTTCTGGGAAACTTCAATTGCTTACTTCATTAATGCTGATATAAAAAACAAATTACGTTACAGGAACTTTTGCTTGACCTCAGTTACACCTTAGTTTGTAATTTCGTAACACAGTATTTGTAAAAAAAGACTAGGAATTCATTTTAGACAGGTTGTGTAACTTTTGATCAGATATACAAGCCCTTTTAGAATTGTATGCATAGTATGAGTAGAGATTTACTGGAACGATAAAATTCGCGTAAGCCGACCTCTTCATATAGAAAATATGTTCAATATTTTATCATGGCTTCTATTCACACTTATTAATAACGTTTAATCTCTAACGCAACAATAATTACAATATGAATTAAGAACCGATTTCTCCGACGTTGTCGCCTGTAAGTGTCCCTACCAGGCGAAGACATTTATCTCGAACTCTCCCACAGTTTTCTCTATACCTACTCATTGGAAATTCTTATTGTTCACACAGTTTTACTTTAGCAGTCATCCAGCATCACATTACCATATTATTTTGCTCGAACGTAATGACCATGCCCGATGACCGTAAATATGCGGATTTCCTTTTCTATTTTTAATTGCAATGTTCTTCCATTGTCTCGCATTTCCATATGAATCAGAATAATTTATTAAATATTTTTCAGCGGAATACTTAATTTATATTTAAAACTTAATTTTTATTATGAACTACCTACTTATTTTCAGTTATATTTCTACATATATTACGTAAATATACCTATTAGTATAATTGTGCTTTATAAGTTGAAACAGAATAGGAATTTCCCAATTTCTATAGTGATTACCAACATCGGAAATCTTTTGTTCGCATATCGACAATCGTGGGGAACAGTCTAGATCTATGTGTGTATATCTCCCTACAAAACTCTTAGGAACGACATATCTCCGGCAAAACATCAATCATGTTGTCAGTTAACACAATAAAGAGTGTGAAATGCTTCAAAATAAAGCTATTGTTGGCTAAACCTCTTTGACCAATCAAAATTATGAGTAACAATTTTAATTGAATCTCCTAGATATCCACTTGACTTAACAAACTGCCGAATGGATTGTCACAATTATCCATATCTTTCTATGTGTTTCGATAAATTAATAAATTTATAAATTAGCGACAAGATTTACTACTTACTTATTCCAAATTAATGTAACTGTACTAACACGTACAATCTATGGCAATAATAATGGCAATCTTTAAAACGAATTTGGCAATTATTCGGATTATTTAGAATTGCTGAGGTATTCGTAATGAAATTTACTTTCAACATTCAATATTAGTTATGCTGCAATAAAAGAAATACATATGTATTCAAGAATAGTCATTTGGCAAACTGTTAATTACACTATTTGCTTAATTGTTATGAAGCATCTATGATGAATGATCAACTCAAAAAATTTGAAATCGATTTGACATTTTTCGAAATATACGAGCTCTAATTGGAATTAAATTCTCGTGAGGCGTGACGTCATTACCTCCTACAACTTCTCGGGAGTCAGCAACGGCTTTTTTGTGTTAAAACCAAATGACCAAAAGCTAACTACTTAAAAAAAATCACAAATGCTATTTAAAAGCATATTCGTAGTATGAATTATGATGATGGGCTATTCTAATACTGCCATCAATTTGTAAGTGTTGAAATGAGAGGTGCAAAAATGCAACTGTAAGTTCTAAAACGAAAATGTTAATACCAACAAGACAGGTACTTAAGTAACTAAAAAATATGTAATACGTCACAAAATTGATAATAAAATGGAATGTCTAAAACAAGTTTTATGTAGGCACCTACAACAACAAAAAAATTGTTTTGTTAGCGATTACCTAGTCAGCGTTATTTAAAATTTTATATGAAAATATAAGATGTTCAAAAAAATATTCTATTTAAGGTCTCCACAAGAAAGTTACGGAGACAATGCAGTTCAACTTATGTTTAAATTAAACGTCTTCTAACTAAAATAAAATTCCAGTTTCACACAACACCTATAAAAATAATTAAGTATATGTTTAGTTTATAAGTCTTATTATTCAAATAAATTACATACTAATTTAAGTAGCTTTATTAGAATTTAGTAGTTTGATTTCTTTTATTGGGTCACCTCGTAAAACCAAAACTTAATTAAACAAATTTAATAAAGCAGGTCAATATTGTCTTTATATAAATAGGCATACTAGATGCGCGCACTTCAACTTCTCAATAACTATAAGTATAAAAGATAACCCGACAAGAAAATTAGAAAAATCAATAAATATATCACTTATTAGTAGAATATAATAATAATGAAACAACGCATAAAATATTTTAGGAGAAATATAATCAATTAAACTACTGGAATCAGTCTGTGGTAGCTGTTGGGATCATAATTAATGATACATTATACTATGAGAGAAATGCGTTATTTTGGCAGAGGTGCAATTTGAAGCCCGAGGGCTACAATGCACCGAGGACAAAACAGCATCTCTCTCGAATGGTATATACTATTTTTTCCACGGTCTCATTAACTTAAAAACGCATATTTTGTCATTATGAAGTAAGTAGCACCAGAATTATTGTATTCGGATTGGAGCATTTATTTAGTAGTCGTTGAGTTATTGTCATAACTACAAAATAAACAAACAAAAATAATTGTCAAATTAAGGTGCTAGTTTGGTTTAGTTTAAAGTTTGTTTAGTGCACAATGAATAATTGTGAGTCGGAAGAGATTGTGGAGGCTGCAAATATTGCAATGAGCAATTTTCTGCCTACGAAGTCAAGATCTTTATACGATATAGCCTACAATCGGTTCAAAAAGTGGTGCGCCGAGAAAAATGTTCAAGTATACAGCGAGAATGTTTTGTTGGCATACTTCAGTGAAAATGCGAAGAATTACAAGTCTTCCACATTATGGGCGCAATATTCTATGGTTAAGTCATGCTTGATAATTTACGACAACATAGATATAAGCAAATTCCCCAAGCTGATCGCATTTTTGAAAAGAACCGGTGACGGATATCAAGCGAAAAAATCGAAAATATTGACAAAGGGTGAAATCGACCGTTTTCTATCAAGTGCAGATTACAAAGAATTCTTAATGATTAAAGTAAGATTACTTTTGTTGTTAGGTATTTCAATTATTAAGTATTTTGATTTTTTATAGGTTGGTTTAATTCTGGGGATTGCCGGAGCTTGTCGAACTGATGAACTAGTCAATTTAACTGTAGATGATATTGAGGATGTAGGCTCTTCCTTGATTGTAAAAATTCAAAACACTAAGACAAAGATTCCACAAACCTTTCTGGTTACCGATGTGGGAAATATGGTTGAATTGTTTCGAAAATATCTGTCCCTTCGTCTCCCCCACGTCAAGCATAAGCGCCTTTTTTTGTACTACAAAGCAGGAAAATGTAGCTCGCAGCCAGTTGGCAAGAATACCATGGGAAAAATTCCGAATGTAGTAGCTTCGTATTTAAAATTACCTGATGCTGCATGTTATACTGGTCACTGCTTACAAAGATCTTCAGCGACATTACTGGCAGATGCTGGTGTGGATATCACGACAATAAAGCGTCATGCTGGTTGGAAATCAACGACAGTCGCTGAGGGTTATGTCGAGAACTCCATTGAAAATAAGACCAAAATTGCTAATCAGGTTTTAGTAGGTACCACTACTAGCGCAATCACAAAAACTGTAAATGTAAGCGAAAGTAATATTCCTTCTACTATTAATTTTGAAAATTGTACAAATGTAACATTTAATTTAAATGTCAATAAATAATTTCAATTTTATTTTTTTTTTTTGCATGAAAAACGTTCTCCATAATGTAAACTCCCTTGGGAGCATTATACTCCCTTGTGAATAATCGACTACTTCTGTTTTAATTTTGATGTCATAGAAACTGATTTCTACTCCCGACTGTGGAAAAAATATTTTAGTAAATCCGCCTAATGGCCGCTTGTGCACAGTTTTAAATGTAAGGAAGATACCTCGCACTAGGTTACGTCACTGTAGAGTGATCAGTTGGCTTTCATATATTACACGAGTACCACAGCAATACATTTACGTATTTACTCTTTGATTTGTATTCTACACACATCAATATAACAAAATTAAGTATACAAGATTAAAGCTCGAATAGTGAAATCAAATATAATACAAGCCATTAAAAAATAACCACAACACTTGCTTTTTACTGATAATACAGTTGTATTGTCTCCATCTCTTTTAATAGCATTAGGTATAGAATAGCAAACGCCATTGATTGTGACTACAATGAAAACCAACCATTATTTTTGTGGGCTTATCGATGAAGTTTCTTTATGAAACTCCACATTAACTGAAGTTAGTTTTCATGTGTCTTTAATTGATTTCGAAGTCACTACAAGTCTATCTTGAAAAGTTAAAGAAAAAACGAGAGAAAAATAAGTTTCTACGGAATACACAGAAATGTAAGTGAATATTATTCTGGTCTACTTAAAGTGAAGTATATTACATACAAATTTCGGTACAAACACAAATGTGTTTTCTAATTTACATGAGTAATTTCACCACTTAAATCACAAAAACAACGAGACTGACTAATTAAAGAGTAATATACAGGAATGGCCAGAAGTACGGAATAAAATTCATATCTTTTGAATGAGTGATTTTTTTTTAAAACGTTGAAACACGTTAACTGATTTCGATTTTTTTCCCATCTTTCAGTTATATAATAATTAATCTTTCTTCAACCCCCTAATCCCCAACTACCCCTACTTTTTTTCAAATGGAAACATAAGGCATGAAGGAGAGCATTGAAAAACTTATAGAAAACCGAATCCAGCCATACCTAATAAACAAGTTCTATGTTTTCAATAACAAGGTTTTTATGGTTGTATAAAAAACACCTACCAAGTGAAATAAGATTTAATTATCTTCAATGGTATCCTCCATGAATTTGCACAGAATAAAATAAATAATTTGGAACTATACCTATCGTTTTTTGGTACAACTTACTTGCCAGGCTTTCTGGTTAATTTTTCGCTTTAGTTGTAAATTGGAACGCGAAACTTTACTATTGTGTCAAAATCAAGTTATTTACTAAATCGCAATTGTCAGAAAGGCAACACATCGAGATCTTGATATTGCTTGGATGTGGAGACAAGTGCGACATTTATTGAATGCGAAATATCCCGAAAACCAAATCTCGCAAGGGACAGTTAGTAAAATATTTCACAAATTTGAGGAACACGGTACAGTACAGGCTTTGCCCAAAACTGGACGGGCACGTGCTTTGAATGAAGAAAATAAATTATGCATTAAAACTTGTTGAAAATCCTCCTTCAACTGTTTCATTGGTCCGCAATCACAATGCTTCTTGAACTGCAATGTTTTTGAAACAAGAGGAATACCTAACACCCCTATAAGGCATGTCTTGTTCAAGAGCTTTTGGAAGACGATTACAATTTTGTGACGAAATGATGATACGGTGTGTCGACAACAATGGTTTTCAAGATGTACTTTTTTCGATGAAACTACGTTTTATTTAAATGGAGTGGCACAACTATCGCTTTTGATCCCAGGAAAATCCACACTGGATATGCGCATACGTAGCACCCACAGAAAGTTTATATATAGGCAGGTATCATCAATAACTTGGGTCCATTCTTTTTTCAAGAAAATCTCTATCTGCTCTAGCTGTGATTTTTCCTCATGAAATTGATCCAGATATACCGAATGAAAGAATTTGGTTCCAACAAGATGGCGCTCCCCCACATTTTGGTATTGATATTCGAATATACTTAGATGAAATGTTTTCAAATCGTTGGATTGGTAGACGGGGTACAGTTGAATGACCGCCAAGATCCCCTGACTTAACGCCTCTGGATTATTTTCTTGGGGAATATTTTCTACCAGAACAGACTGGATAATATTGAGAACTTAAAGAACAAGATTAGGGCGGAGATGCATAATTTACCAGTTGAAATCATTTGGAATGCTGTGAACAACTTTTACTATCGTCTTGGAGAATGCCAAATAGTGAATGGAGGACATTTTCAGCATTTGCGGCATTGAGTTTATTTTTGTAAATTATCTAGTTGTTTCAATTTGTAAATGAAAAAAAAACTTGTTTCTGAAAACATAAAACTTGTTTATTTGGTATGGCTGGATTCGGTTTTCTATAAGCTTTTCAACGAGCCCTTTCATGCCTTCTGTCCATTTGAAAAAAAAGGTAGGGGTAGCTGGGTGTTAGGGTTGAAGAAAAATTAAATATTATATAACCGAACGATGGGAAAAAATCAAGATCAGTTAACGTGTTTCGGCGTTTTTAAAAAAAAATAACTCATTCAAAAGATATGAATCTTATTCCGTACTTCTGGCCATCCATGTATATATATAATACAGTATCGTCTCTGTCGAGAATTTGTTTAATCTCAAATATAATACACTTATTCTTATTTTTTAGTATGAAAACTTATTCGTTATTACTCATAAAATATTGCATTCAAGTTTTCCCCTCTTAAAAAAATGCAAAACTTTAAGTAAGGACACAAGAAACAAAATATCATCTATGACCTAACATATATTAAATTAGTTATGTAAAACTAGGTTGTCGCATTAACAAAAAATATTTATAGATAATGGTTTACATCTGACATACTATATGCATACAAAGTTTCAATAGCGTCTAAAGACATAATTTATCAGTTTTGAAATTAAACGTTTAAATTACTTGTGTCAAATTTATTTATTTTGCTAGTGCTAGTACAACTCATTAAGATGAGATCAGTTAATAATGTAATTCATAGTTACATTATTTAATTCAAACGTTCAAACTGTTGTTGTCGACTCACTAACATCAAATGTCGTGGTAAATTGCCTAAGAACGCCTTCTTAAAATCCTCACCAGAGGATAGAATGCCTGGTATCGCGTCTTGTTCTTGCCAGATCACTACAGTTATTTCCGATGTGTAAAAATAACTTGAGGAGCGTTAGAAAACGAGCAGATGTGAATAGGTATTTAGATGTCTCCCCTAATCTTCAACCAGATGGATCCGATATGGGAAGAGGTCGAGATTGTTTTACATACACACACGTAAAACATAAAAAATAACTGTTTGGAACTCAATGTTTAGGTAGGTACATACATATGTAAATATAAATCCGTTATGTCTTATTATGTTGGTAGTGCCAATCAGTGATAATAGCTTAATCATTTATAAGTAAATCTACAATACACTGGGATTAATTGTAACAAAATGCTCAACGAAAACAACGATAAATAATTGAATTGATTTGTCTTTTTGGCTACTAACAAATAGTTTTAATAATATAACGAAGCAACCCGAGTAAAATATTTTATATCTCCTTTATTTGAAGTAACATTCAAATATAAAAAAGTTAAAAAACCCTGTTAAATTTATTATTCATCAATATATTTTAAAGATATAATAAAACTATAATTAAGAACATTTTTTCCACAATTGTATGATGTCGTGTTCACTCATGCCAAATATCTAGGCATTCTACAGCGATTTTGAAAGTGGGGTATTAAATTTAAGTGATGACAGTAGACATTAAAATAAATCATTTTACAAAATATTGCCCTAATAAATGTTTTTACCCTAATCCGAGCTCGAACTTACCCTCGAGCCAACCCTAATCAGTCAATGACAATTTCTCAATACGTCATCGATAAACAACATGTGATAAGTTGTGTACGTACCTAAATCTTGGTATTTTTATTATTTCAGGTATATTATAGTGTGTGCGTAGTATCATTTTGTGTTTGCTGACACAATGATATAACAATGGCCCAAGTGTATTGATAATAATGACCTGTGGATATGTTACTAGTGTAACAGAGAGTGTAATCAAAATCGGCTGACTATGTTCTACGAAATGCACAGACAAATTGCTTATAAATTTCATCCCTCTGCACGACGATATGTTTATAACACAACGAACCTGGGATACAGGCAAATGTGAAAGGCGTATATCATTTTCAACATTTAATGTGAACGTACAGAACCGGCTTACATAATTTAAAAATGCAAAAATAGGTGTTATTTTTGATTTTTTATATTAACATTTAATTGGACTATTGTATTTTGCATATCACTTATTCTTCGAATAAGTAGACGTATACTAAAATTACTACTAAACTTTCGAAATCACATTATATAACTTCAAAGGCAAGAATGGAAATAACAATTACCTGAAATAAAATGAATATTGAAATAACTGAATAACCTTTCAAAAATGTCATGATACCTACCTTTCAGGTGTGGCCTCTTTTTAAAGAATTAAACATTATCTACATGGTGGTTACATGGAATTTGCTCCCCCTCCCCTTTCACCGTTATTATTCGGAATACGAAAAAAGGTGTGAGAATGAATGTTGTAAGAAGTTTTATATATTTATTAAATCATATATCACAAAAATGAAACTTCCGAAATATAGGCTCAACTTTTGTTTAATAAATTTTATTATATATTTTTTCGCGTAGCCACTCTGTATTTAAATGAATATAAATTCAGATATTATTTAAAAATCTAAATTTTTGAAACAAAAATGTCAAAAACCGTCAATAATATATCGTAATGAAGCAGGTAGCTACACCTAGTGGCCACTGACTATTCCATGTTGGACCTAAGCGGTCCCAACACCAAGCGACCTGCCAAACTACAGATACCATTCACAGTCGATACTGCAAAAGCTGAATTGAATTTTATAAAACAACTACACTACGCACTAATGCCCCAACCAGCATTAAATTACACCTGCCATTCACGAAAATAACCGCCGTTGGCGATAAGGTTGGGGATAAGGACTTTCAATGGTACATGCAGTCATGATGCTCAGAAGTAGCCAGTAGCTACTAGATGTAGCTATGCTACACCAAACGTTTCCTTCTGTCGGATTTGACAGACACAAGCAGCCAGGGTTAGTCGTCGGTTGCCTCACCTATGGCATACTGATGACAGCTAACAAGCTCGAAACCGGTATATGTCTGGTGGCGCCGTTAACGAATGACTGGCTGTTTTCTATACGTTTTCAGGTGTAATTCAACGCTGGTCGGGGCATTAGCCCACAGAGTAGTTGTTTCTTTCAATTCCACTTAAGTTATGTTTTAGTTTACGCAATTTGTCTATAGTTTATTTTCTACTAATGTATATCGTTTTATTATTATAAGCATTAAACATAAGAATATATAAACATATTTCATTGCAAAATCTTTATCACTAAAATTCCTGCGTTACTTATAAAATTCTTTTTAAGTATAATACCTATATTTTATTACCGTTCAATAATCTAACCCATATCTCTATCTATATTTCCTCTAAAATTCCCACTTGTAAACATAAAATCGTCGTTATTAACAGTAATAACTTCTGTCACACTTAATACTGACGTATTTATGGATTCTGTAAAATACAACTGACCTTTTAAGTCCATTTTAAAATTATTCCGACGCGATCACGATCAACTTTACGGTATGACACAATAATTTAGGTATTCTATTAATTGCATTACGTACTGTAAATACAATGTGTATGCGCTAAGTAGAAAATGAGCTCCTAAGCGTTTCGCGAGATGACAGCAGACGAAGATAAAATGCTATTTAAATTTACATTTCTTTGATAAAAGTGGTTGTGTATAAATAACAATTTGGAACACTTGGTCGCCCACATACTCAGAAAACGTAACGTTAGTCATGTTTCTATACGGTTGTCTGGGTAAATACCAAAATGTAGTTTTGTAATAAATTATTTTCAGTGGACCACGTATCGCTCTCTCATCTGCCCAAGAAAAAATGGATCGAATAAAATTTATATTTAAATCGTCATCAAATTTAAATTTGTAAAGACAGGAACAGTACCTAAATGGAGTGGCACAACTATCGCTTTATATCCCAGGAAAATCCACACTGGATATGCGCATACGTAGCACCCACAGAAAGTTTATATATAGGCAGGTATCATCAATAACTTGGGTCCATTCTTTTTTCAAGAAAATCTCTATCTGCTCTAGCTGTGATCAGATATGAAGTGATAATAATAATAATAATAATAATAATAATAATAATAATAATAATAATAATAATAATAGTGCAACGCGAGGGAAATTTGAAACACAGTTGTGGAAGACATGGAGGTCCAGGGCATCCACGGTGTATGGCAGCAGTGTAGCTATCATACACGAGGCTCAATTATATCCGTACCGTGTACAGTGTGTCCAAGCATTAATACCAAGAGATTGGACGAAGAGGACCGGTACCATTTTCGCCACGATCTCTTACTTCACAAATCATTTGGACTTTTGTGGAGATATTTAAAAAATGAAGTTACGCAAACGTATCATAGTTGCTGCCAATAACTTACGAGTTCAAAATGGACAAGAAGCAGAAACATTTGTGTTAGTTTGTAAAAACTGGGTAAGACGAATTCAAAATGTTATCAGATATGTCAAACTATTTTATTAATTAAAACCATTCCAACCAAATTAAATCTATTAATAATTATGTTATTTATTTCTTTCCTTGGGCATTTCTTTCCATGTTTTGTCCGGGTGCCTTATCAGGTTTTACAATGGACCAGTTTCCAGTGCCGTCCAGAAGTGTATTTTTAAATAATTTTCGAACTACCCTTTTTGACTTTATTTTACAAAATTGTATTTGTAAGAGACCCTGTACACTCCAATTTTTTTTTATCAGCATTTTGAATAGTAATTTGACATGTCTTTAATTTATTTTATTTTAAAAATGTGTAAATGCATTTTAATTAAAATTCAGTAGTACAAAAAATAGCATTTAGTGAATAGTTTTTGCCATTGAGCATTTAAATGTTAATAAAGATCAGGGTTGACATGATTTAAATAAAAAGTTCACAACAGAACAATTATTATTTATGATTAACATAGCAAGCAGTAGTTCCCCATTTTATTTAAACAAAATGAGATTCGTCATTTCAATGGATTTTAAAATTCATAATCTATGAATTATAGAAAGTTCGCTACCTTATAATACAGTAAAATGTTAAGAGTACACAGAAAAAAAACTGTTAGATTCAAAAAACAATATTACGAAACTGTTATATAAACATTATATAGTTAATACAACGTTCGAAAAGATTAAATGTTGTGTTTATCTTAAATGTTATAGTGCGCGCCAATATTTTTTGCAGGATAAATGACGTCGGATGTGTGAGGTCGAGGGTCTCTCTTCAGCCACATTATTGCGCTGTAGGGCCGGATTGTAGAGATGGACCCTTGGGCCCCTTTCTCCGTTTAGCCTCAATGGTGAGCACACATTACCAATATTCCTAATTAATTTTCTCACAAATGCGAGATATAATAATACTTAAAATAACATTCCATTACATTAAAAAATGATTTTAAATTATTAAGAGATTATTAAAACAGAATTTTTGAGTCACGGAATTGATACCTATTACAAAACAATTTTATTCGTATGTGAAACATGGAGCGTACTGACATCCTTACCTTAGCAAAACATCTTCCTAGTTAACCAGTAAATAACGAGCTATATATAAATACCTCCGCGACCGCTGGATTGACAAAATAATAATTATTCTTTGCATGGGTCATTTCGTTCCGTTCTGAGGAATGCACGGCTCCATCTAAATGCTAAACATAATCGGCAGCTGCCAGTCCCGACCAACATGGCGGTTATGTTATAAAGCAATCGGACCGCCGAGAACATGTGTGGGTTGTGAAAAAAAAAACGAAGCGGATACTTTTACCTGGTCTATGCTAATTACGTACGTTGCTCGGTATTCGGTTGCTTGCACTACGAAACCAGGTTGGTAATCGCATACTCGTCACCAGTTTCGTCGGGCGTGTTTTTGTGTCAATATTTGTCTAGATTTTAAAATCCTGTTAGGCAAAGTATTTCCAACGAGGGGTAAACCACTGCTTGAAATTTGTACAATGAAATATCATTTTTTAAAAATCCTCAGCGAATAAGTAAATACCTCAAAAATACCCAAAAATCACGAATTACCTCCAAATGCCCAAAGAATACCTATGACTATTACCCAATAATGTGCCTAAACATATCGTTAAATACTCAGAAATACCGAATAGTACCCAAAAACACCCTTAAATACCCAGATATCTAAGAAACGAAAAATACATTAAATAACCCACGAGTTCACTTAATATACCTTTAATTTTTCAAAACTGTCCCATATTTCTTTAAAAATTATTCCATCTACAGATCTACATAAATAATATATAACTTTTTAAGGGAAAATAAGTTTCTAATCCTTATTCAGTATAAGTAAACATATCTAAACTCGTGTCCAAGTTGGTAGGATATTGTGGATTATCATATTGCGACTGATCGTGGAATTGATATTTAGATCGTTCCCTCAACTCGATCTGAATACATCTGAAAATAACATTTTGGATTACATAAACTGTATCATAAACCCATTGGCGCACCCAAGAAGGATGCCAACACCTACCCTATGCCCACTTCAAGCCAACTAAAAACAAGTTTCATCCTCACCTATGAAATCATAACATTCGGTCTAAACAGGGTGTCCCTAAAATTATTTTCCGGATCCCAAATACTCATCGGATATCACAAAATTCTTTTATGGACAAGTATAAATGGATGGTATAGAGGGACAATTCAATGTTAGCCCTAGCTTTTTTTTCATCATCTATCACTAGAATTAGATAATTGTTGTTTACATAAAAAGACTTCTTCTTTATTAAATAGAATATGAATATGACAGGAAAACCTAATTTAGCAATATTTTAATTTTTATTATAGACTATCACATATTTTTCATCAATAGAATATGTTGGTGAAGTTTGACCAAATGTATCGTTAACATGTCGTATCGTACCTATAATATGTAATATATTAATTTAATAAAGTTTAACAAATTATACCATATTAAAATTTGTTAACAGAAGAGAGAAATGTGCTAGTATGTGAGTAGATATTTTTTGGGTAAATGCCTTCATATGATACTTGCTTATATAGGGTACTGTACTGTACAATCTATTGCAATAATAATTGCACTGTTTAATTGCGAATTGGCGATTTATTTCGAACTGAATTCGTAATTAAATCTACTTTCAATTTTAAACATTAGTTCTTAATTGTTCCACTCACCCACAAAAATCTATTGAAATTTCTATACAGAACATCCAGTAGTCAAAAAACTGATTTGAGGAAGTGGCATTACTTTTGCAATAGATTGTATCTAATTCGAATCACTCTATATTATTTTCTAAACTAAAGGCTTACGGAGACAGTAAAGGGCCACATAGTGGTTTAACAGTGCCTCAGAAAAAATGTACAGTCTATTTAATATCTAGAAAATATTTCTGTATATATTTTTAATTTTTATATTTGCCATTGGTCAGTTATATTCAAACTGTGCCATCGTCGTAACGCATGCGCGATCGCAATTGTATTTAAAAATTGGCGGGAAAATACTAATTTTCTCCGAAAATACCCATTAATTACCTTCGTAATACCCATTATTGCCTTGATAGTACCCAAAACTACACAGAGTACCTAAAAATACTGGAAAAATACCTATAAATACGCACAAATACCCAAAAAGTACCTTTAATTACCTACAGCTTGTACAGTAAAACACCCCCGTGGTTTCCCCCTCGATTTCCAATGTCAGTTGGCGGGTTGTGCTGTAGCACATACATGTCGTGTTGACTCGTTATCATGTATTGCAACGAAAATGGTTTCAGACTTTACACAGCAAAACACATTAAGCATTTTCTACAGATTATCATGAAACGCAAAAGATTTAAGGACAAGTCTAGTTTGATAATAGTTAATAAACAATGGTTAAAGATTCCTGTCATATTAAATAAAATATCTAACAAAAATACAAAAACATGGCAACAGATGAACAGAAAATATGAATATGTCAACTTAGCGTTATTAAAGATGAAACGCACTATGCGATTGCGGTCTAGGTGCATCGCGGACTAAGCTAGTCCCGTTCTCGTCTAGTAAAGAAGAATATTCGAATGATTTTAAAGGAGGAAACGCACTATGCGGTCGCGGTCTAGGAACATCGCGGACAATGTTAGTCTCGTTCTCGTCTAGTAAAGAATCTGATAACTTTGTACACAAATATACACGTTTGCACTATTAGGCAAAGTGTACTGAATACATATAAGTTATACCAGTCTCTGTCGGCACTTTGATGTTTTCAGATCAAAGCCGTACCAGCGCACGTAAATACTGTCACAAAAATGGTCAATTACGAGGGACTTAAAACAAAGTAGTTTAATTGCAATTGGGAAATATTTATAAACCAAAAGTGTGATGTAAGGCTACTTATTGTATAAATAAAATATTTGTAATGTATAAAAAATAAAGTAATCATGAGGAAAATTTGCAATAAAATGTTTATATTTAAAAAACAATGTAATTATTGCTTAAAATAGGAAATAATATAAATTATACTGTTTTCTTGGACTCCTACACTTGGAAAATGTTTGTGGCGTTTGGCAGTCTTGATCTGAAATATATTAAAAATGCATTATATTCTTGTTTTGTAATTTAATAAACTATATATTCTTTTCAGTAAAAAAAATACTCAAATTTATTTAAAGATGTTACTGTACATACCATTTTTAGACCGCGACCTCATAATGCGTTGTCTCCTTTAGAAAGTATAAAGAAACTATATTATTGCACATTTAATGTGATCGTGATGATTTGGGGTGTCAGGACAACGTTTTAATATACAAAATTAGTAACAGACAAACTAAACCCTGATGTTTGGGAAAACTGCGTCGAATATTAAGGTCGATTCCCACTGAAGCGCTCGGCAAAATGCCTTTCTCATTGAATCTTGTATTTTCTTTTCAATGAGAGTATTTTGCTGACCTGAAGCCTTGCCCGTGCCGAGCACATTTCTAAAATGAAAATCGGTCTTTAATATCCTCAGTTGCATTTCGCTTTCCTAGTTCTGAGTGTTCTGATGAGTACGTTGACACTTCAATATTTTTTTTTTAAATTACGATTATTACACCGAGCTATACATAATAAAAATAGTAATATAATAATATCTCTACCCCTCATCCTAATCACAGGGATTAGCCCAAAAGTCGGAGACTTCTGCGGGAGAGGACGGCATATTATTTCAGATTTGATATATATAACTTTATCATATATTATTATTACAATCATCAGGCCCCGCATCAAATATGATTAATTTAAATATATATATATTTTAATACACTATGTTCTACAAGTTCTATTTATAAAATGGTAGATGTGGTAAAAAAATTTCACATTTAAACTCTTTTTAATTCTGTTAGTATACCACCATTGATCTTTCTCTGGGTACCCAATATAGGTATTTCACCTGTGTATTTCACAGACATTATCAAGCGGGATATCAAGAAAAAACGTAACAGACATATTTTTACTTTGAATATCTTTTTCAAATTCAAATATGAATACTTTCTATCGTCACGAATAAGGATTCCCAACAGATAGTCCGCTACCTAATTTTTACCACTAGTGAAGGTCCCTGGGTAATAAAAAATTAGTTACTGATGTCTAAATAAGGATTCTCAAATAATAAATTATTTAAAAAACGTGAAACAGAAGAACTAAAATAATTTCTTTTCTCATGAATCCATATCAAATTCATTAAATTTTGAATCCATAAGTTTCAAGAACGTCACTATATAGATAAACTTGGCATATTTGTTCTCCACTTCGATGAATTTTTACCTTCAGCTAGTTTACTTTTTTACCCAAGTTTTCTCAATCAACAGCAAACAGATATACTTTTATATTTTCTGTTTTATTATAACTGTGAAAACTTACATTTCAGAATTACATTAGTTTGTTGCCGAAATAAATAAATATTTTTATTATTAATCAGTTTGTATTAATATTGCGAATAAAAACAATCTGTCTACGTAATACAACTTCCTGGTAATAATAGAGTAGTTGCATTTTTTCTCTTTTCATTCAAACATTCATTGATTTGTAAAATAAAAAGTTTCATTAAAAAAAGGTTACGGTTTGTTTAATCAAATTATCCAAATGTTAAAAATAAAGTAAATAATATTAATCTAGACGACTCGTTCTTATTTAAAACCAGGAAAATGCTATTAATTTCGAAATTTAAATATCCACTCAATACTGACAATAAGTACATAAGTAATTAGTTTTGTTCACTTGTATAAATGCGTTAAGTAGATACATCGATTGCAAATATTAAATCGTAATTAAAACTTGGCTATAGCTACTAATTCGTACTATCATACTCGGTATATATACAGGGTGTTTTTAAATGAAGTAGCAAAAATGAGACCACAGATTCCTTAGATGAAAATAAATCGATTTAACCTAACATGCCTATATCCCAAGTCGCATAATAAAAAATATACAGGGTGTCAAAGTTAAAATTTTATTTTCGATATTTGTAGATAATTTCTAAAGAAATCCAAATATATACCAATGATAAATTATTTCCCACATAGCTATCGCATATTATATTTATGGTAGACGCATTCGATAAGGTTTTTTTGATCTAAATGATTCAGGAATCCAGAATTCGATAATTCAGCAAAATAAATAAAACTAGGTAGATACAATCTCATTGTCTAAAAATATCTGTACATATTCAACGTGCGATAAGACACAATAATAGACAAATGTAAGTAAAAGATAAAAGACAAAGACAGGCAGGTTTTACCTGTTGTATTTTAATACGCAGGTGTGCCACTTAATAACGTTTAATTTACATGTAGATGATATTCGGGTAACGAATTAGAATTACAATATATATTTAGCTGATGATCCTACTGGTAGGTCTTAAACATAGAAACAATCGTTTTTTTTTGTGGCTTGAAAATGTACCTACTACTAACTAACAGTTCTCAAATATGCGAGGGAGTAACCACCGGGTTCAAATTTGTGACAAAATTTCGCAAGATATAGATTTCCAAGGGATTTTACAGAATTCCGAGAAATTTCAAGGACTTCGCATTTTATAAAAATTACTATACTTATACAGGGCAGAATCCCGGTTAATACTAGGGATGTGCATTTTAACTCTATTTCTACCAGTTACCGAGGTCACGGCACAACAACCCGGAAAATCACTACGTATCAACTTATACAGGGCGTCTCTAAAAGTTGGGATAACACTACCTATTCCGGGGGCCAAAGGGCAAAATCAGGCTAAATCATAGTTTTCAAGATGCAGTGTTGAACTTTTTCAGCTTTTTCTAATTTAATATAAATTTTAGTAAACACATAAAACTTTATAGTGGTGAGTTTTCTAGCAAGAGAAATTGAAATATGATCTCGAATTTGCCGTGGATTGTAGAGGGAGCCACCTGCCGTATTTCTCGTGCATTTAAATCGTCATAATTTTTTTGTGCACTGGTGTAATGATTTTTTAATCAATAGTTATTATTCTTTGACCTTTCTTTTCTTAAAAATATGCCTTGAACAACAGTTTTTTTGCATAGGATTTTATTTCATAAACATTAACCCATTGTCTTCTTTCATACTTTCATATTCAATTAAGTACTATCAAATTTTTGACTAAGGTAAAATGGATAAGATCAACATATCTTGGTTGGAACATGTGGTAGGTAGCATTTTGTCCAGATCCAGACACTTTATACTGGAAGTACAGGCACAAAAAAGTTATGATTTAGGTAAATGTCAAATGTACTTATGTTTAAACAGCTTTTCTGAAGTTAATATAACTTATAAACCACTTATTAACTGCTTTGATTTTATAAGCGTATTACGTTGCAAATAACTGCATACAATTAACTGAAATATTGTCAATACATTTTCATATATTTAAGGTTAAGGCGTCTGTTATTGTCAACGTATCGACGGATCCAGAATATTAATGTCGAAAACAAACACCTATGTAGTTACTAAATTGATTTATAATTTATGTCCGCTTGAATAAAAATAATTATTCAACAAATAAGATGTACGTAATTAAAAAGGTCAACGATATTTAAATGTATCGTAAATATCGCACAACAGAATTCATATACGCAGTGTGGATACACATTAATTGTTATCAAGATCAAATTCGCGTTTTATTGTTTATAGCTGGCTATACTTATCTCGCGGTGTATTTTAAATGTTAGGTAATTCACCACATAGCATTAAGCAATCTATTTTAACAGCAGGTCGAGGCTACTCTCATAAAAAACTATTTTGCAGTCGATTATCGTGATAACCATGAAGAATTTTTCTAGGAACCTAGTCTTCTAATTGATTTTGATCTGTCTCATAAACAAATCCGTTCCAACATGCTGAAAAGTAATCTATGTATCTGCGATAGAATGTACAGGATGGGCAAATTTCGATGTTTTTATAGGATCTCGTTACCTATAGGAGATAGAAAAAAAATATTTAACCCCACACATCGTTATGACAGGGAAAGATAAGAATTAACGGAATCATCTATCAAAAAGTCTCCAAACGCGAGGTTAGGTATATTTTGCGAAAGTCAAAGGTGTCAAACGTAGTGACAGATCACCGCGCTGACACTTGTATCAAGCAAATGTACACAATTACATACAAACACTGCCACATGTTTACCGCCAAGGCATTATAACAGTTGTTCAATGTGGTTCAAAAAGCATTCAGCATAACATTTTGTGTACTCGGAAAACGTCTTTGGTATTACGCTGCCACAAATGCACACAATGAATGCGAATACACAAAAAATACGCGAAAAATTAAATTTGCGAAAAGCAAGTACTGAAAAAGTATTTCAAACTAATCAGAGTATCAAATATGTTTTGACATCTGCAGACGCCATCTGTAGGCCACATATGCAAGGTGCACTTCACGACGATAAATTTTTAAACTTCTTATGTTGTTGGGGAATTAAATTCTGTTAATACTAATAATAGCAACAATATTAAGAGTAATCGACGATAAAATGATTAGTAATATTTTAAACTATAACATCCCAAGATGTTTACAGTGGTTTGGCCCTTAGACTAACATCGCATGTTCTTTGAGTTTTGGAGAGTATGCAACTAGCTCTGCAGTATTCTAGGTTATGTTATTTTAGAACACTAAAGTGATTAATTTTAAACGTTTTATAGTAATTAAATAAAGTACCTATTTCATGCCAGATATTTTAATAATATTATTATTTGTTTAGTAACTCATTCTGTGATGATTTCTTCTAAATGTATTGTGAAAAATATTTAAAAAATTAAATTGATACTAGAATAAACTGTTTCCTCAGTAAAATGGCTAACCTCACATATTATATATGAATGGAAAGAGAAAAAAATAATGACTTCAACTGGTCTATGGCCACCTATGGTTTGTATTAAAAAAACATAACTTTAGGTTATAACTCAAAAATTAATAAAGTTAGAAAAAAATTAGGCACGCTACTGGACTCTCCTCAAAAGTGTCTGAAGAATGTATTAATAATTTTTTTCTAACTTTACAAACAACTAAGTTACAGACATGTATTGAAAAGTGGCAATTTTGTGTATTACTCGAAAACAAAAGACGATAGGTCATTTTGATGTTGACCATTAATTTTTCTCTTAAAAAAAGAAATCGAGAATGAGGAGTTCAAAAAAATATTGAAATTTGCCCACCCTGTACACAGATAGAGAGAACTATGCGTTCCCCCCACAACACGCTTATGATTAAGCGTTGATGATTCAGGGATATTAATGTTATTCGGCATTTAGAAAGAACAGTTTACTTAAAAACCAGTTTGCGATCATTCGCACAATAAAATTGACGGCTGTGCATACGTGAATACATTTTTAATATTAACAAGTACACAACCAGGTTTGTTGTCTGTGATGGAAGCTATTCATATATCAGTTTTATTAATAGAAGTGACCCATACGTTTCTTCTACGTTTTCACACGTAGAGCTGGGTATTCTTCACACACTCACACATGCATACACGAATTAGGTCACTTGTACGTAAGCCCGACGTTAGAAAACGGAAATCTAATAGAAATAACTTTTTTGAATATAGTGAGTTATTATTGTTGAAAGGGTGATTTTCAGCTGCAATCATAACTGGAGAATACATGACTGATTTGTAATACTGAAACGAATCAGGGGCGGATTCAGAATACTGCGCTAACGTACAAATTTAATGAAGTTATATACAGGGTGCTTCTTTAAAGGGGTTTTAGGAAAACTGAAAATAAATTTTCATTAAGCAATATAAGAAAAGAAAGTTAATCAGTACCGATTTATTATCGGCTGTTAAAAAATCGATTGTAGTTATTTGTAGTAACTATCATTTCGTTTGTAGTTCTGTAAAATCTAAAGTAGTGTCACAGAAACGATTTTATAGCCTCCGCTTGAACTGTAGGTTACTACAAACGATTATTTAGCCTCTGCTTTAAGTATAGTGAATTCTTTAAATTTTGAGGAACTATAAAAGAAACGAAAGTTACTACAAACTATTTTTTACCGTCCGCTTGAAGTACAGCGACTATTCACAGCTATTAATAATTCATCCGTTGCAGGGCAGTATGTTGCGTCGGTTATGAGGAATGTCCTTTATGATGCCCTTTAATATTCTTCTAGTTGGTGCCACATTTCCTGAATGGATTACGCTTAGTAGGTAATACTGGACCTATGGAAGTGTTACTTTGATTTTTGAAAATGAGTCATTTCGTGTATTTGATTATGTTAAAATTTCGTTTCTGAAACATGGGTATTTTTGTTACAATATTATATGTAATGTAACAAAATATGGCCCTGGAATAAACGATTAACATGCGGATGAGTTCACGTCGAGGTTCTGTTACAAGTGTGTACACAGCTTTAGATACGTAATCAATCACAGACACGTCATCCATGAAGGAAATTTTCTTAAACTGTTTTTTTGAAGTTGAAATAAACCAGAACTTTATTTTGAGCAGCTTGTATTTCTAAAATGGATCGATTCCGAAGACATGGGAATATTTTAATTACTTTGTAAGTATAACCAATAAAACTTGGTCCATGTAAGTCTCGGAGTAAGTATATCGGTATAAATTTCAAAATTGCAATAAATATTTCAACAAATGTTTCGATTTAGGCTCGGATTTAGTCTTAGGTTTAGTTAAATTCGACGTATAAGGTGCCCATCTTTTATTAAAAAATAATAAACGGTGCCTACATTTAAGCACTTATTTAACCATTAAACGTCTCTGACCTTTAACCTCATCTTTTCACATCACTTTGTAGCTCGCTTTGCAGTAACTTGAGTGGGGTCATATTCATGTAGAAATTTTATTAAATTTAATAAATCATTAGAAAAAAAAGTATTTAAATAGTTTTATGTTAATGTACAGGGGACTTAACAAATACAATTTTGTAAAAATAAAATCAAAAGGAGCAGTTCAAAAATGATTTAAAAATACACTTCCGCACGGCACTGGAAACCTGATAAGGCGTATAATTGGCGATCAGACAAAAAATTGAAAGAAATTTCCAAAGAAAGAAATAAATTATACATTTTACAATACCTATTTTAATGTAGCAAATTCAACTATTTTTGCCGCTATTGTTATTAATTATTAATAGAATTAATTTGTGGTTTTAATTAGTAAAATAGTTTGACATATCTGATGTTATAACAAAATTTTGGACCCATCTTACCCAGTTTCTACAAACTAATACAAATGTTTCTGTTTCTTGTCCGTTTTGAACTTGTACCTAAGTTATTCGCAACAGCTACGATACATTTGCGTAAATCATCAATAGTGTCCACTTCGGTGCAATGTACTTAATTTTTTAAATATCCCCACAAAAATAAGTCCAAATGATTTAAAATCAGGAGATCGTGGCGGCCATGGTACCGGCCCCGCTCGACCAATTCCCTGGTATTAATGCTTGGATACACTGTACATGGTACATATATAATTGAGCCTGTTTGATACGCCACACTGCTGCAATACTCCGTGGACGCCCTAAACCTCCATCTCTTCCATGATTCGGTTGCAAATTTCTCGCGTCACGCCTGCGGTTGCACTACACTTGAACTGACTGCACACGGTTGTAAAACTAGCTCCATTTGGCACATGCATCTGGTAATCGTTCTGCTAAAGCACTTTCAGCATAAATGATACCCATCAACTGCGAGTTGCTATACATAAGCTATTTTTGATATTTGGAAAACTAATGTAAATACTTACATCACAAAAATGTTAATACGATAAGCAATCGGATATTTGAAATCGCTTGGATGTAAAGGTTGAAACTACTGCTATCAATATTTTTTTTCTTGGGCACTATAAGGATTTTACAAAAAAAATGACGATATTGACTTAATTTTTCATGACACATCTATTCCCAAATTTTTTTAGATACTTAAGTTCACCCTGTATATTAAGTACTTATTATATTGTCATCTTTTTCTTTACATACTTACTTTTTTATCAGTCAAGTATCAGATCTATACGATTCATCTCGCAATTCATAAATTAATTTGATGATTTAGTCCAAGCTTGTCAGAAATACTTTGAATACGTGGTGAGAAGTCCATCTCTATGGAACCACTAAATATCGCTACCCATCCACAGAAGAATATAACCTCACCTAAATCTTAGTAAAAATCCATAGTCCATAAGTAGAATCTGTATTCACATTTAATTTAGTACTTACACTGGTTATAAAAACGAATTGAGAAAATTAAAACACGATTAATTATTCTTCTCTAAAACAGTTAAGTATTAAAAGCTTTTATTACAAGTTATTCTCCATCAGCATTCGCCTCACTTATAGACTCTTTCAGAATTCAGCACGTCCATTGCAAATAAAGCCATGATTAGAGCAAGTCCTATCCGCCATGCAGACATCCACTTTTGGTAAAGACCGATCTCGCTTGAAGACTAATTTAGTTAAACTGTAAAAAACCTCTTCAGATGAGCGAGCGGGGCAAAGGGGAACTGAGGGCAGCCTGCTATTCATTTGTATCGATTTCTTTATTTGCTGAGCTCAGATGGAATTTATCTCGGAATTTATTATTTCGTTGCTTCTTCTCCGTTCTTGTAACATACCCATGTGTTTTATTATTCTTGGCAAAAGGGTTTTATTTTAAGTATTTACTTATGTTTATAAATAAAAATATTTATGTAGGGAGATGTATTTAATATCTATGCAAATGAATACAATTTTGTTGAAAAATACTGCTTAATAATCCTAATTTACTTGTGTAATTAAAATAAATTTACCAAAATATTTTAAAATCAAATGCAGTTAGAACAAAATGATTACTTAATTACCGAGATAATTGTACACATATTTAAAACTGTGGTACATGGCGTGCAGCATAGGCGTCAAAAAATATTATAGTTCGAGTATCTGTGATGTGTTAAGTAATAAAATAAGTAAATACTATTGATTTGTATTAATCTAGGCAGACTAACAAGCCACCTGAAGAAGCAATCCTAGACCTAGAAATGCAGAAATAGATCAGATATCATTTATTGCGGATGACTGCGTGTTAATATACAGAGTTGGGCAAAAGTCCGGAATAAAATTAATATTTTTCTAACCATACAGTATGCGCCAAGAGTATGGAATAAATTCAATAAAAACGAAACAATTATTTTTTGGGAAAAATCCTCGAACAGGTCGATTTTTAATTTAAAAAATACATATTTTAGCGTAAAATGCGATTTTCAAATGTCATTTGTTTTCGAGTAATGACGTCATCGATTTTTTTTTAAATGGCAACACCATATTTTTTTCCTTGATTCTGAACGATCGTTTAATTCTCTATCAGACAGTACTAAAATTTTGCCCTCTTACATTTAAGCGTTTTTTTTTTAGAAGTTACTGGTTAAAAAAATATTAATTTTATTTCGGGCTTTTGCCCAACCCTGTATACATATATCCAAAAGGGAATTTGAATTTTGAAAATCATTTAATAATTTCAGTAGTAAATTTCGAGATTTAGCTATAAATTATTGTTTATTTTAGATAATTATTTAATTCAGTATTTTTTATAGCTGTTTATTTAACGTACTTACCTCGATATTTGGTATCAGGGAACATACTTCATTGATAAAAAATTAGGAAAATACATTTGACTTAGTTACTTAAATACCTTTACAATAAACAATTTAACTTTCTTTTCCCAACCTTTAATCCATGTACAAATTTTTTGGCAATCGATTAGAGGGTAAAAGGCATTTCGCAAAAAAAGAGTGTATTTTCATAATGTATGTAGGAAGTATAGGTACATGGTACGCAGGTGTAAACTGCTGTTTATAATTCTATAAAGGATAAACTTTTTCCACGTCCATTTTTTAGTAAGGCAGCAAGCACATGCGGATTTTTAAAATCAAATAGGAGAATAAATTTAAATACGATCATAGCCTATCAAGGTCAGTTCAAAAGAACCGATTATCATTGTGTAATTCAAGACATACCTCTATATTATGTTAAAATTTTAACAATTTCTCAGAATTCATTGCGTCAACTTTTCGCGGCAATACGATTAATTGAAAATGAATGAAATAAATCAATGGAGTTCAAGCATTGTAACAATTGGTTTTTCACATCGACATGCTCTTTTACAAATTTTCTTAGAACTACGTATATTTCTTATTGTAAAATAGGTTTTACCAAACAAAAAGCTTAATGAGATGTAATATAAAAACTGTCTGTTTCAAATATTAAAAATGGATACGTTATCACACTGAAGCAGGTATAATCGAAAGTATAATGACATGTTTACCTATATATAGACTGAAATATTTTTCCAGGCTCAGTTAATATAATATTCAGTACCAATTGAATATATAATAATAAGTAGTAAAGTAAGTACACACTATACTTGAATGAAATTAGAGCCCGTAACCTCAATATGTTATGGAATTAGGTCGACTCAAACCCCGGCGTCTAACAAACTCTTAGCCGATGAAATACAAATATTACAATTAATGATAGACGACAAATGATGGAACAGCATTCTAGTCATATTAGGGAAAGTCCATTTCACATTCCCACTCACTTAGTAGTCACGAAGCATCAAACGGACAAGACACTTTTTGTACGTATTGGATATTGATCGAAAAAACAAACCCGAGAACCAACCCCCAAATCAGTTCAGTTCAAGCTGGACCTTTTAAACTTTTATGAAACACGTTTTGCCTTTATTTGGTGGACTAGAGAGAGGATTTCGAAATACAATGCTTGTTTTACCATTTTACATAATTTCAAGAAATTAAGAAAATTATATAAACAAGGATCTCTAAATAAGTTCCTAGGTATCTTTTGTATTCCAATGCTTTTATTAGTGATATTAAAACAACAATGTATATAATGTAATGAATCCTATATACCATAAAATAATGATACTACAGGTATCAATTTCCATTCGTTTTCATTACAAAACATTGTATTTATCCAAGTGTATAATTAATCTATTTTATATGTGTTCTATTCAAAATGAAGCAGAAATACGAATAATTATTAATATACAAGACAATAAAATATGTGTAAATTCCCACTGCACTTTTATACATACTTCACTGGAAGACTGGAGTAGGTACTTAAGTACGTAGAATTTACATTTTTCCAGTAATTGTTGTTAACATTGACAAATAGAATTAATAAGTTATTTTTTTTTATTCAATACTTCTACAGAAATGTTTTGAGTTATTTTTCTATACTAGGTAATTTAATAAAAATAAACATCAAAAAAAGAAATTGAAGCCAAAAAATCATACAATGGCATTTAGCTCGGTATTGACACTTGCAGTACTGTCATAATACTAGTAGGACCCAGTAAGTATAGGTAGGTACAATCGTTTGCAATAATAACAATAATAATGACACTTTAAAATGAATTTTGCGATTTATTTTGAACGGCTGACGTATTCATAATGCAATCTACTATCAACTTTTAACATTAGTCCTCAGTTGCTTCAGCTACCAAGAGATTTAATGAAATTTCTACTCAGAACTTCCAGAAGTTCGAAAATTGTTTTGGGGGAGTGTCATTATCATTGCAAAAGCATGTACATAGGTATATATTATACAAATATTATTCATACTGCTGGTAAAGTACTAGATATTTCCAACATATCAATAAACAATAATTTATATTTAAAAAAATTCAGATACCTACAAAGTTTTTTTGCTTAGGTAATTTTGAGGCTAATTTACTTTGCAAAGTGCTACAATGGTACCTTTAGATCAGCACCGTCCAAAGATATTTCCCAGGATATTCCAATCTTTGGACGATGGTCTCAGTTTAGATATACCTGGACATACCTACCTACCTGTTTTACTTTCTTGATATACTCAGCTCTTCGTCTTGAACCGAACCCAATTAATTGTTACTTATTAAACCAAGCATTAAATTGTTTATACCAGCTCTTTTCAAATCACTTTTAGGCGTTCACTGAAACTTCACGCAACTGTCAACAAAAACAGTAAATAAATGTACCGGTTTCGCTATAGTTCCTTTGGTAATGAAACCACAAAGACCAATACTGAATGTTACAAATTCAGCGCAACTAAAAAGAATTGAATCCCATCATCACAAATACTATTAATAGATTACTTAGATGCTGGGATTAATCGCGTAAGCAAATACCAATAGGATGTAATTTAATTAATATCAATAGCATACGTACGGTATATAGCCACTTATAAATAGTTAACCCTTACACTCAACACTATCGTGATGAAAACATACTACTTAACGTTTTCCTAATTTTTAATATATTTTGTAGTACGTACCTACTCGTAAATCCAGACTACATATCTACACGTTTTATCTCTAATTCTGTTAATGCTATTATAAAATTATATATTTAGTAGGCTGGCTGCTTATCAACATGTAATAAATGTGTTTACTCTAAATTGATATAACGTTAAAACCCCAAAAGCGAGATCAAATACAATAACAAAGTATTCAATTGTATGAGAAAAGTATTATTTTATGTATATGACTTATGGCGACACGATTTGGGTCACCGCATCGACGAGAACGTTCTTAAAAACATTTAATTAAAGATGGTTTCTTTACGGTAACATCGTTAAAATCGACAAAAGCTACGGATCGCTGGGAATGTTGCTTTGTATTAAATGAAATGTACCGCTATGTAAACGTATGCAGCTGTTCGTATGATATCGGTTTAATAAGGTTTTGTCAGTTTATGCTTAAAATAGCTCAAGATATTTCTTTAGAAATAATCAATGAACTATTTGAGGAGCGTTTTCTAAATTTAAATTATTTTTGAGCGGTCATTCGCTCGCTAGTATTTTTAATAAAGCCTTCGCTTATTAAATATCGAAATGTGTCGAAATAATGAACATGAATTTATTCAATACCGAAACCGCTTTGCATAAAATTCTCGATTATGATAATGGTAAACAAACAAATTATTATAATATGCGCGTGCTTACGTACTAAATGTACTATACAAGTACGAACCTACATACCTACATCATTCATTATTATTTCTATTTTGATGATGCATCATCAAGTATGTAGGTAGCTACTTATAATGAAGTGTTATTATTTTATGAAAGTTTATATTTATGAATAAAAAGTAGCATGACAGCAGTTCAAAACTCGCAACTTCTACTAAAAACTAAGAAATTAAACAATTAAGAACTTACTTTGCGGAGATGTAGGTAGTTATCCAATACAGTCACCAACGTATCAAGTTTTAAAGACAACTCACACTCACAAAAATGTAACACAAAAACAATTAAAACTATAATCGTAATTTAAATTAGTTGTACGCTAAGTACACGTGAGTCAGTTGATAGTACGCACTTCAGACACTCACTGGGATTGTTTATTCATGATTTGCACTAATTATTCACGCGATTTCAGCGATTTTGGGGGTGTTTTGAGGACAAGAGCGCTTCGCCGTCACAAGATGGCCGGACCTAGGCTTGGTGTCAGTCCGATTGCTTTGCCAACCCCCCTCCCGCTGTGCACGGAACCCCCCGTAAACGTCCAAAGGCTTTCATTCTCGCTTCTCCTGCCTCTCTCTCCGTCGCACATTGTACGTGCAGTTACATCGCGGCCGGATGCACACTGTAAAAATTACGTTGATTACTCATTTCGGTGTGTTTTTATCGGCCGTGTTTGGGGAGTGCTCTCGCTGTGTTTTGGCGTCTTGGCGGTCCGCGTTGGACGTTTTCTTGTGTAAGTAGATCAAACATGAATTTCATTACATTGCCATTAATTAATTAACTCACGGGATGTGATTTTAATAATAAAACAATTACATATATTATGGCTTTACCTATTTATTTACATTAGGTCCCTAATAATAGATATATGTAACTCCTAGGTATTTGTAAATGACAATTTTTTTCATTGCAGTCATCTACAAAATTATTTTAAATTGTCGACAAAAGAATATGTTAAGTACCTAGGCACCTGTTATAAAATAAATAATGCTTACAATAAGTAGGTATTTATAATTTATTAATTAACCATTTTCAGAATACAACAGCTGATATAAGTAGACGTATTTGTGAAAATTTAGATAGGTAGAGGCTAGATCCCCACACTGTAATCACGGAATTCGCTTCTAATCTCTAAAATCGCGAGGGGAAGGGTAAACGGCAAATTATTGTTATCTACCTATCTAATAGAGAACTAGGTATTTCGCAGATACGATTAAAACTGGCTGATACATTCTTCTTCCTACTACTATCTTTCGAAAAAATTTGGCTTGAACAGACTTGACGAGATACAAAAATCCATACATTTACAAATACCTACAAAAGTAGGTTGAAATGTATGATGCCTATACATTTCACCTATACCTATAAAGCAATATACCTACCCAATTAGAATAGGCAAACACAATAAACATAAAGTGGACTAAGTGGAGACAAAATTATTTTTTCTAACACACTTCATAGGTACGTAGGTATAACTTCATCTTAATTAGCCTAATGATTGATGAAGTATATGTAATATTTACTAAATTGAATTCATAAATATGTAGATATAGATACCCACCTACTTATAATAATATTATAAAAAATACTATTAAATGTTTTTATAACATCAATTTCTTCATGACGTTAATAAATTATCTTTTTTGTTTTCTGAGATGCACAGACATTAGACATATTTAACTGTAGTATGACAGTAAGAGCGAAATTTATAGAATAGTATCAATACATAGGTACATGCTTTTACAATAATAATGGCACTCCCTCAAAACAGTTTTCGAACTTCTGGAAGTTCTGAGTAGAAATTTCATTAAATCTTTATTGGTGAATGAAATAACTAAGAACTAATGTTAGAAATTGAAAGTAGATTTCATTACAAATACGTCAGCAGTTGAAAAAAAATGACAAAATTTATTTTAAAGTGTGCCATTATTATTGCAAACGATTGTACGTTTGATCACTCTCTGATGACACCTACAGATCAAAAACTGTTCAGTACAACTAGAAGCGCATCAGCGCAAGCCGTCGTGCATTGTCCGTAGAATAGCCGGTCAGGCTTTACCTGCCAAAATATGCCAGGCGGAAAATGGGAAATTCTTTAATATGTCTATTCACTAATAAGAGTGAGTAGTGACATGCTCAAGTACATTGCGCAATTTGCATCCAAGGTCCAATCTTAAATGGTACAGTTGTACCTATCTAGTGATGAAAATAATGGGGAATTTTATTTATTACTGTACAATATTTGTTTAAAGCATAAGGTGGTACAATTAGTATGTTTTTGAGGGTTACGGGTGGTTCTGTCATATAATATAATAATAATAATATATAATAATAATGAACTTTATTTACACTTGAAATCTTGAAAATTATAACATACTGAACAAAAGCATACAATTCATAGGCAGCATATCAAGTTATAAAGTAGAAAGCCAAAGAAGCACCAAAAGCGCTTGTATATTATTATGATAGAGCATATCTGATGGACGAGTCCTAGGCTCTTTTTCAAGAAAATAACAATAGCGAAACCACATTTCTCTGTCTTTTACCATTTTTGAACTACAAGGCAAAACCGAGTGATACCGAAAGATGCCCTGTAGCCTAGCCTGTAGCTCGAAAACGATGAGATTTCGTCATTGATAGGTATTTTTTGGTATTTTCTCGAAAAAAGAGCTTATAACTCGTTTTTTAAATTTGTTGTGTCTATGACAAAACCCCCCTCAAAAATACACCAATTTGAATCACCCTGTACAGTACATAGGTATTTTATAATAGTACAAAATTTATTTGTATTGAAATGAAGTAAAGTAAATGTTTAATATATAAGCGCGTAGGTACATAGGTATAGGTATATGTGTATCTATTTAGATACCTAAATAGGTACCTATCTTATACTTATTTCGGTTCGACCTAAATAAAGAAAATTGAACAGGGTAGGTAGTTCTATTTATACAATTCCAATATTCCGTAATCGTCGATTTAAAAATGGCAGCGCATCTGCGACAACATACAACCAAAGCAGGCCGCGTCGGCAAATCAATTAATCCTAATAAAACAATGAAAACCGAACGTTCGGCAGCGTGAATCTGGCTTGGCGCGTCCCGCACCCCTCTCAAGGCTCGGGCCGGTCGCTCAAACAACTGTCGTGTACTAAACCGCTCGACTCCACTATCCGCTATCCGCGATATTACGCTAGCATCACATAAAATGGAAGCATCCTGAGTCGATACTCGTCCGCCCAGCGCCCAGAAGCCGCGTCGTTGGCCCTCTTCTCCAGAAAATATGCGAATCCGCCGAAATGCATCCATGCAAACGCTTAAATGATGTAATTTGCGCACCTGGAGGCGATCATCATCTCGGGAGGCTTTGCAAGCCAGACGATCCCGTTTGTCGTTTGTTCCTTGTTCGGGCCGGGAACATAGACATATTACCCACGAATCCGTACGGAAATTCGACGTAGATTACGAATAAACAGGCGGCAGATCAATATCTGTAACCAATCGTGAGTTACAGCCTAAAACATAAAGAGACGGTGCGAGGGTCCCGTTCTCACGGCGCAGAGGCCGCAATCAACCTACAAAAATGCCGCTTTCCCTGAGAATTATACATGTATCGCACACGAACCAGCGGTAGAATTTTCCGGGCAGTCCAGGGAAGGCGGTCCCAAGTCTCTATCTGTAAGTGGGAAAGAGTTAGGGCCCTAAAACTGAATTCAGCTCGTAAATTACTTAATATTGCAGATGTGTCGACGAATATACGATATTCAGAGACCAAAGAGTACCTAACTACTAATGAAAAATGTACGGAATAATTAATTATTCAAAAGTACAGTGATAAAAATTTCTTTTAATTTCACATAACTTTACGTTGTCAATTTGTGACTAGCGTAAAGTTATGTAAAATTACATACTTGTGTAAATGAAATAAGTACACTGTAATATTACAGAAATAAACATGGATCAAATTCCATATCATATTTTACACGTTTTATGCTTTATTCCATAGTAAATTTGCGTCACTGTAATTTGTATTGATTTATACATTGTAATTTTTAAATTAGAACTGTAAAATACAGTACAGATATGTAATTTTACTGAATAAATAATTTAAATTTTCTTATATTTTATATATCTATAACTATTCAAAAATATGCATAGAGAAAACTTTTTCAGTAACTAATATTAAGTATTTCACATATATGACTGAAATCAATGTGTAAAAATTTGAATAATATACAAATTTTAAAAAAATGTATATACCAGATACAAATATTTACATTTTGTTTAACCTAAATAGTGTAACACAAGCCGATTTAAAAATGTTTAATATTTTTGACAGATGAAGTGAAAAGAGGGAAAAGTTTTTACTTTTAATATCGTGGAAAAAGCCTCTGCTTGTTAAAATGTACAGAAGTACAAGTTTAGACTAGTCAATATAATATGCAGAATATCTCTTACTAACAAATTATGTATTAGACAGTATTTTATTTTTAGAATTATTAGAATTCAATAATAAATACACATGCGAGTCACATTTTTATTTCTAAATATTTAAGATTTTTTTTAATGGAATTTGTCCATCCATCTCTAAATGTGAATTATCCATCCTTTCTCTAAAAGTGTATTGTTCACCCATCATCTAAAAATGTATTGTAATGTAGATATTCCATCCGCATTAGAAAATATGTTGAATATTTTCGCTGAAAATACTACATAATTATTCTTGAAACATTTATATATATTCCTTGGTTTTTGAAAATATTTATAGATATACGTATATCTGTGTGAAAATAAATATTTTTAGCTCGAATTTTAGTTACAGTAAATTTATAATTGACATAACTACAACTAATGTTAATATATGTTGTTAAGTAATTACTATTTTTATTGTCATATAGATAAATATGTTGTTTGAAATGAATGTTGTATGGTGAGACACATGTCATAGCGTAATTTTGATGCAACAAGCATCAAGCTGCAAGTGCACACGTAACAAAAACAATCTTATACTTGCTGTCTTACGAATATCCTACAAAGTCCTTATTAATGAACGATATGTTTGTCTACTACACGTTAGCAACACAACTAAAACGTATTAAATTAGAGGTTAGGTTGTGCCTCTGCGCATGTAAAATTTTATAATAAATTTAGTAAAAGTAAATAGTTTCATTGTATTACCACACTATTTCTAAAATTTCCTAATTTTATTACGTAAAAACACAGACTTGATTCTTCCTATACATATATAATAAAAATTAAAATTTTACAGTAAATTTTATGTATAAAAAGCATAACAAAACATGGAAATTTCCAACCATTTTTATCAGTGTATAGGTACCTATACATTGATAAAATTGGTTGAAAAAAAAATTCTAAAAACTATGCTGATTACTACAAGTTACAGTCAAAAGTATTATACGTGTAGTATATAGTCATTCTCAGTAGATATTAGGTACCTATTATTATTTATACATATACAGTAGCGTTCTTACGACAGGTACATACGATGATAACGAAAAATTTAAAACTAATATAGGTACCTACTCTAAAAAAAATTCGCATTTTTTTTATTTATATCAACTACCCAATCATAAAAAATGTTTTCAAAATAATTATAACAATTTCTTTATCTTTTTAGAGTGTGATTGATTTATAAATATGTTTATATCAATACAGAATTCCAAATGATTCGGCTATTAAATATTTGGCAATAATTTTGTTATCTAAAACGTTTGATTGTATTTATATTCTAATGTTGAAATAAAATGGAACTAATTGTAACTTTTAGTAACTGAAAACAAAGACAATTAGGGAAACTAATTCTTATTAGTCTTAAAAACTGTACTACTGTCATGCTTTTGTTGTGTGGAGCGTTAAAAATAAATAACCAAGAGCAAAATACCACAGTTTATCAATATTCGACTAGTTAAGGATTCCAAGAAGGTAGGTAGTAAGCATTGAAAAATAATTGCTATCGCATCAGTTTCACGGTTATTATGTCATGAACTAGAAATTTATTTAAATTATTTAATTTTTTTAAAATTTTGTGAGTTACTCTTCAAATAAAATAGTATTAATACATTTTGACGTGATCGTAATTTTATTCTACGTCTGCTACTGCTACTGTCAAGATCCAATATGGCGCCCAAGAAAAAAACCAATTGAATGTTGCATAACCGAACTAACTCAGCTCTTTCTGTTGAGAACGCTAGATGGCATTTTCTAAAATCGCTATTTACAGTTTTTTTTTACAATATGTCAACAACGGCAACAAATATCTTAGATTTGTTTGGTTTACCTTAATGGCCATCAAGAGGCAAAACTTGTTTCTAATTTGAGTCATGAAAAACAAATTACCCTGTATGTTCAAAAGTGAATTTGAGTTTTGAAAATCATTGAATGATTCATAAATCGAAAGATTGGTGCATTTTTTGTAAATTAATTTCGCCAGATGTTTGGTATTAAAGAACATACATATGACTTCTTTGAATAGGAATTGTAGGAAAATTGATTTATATTAGCTTAAATATGCTTTTGATGAAAAAAAAAACAAAACTTTATTGCACTATATTTAGTGAATAAATTATTGGTTCTTTATTGCACTAGTGCAAATTAGTATTGTACTGTAACAGTGTTGTGATCATGACAAACATAAACGGATGAAAACCGTCGACAGTAGCGAAAGGATACGTAGAGAAATCTGCAAACAAATTCAATGTTGCAAAACATATTTCGGCCTGAAGGAAATTGCTATGTACAGATACCAAGTAGGTATTAGTACATTTAGAGAAGTCACAAATCAAGAAGTAGAATTCAAAATTAATTTGCTAAGAAATATTAATATTGAAAATTGCACAAATTGTACATTTACTTTTAATATTAATGGTAAACATAAAGTTTGAGTTAAATTCTTCCTAACATATTATAGTCTGTTTGGAAACGAAAGAGAGTAATAAAACGCCGAGATAAGAACCGGCCATGGGCGTGGTAATATTTTGTTTCAGGCAATTATCGGGTAACACTAATATTGTGACAGATCAATCCATTCGACTTGTGTTTAGTGACTATTGTGCCAGTGGATATAATATTGTTTGGGTAAAATGTCAAGCTTATCAGATTACGTACCTGCTAAACGCGTGAAAAGATGTCCGCTGTCTCAGAATGAGATGATTATTATATTAAATGTATTTAATGCATTGAAATACCAAAATCCTACCAACAGTGTTGACGACGTCGTGGAAAAGTGTTCCAAAATGACAGGGATTGGAAAATCGACTATCTACAACGATTTGCCAAAAATCAGTAGAAGCAAATTATGAGCCGTCTTACGAGATTTGAATTTTTGCTGGGAAAAGTAGAACAGGAAGTCAGTACTTATCGATAAAGATGAAATTATTTATTGGCGAAGATCCTACTTAAGATCAATTAGAAAATTCCGTGACGAAGGGAGGAATATTTATTATCTAGACGAAACAAACAGGGTTCAAGGCACCTTCAGGTAAAGGGCGAAGATTAATAGTGACACATATAGGTAGTGCCAGTGGTTTTGTAGATGGCGGTTTACTTTTATTTGAATCTAAAAATACAGGTGACTATCACGAAGACATGAACGCAGATGTTTTCGAAGAGTATTTTACACAGATGTTGGATTTTATTCCTCCGGGGTCAGTAATTGTCCTAGATAGTGCCAGTTACCATTCACGACAGACCGAGCGGACGTCTACCACTGCTTGGAGGAAAGCCGATATAATTCAATGGTTATCCGGAAAAAACATTTCTTTTGAAACAAATATGGTGAAAAAGGAACTTTTGACACTTGTCAATCTTAATAAAGATCAAAAAAATATGTTATCGATGAAATGGCAACAAATCGCCAAATAACGGTACTACGGTTACCACCTTATCACTGTGAACTTAATCCAATCGAATTAGTCTGGGCGCAGGTAAAAGGAGATGTAGCGCAAAATAACTGGCAAAGATGTATACATTATGTACAAAAAGAAGAGGAGAAAATGTGGGAACTCGATAATTTAATTGACGTTACTGTGGAACCTATCGTCGTCAATCTAGGAAACGAAGATAATTCATCAGAATATTCAGAGGATGAATTTTAATATACCTATTTTTTTATTTTCGTTATTGTACATTTATACAACACTATATTTACTCACCATGATTTGAATTTTCAAAATACATATATTTTTGTGTGGAATAAAAGTCTATTCATTAAATTCAAATAAATATTTTGATAATAATATTGAATAATTTTATTTGAATTAGAAATGAACCGAGAAATTGAAGCGGCATAGACAAAGATGGATTTTCGGGGATTACATTTTAGCTACCTGCTACAATTTAGTCCGGTCCGATCACACAAAGTTTTTTTTTAAAAGTACACCTCATCTATACCGATAATACATAATATAAAAATATTGAATATAAGCACCAGTACTACATTTATTTACGATTTGCATACATAATAAGCTTTTATTACTCTCATTTTTAAACAGACTATAGTCCCTAACTTTCTCAATGGATATCGATGGTGCTAATTAATTATTAAATATTTTGCTATTGAACACGCTTTTTATTTTCCTACACTTAGTGCCACTTAAATAAAACATTTTTTTGGTTTTTGCTTGACCGTAGAAAAAATATTGTATGCAACTCGTACAAACAGTGTTTATTCCACACTATGTGAAATTGTACAACACGTTACTTTCTGCACTTGTGGCATAAATAACTATTATAATACAGTAAAATATTTATAAAAGTCGATTTCATTATATTCTTTACAAGCCTAGGTTTCAAAACATTTGTTTATTTGAAAAGCCTAGTTCTGAGACATTTTTTTAATATAACGAGTCATACAAACGTCTAAACAAAAATACATTGAAGTAAACATTTTTTTTCTGCGGGCATGCATTAAATATAATAATTATAATACTCATTACTAGTCGAATAAACTGTGGATCTATGTCAGTTTTGCAAAAAGAAAAAGTAGAATCTATGGAAATATACTGTTTTCCTCAAAATGACTTGCAAATTAAGACGTCGAAGTTTTTTACACCTATTATAAATCACCTTGTATGTGCATCGCTCCGTAAAACTAAAATCGGATCACCCTGTACAGCTGGTACCGTTTACTATTTCAATAACGTCGCGAAACATTTGCTCATCCGAAATCGCCACGTATCGCACAGCAAGCTGTACGGAAATTTGCTCTGGATTCCATTGCAGCTGGAATTAAATCAATATCTTGTACGGTTTCGGCTTAACGACAAAAAAGAGGCACCCGGCCCTTCCCTGGCATCGCCATCGAGTTAAATTTCTCTAGCTGCGGGGCGGCATAAACAAGTTATTTTAATGGTTCTTAACGTCCGATATTACCATTCTCGGACAGACGATTCTCCGTCTCGGTCTTGGAATAGTTTTAAAACACTCGAACGGGAAATGGCCTGACTACGAAACCACCCTGGTGTCAAACATACTTTTTATTTTTAGAAAACTCAATATACTGAGATTATTCTCAATATCTTGACTTTTTTTTCTCAATATAATGAGATTATTCTCAAGATATTGACTTTTTTTCAATATAATGAGAAAAATCGCAATATCTTGACTTTTTCCTCAATATATTGACTTTTCTCTTAGTACTGTGATATTTTTATGTATTTGTTTACATTCCACTAGCCATTTAGGTAATAAAAGTATGTTAATTTAGTCATAGGCGTCGCTCGTGGTATTTAAAAAGGGATCAACTTTTCAGGAAGTAACATTTGAGATTTTTTTAGATAATTATTTTCTATGGATTCTTATTCAGCTTCATTAGAAACTTCTTTGTACCAAACTTAGGCAACCTTCAGTTAACGATTATTTACTTTTCAATAAATACCTTAAGCATTTATGTCGTCATTTTCAGACCCCTAATAATATCGAATTTCAATCATAGGCGTCCGATATGAGATTCAAAAGGAAACCTCTTTGTGCTATATTTGAATGAAATATCTTTAAAAGTAAGTATTCAAGATATGAGCATCACACAAAATTAAGTTTTTTTTCGCTTATCTGTTAATTTTAAAATTATTAGTTAGACAAACAGTTTAGTGTTACTACTTGTTTTTCATTAAGCTTAGTATCACATTCTCGATAAATTTTTCTTTCACTAAAAATTTTTTAAAATGGGATCCCATCTGTCATAACAATTTTTACATTTATTAGTGTGTTAGATATTTTTTTCCATAACGATATTATTATATAACTATTTGTTCTTATTTATCCTGTCATAAAACTTTCTAAATAACATGTATCACATGAGGGTAGGGGTCTGAAACCGACGACATAAATGTTTGATACATTTATTGAAAAGTAAAGAAGCGCTGAAGATAGGTTGTCAAAATTTGGTATAGAGGGATTTTTAATAAAGCTGAAAAAGAATCTGTTAAAAGTAATTTCCTAAAGAAATCGCTAATATAATTTTTCGAAAAATTGATCCCCTTTTCAATTCTACGTGCGACGCCTATGGTTAAATTAACATAGTGTCAAAATAGTATACATAGCTACGAAAAACTCAGAACAATTGAATAACAAGCAAGTCACCCTTGTAAGCAAGTTACAAGGATGAATCTATGGAAAGTTAAACCTTTGAGATTAGGTTGCCAAAATTTAGACAGAAGGGTTTCAAATGAAAGTGAATAAGAATACGACAAAAATAATTTCCTAAAGAAATCTCAAATGTTTTTCTCGAAAAACTAGTCCCCTTTTTCTATTCTACGTGCAACGCCTATGACTAAACTAGTGCTGGCAAAAACCGGAAAAAAGTGAAACCGATTAACCGGGTTCCGTAAAAACCGATTTCAGATAAAACCGGTTACCCGAATAGTGGTGAAAACCGGATAATCAAAACCGGTTATTCGAATAATCGGTTAACCGAATAACCGGTTATTCGAATAACCGAATAATCGGTTAACCGAATAACCGGTTAGATTGACAGATGGGGTAAACATTTTTTTATGAAGATTTGGCTACTTAGGTAATTCGTTACACGTTTCAATGAAAATATTTTCAACGCTATACGACTTCCTGTTATACCAGAAGTAGGTACCAACTTTTTTATTTTAAATGAAACGTCCTGTAATTTCTGCACTTTTGAATTCTATAGTAAACTTTAGTGTTACTTTATAATTATATAACATTTCTCGTTTGGCATATACTCGTATTATCAAATATATCATAGCTAACTTTAAAAAATCATATTTCAGAAACAGTGAAAGTAGGAATCTTTATTTTTAAGTCAAGCACGTTTGAATTTCCTCAAGTTTGTCAATTAATTTTGAGGACCCTGTACATGACAGGCTAAATATGAACACATCAAAACGAAGCATAACTCCTAATAAAATTAAAGATCACCTTTGTTATTGTTTCTAAAATATCAATTTTTAAAATTAGCTATGCCATTTTACAAAAAAAAAAATCGAAATACCTCTAAAACAGTTAATTTTAAATGATAAATGTCATATAAAGTCACACTAAAATTCACTATAGAATTCAAATATACAAAAATATACAGGGCGTTCCATTTAAAATAACAAAATTGGTACCTACTACCGGATATACCACTCCTATACTTCCGGTATAACCGGAAGTGGTATAGCGTTGGAAAATGAAAATATTTTCATTGAAAAGTTCGTACTGAATTACCCAAGGAATCAAATTTGCAGAAAAAAATGTTTACGCTATCTGCCAATCCTTCTAGTTGCATGAATAACCCTGTACATTCTCTACTCGAGTACATCTACTATGTGGAATGATGACGATGATGAACGGGGAGTGGAGAGAAACGAAATTTCTTTTTTCATAGAAAGAAACCACCGAATATCGATTATCCGATATCGGATGTTTGGTTCGAATGAACAGATTTATACTCAGATTATTGAATAATCGGTTATTTGAAGAACCGAATAACCGATTTTCCGGTTTTGTAAAAATCCGAATTGTCCAAAACCGATTAACCGAACTATCCAAAAAAACGATTTCAGTTGTCAACACTAAAATCGGTTATTTGAAGAATCGAATAACCGGTTTTCGGGTTTTGTAAAAAACCGAATTTTCCCGAAACCGGTTAACCGAACTATCCAAAAAACCGATTTCGGTTGCCAGCAGTAGACTAAACACGCTTTTACAACCTAAATCGCTAGTGGAATGTAAATTATCACAGCACTAAGAGAAAAGTCAAGATATTGAGATTTTTCTCATTATAATGAGAAAAAAATCAAGATATTGAGATTTTCCCCATTATATTGAGAAAAAAGTCAAGATAAAGTTTTTCTCATTATAATGAGAAAAAAGTCAAGATATTGAGATTTTTCTCATTATATTGAGAAAAAAGTCAAGATATTGAGAATAATCTCAATATATTGAGTTTTCTAAAAATAAAAAATATGTTTGACACCAGGGTGCTTTCGTACCTGACTACTCCTGTTGGCATTCTACAAAAGCACCTTGGTGTCAAACATACTTTTTATTTTTAGAAAACTCAATATATTGAGATTATTCTCAATATCTACACTTTTTTCTCAATATAATGAGATTATTCTCAATATAATGGGAAAAATCTCAATATCTTAACTTTTCTCTTAGTAATGTGATATTTTTATGTATTTATTCACATTCCACTAGTGATTTAGGTTGTAAAAGCATGTTTAGTAATAGGCGTTGCACATAGAATCGAAAAAAGGGACCGAAATAACACTTGTGATTTCTTTAGGAAATTATTTTTGACGTAATCTTATTCAGCTTCATTTGAAACCTCTCTGTCTAAATTTTTGCAATCTACTATCAAAGGTTTAACTTTTCATAGAGTCGTCCTTGTAACTTGCTTACGGATTTCAGACCCCTGCTTCCTGTGAAGCATGTTATTTAAAAAGTTTCATAATATACTAATGACAAGAATTCAGACGACTTACGTCATACGAACAAATGAATAATTCATTATATTTTCATCAAAATATTTAAGAAACTGCAACTGATGGTAATAAAACTATATACTACACTAAAAGTTTCCATTATATATTGCACTAAATTGGAAAAAATGATTGTTTTTCATGCGACCAAATATCGAAAATTATGTTGGCAATAAAAACAAATGTGTAACGTCAGCCTTGACGTAAGACGTCTGAATTCTTGACACGAGTATAGTTATGTAGCAATATCGTTATAAAAAAAATATCTGATACACTAATAAATGTAAAGTTTGTTATGGATGGGATCCTATTTTAAAAAATTTTTAGTGAAAGAAAAATTTCTCGAGTATGTGATACTAATACTAAGCTTAATGAAAAATAAGCAGTAACGCTAAACTGTTTGTGTAACTAATAGTTTTAAAGTTAGCAGATATGCGAACGTAATAAAACTTAATTTATGTGTGCTCATGTCTTGAATACTGTTAAAAATATTTCATTCAAATTTAGTACAAAATGTCTGAAACTGACGACATAAATGTTTAAGGTATTTATTGAAAAGTACAGAGAAGTTTCTACCGAAGCTGAATAAGAAAAAATAATTATCTAAAAGAATCGCAAATGTTATCAGCATATATCATTAATAACTATTCCTAAGGGTTCTACGGCAGTGGCTAAGGTTGCCACCTCTTCGTATTCTCAAGTAAGGTTATTTTTACTATATCGTGTTCTCAACTAAGCACATTCTTGTTCGGGTCGGGGGTGTTTTGAATTGTTCTAGCATTATTTTTTCAATACATTTATGCATATCACGTCACTTTTTCTTCTAATGATTACAATTTAACTATTTTCACTAAGTAAGGACAGGTGGCGTAACTAAGGATGGGAATGGGGGTAATTGCGCCCTCCCAAAATTTCATTCCGTCATATAACAACATGTAATGAAATGTGTAATTACTAGATACTTATTATTTATACAAAAAGAGAAAACTGGATTTCGTTATTTTATTTAAATAATTGATCTTGTTTATTGTTTTTATGAGATTTTTTGTTAATATTTTTATATTATTCTACATACACTTACGTACTGTTATTCTCTTCTTTATCAGTTTATTTTTTATATTAAATAGATAATTCGATCATTCTGTTTCTAATTGATCAGGAATGAGTCTTTCGAAATTGAAAAGCTATACAGGATGATTCTTAACCTTAACTCCCCCTTATTTTACCCGTCACTGGACAAATTGTATTGATTTCCTTTTAGATTTTTACTGAAAGGACAAATTAAATTTATTATATTCCGAAAAACGTTTAAATCGATTTTTTTTACACTGATTGTTTTGACCATCTATGACGTCTATATATGTAGATAGATATAATTAAATGTTCTTTTAATCTGCGTTCACAATAATTTTTTGAAGGTCTGTAACATTTCTTATTTTTTAATATATTTGGGCGTTTATGTCTTTATATTAGTAGATACTAATCGGATATATGATTTTTAATATTTGTCTTTAGGTTAATGGCTTGTATTTGAGATTATTTCTTTGGCATATGTAATTATATATTTGGTAGAAGAATATAGGAAAACTTTTCTAATTAAATTAGCATAATAGTACGGGTAATAGTACAAAATCTAATAGTAAAATAAATATAATAAAAAATAAAAATTCTGTTTCAAAACAGTTACGGGTTTATGAATCTTTTATAGGCTCTATAAATTTAAAACTTAAAATATTTTCACGTTTCGCTCATTGCGATAACCAATTTTATTTTCAGACTCCGGCTCAATTTTAGTCGTCAGACTGCTAAACTTTACGGGTTTGTTAACATTTTCCTCAAACACACAGTAGTGTTAGTGCCATCTTAGGAATCTACCTAAGTAAGAGACTATTAGAAAACCAGTCTAGAAGAATGAGTAATTAGAATTTATATAGCTAATTGGACAACTGTAATTAAAGCCGCGATATATCTAGGTAAAACCTGTTTATTCGATCCTGAAAGTTAAAAAAATAAATAAATGCCAGAGAGATTTCGATTTTAAATTAGATAAATGGGTATATAAAACGACTTTTCAAGTTAATTCAAAGCGTGTTAATCAGATTAGATTCTCTTAAACTTTCAGGCATGTTAAATTCTAGAAAATTTGTTTATAGAACATGAGCATACATTCCTTTTTCAAGTTTTATTGAAAATTATGTTTGAATGCCCGTTTTAGTTTAAGGCTAACGGTGAAACACGGATCAAGTTTTGTTAAAACTAAATATATCTCTGCGCAGAGTAACACTATGTTGACGTGTTGTGGCAAAGGCACTGAAATATGTGCTGCTCAACGGTCGGTACTGGGCTAATTCATTTGGGATGGAGAAAAAACGAAGATACACTGAAATAAAGGGACCGTAACTGTGTTAGTAGACTAAAACCGGCTCTCAATGAAACCGATTTTTTTTTTAATAAAGATATAACTAAATTAAATCTTTACCATTTTGTAGCGGGACAGTTTGGGCCTCCGAAATGCACTTTTACAACTTTTTTCAGTAGAGCCCAACTTCATAAAATCAAATTGTCGCTGCTTCGGACATTATTTGACAATTATGTTTTTCGAAACATAAATCGCGTTTGTAAATCAACGATTTAACTAATGATCATAAATTTTTTACAACGTATATAAAAAACTTAAGCGCTTCGAAAAAATGTATTCCAAAGTCGGCACCAGCAAATTTGTGCTTAAAAACTTCTCTATGCGGAGACCCACATTAATTATTGAAAATAGATCTATAGTTATATCGAGGCAAATGTAGTCCAAAGTATAAAAAAAATTTCTTCTCTACGTGTTACGGTTTTCAAGAAATTGAATTTTGTATATGTTTATGCTCCGTGAGCAAGCTAAGCTTATACTTGCGGTGCAGAATATGTTTTCAGAAATAGGGCAATGCATTTATTCGACGGGTTAGAAACGTCTATATTTTTCATAGACAAAAATATTTTTATTGTATTTATTATCATTATGTTAGATAAGTACATTTATGATATCGCTCTCAAAATTAGAAAATCAAAGATTTGAGGATAGGTATTGCCAATGCAGCTCGTAATTCCTCAAGACAAACAACTTTTTTTTAATCAAGAATGATGTACTATATCCCGTTTGATATAGCGTTGACCGTGATCCTTAATCACTTCTCTCAGTGTTGGACATTTTGCATCTAATGTGATCGTCTCTTTTTGAAAGTCACCGCATGGTGGCAGCATTTTATTGCTACGAAATATTTTTTCAATTTTCGCTCAGTAACTCCTCAACGGAAAATTATAAAAATATGCGGTCTTTTTTATTATATTACAAATATTATTTTATATCGACGCTGTTTTTTTGAAATTTTGAAAAAGTGCAAAATTCATTTAAAAAAATTAATTTTACACTTTTTCAAAATTTCAAAAAACAGCGTCGACGTAAATTAATATTTATAGTATATTAAATAAAACGCATATTTTTATCATCATCCACCAGAGCGTTCACCGTAAGCTTTAACAAATCGCAATTCCATATTAAGGAAAACAAAATTCGGTGGCGTATATTGATTGCATTAAATTCATTTCACCACTTATTAAACTCTATTTTTTTTTAGAAAAAGTATTACATATTAAAAAATGAAACATTTCAAACGTATACACCTATATATTTTCATTAGATTTTAATAATTTTTGGAACACAGGTTCAAGGTCACTTACTTATTGAATGGTTACATTTTCAACAAGATAATAATAATAATAATATAATCATAATAATAATATTTATTCATCTTTAAATAGGTACAAATCATACACGAGTATGCATAGGAATAAACATAGCTAATCACAGAAGTAAAAAATAGATTCTTGTATGTGACACACTACAGTAAAATCAAACATTACATACAGTATACTTTACGGTGGTCTTAATTACACTTCAGTTTGCTTGATAATAATAATTATATAATTAATAAAACTAAACACATCAATGTACATTCATAAGATACCTAAATTTACGTTTCAACATGAAAAAAAAAGTCGCAGCCAAGGTAATAAAACATACTAAGGAAAAGTCAAAATCGTGATTAGAGTTAAATTTTTTGATAATTACAATAAAAGCTATTTAACATTCCCAGAACCTATTGCAAAAATTGGTTTACTATTGTGTTGAGAACCCGCGATTCCTAATATCTTATTGATACGCCTGGGCTCGGATCTAATAAGGTTGTCAATAAGATATGGAATTACATACGGTTTCACTACTTTTTGGACAGAGCGTTGGGTTGTCATGTTGCCTGTAATGAAAACTGATGGTGATCTGCTACCATACGCGATAGCATTCTATGCCATAACGCATGTGATGGACAAGACGCTCTCTGTCAAATTGTTGATCACGTCACTAAATTTCACCCGATTCCATTCTTGGTCTCACCACATCTCCCTGAATTCTCTCTCTACACAGTTGTAAGCGGTTAGCTCAATGTTGACAAGTGAGAGGCAGCAATCAATGTGCACGATAAGGCAACAAGTTAAAACACGCATTTCCTCATGTTCTTCAAACCACTGATTTACTACAATAGTCCCACTGCTGCTAAATCGGTCGATCTTCACCGTTTATGGATCTTCTACGACAACTGGTGCTCTGCGTCCACGGTCTTCCTGAGTCCACACCTGGTAACAGCGTACTATGGTACGTAAGGATCTGTTAATCCTTCTAGACATTTCTCTCAGCGACGAACCTGCTTCATGCAACCCAATAATCCGCCTCCTCTCCAGTCACTAAACTGGGAAATCTGCCCACATCTACGTACTCTAGGCATAATCAGCTGTAAAAAAATGATGTTTCCCAACATTTGCAACACAAATGTGAGCAGAAATGCTACGTTACCAAAGTACGACCTATGCAAAAAAAGCTCCAAATAAACCTGAAAATTTCAAAATATCAAAATAAAATTATTATTTATGGGTGCTTATCTTTCTTTTTTTTTCTGTCACGTAGTATATAGGTATAAATGAATTAAATGTTTCTTGCATCCACATGTGTTATAATAATTTTTCTTCTCACAGTATCACACATAAATGCATTCTTGTACCGTAAAAATATTTTTTTCCACGGTCGGGAGTAGAAATCAGTTTCTATGACAAAATTAAAACAGAAGTAGTCGATTATTCCCAAGGGAGTATAATGTTCCCAAGGGAGTTTACATTATGGAGAACGTTTTTCATGCAAAAAAAGATAACATTGAAATTATTAATTTTGGTCTTATTTTCAATGGAGTTCTCGACATAACCCTCAGCGCAATCCCCAGAATTAATCCAACCTATAAAAAATCAAAATACTTAATAATTGAAATACCTAACAACAAAAGTAATCTTACCTTAATCATAAAGAATTCTTTGTCATCTGTACTTGATAGAAAACGGTCGATTTCACCCTTTGTCAATATTTTCGATGTTTTCGCTTGATATCCGTCACCGGTTCTTTTAAAAAATGCGATCAGCTTGGGGAATTTGCTTATATCTATGTTGTCGTAAATTATCAAGCATGACTTAACCATAGAATATTGCGCCCATAATGTGGAAGACTTGTAATTCTTTGCATTTTCACTGAAGTATGCCAACAAAACATTCTCGCTGTATACTTGAACATTTTTCTCGGCGCACCAGTTTTTGAACCGATTGTAGGCTATATCGTATAAAGATCTTGACTTCGTAAGCAGCAAATTGCTTATTGCAATTTTTGCAGCCTCCACAATCTCTTCCGACTCACAATTATTCTGTATATATCGATTCATTTATTTCAGGAACATGTTGTATTTATACCACATTATAAGTATATACGAGTGCATACGTAAATATTCTCAATGTGATACCATATTTAGTCTGGAAAATATTTTTATAGCTTCTTCACTATGATATTATTGCACATAAATAGTTATTTATGCAACTAGTACAAAAAGTAAGTGTTTATTAGGCCGAGTAGGACATCACGTCGAGTGCAATAAGCACTTTTTATACGAGTTGCATACTGTCACGGATTTCCTAATTCGAATTTTTCTTATTGCCAGAAAAACAATCCGTTAATTAATTACTTATCTTTATTAACTACTCAGTACACTACTGAACACTAATTACAACTCAACTAAACACTTATTTAATTAATCGCTATCTAAATCACTTTGATCTCTCCAACTAAACACTTCAATTCAGACGGTAATACAAGACTAACTAAATCGACCGTTTATTCTTCTTTTATATATCCAACGAATATTCCAGGTATATTCTAGCATCTCTAGATCCATTTTCCTGAACGACTCGAATGCTCTCGTCGATTCCCCATTTTTCCAGCCCCGTCTCGATCCACGGCATTTTGTTTAATAGAATCGTGTAAGGACGATCGGGGCAATCTTAGCAATTCGCGGTACCACAGTCGTGGATTTAGGTGTGAGTGGGGCAAATTCCGTGACAATACAAAAAAAATGTTTTATTTAGATGCACTAAGTGTAGCAAAATATGACTTGAACGATTACGTTTGTCATGACAAAACGCTGTAGTAGAATGACAAATGAATGCAATAAACACTAGTGCAATAAAGAACCACTTTTTCCACTAAATATAGTTCAATAAAGTTTTGTTTCTTGCATGAACGTAGAAAACCATATTTAAAATTTACTTTTTTTAAATTTTATTATATACAAATATTTCAAAATTGTTCCAATCTATATTGTTTGAATTCATACAAATTCTGCATAAACCATAATTGGATGGATTGGTTTCCTTTATACCTTTCTTAAGAAACTTCCTTTATAAAATTTACCTGGTCTTTGTATCTACAAAGGATGTGATCTGAAAAAGTATGTTATGTTATAAAGGTAAATGGCATTTGGGTAAGTTGGAAGTAATCGATTATTTAATTAATGCAATGAAGTACATCGAATAAAAATGTTATCTAGGAAGTTATCACTTCTTTGTAGGATGTTATAGAAATTAGATAAGAATTTTTTCATTTATATAATGTTAATGATTTAAATTACATACGCTTTTTTAATTAACAAAATATTACCTCCTACAGGTCAATCTTTAGACAATGGTAACTCCTGTGTAAGGTGCTACAACTTCTTGACGATATTTGTAATAGAAGTCTTACGAGAAAGTTCTTTATTTGTGTTTTTTTTTTCAAGTAAATTAACAATTGAATTTTGTCAAGTTTTGTATCTTCAGGTTATTCACATGAGTTCTGTTCACCTGGTAAGGTGCTTTGTAATTTGTATGATACAAGCAAGCAGAATGCCATAACCGCATATTAAACATATTGAGCCAACCCATTTTCAACTATTTATAAAGCCGGGTACAGATTAGGTGCAACACAACATACAATGATGCTACATGACTGGTCAATTTGGATGTGTTTGCAAATACGATCATATAGCGTGCATTCACTTCGTGTTCGCAGGTACCCGAAAATTGTCGGTATTTGTAGCGAACACAAAGGGAATTTAAATTTGTATTTGGACGTTGGAAGGTCGATGTAGCTTAGAACGTATTCATAAATATGACGCAAACTGAAGAAGGCAGGACTGAAGAAAACACTGCTCTTATTAGAAATTTACGAAAATCGCATTATTGTGGAACCCATTTGATGCAAACTATTAAAAAAGAATTAAAGGAAGATGCGTGGATAGAAATTGACAACGCGGTGGGAAAACCTGCATATTCTTGTAAAAAAAAATCTTAGTTTACTTTCTTCGTATAGGAGGGAAAGGGTAAAGGAAAAGAATTCCCAAGGAACTGGAATAATATAGGCTGATTCACGGCCATGGACCGTTTCATGGTTGTAGTGATTATTTTTTTCTGAAAATTTGATTCTTTGTTTAAAGTCGCTGTATTTCTCGGCGTAAAATGACCAAATCTCGAAAAATAAAACACGTAGAGCAAAAGTAATATCAAAAAGAAAATTATTGATTATCCTCAAATAATATAATAACTGTAAACATTGTTATAATATAAACTTACATAGTTCTGCATATAAGATTTTCACTTTGGTTTATAAATATGTGAAAATAATTGTTAAAATGGTTAGAATAACGAAATAATGTGTGTCATACAAATACATTTTAAAAGTTATTATATTTATTTGAGGAGAGTTTAATTAGTTAATGTGGATAAACAAAACATCAGTAATTTTATTTTTGATATTACTTTTGCTTTACGTGTTTTATTTTTCGAGATTTCAGCACATAACAAACCACAAAATTGATCAATTTACGGCAATTTACTAGAAATAGTTGAATCTTTGAAGTTTTCTAGCCATGTTTGACAAGTGGCTTAATGTCAAAAAAAATTTTACTCGACCTTTAAAAAAAAATAAACAAATCACCCTATAAAAATCAGTAACGCGGCGGTCCTGGTGCGCTACGAACTTTCTGAGGACGCACCATCGAATGCCGGATTAAACATCGTTGCCACATCATGTTTACATACATAATATCGTCTAACACATCAGCGTGTTATTCAAATTTACCCGCATTTCCCGAATTTCTTTTCCCCCAAATTTGTAGATCATGCCACACATTAGGAGGGGGGATCGAGAGAATAGCGAGAATACAAGCAGTAAGCAGTAGTTTGCTTATTTCGGTCTCGCGTATTCGTCGTAAATGCATAATTTTACAAATTCCGAATATGCGGAAATGGTAGTGTTATATGGAGAATGTTTACGAAATGCTACTGACCCTAATTTTATTAATAAAGTGTTATGGACGGATGAGTGTAGTTAACAGGTTAGTACCATACTACTTAAAAAACAATAACTTACTAGGCTAGATGTACGGAACTACAAACTGAATAATTAATTGTACTTAAGAGTAATACTAACAATTCATATTTATTTGTAAAACGTAGTGAAAACGTAATATCAAAATTATTAAACTATAATAACCTAACATTCGAAAACAGGTCTAGGTTATTGACCTAATAATACGGTAGGTCAAGGTTCACTCTCGATAACATAGATTAGCGGCGTACCATTTCGGTCTTGGACAGTTTTCTGTCGACAACACGATGGTTTTTTAGTATTTAGTATTTAAACACGAAACACTTTTCAGCTTCTCTTAATAATTTACCCATTCGGTATAGGTTTTTTATGTAATGTACGTAAATAGTTTATTACTCGGTTTATTGACACGTTGCAGTCATATCAGCTACATTTGCTCAGAGAATCCACACGCTACTTGTCGGTTTAGATTTCAGAGGCGATTTGTTGTCAACGTATGGGCAGGAGTGTACGGGTATCGTTTGATTGAACCGTATTTTCTATCGGAAAACCTGAGTGGACCGCGTTACTTGCGTTACTTACTTTTTAATAGAATTATTTGATTATTATTATTTGATTTCATTGGATATTAACATTTTAAATTATTATTGGCTGAAGTTGAACTGAGCAAGAAAAAATAATATTCTAAAATAGTCAGTACAACCGTTTATTTGTGATCTAAAACCTAGGTAGGTAGATACGAGAAAAATATTTCAACTTGACAACATTGCATCAGATCGACATCAAGTTGAACTGTGAGCAGTCAGTGACAGTCTGAAAAGGGGATTTAAATAATGATTTGAAAATATTTTTTTTGGCGTAAATATGCATTTAGATTTTTTTAAATCGCGTATTCGCATTATACTCATTATTCCCTATCTCCTCTTAAAATTAATGACATTATGACTGACACCCTGTATTTTTATAATTTCTAGTGCAGAATTTAATTTCTCTGTTAATCCATGTTACAATACATTACAACTTTCATATACCTACCTAACTTACTTTCTGTGTAAATAAGGATTTTTGGTAAAATTAAGTGAATGCGTCATATTTCCACTGAGATGGTTGTCAAAACGATAGTAATTAGAAATATTTATTATGTAATCAATCAATAATCAATTTTGTTAATTGGTAGATATTAACAGTCTTCAGAATGTAAGAAACATTTCAGACTACACTTTATAACTGCATATTTATTATTCAAGGATTATTGTTGAATCATGAATTGAAGTGGTAGAAGAAATTGTATTTCACCTATTTGCGCTTTGTTATGCAAGAATTTAAATGTCTTGAGAAATTCAGTTTTACATTTTGCTACATAATTATTCGAACGATAAGATCACAAATGCACATAAAATTAACCTAATGTGTTAGTGATTTAATTCATTTTGTGACATAAGAAAATGAATAAGACCAATAAAAAATAAATAAAATGATTAGAATGGAAAGTAGTAGGTAGGTAGGTAATCAATTAGTAAGTTAAAAATAAAAATAATCTGACATTTTGAAATATGACATTAAGGAAGACAAAATGACCGCCGAAAGAAATGAAAAACCAATACTTTTAATAGTCAATCTAATTGTCGATAGCGACCATTGGTTTCTGACTGTATGCAATATTTTGTTTGAGGTCGCTGGCGAGCAATACGAGATTATATATTAGTTGCTCGACAGCAACCGATTAATTTAATCTGGAATACAACAGAAAAATAGATTAAAAAATTATATGAACAGAAATATAATGTTCTAATCCAGTTTTATTGTAGTCCTTGAAATTAGTCTGGATTAATTGCTGTTAACAACAAACCGGCTACATTATTCATCAACCGAAGTTTAAACTGGATTTAATTTGTTCCCTTAGCAACAACTGAGCTGTTATCTCATACCTAAGCAACCAGACTCGATTTAGTTAAATCTCAGTCAAACTTCATTATTTCGTGATCGATCGTCAATTATGTTTTGACCATAGATTTAGGAAGAGGGAGATAAGCCAAAGACATCCACAATCACAAACATTAATTTGATTAATGCCATATTACTGCTTGTTTGATCGTTTACTAACGTTGGTTGGTGTAGTTTGAGATTAATACGTATCCGTACAAATACTTTTGATCCAAATAAAAATGTACCTAATAATTGTTAATTTCTGGGTAACAAAATAATGTAATTGGAAATAAAATAAAATGTGATGTTATTTACGAGAAGTTACTTGCTGCTCGCTTACTGAAGTTTTATTTAGAATTATAATTTTGTATTTCCTGAAGATGAAAAAAGAAAGGACTTTTGGACAACTGCACTAAATTTAAGAAAGGAGGATATTTTTCAATATTATAATGTGTGCCACTTTCATATAGATGAAATAAACATCAAAATATTAAGGACAATCCTTTATCAAAATTTAAATATTTATTTTAAAGAACAAAATATATTTATATACTTGATGTAGTGACATAGAATAGTGATTCAAATTTAATTAAGCTAATTTTATCTGCAATATTATATATTAGAGGTCACTATATTGCAATACAAATGTAATTGATAAAAGTAGAAGCTTGAGAACAGTATATAACAAGCTACTTACTTATAAATAAGAGTCACTGACTCAAGTTTTATGTTTTAAATTTATAATAAAAATGCTTAATTAGTACCTACTGTTTTCTGAATTATAATATTATAGTCTTAAAATTTATTATGCAAACGAGAAATATATACGCTTCACATTGCTCATGATAATAAAATGCTTAGCCTTAATTAAAAATAAGTGATATTTAACAAATAATTAAAAACAATGTAACACAAATCAATAATATTCATAATCGCTGAGATTTTGTTTTGTTTTATTAATTCCTAAAAATGTAAGGCTCACACTACAATTTTCTAGTTTTTTTATTCAGTATAACTTTATGAAAATTTACATATTAACGACCGATATTGAATAAAAACTGTCGAGTTTTGTATACGTGGCATAACAGATACAAAAAGCATTTGTTATTGATCGGAAAAAAGTTTTATTATTAAATACGTACATATGTTGCTGTTTTAAATCATTAATTATTTTTGAAAATGGGTAATCACCGGTCATTATAATTTTTAAATACGACCCTGATGATTCCCCCACCTAAGTCACCTAGTCTCCAGAAAACAGGCAGGCTTTGTGCAAGTAAAATTTAGTCTTTGTTACCTCTATCCCTTCCAACCTCTTTGTTTTTTTTCTTATTGTACAGGGTGTGACTAGGATAGTGCAAAAAACAGTTTCTTGACCAAGAATGTCACAATTCTGAGCAATCTTAGAAAGATTTATCGATATCTCGCATATACGGGTGTCTGTGAAAGGTTGGGAAAACATACCGAGAGCCAAAATATGAAGATCTAAATTAAGTTACTTTAGTCCAAAATTGTATAGTTTCTCAAATAGAGGGTGTGAATTTACAATTTTATTTTAGTTTTTCCTCAAACTAATATATAAAATTCTCGTGTCACAGTGTTAGACGCCATACTCTTCGGAAACGGCTTGCCCGATTTTTATGAAATTTTATATGTATATTCGGTAGGTCTGAGAATCGGTCGTAATCTATTTTTCGTACCCCTAAGTGATAAGGGTGGTCAAAATTTTTTATTTTTGTTTTTTTATGATGTGGTATTAAAAATACATACAACCCGTAATTTTCACCCTTCTATTACAAACCCTTATTTTTTAATAGCCATTTTAGTAATTTAATCATTTTTAACCCTGGTAGATAACTGATCGATTATCACTCTCACCACAAACCTAGAAAAAATTTAGACAGCGTCGGTTCATGATATAGGTCACGTGACAGGTCCCGCGTTTTCTAGGGACCTAAGGTCCAGAAAATTGATATTTTATTTGATTTATGTTGGCGGTTGTGCAAATATGATGACTGCATTGCAATATGAAATTAACTAACTCGTTGTCATTTTAAATGTTATTAAAGAATGTGTCATGAATGTGACCAATCACAGTAAACAAATGAGATTCACTCTACAATACAACCAACGTAAATTGGAATAAAAACCAAATTTAGTGATTCTGGGCCTTTTAGGGCAGCCATGAATTAGCGGTCACCGGCAATATGAGACTGGCACAGTCTATATTTTTTCTAGGTTTGTGCTTCTCACCCAGTAAACAGCATGGAGTAGGGATGAGAACGAACCTGACTACCAAAATATTCATTAGAAATAATTCATATGGCAAAATAACGTTTGCCGGGTCACCTAGTAACTTTATATAAATTGTAGTAAATACATCAAACTTGGTACAGAGAAATTTTCTGGTACGAGAAATTGAAACTTGTCCGTGGATTTGCTGTCAATTGTAGAAAGTGCCACCTACAGTACTTTACACGAATTTAAATCGTTAAAACTTTGTATCTCTAAAATATCTATATAAAATCCCTACAGCCAAAATATGATGATCTAACCTAATTTACCTTAGTCCAAAATTTGATAGTACTTAATTGAATAAGGTATGAAAGAAGACAGTTGGTTTATGTTTATAAAGTAAAACCTTAATATCATATCCAAAAGGCTTGTTCAAGACATTTTTTAAAGAAAAAAGGTCAATGAACAAGAATTTTTGTTTAAAAAATCAATACACCTCTACACTGAAAAATTTATATCGATTTAAATGCATGTGAAGTGCAGTAGGTGGCGCCTTCTACAATTAACAGCCAATTCGAGGTCATTTTAATTTCTCGTGCCAGAAAGCTCACCACTACCAAGCTTTATGTATTTACTACAATTTATAATACAATTATTGAGAAAAGACTGAAAAAGTTCAACAACCTGTATCTGGGAAACTATAAAATTTTGGACTAAGGTAACTTGATTTAGGCCATCATATTTTGGTTCGCGGAATGTGTGTTTTTTTGCCCAACCTTTTACACACAACCTATATAAGCATAGTAATTTTCGAGGTAATTTTTATCAAATAGAAATTCCTTAAAATTGCTCGGAATTCCGTGAAATCCCTTAGAAATCTGTATTTTGCGAAATCACAATTTTGATCCCAGTGGTTACCCCCTCGGTTTTGACCAATCGTAAAAACAAAAAATATCACAATACGTACTTACTGTGCACAATACTAAGTTAAATAAACCAGAGAGAGATTTGCGTAATCGCATATGGCCATATAAATGACTGTCTGTTTCAGTGACATCATTAATTCCAGAATTAGACCTTGCAGTTCGTAATTATTTCTAATAATAGTACTTGCTTTAACGAGACAGATATTATGTATTATTAACAATTTCAGTGCTGATTTAGTATTACAGTACAGGATATTTTTACAATTTCCTAGACAATTTTATTGTGACAGCTCTGGCACCATCATTACTTGGAAAGAAAAGGAAAATGGTTTTATAGCTTTTTTGTAAATAGTATACATTATTTTGATAACAAACACATAACTAAATGCAGTACTAAACAATTTATTTTTTAAATTTGGTCTAGATTACTCTCACGTTATGCCTTTTGCTATATGTTTCCCAAAGTGATTACATTGATTATATTCCTCTCATAATAATTTATTCACATTAATTTTTCGAGAATGGATCATTCTATAAATTCAAAAAACTAGATAGCGTTGGAAAGATAATTAAATGGCCTTTAAAATGATGCGTTACAAAATACAACTTTCCATTTAAGATGAGTGACTTTCATGCCCTAACTTAAAGGTAGATATTTGGGAAATGACTATATTACTACATCCATGAAATGTATCCCCCTAGATACGAAAGGATCCGTACGTTTTCCTTTTTAGTTTTTGCATCATTAATGAAGTAAACCTGGGTGGCAAATTTTCGCTGGCCTAGTTAGGTATCTGAATATTATTTCCATACTTATTATGTTTACACATTTGCCTGTTGTCATTTGTTTGTACCACAGCATAGGTAGACCAGCAATTTCACTCCGTTGTCGGCACTTTGAACTGCCTTCAGTTTTCTGCAGTGACCTCGAAATGTGAGTGCGGTAGCGCATCCGATGGATTTTACAGAATCGGTGATCAGGACCGGAATAAGAATTTTTTATTTGTGCGCAAAGCGTAGTTATTTATTACACATGAAAGTTTACGTTATATCTATCCACATTATGTAATAATTAATTATACAGTTATGAATAGGTAATTCAACATGTATTACATATATACTATCATTTATTGCTACTAACATACACTGTGAAAATTTATCGATTTATTTGGACTCTTAAAATATATATTGCACCACAAAACATTTTTATTTATTTACTTCCTTTTTTGTTATTAGTGATAATTTTTTGGGGGATTTTGTTTAATTTAAATTTTGACGTTTGAAGTTTAGTGGAAAAATAATTTATTATGATTTTTTTGTCTTAAATGATCTACGTAAGCCAGAAGACAAGTAATTTTTAGAACAGAAAAATTATGTTTCCTTAAATTTATTTTTAATCTCAAGTCAAAATTCGCCGCTTTGGAGACATGCAAATGAATGTGCTTCCAGGTGGGACTTTATTGCTCTATTCTACAACTACCCTGATAATTTTAAGATGATGCTCCATTTTCGTCGCTCATGATATGATAACGTTTTTTCAATTTATTTTTAATTTAAGACTAAAATACACCCCTTGAGAGCCTTGCAAATGAATGTGCTTCCAGGTAACAACTACCCTGACAATTTTAAGATGATACTCCATTTTCTTCATTCACACGATAACGTTTTAATTTAAGGCTAACATACACCCTTTGAGAGCCTTGCAAATGAATATGCTTCCAGGTGGGATTTTATTTATGTCTTTAGGAAATTTAAAGAAACTAGATGTTAAACATCTAACTGCTGCGCAGCGACTCGTTCCTCGATTCAGACACAAAATATTGCTTTAATACGGCTCTGTATAACCGATCTTCGCACTCCCAGAATTGGATGCAAACTGAGGTCTCTGCAGCCTGAAATCGATGCGCGAGTTGCTATGCGCGACTTATTATTTCGGCCCAAGTGATTTTACTGGTCTCTCTAATTCAGTGGAGTAGCCACGGAGGGGGTTTTGGGGGTCAGAACCCCCCCTGCATGGGTTGGGTTGGTTGGGTCATAAAGGTAATGTCTCACTACAAACCTGCAATCACTATTCGCCAAGATTTAGCAACGCGGTCAGTAAACTAGATCTCCTACGGCAACCTTATATTAGGGTTCACCTTTTTTTTTTTTGTTTTCGAGAATTCAAATTTTTAGGGACCCTAGTGTGAAATTAAGTCTAAATTATTGTTTTTTGCAAAACTTTCCTAACCCCCTATCCTTAATTCAATAGAATTTCGTATGTAGTTAGAAATAGTCTGTTTGGCCATGAGTAATATTTTATATAATGTCACAGAGGACAGAGTTATTCGTAATGCTAATTAGTTTTTTCCAATTTTTTTCCAGCGTGTATTCTGCACAAAAAATATACCTACATTACTTTTTTATACTAGATTTAATTTTCTAGTAAAAGTTGCTAAAGTTACGGTACTGCCATTGCCCATGCAATTGAAAAATCTTGAACAAACTGTAGCGCCCACTTGAGGACAAGACAAATATTTTCCAAAATGCAGAAACAATTAAATGTTTTCTCTTCGACTTAGTATTTTACAAGAAATCTCAAGTTCATTTAACTGTGTTTTTTTTTAATTCCGTAATTTATTAATATAATACAGCAGCAACGCATAGCACTAATTGACATGTGTCATTCAATTTGTTTTAATTATTGTCACAACCACAGTATACTAAGCAATCAGTACGGAATCTTAGACAATTTATGAATGAAATACGTCTGGCAGTTTTTAAATACCCCCACTCTAAAAAAAGTCGCCAAGAATATGGCGGATCCCAGAGAACATACGAAAAAATAGCTAATAATTTGGCGTAAACATAACCAAAGTTGTTCGTAGTTGTAATACTTTTGCATTAATTCTTAATTAACTGTTATAATCCAGTGTAGTTTCATGTAAATTGAGGTTTTGGTCACATTTTGTCTTAATTTAGGTTTCTAGCAGATATAATTTGAATTTGATTATATAACCAGTATGAATTTAAATTTATTTTAAAAATTTGCGAAAACTTGGAAACTAGGTCAACTAGTAGTGTAGTTTTATTTTATATTTTGTAGTACTTTTGCCTTTATGTCAAGATGTATACGTTTACCTTATTTTGTTAGCAGATTATCAAATTTAAGCCCAGTGTAATTTTTATATTTTTACTCATTTTTTTTAGGAAAGTATGAAATGAAATTAAAACGTGAATATTAGGTACAATTTATTTTGAGGTTTACAAAAATATATATATATATATATATATGTATATATATATATATATATATATATATATATATATATATAGGTAACATAATAAAAAAAACCCGTTGCTCAATTAGGTGTATGGAGTGGTTTCTTTCATTCATGTATGAAAGTAGTCTCATTCCTATTTCGAGTTAAATCCTTTGCCCCCTTTCATGTTTTAATTCTTCTTTCGGATTTTCTCAATTAAGCTATCACGTCTAACTTATTGGTCTCCCATATATAAAACTGTTTACAGGCCTTTTACGCTCACAGCTGCGTTATGCGTTAGTTTTTTACAACACTTTTATTTCCTGCCATAGTTTATTTATTATTTACTGGGTATAGTTCCACTAATAAATAATCACTAATATAAAAACACAAATAACTAAACACTCAACGCGACATACAAAGCAGGAATATAAGTACAATAACAATAACGAGTGGATAACCATGTAATAATGTCAAAAATTCAAAAAACTTAACTGACACACAGAAATTATAGTAATAACTGTCAGTCGCCAACAAGATGGCGGATTTTTGGAAGACGCGGGAAAGCTGAGTTTCCCTACTGATTGCTTAGTATACTGTGGTCACAACCACTTTTTGTGTTTCATGAATTTTCAAACATGCCAATGGTAATAGTACTAGTGAGTAGTTAGTGAGATTTTAATAAATTAACCTTTATTTGAAGAAATATTAGAATTAGAAATACAATTTAAAAAACTAAATAGCATTACGCATAATTAACGCCCTATGTGTCATTTGGTATTATATCAATTAGTTATGTTCAGATAGACGATCTACTTTCACATCATATATTTTATTAGAACAACACATAGATATTGAATTTTGGTAAGTACTAGATTATTCTTACTTTACTCACTTTGGTATATCCAAAAAATACTTTAAAATTGTCCTAGCTTTTCAAGAAATACTTTTGGCAAATACCTCAATTTTGAGTTTAATTACAAGGAGCTCTAGGATCTAGTTTACAACACAACATGACAAAATTAGAATTAACTTGAGTGAGCTACTACACTAGTTATAATTTATCTATTTTGCACTTTTTTTAATTTATTTACATAGCGAACATTTTTTATTTAACAATAATTCTAGTGATTTTCTCTTTTTCGGACATGAGTTGATCGAAGAAAAAAATTATTGAAGTTAGTATTTTCAAGCTTTACATCGCTGGACTACTGTAGTCTCTAGAAAGGCGATTCCGAATATTGAAATCCGATTACTTATGGTATAACGTTTTTATGATGCTCAAAAATACTTACTTTTGTAGCCCAGTGTATAGCAATCAGTGTTGTTAACACGTAGGGAAATTCCATACTTGTAGGGACAATTTGTCAATAAATCGGTTGGCAGGGAAAATATTCTTATTTTGTACGGAAAAAACACTCTAACAAAATAATAAGCTTTGCAAATACTGTTTTACCATTTAAAAAAAAATTAAATATGTTGTCAACAGCGATTTATCTTTTATACAGATTTCTAACATGTCTAACTATAGATAAAAGAAATTACTAACTTGGGCAGGCAGCGTAGGGAAATTTCATACTTCGTCGTAGGGAAACAAATTTTAAAAGGTTAACATCACTGATAGCAACTCCTAGTTGACGAATATCGTCTTAATTGGTGAAGCGAAAATGCTTTAACAGAACGATTTCCCGATAAACATGTGCCAAATGCAGCTACTTTTACCGCGGTGTGCAGTCAGTACAAGTGTAGTGTAACACGGGATAATGGTTTGGAACTATCGATTATCGATAAATAAAATAATCCGATATTATCGATATCGATATATCGATAATTTGTCGTTATTTGTCAGTGGAAAAGTCTTATAGAACTATTTAAATTGTTAAAATAATTAAAATATTGGAGTAATAACTTCAAATAATGAATAATTTTTATATCACAGCGTGTTCTACCGACAAGTTGTCGCTTCTCTTTATATGATCTGTGACCTTTGTTAATCACCCCCCGAAGGATTTCATTCTATCTCAACAGATGTCGCCCACTTCGTGATTGTTTCCTAAATTTTAAATTTACCACGTATGGTATAAAATGTTTACATATAAGTCGCATAAATCATTACTGGCTTCAAGCTTGTTATCGACATTATCGGTACTATAACGATAATATTGAAAACTATCGATATTCTCGGTAATATCGATAAATTTTCGATAATATCGATACATTATCGATAATTCGATAATTTTTTATCTATATTATTATCGATATTATCGATATATCGAGTCGGTCAGTGGTCGCGCGGTTAAAGGCGTCAGTACTTGAATCGAGGTGACTAGATCGGAGTTGGTTCGAGCCCAGCTGTCGGTAGACCGTATATAAGCTATATTCGTGGAGAGGTTTGGCGCCCTCTCTGCGGGTATGGTAGGGTGGAAGAATGTTGGCTTGGGTCAATGTGAGAGATTGATACCGGTTGATATTTGACTACCCCCCTAATTAATGAGGTTTCCCTCATTCCTGCACTGAATAGTGGTTAGGGCCTACCAACGTAAGTCGTTCCTGGACGCAAATGCGGCCTGCTTAATAATAATATGCCGCCCCCTCTCCCGCACAAGTCTCCGACTTCTGGGCTAATCCCTGTGATTAGAATGAGGGGTAGAGATATTATTATTATTATTATTATTATTATTATTATTATTATTATTATTATTATCTCGCAGCCTTAGTAGAAACTGAGTAGGACGAACCCAACATTCAGATATGTTGAACTATTTTATTAATTAAAACCATAAATTAATTATATCAATAACAGTAGCGGTAACAGCAATTGAATTTGCTATATAAAATAGGTCTTATAAAATGTTATTTATTTCATTCCTTAGAAATTTCTTTCAATTTTACAGTGGACCAGTTTTCAGTGTCGTGCAGAAGTGTATTTTTTAATCATTTTCAAACTGCTCTTTTTTTTACAAAATTGTATTTATAAGTTTCTTGTATATATAAAAAAATTAGATAAGTTCTGAATCAGACTGTATTATTTTTTCGTTCGTTGCTCTGTTCTGGAGAGGCGCTTGGACAAAGTATAGAGTACACTAGCGTCGGTACGATTTTTGTTAACTACTACTGGGACAATATTAAAAGAAAACTTTTCCATCGCTATACTCTATACTTTACCACTGTATTTCTAACCTTTTCCAAAAAATAAAATGCATGCTTCTGCTTAAGGATGAATGTGTATTTTTTAGTTCAATTAAATATGGACAGATGAAATAAATTTATTGCAAAATTAGGTCCACCACTTTGTACATTAATCATTCATATCTAGAATCTAAATTTTTAATTGGCGAATAGACCCAGCTGGTTGTCCGTTTTAATAACCCCCAATTATATCCCCGAAGACCACGTCACTTCAATAAAAATCGAAACAGGAAGGTAGGTTTGATTTGTAATGCAAAGACATAGTATACCGGCCATTATGTTTGTTATACATATACTGGCAGAAGTTATTTTCATCGTGTTGCCATAGAGACTACTACGTACTTGTAAATGTACCTGCAAATGAACCAGTACACGGGCATGATCCTGCTGCCGACGACGGTGGTGGTTTTTTTTGTGACGAACAAGTGGTCTAGTGCGGTGCGGTTTTGATAGAGGTATTTTGGGCTAAAGCTTTTAAGCTGACAGGTTTTGTTTGGAATAATAAATTGCGTCAACAATAAATTACTTTTTTAAATTAATATATGCCCTTCGCTGTCTATGGTAAATGTTTACTTTTATATAGTGTAAAGCCCAAAAGAACAGAATAAATTATAGTTTAAAAAAACTAAAAAAACACGCTTTAATAGTAAACCGAACTAAAAAGTAGAAAATAATTTTGAAGTATCAAGAGTTTGTTACAGCAATAGAAAATTCCGACAATCAATTACGACTAATTTATGGGGAATAAGATTAAATTAGAAATTAAATTATTAATAAAATAATTCAATTATAGTAAAAAAAAAAGCGTGGGGTGCAATTTACTATATTTTCATAATGACTTTATTTTTATAAATAGCTGCACTACTGAAATAATGGTAACATTTAATATCAAGCACCCCACGCTTTTTTTTACTATAATTGAATTATTTTATTAATAATTTAATTTCTAATTTAATCTTATTCCCAATTAATTAGTCGTAATTGATTGTCGGAATTTTCTATTGCTGTAACAAACTCTTGATACTTCAAAATTATTTTCTACTTTTTAGTTCGGTTTACTATTAAAGCGTGTTTTTTTAGTTTTTTTAAACTATAATTTATTTTCTTAATTTTTAGTCTCAAAACAATAACAAAAGTAATTATAATTAAGAGCCTTAATTTTTAAAATATCTTATATTTGACAATAAATCTAAATTCATTTCATTCATGTTTACGTAACCTTTCCATTTCATATAGTTTTTCTATACATTTTTTTTTTCTCCAGTCTCCTCTTTCTTTGTGTTATAGTTTCATTTTTCATTTTTGTTTGTTTCTATAAAATATGCAAATTAAAATTTTTGTCAACGTTCTCGTATCAAAATCTTTTTTTTTTCTTTCTAATTTTACAAAATTTTAGAATCAAAACTTTCTTCAAAATTCTTGCCAAAATTTTCAAATCAAAATTTCTTTGAATTTGAAAATTTACGCTCTTCAAAATTTTAAAATTCAATGTCTTTTTCGAAATTTTTTCTAAATATTTGGATTTTAAAATTTTTCAATTGAAAATTTTTATTTGAATTTTTTTATAAATTATCAAATTTTTATTTATTTCTAAAATTTTTTAAATTTGATTTTATCATGTAATTCCACAACCCAAAATTATTTACAAAATTTTGTATTTCAAAACTTTTTTAAACTCCAAAATTTTATATTTAGAATTTTTTTTTTTTAATTTGGAATTCTGTATTTTTTCGAAATTTTTTAAATCAAAATGTTTATTTGAATTTTGTTATAAATTATCAAATTTTTATTTATTTATAAAAATTTTTAATTTAAAATTAGGCGAAAACCGAAAACTAATTCTGTCAGGTCGCCATCTATACGTGAAAAGCAAGAGCACGAATCTATTACAGTCCCCTGCCCCTGCCTTGCCTGCTTGGAAACAACACTGATGGATTGTATACACTTAACCTGCAAAGTAATCTAAATAGTTTTTATTCTGATGATCCTAGTCAGGACATTAGAACAAAGTTATTAAATAATTGTATTGTCATCAGTCTTTGACCCCTGTGCAAATTTTCAAGCTGATCAGACGTCTTGAAATTGGTGAAAATTACGTTGAAAGATTCCGTTACATACATACATACATACATACATACAGGTGAAGCTAATATAAGCGTGTTAATAAAAATACATAGGTTGAGAAATTAATAGAGGATACCTGTTGGTACTGAATTGCAATTTATTAGGTACATTTATAATTATCTTTAATAAATTCGTATTTGGTTAGAAGTTAGAAATTTGGAAATATTAATAGTGTTTATTAGAAGAAATCAAAATGTCAGTAGTGGGTTTTCTCTTTAAAATTTGACAGTAAAAACACTATAAAATAAAAAATGTCGAAATTAAATTGACGAAAAATCAATCCTTCAATGTTCCCCAAATAAAATAATCACATTATTTGTTGAGGTCTGGCGATCGTGGTGGTCAATTTTGAGGACAATTATTTCTTCGTCCCAACCATTTATTTGGAAACTCAAAATTCAAAAAGTGTCTAATAGCAACACTGGAATGAGGCGTTGCCCCATCATGCACAAACCAAATCTCTAGTCTAAGTTGGAACGGTAAATCTTCGAATAAATTGGAGAGAGTATTTTGCAGAAATTACTGGTCCAATCAAAATATCGATCAATAATACCGGCCCAAACATTTATCTTAAACTTGCATACAAAATGTCTAGGAGTTATTGTATAAATAAATAAAGACGTTCTCGGATATTATTGAAAAAATTTCCTGTCTCGAGTCCGAGTTTTTCAACATTAGAAAATGTTTATGGGGAATCACTCGATTTGGAAGTCTCCTACGATATTCTTCCTCACTTCTACAGTTTCTTCACAGAGACCTAGCACAAATAATATGTCAACTTGTTTGCTGAATGATAATTTTCCAGTTATTTTCAATAACAAACAGTAGCAGAAATAAAATAGTTTTATTACTAACTGTCACATTTTTAAGACAAAGCCTACTACTGACTTTTTTATTTCTTCTAATAAACACTATAAACATTTTATTTTAATTAATGCATTTTTTCTTGGGAACCTTGAAGTTTTCTAATATTTAACAATCGAAAAAAAGTGTTTCAAATTAAATTCTGCGCGGGATAGTATTGTTTTTTAAAATTCGATCAATGGAAAAAAAATAATTCAGAGATATTAATTTTTTCCGAAATATTTGGTCCCAATGTTTGGTATATACCTAGATATCTTTCGTTAAAATTCAATATATTAGCAGGTGGCACGAGATAACAATTCCGTAATTTGTTAAGCTCTATATTATTTAATTCTTAAATATCTAAAATTTTTTGTGATTTGTTGAACACACTATGTCAAGAATACAGTTCCCTTGGGCGCCTTTTTAAAAGCAATTTTCAGCGAATTCATTAGCTGTTTTCAGATTTTAGAAAACATAAGAAGTTCGAAACAATATCACTTCATTGTGTCAATTATATAAGTTTTCTCCAAGGTATAAAACAGTTTACAGGCTGTCATGTCATTTAGAATAAGAAAAATATATTTTTGTCCGTCATTTTATCATTACATTTTCTACTATTTTATGCGGAACACCCTGTATATAATATATTTGAACGCACTGTGTCACGAAAACAGCACAAAGACCTCTATTATTTTTCATTTTCATTTACTAAAGTACGGTAAGTCAAGCATTATCTTGAACATTCACACAACTGTAGCAGCTCATATAGCTCTAAATACAAATTATATCAGGCCTTGCTAAGATATTACTAGAATGCAAAGTACAAATAGTAGTTATAGTCAGGGGTCGAAATTGTAGACAGTGACTAATCGCTAACTTGTGGACTAGCGCGACGGGAGAAGCGTGCGGGGAGCAATATTTCATAGACGTACTAACATAATGTCATAGACGTACTAAATGTGAATGCAATCAGATATAAAATATATAATACAAAAATGACAAAAATAATTGCATTACATAACATTCATTATTTTTAGAGTAGAAACAGTGATATAACAGTTTTTACTAATTTCGAGGCGTTAGATAATAAAAATAATAAGAATATTTCAAAATTTAAAGTTTTTATCTTGTATTATCAAATACCCATGGTCGAAAATAATAGAGAGTGACTAATTCACAACACAGAGATGAGTACGGAAGATACGGGTGGTATGATTACCTAAGCGTGCCACTTGAGAAGAGTTAAAGCACACAAAATTATCAAAAATAAGTTGACGTCGACTGAATCTAGCACATTAACAATTTTCTTTCAATGTGCCCCTGTCCTTATGGACGGCGATTGCCCGCTACCACCATTTACCTACCTATATCACACTTAAGCCTTGTCCTCATGGACGCGAAATTCACGGATTTTTGCACGAATTTTGCAACTTCTGTTTTTACTATTTATGGCGGGAAAATCTCAACTTTTGACAATTGCAATTTCCGAAACTGTCAAACACTACAAATATTATTGCCCCTTTCATTATTATGTAGTGTTAATAAATTTGTTTTGAACTGATAATCTACCTTGGCAGTTTCATGATTAAAATCGATTTTTCTTGAAAACGAAGCATTTTATCGAAGTAAATCAAGAGTGCATTTATTTATAAAAAAAGTCATATCTATCATACTTAAATTTGAAAATATTGATGTGCAAAAAATTGAGGGCGTATTTTACCCGTGAGACGTAGGTGACTCAAACAGTCTTTATGCAGTTTGTTAGAACATTTAACGAGTGTTATACATAAAAAAATCATAATTATAAGTTAAGTCGTTTTGGAAATATTTTGAAAAGCATGGTCTTTTGAGGCCCCTTTCAGAGGGGCACAGCCCCCTTAGGAAGCATTTTTTCGACCCCTATTTATAGAAAAAAATCTTATTTTTGATCGTATAGAAGCTACTGCTAAAGTATTGCACACTAATTATGGGACATCCTGTAGGTATAGTGTCGTTTTATTATTCTCAATTGCAGTTTCATAAGTATTTTGATGGAACACAGGGTGAAACTTCATGAAAGTTTGTTCCTCTTTCCGATCAAATAAAATAATAAACAATTATTGAGGAAATATAAAAATGTATACTTCAATCAAGTATTATGTTCTATTTTAATTCCTTATTTTTATTATATCGTAAATATTAATGCACACAACAACATTTGTTAACCGATACGGAAAATATTATGTTTAAATTAACTTCAGCGGGCCAGACATTATGTTAATAGAAATTAGACATTTGCCTACCTAGAATTGTTGAAATTGTTTTCGCATAATGAAAGTCAGCTAAAGTGATATAGTGGCGTAACAGTTTAACGAAAATTTAATCATCTCCGTTGTTCATCCTGAAATCAACAGGTGTCCGTAAGCCGCTGTTTGCTATCGAGTATGTATGTATATAGCTGCTTTGCGTACTTTGTGAATTTAATGATGCCCATTTTAAATTGTCCTGGATGTGAAGCGCCCTCTATTTGCATACATTTTAAAGTTATTTTTTCTCTAAACATTTATAAATATCCTATGGTATACTACACGGGTTTATCTGAGTTATAAATTGTTATGGCCTTATTTTAATAAGCTGCCTCAAATGGAGGGCATGTAGAAGCCTAATTGCGCTATCTGGTTCTTCCACCCTGTGCACGCAGTTAAATAAAAATTGTATTTTGTTTTCTAACTCACTATTGCATTTTATTTCGTTTCCTGGCAAATTGTCTGCGAACGATTACGTATTTATTGCTTATACAGGGTGATTAAGAAGTACTAAGAAGAAAATTGGGTACATAATCAATTTCAGAAATGAGGAAGTTGCATGAATTTTATATTGGTTTGAAATGTATTACGGGGTAATCCTCCAAACATATTGAAAGGCCAGAACATGTGTCTGGCAGCAATAATTATATAATAATTATAACATTAACAAATTACCATATAATGTAAACAAAACCACGTGTTGGTGATGTAAACAGGCGTTTATTTTTTGCGTTTCTGTGGCATTTGTGGATCATAAATACATAGTGTAAAACTCTGTAGGTAATGCCATAATTATTAGTGGCGATGTGGTGACTTTACGGTATTGTTATTTAGTTCCAGTTTGGCAGTACTTATATAAAGAATATATAAAGAAAATCTAATTCAAGATATTGGAAAGAGAAGATTAATTGAACGACCAACCAGATCACTGGACCTGTCTCTCAGATTATTTTTGTGGGATAATTTATGCAACTTCTTATCTTAATCTTGATTAACTAATAAAATGTATCGTAATAATTTTTTCCAGTAATTGTACACTAAACCGACATCAGAATTAGTATTTTTCACTTTCAACCCTCTATCTTCCATAGATAACGAGTGTACCTATCACCGTTTTGTTTTTACTAGAATAATTATTTTCGAAGTTGACCCTTTTACCATAACAACTTTTTACGTAACTAAGAGAACTTCAATTGAAAACAGACAATCATGTACTCATGTAGGCACGTACATATACAAAGACTTTCACTAAAATATAATTTAAAATCAATGTGGTACTATTAAATACAATGCCCTCACGCGATATAGGTATTATATCCACTTTGTCACCAACTAATGGATACCATTAGCGTAATGATATTGCATATCGTACATAATAATATATAAATCTATTTATAGTATAATGAAATAATTTCATTCGTTAATTTTAACAACGATGGCGATGGAGTGATGACTTCTTTTTTTATCCGCAGCAACACAGTTTTCAGAAGAATAAAATTTCGTAGAAATGCTTCGGCTTCCTGCATGGCGCTGTCCCTTCTTAATTTTTTTTTTCCTTTACATTTTTGGGTAAAATTAAACAATATACAAGGTGTCCAGTAACTAGTCGTTAAAAATGATAGAGCATACAGGGGGAGTTAAAATAATGGCAGTACTTCATATAGATGTTTGGTCTATATGGCTCTCTTAAGAATATACAGGGCTTCCAAGCCAAGTAAGAAGTTAAATATTGAATTTGAGTCATAATTCTAAACCGTTACTTTGGCAACCTCAAAATGTGAGTGATAGTAGTAACTTATAATAATATAACGTTTAGGTACTTAAAGAGGAATTAGACATGCTTCCTTATACAGAATTAACTTATAGAATTTATACAATTTTGACGTTGGTAAATTTGACATTTTGCATTCACAGTTCTCCGTTAAAAAAAGCTGCAAAAAAGATATATCTTGTTTTATGCGATATCTTGTACCATTTTCAAGATAGACCCACATTTAATGGTGCAATAATAACTGATTATTAAAAACATACAGAGTGTTCCGCATAAGAACCGACACAGAGCGGATACATGTACGGCTGGCGGCGGGTATGTGTTCTAATTGCAATTCAACCATACCAATATACAAAGGCCTTCAAAGTAGAGCCAAATATTGCGAAAAAAAATATATCTGAATTACTTGAACTTGTAACAACCAAAATAATGATAATATCCCGCGCAGAATTTAATTTAAAACACTTTTTTACTCTCGTTAAATTTTAAAGGTTTTCAAGAAAAAATGCATTAACTAAAATAAAATTTTAATAGTGTTTACTAGAAGAAATCAAAAAGTCAGTAGTGGGCCTTGTCTTTAAAATTTCACAGTTACCAAACTGCTGCCATAAATTTTAATGTTAGCTATTTTGTTATGTACATAATATGTAGATTGTAGGTTTATTTTACGAAGTAAATAAGTAAGTATAATGACCTTAATGGCAATGAAAATGAGATCTATTACTGTAATTATCCACTCATTGTAGAGAGGGAACCCACCTAACACGATTGCAGTTTTTATTCCGACACTGCGAGCGCCACTGGTATTGATGTTTGCTCTAATTCTTTAAAAAAATGATAAACGCTCAAAATTTGTATTAAACAGCTATTGAGCGATGGTAACGTGAAGGTGAGCAATAAAAGATGATTGGTTTCCAATCAATTTTATTTATTCGAACGGAGATTGGCAGGATAAAGCACCCCGCAATAATCTTATGGAAATTGGGTTTCTGTCAAATTGTCTGAATTTTTGATGTTGTAGATTTTGTCATCCTGAGCAAAAGTCTCCATTGGCACAAAGTGCCAAAATGAACATTTTGGCAGCTACGGAGCTGCCAAAGCTCCCCTGACCCGTTGCAAAACTATTCATTTTCAATACTATTTACAGATGTCAAAAGCATATTTTATTTATTCTAATATATAGGGTAATGTTTTTGAGGTCACTGGATTCAACCCTCATGTCAGATTGGACAAATTGACCGTTGACAGCTGTCAATACACTGTCAACGAAGAATAGAAAAGTAAATATTCTCTTTTCACATTGAGAGTTTGGGCTTTTGAGGGAGCTGAATTCAATTCTCATGCCAGATTGACAAAATTGACAGTTGACAGCTACCGTAGCTGCCAAAATGTTCATTTTGGCACTTTGTGCCCATGGAGACTTTTGTTCAGGATGACAGAATCTACAACATATCAAAAATTCAGACAATTTGACAGAAACCCAATTTCCATAAGATTATTGTGGGGTCCTTTATATGAAAAATGCTAAAAAATGTTTTGAAAAGGGAGCTTTATTTTAACAATTGCTATTATTGAAAACCATCGTTTTTTTATTTCACATGTCTGTGTCAATAACATAAAGACGATATTCAGCAACAATTTAGGACGTTTTTTCAAAAATTAAAGAAAGTCAGAAACACATTTTTCTCGAAAACGGTGTATTTTACGGTTATGAAGCAAAGCGCTATTTTTTGCTTAAAATTGATCGTAGAATAAGAAACGCATCTTTCAATATGAAAATATGAATGCGCAAAAGTTATCTGATATCTAGATAAATTTCAATAAGAATTGCCCAAGGTCCTTAGGCCCCGTCTGATGTTGAATCAAAATATCATATAATTGTAATAGTGGGCTTGAAGTGTTCTTAATCAAAACTCAGTTTAATTGCTAAAAGCTTGAAGATTTCATAGATAACGCTAAAACAGTTATTACTTTATATTATATATCTCAGTAGACGTACCCGACAGAAAAAAATGTTATTAGAGTTTTAAGTACTTTTTGTCTGGATCTACAACCAGGTAAATTTTTCTACGCTCACTCAGGGGCACCCTGTACATATTAGTAGTTTAAAAGGACTGTTTTTTGTTGCCTTAAACCTTATCTGATAAAATGTCGTAAGTGTTAACTTCACTGTGCCTGATCTAAGTGATACTATTAATTAATATGTACATATTTTAGTGAAAGATATATTATTGAACGCGCCCTTACTTTTTAAATTAAGTCGTAATATACATAGATGTTATGTTATTTGCCTTTACGATTTGAATCGATTAATTTAAAGAATATTTGTCTTTTCCATATCAAAAATTATGCGTGAGCACCGTTACCATTAAATATAGGTATCTACCTAATGTCTTTCCCGATATTTCCTCTATTACAGGAATAATGATGAAACGATTTTATTTCATTTTGCTAGTAAAGGCTTTTAACCCTTCTAATATAATAGAGCCGTCAATATCAAAACCCATTTAAAGCCTATAAATATTATATAAGTTGAAAATGCCAATTCGTCAACGTCAACCGTTTAATATTTAATGCAAAAAAAAGGAAGTCGCTTTGTTTTAATGAGGCGTTGTAGGAAATAAAATTTTAATCAATATCGATACATACAAATAATAGTTTGTAACTTACTATAGCATACTTAATAACGTTCAATATGCATTAATCATATTTAGTTTCCTACAAAAAAAAAAATAATAAATATATTTATTTGCATAAAAATCGTAAAATATATAAACTTTACGAATGAATGAAATAGAATTCAGGCGAATGGTGAAGCAATGGCAGAAAGGTAGTTTTATCATCTCAAAATGAGTGTAGGATACGGATACGGATTACCTTCCGTAAAATTTGCAGAGTTGGTTCCTCTAGTCGGTTTTTAGGTCAAAAATAATAAAACAACAATGTTGAATTTCAAGCTAACGTTTCGAAAAATTTATTTTTTCATCTTCTAGAGCAGTACAAAACAAATTGGAAAAAAAAACATTTAGAAACCAACAAAAATACAAAGTACAAGTCATTTTCCTTTTTTTATGTTTATCATTGTTATCAAACTTGCATTCATATAGTTGTTCTTTTGTCCAATTTGCTCTATAAATATAAACATAGATACGGTGTCCCTCAAGAACATTACAGTATGAGCTCAAACAATAACTAATCATCATAGCAGGACAACATTTAACAAAAAAATACCCATTAAAATTTACTGTAATAATGATTTTTAAAAATTATGAGGAAAGTTCCAATTCGCGATATAACAGAAAAGAATTTAAATGTATTTTTTATCATACTCCTACAAAAACCAATAAGACCACAAGAAAAATCCGAGTTGCAATGCCATTTTTGACACTTCAAAAACTAATGTAGAGTCGCATCACAAAAACTTAATATCTGCAAAATGTAATTCTATGCGGATTTCAAGATTCGGAATCCCCTGGCTAGAGACTGACAGTAGTCCGGCGATGTTGTTTCTATTTTTCGTGACGCATCTGTTCCCAATTTTTTTAGATAAATTCTTAATCATCCTGTATAACTGATAGTAAAAAATATCAGAAAAAAGTAGTTACTATTATAAATTTATTGCAGTATTAATGAAATTTAATAGTTAATTTTGTTACAGGAGACGATGTCAATTGATGGACAATGTAGTATACTTCAATCATTAAGAAGCCACACCAGTGATGTTACTAGCTGTGATTTCGCACCTAACTTTACACTAGTAACAGGATCCAGGTAAGTAATATCCTTTCATCCTACGATCTGCCATAGATAGGGAGATTGTTGCTTTTAAGTTATTGTGTACCTAGCACCTGGAAATAAAACGTCAATAACTGCAGTGCTATGAATATGAGAAAATATAAAAAGGCGAATTAAATGAGGAAAAAAGGAAACAACCCTAAGAATAAAAAAATATTCAATTCAGAGGATGTGAAAGTGGAAAACGGGAATTGAATGAAAGCAAACAAAAGAAATAAATATAATGAAAAACAGAAGTTTGTAGCTGTAATACTAATGTAAATACCATTGTAAAGCTGTAGAATAAACTTTAAACATAATTTACATTGTTTGCCAATTTTAATTATAAAATGGGTAACTTAGATTTGTATTAGATTTTGTTGCAACCAACAAATTTTTTATGGATTCTGGCAATTCCGTTATATGTAGTTTGAGTAGCTCTGGCCTAATTAACTCTACATACTGAACAACGATTTTTTTACAGTATTATTCCAGTGATAAAACGCTGGTCGAGGTTTTAGTTCGCAGAGTAGTTAGTTTCACATAATAAATTATTATTAATGTCTAATAAAAAACAATTCTTTTTCCCTCCACTTTATACCTTTTTTATTTTCAGAAAACTCAATATATTGAGATTATAATGAGAAAAATCTCAATATCTTGACTTTTTTCTCAATATAATGAGAAAAATCCCAATATCTTCACTTTTCTCTTAGTGCTGTGATAATTACATTCCACCAGCGATTTAGGTTGCAAAAGCGTGTTTAGTCATAGGCGTTGAACGTAGAATCGAAAAAGGGGACCAGTTTTTCGAGAAAAACATTTGCGATTTCTTTAGGAAATTATTTTTGTCGTATTCTTATTCACTTTCATTTGAGACCCTTCTGTCTAAATTTTGGCAACCTAATCTCAAAGGTTTATCTTTCCATAGACTCATCCTTGTAACTTGCTTACAAGGGCGACTTGCTTGTTATCCAATTGTTCTGAGTTTTTCGTAGCTTATGTATACTTATAAAGTAACTATTTTGACACTATGTTAATTTAGTCATAGGCGTCGCACGTAGAATTGAAAAGGAGATCAATTTTTCGAAAAATTATATTAGCTATTTCTTTAGGAAATTACTTTTAACGGATTCGTTTTTAGCTTTATTAGAAACCCCTCTATACCAAATTTTGACAACCTACCTTCAGCGCTTCTTTACTTTTCAATAAATATATCAAACATTTATGTCGCCGGTTTCAGACCTCTATCTCATGTGACACATGTTATTTAGAAAGTTTTATGATAAGATAAATAAGAACAAATAGTTATGTAATAATATCGTTATAGACAAAAATTTCTAACACACTAATAAATGTAAAAATTGTTATGACAGATGGGATCTACTAAGCTTAATGAAAAACAAGTAGTAACACTAAACTGTTTGTTTAACTAATAATTTTAAAATTAACAGATAAGCGAACGTAAAAAAAACTTAAATTTGTGTGCTCATATCTTGAGTACTTTTAAAGATATTTCATTCAAATTTAGCACAAAGACGTTTCCTTTTGAATCTCATATCGGACGCCTATGATTGAAATTCGATATTATTAGGGGTCTAAAAGTGACGACATAAATGCTTAAGGTATTTATTGAAAAGTAAATAATCGTTAACTGTATATAGGTTGCCAAAATTTGGTACAGAGGTTTCTAACAAAGCTGAATAAGAATCCATAAAAAATAATTACCTAAAAAAATCTCAAATGTTATTTCTCGAAAAATTGATCCCTTTTTAAATACCACGAGCGACGCCTATGACTAAATTAACATCCTTTTACTACCTAAATCGCTAGTGGAATGTAAATCACTGAAATGTACGATATGGAATGCGTTTAGTCCATTTGCGCATCCAAATAAAGGTACCAAACCTAGGAGCAGACAAAAGGAGGCACATGAAACTTAGCAAAGACATACTTCATTGGTTATGTACGTGGGTGTGAGAGAGACAACCATCTACACGTACAGTGTACAGTACAGTACAGTGTGGTTTCTTCTTTTATCTTGTATCTCGTTAGTGTTATTCTTTGTGTATTTTTGTGGGTGTTATTGTTGGAACATGTCATGTTTTATAAGGAACTGTAAAATTAACCAGCATATAGCACGAAATAATTTTCCATATCCAGAATTCAATTTCATTTCAATTTACAATTAGCTAAGTCCCTACTGCTCCGCCATTGCTAGAGGCACAAATAATATGGCGCTGATCATAAATAATCTATTCGCGCGCTTTCCAGTCATCATAATATAAAATTACGGTTCAGTGATGTAAATAAATACATAAAAATATCACAGTACTAAGAGAAAAGTCTGTATATTGACAAAAAAGTCAATATCTTGAGAATAATCTCAATATATGGGTGTATGGGTGCTTTCGTGGTGTAAATAAAATACCTCTACATTATAAAAAAAAATAATAATTCAACGTGTTTGCAAGGATTACATATTTGAGACCCTAGGTGTTAAATATAAATGGAAACATATATCTATTTTGAAAAATTTATTATTACTGTACAGGGTGCCCCAATTTCGTTGTAATTGCTCGGAAACTACAAGAAATAGAAAGATGCAGTTTTTCGGTAAACTTAAGATGCCGTAGTCAGAAATTTCACAGACCTTTTTGTTTTTGAGATACAGGGCGAAATTTAAAAAACTACTTTTAAGAAATTCTTTGTATCTCACAGAAAAGCTCAGATATCCGAATAGTGAAAATTGCATCTTATAGTGTTTTTTACGTACAGTTCAGTGGTGTACTTGTAATTTCTCTACAGGGTGTCTCTTTTAAAATATGACCCAAACATACAAATTAAATGGAACACCTTGTATATTTTTATTTTATTCTCTTGCATTGTTTTTCCCCCAACTGTAAATTTATAAAACCGATGTTAATGGTGCATAGTTGATAATGGCATTTTTATATAATTACACAAAATTGGTTCATAAACTTTACTTTGGTTACTTAAAGAAAAATGTATGCAAAATAAACAGTGATTTAAACAATGAAGTTATATATAATAAATACTTAGTCAATATTTTTTATACTACCTAGTGGATATTTAGCACCGTAATTAATAATAATATACATATATATTATATTATACGATGTGTGTTAAGAATAATGTTGAAAAAATTAAAAGCTAAAATACATACTTCTATTTATTCCTATTTTATAAGTTACTGATTGTTTAATTATATTTAAAATCTTCATTAGAGGGAAAATTAGAACAGTTTCTAAACATTATTTTTCTACATTTATGCAAAAAACAACTTTATTGATTTTTTTTATTGCACTAGTGCAAAAAAAATTGCATTAGTGCAATAATTTTTTTATTGCACTCACATGTCATTTTACTACAGCATATTACCTTTTAAGCAATTGTATATTTTATATTTTCAATAGTTTTTTTAATGACATTGTCGATTAATTTTCTTCTTATTAATTGTTTTTTTAGGGCTGTCTGTTTATTTTCAAATACTTATAAGTGGCTAATATAATTATCTTGTTAACATTATTTTTTGAATGATTAGAAAGAGAAAATTATTTTTAGAATTATTAATGTGAATGAATTATGATTTTGTATAATTATATAAAATTGCATGGCCAACTATACAACATGTAACATCAGTTTTATTAATTCAACCTTTTTTTGAAATTGGTACACCCTGTATATATCACATTTAACATTTTAATTAAACATTTGAGATGTTAACCAATCTTTATTGGTATTACTTAGTACTTATTTGTACATATTTTTTTGTGTGTTTTAGAAATATGAGCAATCTAATCACAAATTGTCTTTGTTATTTCAGTGATAAAACAGTAAGAATATGGGACTGGATACCCGGATCGGGATATGTCCAGAGATCGAATTCCCCGTTAAAGGGCCACAAATACCAAGTCACATGTGTTCGGGTGTCACCCCAAGGCTCTATGCTGGCAAGTGCTTCTGTAGATGGAACTGCAATTCTTTGGAATCTACACTCAAGTGCAAAGCTTTATACAATGACTCAGGTCAACGGCGATGCCATCAGAGTATGCAGGTAGAATGTGTTAAAGAATTAAGCATTAAAGAAATGTTTATTCACAAACTTTTTATTTTTCAGGTTTTCGCCAGATAGTGCCATTTTGGTGACTGCTGGTGATAATGGTGCCGTTTGTGTGTGGGACTTAGTTCACAGGAGTTTAATAAAGTACGCACCTACCTTTAGAATATTTTTATCATGTAAAACTCCGTATACCTTAATTGTTACAGTTTTGTGTTAATTTCCAATTCCATTTTGTATGTCGAAATGCTTCCTAAAATTTTTTTTCCACATTCCAATTTGGCATTAAGAAAATTGTTTGCTTATTTTTTAGGACTTTATTTGAGCATGAGGGTACAACTCAATCTCTTGCTTTTACTCCAGACTCCCAATATTTAGTTACAGCCTGTTCACTAGAGGTCGTAAAGGTTTGGTACGTACAAGACTTGGTAGACACCACAACAGATACAACGTGTAACCCAGTGGCTAGACTCGATAATGCCCATGATATGGGAGTATTTTGTACAGACATATCTAAACATATCACATTTGATAGTAAGTAATTATTAGACTTTGGCATGCTTGGAGACATGACAGAGTCGGACATCACACCTTGTATGGACCAGAATCTACCACCAAATTAAAAAACTTCTTGTAAAGATGTACTTCTGCGTAATCAATTTTGTGAATTGTGAATCATTAATGATAATGCAGAATATTTTATTTTTTTTTATAAACGGTTTTGCTCAAATTAATTTGTGTTTTCTTAAAATTTTACTATCAATTTTTCTCTTGTTTAAATTACGTCATTTTTCTTTAAGTATCGATGTCGATATAATGTTTCATAAAATCAACAGATAATTCAAATGGCCACTGAAAATTATTTCACGTGGATATTCAGACTTTCAAAATGTTGGATCTAATTTTTTATTGGATAGGCAGCTTTCAATGGTGTCTACTGGATGTAGAACGCTTCGTGTCAGTGACATTTTCAGTCCGGCATGGAGTAGCCAATGGCCGATAGATGTAGTTAATTCTACACTGCGTACTCATGGTCCCTTCTGTTGGGTTAGACAGACTAAAACAGCTAGGATTACTCGTCAGATACCTCACCTATGGCATATTGATGAGAGCTAATAAGTTCGAAACCGGTATATGTCTGGTGGGCTACTGACGAGTGACTATTGGTGTTGCTATAGATTTTCCAGGCGTAATTCAATGCTGGTCGGGGCATTAGCACACAGAGTAGTTACTTCCTGGAATTCCATTTTTGCAATGAGCATGTTTTTAAACAACAGATGAAAATTATGTGGAGTTGAAACTTTGTAACACATTCCATACAGTAGTATTTGCACCACCCATTTTACAAGCAATATTGCAGGTACTGGGACTCTAGCCTTCCTGGACAAGGCGTAAAATGTATCTCTATTTAAAACACACTATTTTTCACTGTTGTGGAGTTCTATTATTGTACTCAAGGGTAACAATTTACATACAAACGACAAATCATATTTAAATTATATTTGCACTCCATTTACCGTTTCTGCTAATTATTGATTTGAATAGCGTATTTTTAAATAAAACAACATAAATAAATATACAAAGATAAAGCAACTAGTCACATACATATATGCGTTATGCCACATACTGAACTTAAGCAAGCTAGTTACTGCATTGTAAACAATTCATGTGATGGAGGGTTAGCCAAGTTTTCACATAATAATTTTTGATTAAGTTTCTATACGCTTTAGATCATATAATCCAAGACCCCTTCGAAAAACACATTTATTTCAGTATATTTTACAAGATATTTTTTTGTGGCAAATTTCTAAAGTTGTAGAAAGCACATTACATACCATGAGTTTGACACATACATGTAAAATAATTTAAATAAATTTACTTATCCACTTCCCTAAGACTGGCCCTGTTATGTGTGTCATGTCTCCAGATATCCAATCTTTAGCAATTATTTAATTTGGTCTGGGCTATAAAACTTTATTCTATTTATTAAAGAAGATGACCCCTTAATCCGTCGCTACAAGTTGGCGACAAGCGGGAACAGCAACGAAATAAAAATATGGACAATCATATCCAAAACTGTTCCGAAGCATAAAAATTACTACAGCCACGAAGTAGTGATCGAGCCTTATGAAGTTTATGATGGTCACAGTTCCTCCATTACTTGTATAAGATATAGCAATAATGGTGCCTATTTAGTGTCGTCGAGTTTAGATAAGTTGGTAAAAGTGTGGGACAAAGATGGAGCCTGTGTAGCAACTTTAGAGGGCCATAATAGATATGTGAATTGTGCGGCTATTTCGAAAGACTTGTCTTTAATCGCTTCAGGTGAGAAAAAACTTCAATTGTCTCAGTCGGATTAAAATTCTAAATAAGCATATTTAAAAAAAAAATAGAACTATATCACAGTTAGGCATATTTTTTTACACAAAGAATTATAACTTATATTGAATTTTAATCTAAAATAGAATAGATTGCAAATAATAGATAACCCTCAACATTTTAAGGTTCTACAGGTTCGAACGACAAACTAATTTTAATTTGGGACTTGACGGGAAATTTGTCTCTAGAATCAGAACTATTTCACCAAAACATATCATTAACGAATGTAAATGGAATTCCCGAATCCCAGTTGACTGAAAATGAGAATGCGAATGGTGTTGTTTTAGTAGAAAAAATTGATGATATTGCCGAAGGTGCCATAAATAGTTGTTGTTTTTTCAATAAAAATCTGTTAGCTACAGGATCAGGGTAAGGATTTTTTTCATTATTAAATAGCTTCTTCTATTCATTTCTCATAAATATAAATATTTAATCTCATATGTAGAGTGTTCTTTAATGGCATCCTCTTCGTCACTTATATGTATTATACGAGGTCAAATTTATCACCTAAGGATAAGCTGAGATTTGAGACTGATTGATTTGAATTTGAGAACAATTTTTATTGTCACTTTTGCATATACAGGGTGTTACAAATTAGTTTATTAACCATATAGTATTTGAACTAAAATAATGGGATTTTCCTTAGGCCACTTTTCATTCCGGAGCTCTGTTTTCGAGATACAGAATGTCAAAATGAAAATTTTATAAATGATTTTTGATTGATAGCTCCAGTCGTTTTGAAGATATTTGTTTGAAATTTTATATTTTTTATCTTAAGTGAGCACACTTTCTTTGTATTTTGGTCTAAAATATCATATCACGAATGGAATAAAGAGGGGTTGTAGTTTTTTTTTTTTCTTCACTATTGTAAGATTTTGATTAGAGGCTCGGTTTACAAGATATTGCAACTTTTATGAATGTGCCAAGTATTAAATGGTCATTTCTTACGTAAGATGAAAATTTGTGCCAAATTTCAAACAGATATCTTTAAAATCACAATCATTTTAAAAAATTTTATTTGACCTTTGATTTTCAAAATACAGGGTGTAGTTTGAAAATAAAGCTTAAATAAAAACTGGCATACGAAAAGCCACATTATTTTACTCCAAAGAATATATGGTTGACGGCTTGACTTACTAATTTGTAACACTCTGTATAACTTGAAATTTGTTTTTAAGTGTAATCCATGCATGATTATTTACTTGTGTAAAACACGTGTGCTACTACAGTGAAATATAATTTGAAGAGGCCATTTCTTTGTGCAAAATGTGTGCGAAATGGTCTTTGGATACTCACTTCTATTAGAGATATACCTATCAAGCCTTAGACCAGGGGTCACCAAATGGTGAACCGCGTCCAGATCTGAACCGCCGACTTATTCTGTGCAGACCCAGACCCAGAAGAATCTAAGAATATTAATATAAAAATTTGTGGTAATTCAATTTAGACCATCTCCATGATTTAATGGTAATGACTTGCATCAACTTAACTCCAGACTTCAGACAGATTGTTCATAGTAAAAAATGTAATTTTTCGCATTAATACTTTATATTTTAATTAGATATACCTATCCTTAATAAGACATATTCAGATTTCTTTTTGTTTTATTTTTTAATTGATATTATAAATCTTGGTTACTAGTCGTCATCTACCAAATGGACCCGCAATGAAACTAATTAGTGATCGCTGCCTTAGACCGTTGTAATTATAACATAGTTCTAAACAAGAAAAAGAAAATGCAAATTTTGTTTTCTGTTATATCGTAAACAGTAGTATTTTGACAACTGTGCAATTACGTTCATCAGATTGGCCGTATCCTTCTACCATTGGATATCAAATTTAACATCGCACGAACATGTGTATACAAATGGTATAACAAAAAAAGTCACTACATGTTTATTTGACATGAGTATTATAAAATAAGAGAACCTAAACAAAAACATATGAAAACTTTGTAAGAACATGTAGATAGTGAAATTAAACTTGTTTTTAGCGATAAACTGGTACGGTTGTTTAAAGTGGGGGAGGAAAATAATAATATTGAAGAATTAGATTATTCGCCTTTAGAAGGTCACACTTATGCAATAAATCACGTAGAATATTCAAAAGATGGAAGTATGTTAGCATCCTGTTCTTTGGATGGCTGCACAACTATTTGGAACACATCGGTAAGATTATTCAGTACAATTCTTAATTAACTTCTTATATTTTGCTAAAAATATAAAGAAAATAAAATAATAATTTGATACGTAATAAATTTTTAAAAAGTAGCTTTCGAAAATCAAGTAATTTATAGGTACAATATGTTCAAATTGGATCTAGAACAAACCTTATACATGTATAATTTGGCTGAACTGTGCGATTTATATGTATCATATTAGCGATCTTGTCGATAATATGGCAACATAGCATTGTTTTAGATCTCGTGAAAACTCTATACCAAATTTCATAAAATTCATCATTAATTTGGCTATGAAGCCTTCAATTGACTGAAATATGAAAAACCATGTTAATTAAGTTGCCTAGGAGGCTTTAGAATTGATTGAAAAATGTAAAATGGGATACGCAAAACATCAAAATAAGAATTGGTCCAAGTCAAATTTGAAACACTGTATATATAAAAATATTTAACACGTTTTTATGTATTATCTAACAATATATCTGTGCTTATGGTGAAAAATATAGACTAAATCTAATTTTTTTTAGACGGGAGAAAAATATACGTCCATGCCAAAAAACAGTTTATCAATAAAGACTTGTAGATTTTCTCCAACAGGTGAACTACTGGTAACCGCAGGAGATGATGAGAAAGCTGTGATATGGAATATAAAAACCTCAGAGAAAATAGCGTAAGTTTATAGCTTTTTAGTGGAATTTGATTCTCCATTTAATTTTATAATCATTTAAGTATTCCCTTTAAAGTTTATATTTTCTGTGGACTACTGTAAATATATTTTTGTAGAATGCGATACCGATATAAAATCATTAATTTGTGTATAATTTTAGGACCCTGGAAGGTCATCTCGATACAATTACCTCAGCAAGTTTTGCTCCAGACGGTAAAATTATAGTAACTGTTTCGTGCAACGCTGATTTTAGAATCTGGTCTGTAGAAGACTACGCATGTTTATACACCAAAGAAGATGCCCACGAATACGGAATACAGAGCTGTGATATGTCTCAAAATTTAGAACCCATTCCTAACGTTGTTCTCGATGCACAATCATACCTACTAGCCACTTGTGGCAATGACAGTCTAGTAAAACTATGGAGAATCACTGTTCCAAAAGTAAGTCACAAGATTATACTACTGATTTAGATTTACCAAATCTTTTTAATCAGTTAAGAAATTAGCCAAAATATTGATTAATAATTTGGTGATTTTCTTGTGACATTTATTTAACAGTACTAATTTTAGATTAACTCTTAATGGACTTTTTTATTTTTAATTTATCTGAGAAACCATTTTTCATAAAAACTTTGCTTTGAATTATCATAAATGTGGATTCTAATATATACTAGGTCTGCAGAAAATAAGAAAACGTTTGAATAATTTTTTTAGTTTTGTTTCCATTATTATTTCTGTAATTTTAAAAATAAAACCACTTCTCACTTATTCCAAATTTTCTTATTTTCTGAATATCATAATTTAAATTTATGTGCAACCCTGTGATTTTTCACAAAAAATTTCCAACAGATGCCAATAAATTGGCCAATTTAACTAACAAAAAATGTTAAGTGAATAAAACTAATAGTGAATTGCAATAATTTTTTGACTAATTTAGAAGTTGTTGAATGTTAAACCTTTTTTATTTAGCAGTCAGAATCACTGCAGTTAGAAGAATTCGAGGTTAAACTGTGGCGATCACTGCAAGGTCATGGCGGAAATGTCTTATGCGTGAGATTTTCACAAGTTGTTAGTGAATTTGTGTGTTCAACTGCTACCGATAGACAGGCACGAATCTGGTCTGTATATAGTGCCGACTGCTTGTATGTCCTAGATCATGATTCAATTGTGACTAGCTGCTCTTTTAATTCCGAATGTTCCTTATTAGTTACAGGGTGTTTGGATAAGACCTTGTATCTTTGGAAATTACCTTTACAAATGGTAAGTACACCTAGAAAATTTGTTTTTAATAGAATCGTTTCCTTTCCTTCTTTAGTAGACTTTCGAGTAACGCAGCAGACGCTGGTCAGCAATGGCACTAGTCGCAACGGCAGACCACAATACTTCACAGTTTGCACTGTTATTTTATATGGCACTATAATGAATTAATGATATGGCACCATGGCAAATGGTTACAAGTGTTGTTGTCATCTGTCATTGTTGTCTGCAGTGTTGCTCGAATGTCTACCCTTAGTGAAATTCAATATAAAATATTCTTATTAACTTTAAACATATCATCACTAAATGCTGAAATAAATTGCACTTGAAGTACTACATAAATGCTATTTTAAATTTTATTATACAATTAAACTAATAGAACACAACTGCATTATACAAATTCTATTTTAAATCCAGTAAAAAAATATTTTACGTCTACTGGTAAATCGATAAACTGAAAACTAAATTTAATGTAATAATAGAATGAAATGGATACATTTTCAATAGCTATGTTTAATATCCTGAACTAATGTGCACATTTCAGTACTTTAATGTCACATTTGTCTGTATTGATAACAGTGTGAGATGAAGATAGTACTGCTTATAATTACAATGACGATCATGGACTCTTGTCCATGAATTGAGAGAACCGTTGACACAAAATTACAGCCAAAATTATAATGAACGAATTGTATCTAAATATTCATCAGTTGAATTTATGTTTGCGTTGTCAAACATCACATTCATCGTACACTCTTTGCTCTAATGCATCTTCCACGACAGCTGCACTCAAGTGGTATACCAAACACAGCTATAGATTCTTGTTTCTTTTTGCCCATCCCCATTATGTTCACCTAAACTAGGTCAATATCACAAACCATTGACACAGCCTTTAAAATAACATGTAGACAGAAAAATAAATTGATTTTATAAAATTATTTTCTATTACAGTTACATTCTGTTAATTCCATACAATCTACGTAATCCATGATTGATATAGTTGATTTAAAAAGGTAACATGCAACACTGGCAGTACTAACATAATCACAGTACTGCCTAGTGGCGAAGTAGATGAGTCTAAATGCAGTGATTGATTAAAAAAAAATGTAGATTATTATTCTGGGAAACACACACAATATCCCCTACTGAAGTTTCAATTTTGCTGTATAAACCATTTTTCTATTAATTAATATAAAACTATTTTTTTTGTGTTTATTGAAAAAACGTTAAGTGGAAGGTTTGAAGGATACGGTTTTAGCAACACTGGACTACTTTACTTGCAATTTCTCACAAACATACATTTTTTAAATGTAACACCCTGTATATTTTTATGCTATTCAATTGCATTATTTTTTTTCTTGATAATGAAATATAATAGTTACTGTTTTATTTTTTGGAAATTGTACAAAAACGTTAAATTGACAAAACTGATGTTCCATGCATAGTTGGCCATGCATTTTTGCATAATTATACAAAATTGGATTGTGAACTCTATATATATATATATATATATATATATATATATATATATATATATATATATATTAAACATGCCTTGTAGATAAATTACAAGTACGTCACTGGACTCTACGTAAAAAACTCCATCAGAATCAATTTTCACCATTCCGATATCTCAGCTATTCAGCGAAATACAAGTAGTTTTTTTTTTATTTCTATGAAAATGCAGCTGTTTAGTGCTATGAATACAGCAACCTTCTATCTCCTGTAATTTCCATGATACACTGCTATTGCAATAAAATCCGGTACAATAGAAAATCAAGAAATGGCAAGATAAAAATATTTACAAAATATTAAACAACTCTATTGTGAACATTATTTTTTAGGTATTTCAAACAGTTGTGGCTAGCAAAATACACTGCAGAACCAAAACACTTGCCGAGTGGAGTACATCTGATATAATTAAATGGTTGAAGGAAATTGGAATGAAAGATATAACTAGAAATGCTCAGAATACTCTGCTTGATGGCAAAAAATTGTTAACATTTTCCGAAGAAGTAATTTGTTCGGGATTAGACTTGGGTAATTGTTTTTATCTGTATGTCTAGTAAACTGTTTCTATGCCCCCTCCTTTGTAGATGAAGAAAACACCAACAGAATGATAAACGAAATAAAGTGGCTGAAGAAAAGCGAAACCCAAATGGAAGGGCCCCAAAGTTTACATATCCCTGATGAATTTTTGTGTCCCATCACCCACGAAATTATGAGGGAACCTGTAACATGCAGCGATGGATTTACCTATGAGAAAAATGCCATAGCGGAATGGTTTATGTCGGGCAAACTTACGAGTCCGATGACCAACGAAGTCCTTTCTAACACCGACTATGTTTATAATCTGGACATAAGAAATGCAATCCATGAGTTTTTAGATTCGGGAGAATCTGATTAATGCTGGAGATAAATAGGCCATAAGGTAAAGGTAACCAAAGGAGACATACATATGCCAGTCTACTATTTTATATCTAATAATAATTATTATATTCTTCTATTCCTTGAATAAGAATTTGATTTTGTAGTGATATAGTGAGTAATTAAGAAGTCTGAGTCATATAATAAGCAAATTAAAATCATACAAAAGTCACAAATAAATTGGGTCAATTACTTTTTACGCAAATCGAAGTAATGCAAGCAACAGGCACCCAATAAATCTTAACGATTAACTGTAGAGTTAAAAATTACACATTCTACCATTGGGCCAGTTTTCAAACAACACAAATAACAGAGGCGGACTTGGGGAAGTAGGCATGCAGATTTATTAAATCTTTAGAAAATTTGTGAATTGAAAAAATATTTACAAAAACATCTGAAAATAATCTAAGGGAGTCATTTAGCAAAATTTATTAGCATGGAAACACATCTGCATGAAACAATTTTAACTATTATGAGTCTAGATTTTAGTTCGTTTTTTTTTGTATTCCTACTCAACGTATGAAGCTCGACTCTGTGGGCTCCAAGTGGGCCTAGATCTATGTATCACATTTGTATAGTGCAAAAATATCTATGCAAACAACAATTTTCCACCAACATATCAAATCTACAGTTTCATTCACAGATACGTTCATGAGTTATCGTTACATGTAACTGCCACAAATCTTAAGGGCCAACATTGAATTTTGCCCATGTAAAAGTAAACTCTTTATTTATGATTTAATAAAAAATTGGTGTTCATGGTGTTCCATTTTGCATCATTGATAGAAAATATTATTTGATAAGTATTTAAATAATTTAAATTTGAGATTTAATGTGCTTTAAAAATGTTATCAGATAAATAAGTATAATTAACCCTTTATTTCTATTGACAGACTTTTTCACGTTATTTGCAGCACTATGGATAAGTAGTGTTTTAGGTATTAAAAAACGATACAGGATGTTTTTTTTTAATAGCATACCCCCTAACTTTAGGTAAGGAGGTGTGACCGATTTGACCTGAACAATTAAATTGTTGCTAAATTGCAATTTTTCAGATATCTTGTTTTATCTGAATGCATGACAATCTGACAAACAATGCAATTTCTCTCATAAGCAGAGCCAGCCTTTTTAAACATAGTAGTCTGGTAATATTGCAGTAATTTATCTTTTATGTGTTGGTTGTACTGACAGGGTATCTTCACACCAATGGGCGGCAATTTCAAATTATGCAAATTTTACGTCGAATTCGTAGAAACATATGTTTCCTATGGTCCAATTACAATCATTCGGTTTGGGTTTCAATTGCACGCTAGTATTAAAAGCGGTACTGCCAACAACTTACATTAAGTTTTCCCTAGATGGCTGCTTTCTAAGCTGCTACATAGTCAGACTATTTTTAAGTACCTAATATAAAGGATTCTGGCTTTCTATACATTTTATGATTTCTATGGTCACAACATCTAAGTGTTGCATGTAACATGTATTTACAACACATAACTGCTTACATTTTATATTGTGTCAATACATTTAATAAAGGGCACAAAATTACATACACGTCCGATGTGTTTGTTTAATGGTAAAAACATACTTACACCTTACAGCAACACTTCTTTTTCCTCAGGATATTACAGAGACTCCTGCAGTGCTACAGCTAATCTTTGCACTTGTTACAGGCTTGTTTTAAATTCAACTACTAAGGGCATACATAATGGGTCAGAAAACCTAACTATTGCTGGTAACCAAATTGCATTTACAATTTTTAGACTTTTATATTGTGGATGGTTGTTTGTTATTGTCAGCAAGCATGCGCATCATTAACTTTCTACGATAATCTACTAAAAACAGTAAAGTGTATTTTGAAAACAAACATGATTTTGATATAAAAGGTAAGGTATTGTATGTTATTTTATAAAAGTTCATATCAGATCGATCATGTCTTTCTATCCTTAGATGTTAAATTTTACAATTAAACAATCAGTATAAAAGTTATAGGTGTGCTATTTAAAATTGGACCCTGTACATATGTATATTTAAATTTTAAAAAGAATTGAAGCAAAGCTGTGATAAGTCAAGTACATTTTAGTTTTATATATTAGAAAATATACATATGTCAAATTAATTAAGATAAACACATTATATTTCTTATTGGACCTATTTTATTTTTAAAATACACACATTATTACACCAATCTGTTTTATGTATCATTATTGCTATTAAAACTTTTAAGGCACTTCTAATGGCAATACTGCGCAGAATGCAAACCGTCATATTTATTACAAACACATAAAAATATGGCGATACATAAAATGACGTAAATTTATTAAAAATATGCCAAAAGACTGTAAACTAAAACTCGTAGCATTTAGTGCCTTTAAATTTTTTGAACTTTAAAATAGTACAAGAAAACTCAAACAAGCGATGTCACTGTGATAAACATTTTTCTCTAAATGCATGCAGTTGGAAATTAAAGGGCAGGATAAGTACATATATGTATGTGCTTACTTCAAATTTTCTGTAGAAGTCTGTTCTCAGAAGGTTAAGAAAATTAAAAATATTTATATGTATTTTCATTAGAACTGCTTGTCCGATTTTGACGCCTATATACAGGGTGAATCTTAAATAAGTACAAATATTTTAACCAGCAGTATAGTTTTGTGTGTAGAACACATAATTAATAGTTTTTTTACAAAAAAATCAGAAATAAAAAAGTGAAATTTTAAATAAATTTCGTAATTTTTCAGCAGAAAACTTGTTGAGGACCGCTGGTCTAGACAGACCCTACATACTTTTATGAGTCATAGTGCTGCAGACTGAACGTGTGGTTCACAGTGTTGCCAGTATTACACAAATGTCTTTGCTTCAAGGAAGAAAAAATCTCAACTTTTAACGAATTTTGTCAAGTGTAACATTTTATATTATTTTTTATTATCATGTCATTGACTGTCATGACAGATTATCGGAAGCCCAAGTCAAACTTGTTAACCCCACATAATGCATGAAAATAGCAATAAAATTTGTTAAAAGTTGACATTTTTTCCATTTTAAATAAAAAACGCGTGCATAGTTTTTCGTTATTCTTCATAAAATAACTTAAGGAAATTGTGTTTTGTGTCCCTTTCTAACAGTGTACAATGACATTTAACTTGTGAAATGTGGATTACTGATTAAATAGTTAATTTTTTAACAAACAGGTAAGCTTGTGTGCACGTTTATGTATAATTTTTGAACATTGGACATAGTAATATCACGTAATATCTTCCTAAATATTTTACGGTAGTATTGAACTTGCGGAAATTCATTTTTAATCGTTGAAGTATAGTAAGGTTAGTTCAGATGTTAAAATTTATGTTAATATTGCTGCATATCATACTACATACCCAATTTTACTGTACTTATGCTTAAAACAAGTATTTTTAAAATAGAACTATTACGTTAAAGGAAACGTAATATTTATATTGGAGGAGATATGGCAACCTCGCAACAAATCATATGTTTCATTACGTTGTTGGATGAAAAATCAGCCAGCGGTCCTCAAAATGTGGGTATTTTTTTAAAAAATTAATATCTCCGTAAATATTAGAAATTTTTAAAAATGGCTTTCACTAGACTGATTTAAATGACGAACTACACCAGCAGTTAAAATATTTGTACTTATTTAAGATTCACCCTGTATATTATGAAATTTGATAGGACACCACTATAAAAAAATTGCTAAAGGTTTTTTTTTACGTAAAGAAAATTCAGAAATTTTTCTTTTATGAGATATACTGTGCAGTATGCAGTATATCCCATAATAAAAAATCAAAAAATAAAAAAAAAAATTACCATTTTTATTTTTGCAGAAAAGTTCAGCATTTTTTTAAGAGTTGTCATTTCATGGCATTTTTTTTTTCTTCAAAATAGGACAAGCAGTTCTAGAAAAAAAAAATTAGTTTTCTATACTACCATAAAAAATCTTTGTGAGACATAACTTTCTGGGAAAATTAAGCTTGCATTTTTGCTGACTTCTGCAGAAAATCCGCAAGTGGGCAGCACATCCATATACTTACGCCCTTTTCAACAGTATGTAGACTTAACTTTTTTATTATTACTTATCACTGTACATATTGTATACCATTTGGTTTAAATTTTCAGTGATATCTAATAAGCAATGCTTTAAAATGGTGCTTAAGCACTATTGCATGTTATAATAATAAAAAAATATATACCTACCTAATTTATATTGGGTGTGTTATATTCTCTAAGAAACTATTAATCACATTGCAATATTACAGAGTAAAGAATAAATTTTAATGATTCTTATAAATGGTGTAGGTCACGTGTTTCTTTTCAATATTTCAATATCCTTCACTGTTTTACAAAATTTTAATATGCCAATAAAATATAATTATTAAATGTTTGTTTTATTTCAACATATAAAATAATTTTTTTTGTAGACTTGAATCTATATAGAGCGTCGCGAAATGAATGCAACAGAACAAGAGTAGATTCCTGATGACAAAATAGTGTGATGTAGCCAAATTTACCCTTAGTTCGAAAGTTGGTTAAAAAGATACAGTGTCTCAAATTTAAAATTCTATTTTCGATATCTGTAAATAATTTTTTAAAAAATCTAAACATTTGCATACATTTTTGGGAGTTTTTGGAGGCAAGAAATTCAAATTTTGACGCATCTAACAGAGGGCGCATCATGGTTTTTTTAAATCAGAACTTTTTTATGGTTACATCTGACTATTTAAACAATCGATTCTCCTACTCTTGCTTTATATTGCATTAATTTCAGAACACCCTGTACATAGGATGTTTCAAATTAAAAGATGGTACTATTGCTAACTTCGTTATTGTTGGAGATAAACAGTTCGCTAAATTATCATAATTACAACAATTTATCTGTTATTTGCAAATGCACTGAACGATAAAAAATTGAAAACCGGGTTTACGTGATATCTGTCAAAATTATATTTCTATTAAAACATTAGGTTTGTTCCAGCAGTACTTGGAAACTGTCAAAAATGTTCACTACATTCACTGAAAAGACATTCACAGCTTAAATAGTCAAATATTTCTAACATTTTTTTAAACCAGTTTCAGTTTCTTGCTAAAGACAGTTTGAGGATTTTTTTGTGAGTAACCGTTGAAGTACCGGTAACTGTTTTTAGTAACCGTACCGTTTTAGTGTGAAAGCGGTTAGTGAGAGGAAGAGAAATGACGTAGCTGTTGACATCACAACAATAACACCGGTTACTGAAATCAGTAACATATTCAACGAGGTAGGTAAGCCAAAAGCGGTTATGAATATTACGAAAATTGTGAGATTATAACACAAATTCTTCTGCACTCTGCAGAGAACATTTCATACAATACGTCATTGATTGTAGAATTATTTAAAAATAACATTAATTGTTTTAAAGGAATTTTTTGTTTTTTGTACTACATTTATAATTTTCCATAAAGTTAATAAAATGTACTTTTTCCATTTATAACAGTTGATAGAATACAATGCGGTTATATCTTTCTAGCCATTCAAATGTTGACTTGCCTCACTCTGGTGGAACAAAGTAAGGTTTTACTATTAAAATTAAAGTGTAATAAACAATATATATTAAAAATAAATTCAACAAGCACACAAAAAGCAAACATTTCCCTGCTGTTGTTGCTTGTTTACAAAATTTTGCGTTATGATTATTTATTAATTTATAACAACCACAGATTCAAGAAGAACCATAACCGGTGTATTTTAGCGAGCCTACGTTACCGGAATTTAATCTAGGAGTGGGGGTTTCATGTAAGAGATACCGCTAACTAACCGTTATTCTGACAATGGTTACTTGCAAAAAAATCCTATTTGTGTAAAATTGATGATTCTACCAATTAGCCAGTTTCTCACCCAATAAATTGATCATGAAATTGGTTCTAATTTTGATATACAAATGCATGTTTGTCATTGCAGTTATGTCATGCATGAAGCTATGGTACATCTGTCATGATTTGCAGATTGTATGACAGATTTTTTTCCTATATTGGTAACTTTAACTCTAAACCAATTTGCAAATTCATTGTACTTTGCAAAAAAATTCCACAAATGTAATAAATGGTGAAAATTTCTTGGCCAATTTCTTGAAAATATTGGATAAAAATTTGCTGAACGCAATAGATTCTCATATTCTTGAAATATTGTTTTCTGCAATTTTTTAAATCTAACTAGTTGCAAAAATTCTATTATTTATAGGTATGTGAAAAAATGTGTTAGGATAACAACAAATGTATGTCTTACTTTTGAAAAGTTAATATTCTATATGAGCAATTTTTATTCTACATGTTTTATATTTGAGGTTCCGATAACTAAAGACACTAGAAATTTGTAATTTTTCAATCACAAATACTGCGATCGTAAGATAAGTTGGTTAATTTAACCATCGTTTGCAGCATCCATGCTTTATCTTGTCTGTTCCAATGCTCGGTTGGAGTAACTCATTGCGTGTGGCAGCATTCTGCAGTACAAGTATCAAGTTGTCAATTGTCTGTATCAGCAAATTGACATTTTTAAAAATTATGACAAACTGCAAATATCTGTAGAGATGTATAATTTCCTGTTACGTATCACTTTTTAATGTACACAGTTTTATGAAAAATATAAAATATTTAGAAGCACTTTGTTTGGAGTATAGGAATGGTATTAGTGTTGCATATTTTAAAGTTTTAAAATAGATAACATACATACCTACATTTTTGTAAACCAAATTAGATAAGTACTATTAAAAGATAAGCTGTTACAATATCAATGTCAAATTCTGACATTTACTGCATGATATATGATGTATGTTTCCAAATACTAATTTGGAGTCGCCACTTTACAGTACTTTACAGAATTTTAGATTGAAATTCAGCTGATTTGACAGACAATTTAGTAGATGATGATTTAACTCAATTTTTTTCTATTTTCAGTAATATAACTTTAAATCTGAAATGGTATTCTATTCAAATGCGACATAATATGTAGATGTTATAATAAAAATAAAATTTTGCCAAATATCACTTATTCGGCGTTTCTTTGTTTAATAATGAAATTATCGCTCTTTTGGTAATTCAACAGACTTTGCATTTTGAATAACAACAAACTCAGCAATAGTGCCGGATTATTTTGAAACACCCTGTATATTTTTCAAAGACCTTGAACTTAATTGTCCAAGGAATAAAAATAGTACAATATTATGAAACAAGTCATAGCGTACTGTACGTTACTTGAAGGAATAACATAATTCCCAGAATTAACAACTTCCCCATTATAATACGTGTCCACCCACTTGTTGATGTGGTGAATCTGAATCAGCCGAGCTTCTTTTACAGATTCTGGATCGTTTTCATTACCGGCTCTTAACTCTGAATGGTGAGCTCCCTCAGATATGACTATCGCCACAATATTTGGGGTAACGTTTGTGAGGACTCCATAGCCAGACCAAGGGTCCAGAAGACCGTTGCTGAATATAATATTGTTGGCAGTGCTCAAGTCTTTGTCTCCGTATTGTAAAATGGGGACATCTTCGTCACGAGGGCGAACTCCGTATTTACTGTAACACCAATCGGAAAACTCATCGAAGTTGTACTCGTAACTTTCAAACATGTCTGAGTCCCCAGAACAGAAGGGCATTATCATTTCTGTGCACTCCTAAAAAAGTTATTAGTACTAATATATTTAAGTTAATAGGTCTGTCCACAAAAAATTAATATACAGGGTCTGTACATTTAAAATTTCCCAGGCCTACATCTCCATTAATTTTTAAGATATCTTAGTGATCAATGGTTCTATTTCATGCTTCTTTATCCATTTTAAAAATAAAATTGATAGTTTCCATATAAAAATATGTTATTTAACTTTCATTGAAAGATTCAGAATCATTGAAAACTATAAATAATATGTCCTGATAGTGTTTTGTTTACATGTCACTTCACTTTGAAGCCAAGCATGATTTGACCATTTTTAATAAAACTACAGAGTAACAAAAGCTACCATCCTGTATATCAAATTAAAGCTTTATTGATGGCATGATTATTTTTTTATACACTGCATTAAAGAAAAACTTATTCCGAGAGAAAAATTGTTCAAAGACGACCATTTTGTAGAAATAATTTTTTTAAATTAAGTAGTTGACTTAGAAGGCCTTGAACATATCTATAAAATGATCACTAAGGCTTAGAAAATAAAGGAGATGGCCTGGGGAGGTAAGTGGTGGACTCTATATATTAAAATTATGCCCATTATAAACAAAATATGAAGTTTATTTGTGAAAAAAAGTCAATTATAAATACAGCAATAACTATAAATTTTTAACATCACACTTGCACACATTGACACATTGACTTGGTTCAATCTGAGAGATTGATACCAGTGTGTTTGACCAGCCGTCTAATTAGTGAGGTTTTCCAGATTTCCTACCAATGTAAATCATACCTGGGTACAAATGCAGCTTGCTTAATAATAATATGCTGCCACCTCTCCCACACAAGTCTGGGCTAATCTTCGTGTTTAGAATGAGGGTTTATTATTACATCATTATTACAAATAAATTAATAGTGGCGAAGAATATTTTACAAGAAAAGTTAAAATTTAGAATGGGTCCTGTCCTACATATTAAAATATACATTGGCTACTGTATACGTTATTGCTGTACTGTTTTCACCAATGCTATAATAGAATTGTTGCTAAGACCTGTTCTTGTGCAGATATCACTTATTTGGATTTCGAACCAGCGTTAAAATGTGAAAGAAAAGGTTGTTGCCTATTTTCGATTTGGTGCTTAAAATTTGTACATACATAGATATACAATAGTGTCAGTGTATTTACAATCAGAAACAATCAAGGGCCAATTACATACATGTTTTTTATTTTTTTCATTGTTCTCTCTAGTTTGTAAAAAAGTATGTTGACAATGAAAAATCAAGACGTGTACGTGTTTTTTCTTAATTAGCGATTTGCTGTCTTTAGTCAGTTTTTACTTAAAGTTATATGAGATCTGACCTATTTCTGCATTTTTGTTAGAAATTGTAAGAAAATTGATTTAAACATCAAAGGGCATACACATCACCGATATGAATTGTACGGTTTAAATTATAATACCTTCAATACGATATAAAGTAAAAAAAAAAATACTTATTAAATATTATACCTGAAAGTACCATCCAGTCTCTCCTAACTGCTCAGAAGTTGATTCAAGTTGATTACATTCAGTAGTGCCTGTATAATTAGTATAAACCTGCAATGCTTCACCGATTGCTGTTAAGAGACCAATATCATCGTCGAACTCTACAGCATCAATTTTGCTACAAAATTCTTTAACTGGATTTGCTGGTAATGGTACTAGAAAGCTTGTAGGGTAAGGATAATTTGTTTCAGCTAGCGCCGCATATATGTTCGATAGCCAACTGGTGACTAATGTGTTAATTTCTTCGTCAGTCTCAAATGGAGTGCAAAAATTCCATAAGTTTGCAAGTTCTGCCTTTCCCGTATCATTTTGTGTGAATGATCTAAAATAAATGCAAAATAGTGTGGGTGTCATACTTTATTATGTCAGTTACAATTAAATATGGTTCAGGTTGGACTACACATTGATGAATATATTTTGTGGATTTAATCGTCTCTTAATGCGAGATTAATTTTGTTTATTAAATACACCATAAAATCGCTATGGATTCAGATAAAATATGCATTCTTACTCACCGAATAATTTCCCATGATTTTTCAATAGTATTGACACAATTCTCGCTACCAAGAGTTTTAAAATCATCTGTAACAATTTTATAAAACGCATCACATGGGTTTTGGTCTTTAAACATCCATATTGGGGCTGAACTAGCTATCGCTCCTATAATTGAATTAGGATATTTCATTTTTAGCCACGCAGCCAGCATTCCACCGTACGATCCACCAAATGCCACTACTGGTAATTTTTTCACATCATCGTCTGTGGCATACAATTTTTGTAACTCATTTATCAAGTAAACAAAGTCTGCTATGGCTTGGGATGAACTTAAGTATCCCATATATTCAAGAGAAGAATACGATAAGTTGCCAAAAGGCAGAGATTCCCCATAATATCTAAAAATAGTAATATTTTGGTGCGTTAATATAATTAATTACAAGATAATAAAAAATAAAGGTTCAAGCTAATAACTACAGATTCTGCCATTAGTGATTTAAATGCCGCTTTACGATATACAGGGTGTTAAAATTGTTAATCTGATGTTCTGTTGAATTTTGCAGTCTCTATAATATAAAAATAAATGATTCAAAGATCAGCAGCTATTATGCTAAGCAAAATGGAATTATTTAAAACGTACATAAGAATATATTATACATATCTTTAAAGTATGACCAAATCATAACATAATTAGAACGTACCTGTGTTCAGCAAAAATAATCAGTGCATTAAACTCTGGTGCAATGTCGAACATAAAACCAGAGTTTTGAGCAAACATTTCGATATCTCCTTCATTCCCTGCATAAAGAAATATTGTTCCATTTGGCCCGAAAAATGTATCATTCACTAGATATTTTAACGTAAAAGTGGTATTGTCTCGATAACTAAAATAAAAAACATAATTTTAAACAACTTACCTACAATTTAGCTTCTGCTATATTACTTACTTAAAATGATCTAGTGGAATATCGATATATTTAATATCAAAAGTGTATTCTGGATCTTGGGCTAAAACTAAAGGTATTAAAAGGAAGCTAAGAAGCAACATCTTTCCCATTATGCTATACTTCTCCTTTTGCCTTGATTTTATAAATATATTTTCTGATATATCTATCTGATAATAAAAAGATTTATCAAATCAGATGCTGTGATTTAAACCTATTTTATGATTTTACAACATAATACAATATATCTAGATCTAGAGTATATGCTTGAAGGAATTAGGTAAGTAATTTGTTTTGTTCTTTTATGTACAAATTTATCTCTTGTGCAAGTACTTATTGCTAATAATGTACAATCTATTCCAATAATAATGGTACTGTTTAAAACGGATTTGGTGATTTGTTTTGAACTGCTGATGTATTTGTAATGAAATCTACTTTTATCTTTGAACATTTTAGTTCTTAGTTGTTCCACTCACCAATAGAAATTTAATGAAATTTGTACTCAGAGTTTCCAATAACTGAAAAATTGTTTTGAGGAAATTCCATTATTATTGCAATAGATTGTACCTAAATTTAAAACAAGCGATATTTGAAAATACAACTCAGATAGATGTATAAATGTTGCCTGTAATTATTTGAAGCACTTTTTATTGCTTTATATTTGTGTCATACTGGAAGGAAATTATTTTTCTGATCAACTACTCAGAATAAGTATAAAAAATCAATAAAAGAAGTATTTGTATGTTGTCAACATGCTTTGTTAATCTGATAAAAAGTTTAAATCTTTCTTAATCCTTAAAATCAGATACTGCGATTTTAGCCCCACTTATTAAGTAATGTAAATAAAAAAGATTCCTAACTAATAAAGGTGTGATTCACAACTAAAGACATAAATATATACGTAAAAGTGTTGTACTTACTTTAAAAATATGACATTTAGATCATTACCTTCAGTATTCATACGTCTAAACAAACCATTGACTTTAATTTTATGATTTTAGAAATTTATGTGCAATATGAATACAGGATGTAAAAATAAAAAAAAATCCTTGTCTAGTTTTCTTTATTGATATTTTACAAACATATTTCATGTCAGTACACTCTGTGTAATTTTGCGATAGGATTTGTAATATGATAGGGTATGGTGTATTATATATAGTTATTTTTTTATATTTTAGAACTGCTGCCACTGAGATGGATGTGTCAGAAACTTTTTTGTTTATATAATGCCTGTATGGCCCAACGTTCTTAAAAAATATATATATTTTGAAATATCGACAAAAATTTTATTAAACTTTCTCTTAATTTACTAAACAATACGAAATTTAAATCAAGATTGTAAATTAACTACAATCCAACATCATAAACTTAAAAAATAATAATAAGACAAACATAAAACAATCAATAGGCATTAAAAATATTTGATTATGTCTAGGTACTACCTTCACAAATGCACACTTGACCTCTTTTATCTAGATATCTAAATGTGCTAGAAAATTTGTAATTTTATAATCATTTTACAAGAATGAAAAAAAAACTATTAAAGGAATTTATGGTTTTAAAAAACAATATATTTGACTGTACCATAATCAATGCAGAGTCAAAAAACTATAAGGTCAATCTGCATCAACCCACTTTGTTCCGTTCATACTTCAATATCTTTTGTCAAAATTGCACAAAAATATGTCACGCAGAATAAAAGTGTGGGTACATTAAATTTCAAATGAATGTAAAATATTATTATTTAAAACGTATTGCCATTATTTTCACCCAAAAAATCTGTGGTTAACTGCATGACCTACTTCTTCATAACACTATATCATTCTGATGAAACTTAATAATATCATGTAAACATTAAGCATTCTAATAAATTAATTCTAACAAATTGATTTTATTTTCGAAATGGTTAAAAAAAAACAAAGACAGAAAAATATCACAAATAAATTTTAAATTGGTATAGGCAAGCATTGTAAATTTTCTAAAAAAAATATATATATACAATACCACCATTTTCCATATATTTACATTGTTTTTCTGGTATACAGGAATTAAACTACTGTCACCAATAACTGCAAGATGACTGACAGAAAATTATGTATTTATCCTAAGCTAAATAATTAATTTAATTACTTGATAAATTAAATATACACTGCCACAAATGTGATTCACCTAAAATTATAGTCAACCTTTGTAACTTCCGGGTGTAAATTAATTAATTTTAATAATTTCGGAATATTGACTAAACTTTTATAAGAAAATTTTAGAATGAAAATTTATTTATCATTTATCGCCCAACACAACAGACAATACTCAGTAGCTTTCTTTTAAAATGGTTAAAACTAACAATTTTCTTTTGGTTCGAAATAAAGCAAAATGTTGTGTTAAAGATATTTAAAATCTTTAATACAGGGTGATTCAAAAACTTACCTAAAAATGATTTAAAAAACACTGAAAACTGGTCCACTGTAAAACCTGTCAAGGCAAAGCGTGCAATCGTCAACCGGACAAAAAAGTGCAAGAAATGCCCAAGGAAAGAAATAAGTAACATTTTATAACAGCTATTTTATACAGCAAATTAGACTACTTTTGCCGCTATCGTTAATTATTATTAATAGAATTAATTTGAGGTTTTAATTAATAAAATAGTTTGACATACCATGCGACAACAACATAATTTTGGGCCCGTCTTATCCAGTTTCTACAAACTAACACAAATGTTTCTTTTTTTTTTTGTTCATTTTGAACTCGTATGTTATTAGCAGCAGCTAGGATACGTTTGCGTAAATCATTAAGTATCCATTTCAGTGTAATTATACTTCATTTTTTAAATATCCTCACAAAAAGATGTCCAAATGATTTAAAGTGAGATCTTGGTGGCCATGGTATTGGTCCACCTAGTCCAATTCCTTGGTATCAATGCTTGAACATGGTACTGATATAATTGGCCTTCGTGTATGATATGCCACACTGCTGCAATACATTCACTTCAGTTTCAAACTTCACGTGTCACGCTCGCGTGCACTCATTACACACCACAGTAAAAGTAGCTGCATTTGGCACATGTTTACCAGGAAATCGTTCTGCTATAAAGTATTTTCGTATCACCATAAATTAATACGATATCCATCAATTCCGAGTTGCTATACACATAAGTCATTTTTGATACTTGAAAATCTAATGTAAAAACTCGCATCAAAAAAACATTAATAACTACTATAAGTAATCGGATTTTAATATTCGCAATTACCTGGATATACTACATAGCTCAGCAATGTAAAGGCAAAAATATTACTTCAATAATTTTTTACTCGGAAAATTTTACAAAAAATTTTTAATCATTTTTAACTTAGATAAGTTTAAATATTCAGTGAAGGATGATGCTCACATGTTACTTTGTACCACGTACCACTGGTGGTATACACAGTACATAAGATGCCACAGTTTAAGAACCGCTGCTTTGGAGTATGAGGTGTGTTGAACCGTCGTTGAATTTACGTTAAGCAACTTGTTGCTGCAGTTCTTCAGCAAAACTCTTAAATTCTCAAGTAATAAATAGGATAATTTGTAGTGTCTCTCGATGGTGTGAGTTAGTAATTCATGTTATTGCTATAGTAACTGCACTCTTCAAAACAATTTTTGAGAGTTCTGAGTAAACATTTAATTAGACCTCTATCAGTGAGTGGAACAACTAAGAAATTAATATTAAATGTTGAAAGTAGATTTCATTATGAATACGTAAATAGTTGCCAGTGCCATTATTATTGCAATAGATTGCACATACATCCTTTTTCTGTTAATAAATTTTGGTAATCAAAAGTTTATACTGTTAAATTAGTATATTTTTCTTTAAGAAATTCACTTTTTTTATCGCGTTTAGTGTAACACATGAAAAATACTGCATATCAATCTGTAAATACGAATCACCGTCAGAATGAATATTGCGTTAAGTAGCAAGCGGAAATGCGTTGGATAGGAGGGAAATTTTAGGTGTGAAATGTAGTTTAGCGACTTATTAGAATATTTATAACAGATGCCATAACAGTAAACACGCCATCAGTTGAAATTAAATAAATTGTTGTTTTGTCCTATCATCATCTGCTAAATCACATCACCTTTGTAATTCTGGTCTGTCGAATCACCTGAATTTCAACATAGAATTCTGTAATGTGCTGTACTGTGGCGATACCAATATTAATATTTGGAAACATACAGAATTTGATATTGAGATTGTAATAACTTATCTTTTAATAGAACCTACTTATTTAATTTGGTTTGCAAAAATTTATGTATTTTTTTATCTATTTCAAAACATTAAAATATGCACACAAAGCTTATGTGCTATGTGTCTAATTATTTTACGTTTTTCGCAAGACTGAGTATATACATATTAATAATGGACTGGTACTCCTACACTTTCATAAAAACACAATACTTATTATTTTAGGTTGTATCAATTTATAAATTTAAAGATGATATGTAAACAGAAACGTACACATTAACAGATATTTGACATTTCATAATTTTTATGAAACGTCAAATTATTCATGAAAACAATTGACAACTATGTCTACCTGTCAGTGAGTCGCTACAAATGGGTAATGAACAGACTAGAAAAAGCACAGCTGCTATGATGTAGCCGACGATGGTCCAATACAGTATATTTTTTTAGACAAGTGAGCCACTAAAAACGTCCCCAAGAATTACAGGGAATGATTAACAATGAAAATGTTCATTGATTTAGGAGTTACAAGGATGTAAATTTGTCTATAATTTTAAGTGAATTACTTCAAATTTGCAGTAATGCAAAAAAATCATCACAATGTAGGTATAATTAAAAAAAACAACTAAATTCCAGCATAATAGCCATATTGATCAAACTATCATCATATTCACTTCAAACTACAACACAATTTGAATGTTCTACTGCTTACTGTTCTATTAGTAAAATCACCACATTCCAATTAATGAATACAATATACCTACACAGTCTAAATTACAAAATTTCCAACATTTTTAAGGTATAATACGAATACGTTTACATTATTCCACATAAATCAAGTTAAGAATACCTAGAAATTATCATCTACATCTTCTCAGTTCACTCCTGAGTTTCATTTTCCTTCTTGACAGATTTCATTTTTGCCCTGCGAAACGACCTCTTTTGAGTCTGTTTTTTACTTCCTGCTAGTTTGCCTTGTTTTCGCATCGCATGGAGTTTAAAATTTTTAGCTTTAATTTCCTTCTTCTTATCCTCGCCTTTCTTTTTGCCACCTTGGGTGTACAATACGTTAATTCGACGGCCTTTAAGTAAAGTATGATGCATCGACAAGCATTTCTGAAAATAACAGTTATGTAAAAACAAATTAGGCATTAGGCAAAGGATAATAGAGGATGTGAAAATAATAAATAAATTTTTTTAAGCCATGTATGTGTTATAAAGGTTCATGATTGTGTTCTACGAATTATTTATGATGCAGTAACTAGGTCAGTATCCGGGGATGTATTTTTGCTTCAATTGATAAAATTACATACATGCCTCTTCCTAAATCTATGGTACATGCCTAGATAAATGGTATTGATGCGTGATAATATTCACCGCCACTTATGCTTATTAGGTTATGAAAATAATTTTGAGCAATTTTTATAGAATTATCTATGATTACGGGAAGTAGTTTACATCTATAATAATTTTTTTATTAACATTCCCACAGATATTTCAACACTTTCTAAAGAGAATCGATAACATTATTTAAAAGTAAAGATTTCCATTGACAAGAAATGTTTCAAGGCAAAGTCTCGAATTTACTACATGCATTTTTCACCAGAACCGGTCTTTATTTCCTTGATTTATTTATCTTGAAAATGTAACAACTTACATGTAACAAGTACCTATATAAATGTACCTACAGCTACATTGATAAAGCTTTCATATACATATACATTACATATCACAAAATAAATTTTTACCTGGTATGTTTCCTCATTAGCTAATTCTACATAAGCAAAACCTCTAGGTTTGGAAGTTTTCTTTTCCGTTGGTATCCTAATGTGTTTAATTTCCCCAGATTTTTTAAAATGTTCAATTAAATCTAGTTTATTTGTGTCATATGGAATGTTTCCAACAAATAATACAAATCTTTTCTGATTCTTAACAACTAAATTGTTTTCTTTTAATTCTTCTAGATTAACGTTGTTGTTACCGTTAGCTTTTTTACTACTGTCCATTTTCTGTTTGTTATTGGACGATACATTACCACTACTCCTTTTGATCTAAAAAGTAACATTGTATAAACATTATATTTATTACGATTCATACTAAAAAATTTGTTATTCAGTATGTGATATCAGACAACTCACCAAATTCATTCTGTAAATCAGCAACTCCTGAATTACAAATATTTATCAGCCTCTTTAAAATATACTCAAGGAAAATATTTAATGATCAATTAAAGAACTAGGTATTTTTCACAGAAACGCAGACAGATCGATTTCGGATAGAAATTTTAAAATAAATACAATATTTATTTTATTTGTTAGTGTCTTAGCCTCTTAAGAAATATTAAATGATAATATAAAATGAAGTATCATTTAAAGGTGTTTTAATTCTCTTTCCAAGGGCATTTTATTTTTTTAAATAGGAAATTCAGAGTACTATTTTCAGTGATCATATAATTAATTTCCTGTCCCGTGTAGTAAATCAGTCAATTTATAGCTAAAATCACAATTCCTCAACTACCTACCTCATTTAAAAGATCATGTGTTCTTCATTTAACCATACAATTGATGGAGTCCTATTGTTCCAGTTCTTAAAACAATTTCTTAATTTCTATATAAATAAACAATTTTTAATTTAGAAAATACTCAACTTTTAAACTAATTTATTTTATAAATTCTTCTTGTATTCAAGTTGTTTGCAATTTTTATTTTTTTTAATAAAGTGAATACAGTTCCAAACTTTGCAAAGCACTACAAATTTATCTGCAGCTTATCTGATTTCTGAAAAACTAAACAGTTGGTATTCGAGAGATGAAAAATAGTAGCATAGCATATTAAATCATTACAAATAAAAAAATTTCCAGGATTTGTAGGTACGTAGGTTTATAAATTCGTCTTGTATTCAAGTTGTTTGCAATTTTCAAGTAAGTTTTATTTTTTAATAAAGTGAATACAATTCCAAACTTTGCAAAGCACTCCAAATTTATCTGCGGCTTATCTGATTTCTGAAAAACTAAACAGTTGGTATTCGAGAGATGAAAAATAGTAGCACAGCATATTAAATCATTACAAATAAAAAAACTTTCAGGATTTGTAGGTAGGTAGGTCTTTTTCAATATATTTTTGTCCACATTTAGCCTTTAAATACTACCGATACAGAATGAAATGTAAGTTGTCCAAAAACAACGAAAAAAAAAATAAATAAAATACTGAGGACATGGAATTAATTAATGTTCATAAGTATTTTTAGTTAAAATCTATCTTATTTAATAAAATTCAAATAAATTCATCTTGGAATATAAAATAAAATTTATTTGTCATATGTTAATACAATCATAATTACCTATGATAACATATTTAAGTAGTATTTTATTATAAATACTTCCAGCATTTACTTCTTCTTTTGTTTTTTGTTACTAACCTTTGGAGGAGGGGGAGTATCTTCCTCTTCTTCATCAGACTCATCCTCTTCTTCATCTTGATCAGACTCCTCCTCTTCTGCATCTTCATCAGATTCACCAGCATCCTCCTCTTCCTCTCCAGATTCTTGTTCAGCATCTACTGCATTTTCACTACCCGATTCATCTTCTTCCAAACCAATCTCATCATCTGAATCCTCGTCAGAATCATTTTCATCTTGTTCCACTTGCTTCTGCGGAATTGTTTTCTGGATTACCTTCTTATTCTGTATTTTTTGATTTTTATTGGATTTTCCATTTGTTTTCACGTCGTTTGACTGTTGGACAACTTTTTCTGATTCATTTTTACCTGTACTAGTTTCTGTAGAGATGTTCTTGGACTTTTTTTTTCTCTCACGACGTTTTGTCGACTCAGATTTACTATGAGGTGCCTTCTGTTGAGGCTGTGCCAAAGGCTTTCCCTCAGCAATTTGTTTCAACTTCTGTAATAATTTCACTTTTTTTTTAGCAGTTTTTGAAAGTTCGCCACGACTTTGTATGGTTTGTAATTTTTCTTCAATGGATTTTATTGCTTCTTCTTTGTTATCTGATTTAACTTGAAGTCCTAAACTTTGATATAGGCTTCTCCTCTTTTTCTTGTCACTCTTTTCAGTTCCATCATTTTTCTTTGTTTCTTTACCCTTTTTTGTTCCTGTGGCCTGGGTACCAGGAAACGGTTTTAATTTTTTAGGAGAATCTTTTTCTGATTCACTATTTTTTTTGTTTTTCTTAGTAAATTTTTGTTTTGGCGATACAGCTTTCTGAGGTGTTTTAACATTATTTAATTTTGCCTTTTTTGCAGAACCTTTTTTGTCTTGTGCACCTGTGAAGTTCTTTCTCTTCGTGGGAGTCTTCGCTTCAACATCAGTCATATTGCTATAATTGAAATATTAGTTTATTAATTATTTACTTATGCAACATCTTGTATTAAAGTTTAATTTTTTTTGTATAAATAATAGATATCTATATACAATACGTACCGAATGTTTTATATTATCTTTTATTAAATTAGCCAAACGTGCGACGCGAACAACAAATGAACACGCTAAGAAAGTTTGGTTAGGATAATAACAAAATGGCGTAATAGCGTCGTCACCGGCGTTTTCCCATAGACCATAGACTTCTAAAGCGTCTTCTACGAGTTCCACGACAAAGGCAGGTAACTAGTGCAACAATTGTACTAGATTAGTACGGTCATTGGGCGCATTTAGCAGAGAATGATCGATGATCGATTAGACATAATAATCACGTGATGATTACTATTCGGACGTTTTCTTCTGAATCACCTTTTTTGATGTTTTCATTTTTAAGTTGTCAGCTGATTTATTTTAGTTTAGATTAGTTATAATTGCAGTAGATTTAAAATCGAAATCCCATTTAATGTTTTTTAATGATGAATTTAGATATGAATATTGTTGAAAACATAAGAGTTAATCTTGTTAATCTGTTTTGTAGAGACTGTTAGGTTATGTTATGGTAAACAAATCACTAATCATGATTACTAATCGATCCCGAAGAGCAATGCAAAAAATTACGTCCGATTGCCAATCGCCCGATACCTCATCGCTTCAGCCACAGTTTATGCAGTTTGTCGAGTGAAGGTTCCAGAGATTGTGTCTAAATCGCGGCTAAATGCGCAATGAACACCAATGCAATTCATTTGTATACTCGCGTCAAGAATTCAGACGTCTACGTCATGACTGACGTTATACATTTATTTTTATTGTCAACGTAATTTTCGATATTTGGTCGCGTTAAAAACAATATTTTTTTACCATTTAGGGCTATTTATAATGCAACCTTTTAGTGTAGTATATAGCTTTATTACTATCAGTTGCAGTTTCTTAAATATTTTAATGAAAATATACTGAATTATTCATTTGTTCCTATGACGTAAGTCGTCTGAATTCTTGTCGCGAATATACACGACGAAGTGGGACGAAATCTATTTATTGACCAATCACCGCTCAGTCGCCTAAAAAAAAATGAAATCTAGGACCTCGACATCAAAGGAACCGATATGAAGACGACGGACTGTAATAGACTGTGGCTTCAGCTATGCGCATTCAGTCGAAAATTGGTAAGCGATTAGTCATCGATAAGCTCTGCTGAGATGCGCCCATTTTCTTTGTATTTTAGTTATTCAGTTTCTGGTACATCAGCACCTTTTTATAAAATCTAGTACAATTTACGTACTCTCCATGAAACGCGACTTATTATTCTAGGTTATTGCATACTTTAAGTATACGATAGAGTTTAAGTTGAGTCCGATACGTACCTACGTAGAATTTGACCGTCACTCATGCTCAAATTAGAATTTTCCACGTTTACGTAATACGGATGTAAGTGGGCTCACGGGTCTTTGTGTAACGTAAACACAGACGTATACGTGCCGAAGAGGTGGCCGAAAACTTCCGAATGCACAGAACAGATTGATAAAAGACTAACCGAAAAGAAGGAGCAATACTCGTAGATTAAAGTAATAATCATCGTTTCTGAATAATATGTTTCCGTGATAACTTACCCTACTAAACTCATTTTTAAAACACGAATCTTACTATCTGTAAACGTGAAAATTACACGTTCTACGTTTTACGTATCATGATAATCGATAATCGACTTAAGCCACAGTCTATACAGTTCGTCGTCTTCACGTCGGCCCCTTTGATGTCGAGGTCGCAGATTTGAGTTTTTTTTAGACTGCGCATTTAGCCGTGCACAATCGCGCACTTCAGAGGCACGGTGATTTGTCAAGAAATAGATTTTCTCACTTTGTCGTGTACAAATGAATTTCATTGGTGTTCATTGCGTATTTAGCCGCAATTTAGCTACAACCTCTAGAACCTTCACTCGACGAACTGTATAAACTATAATATAAAGCCCTGTTCGTTGTGTCTGTTTGACGTACTCCAAGGCAGTCGGAGTACTTTATCAGCGTTTGTTAAGGCCGAGTACGAAATCTATGTTGTTCGTATTTCACTCCGATCAATAAGATAATTGCTCTGGATACTCTGTCATTTGTGCTGGAGCAAAAGGAGTAGAGCAGCTAGAGCAGTCAGCTGATTTTATTAATTGTTGATATATCTGACGTAATTTTCGGTAAACATCTTTTCTTTCCTGTTTATGTTCAATAATTTTGTTAGATATTTACTTGTTATTTTATGTATTCGTATATTGGTACTGACACCATCACCGAATTTGAAGTGGAGATTTCTGCTTGTGATAAGCAAAATTACTGAAATTTATGAACATGTTTGCGACTTGAAGGATTTTTTCTCCTTCCACTACTAATTACGCCAATAAAACTAATAAGTTTTCTTTTTTCATGGTAAATAACAAAATTGCTTTTTGTATACCTAAATAGAAGAAAAAAATGCTAAAACACACATACACTCCTTACAACAAACAACAAATCAAATAAGTTGGTTATGTTAAGTTCCTCTTAAAGGCCGTATGATACGGTATAAAATTATATATAAAATTTTACACAGAATTATACAAGCATTTTTTTATATATTTAGTACTAATAATGATTATTGTTATTATAACCGCAATAACCAATAAATTAAGCAAACATAGCAAAGATATGGGAAAGATGCACTGTAGGTTATATTATTGTTCACATAAAAATGTATTCAGAATTTTATATAAATAGAACATGTTTTAATTTTCAGTTTTTTATATACATATAGAAAACTGTACATTTTGCTTGTATGATACGGGACAAACCACTTTAATTATAATATCAGATAAAAAGCTATGTGAAATATTACACCGTGTCATTACTCTGAATTACTCCAACATCTGACTGCTCTAATGTATGATCTGGTACGTCACTGCTCCATACTCTCCTTGATCTAAGATTTCTTGGAGCCACTAGGGGTATCATCTAACGAACAGGGCTATAAATTTAATTTCTGTGATCGATACGGTCGGTAGGTATACAACCATCGTTACGTTACGACAAAGAACTGCTCAAAAATAGGTATATTAATTTACGGACATTGTTTTCGTCTATAGGTTTTAAAAATATAAAATAAGAAATACTGACAGAGGGAATTATATAGTTTTCTGCTTTTGTGCATCTGTACAACCTACGAAAATGGTCCTAAATCTAATAAAGAACATTTCAATTTTTTAGGATTATTTTTGTTTACAGAGCGATTGTGTCCCCTATATCTTTCTCTTGGCTCTCATAATTTTCAAAATGCACATACTTATGATATTGTCTGAAGCTATTTATTTGTGGCATAATTTTAGTTTTTCTTTAGTTTTATTGAGGTTTTGCCACACTTCTGAAGGGCTTATTTAATTAATTTTTATTATTTTTCAGAAGTGTGGCAAAAACCCAATAAAACTAAAGAAAAAAAAAAGAGCACATACTTATATTACGGCCATTATACATAATATTGTATATGTTTGTCAGAGAAAATACTATTAATTTTCTATCTGATGTGTGTGACTGTGCGAGTAATATGCGTCGATTATATAGGTATTTTTAGAATATCAGAAAATTTATATTTTAAATTTTTATACATATAGAAAGTTAATCAAAATAAGTTATTTGTCATGCTGTTTTATTCATGTGTTCCTTATGTAAAAAGAACGATAAATAAAAATCTGTATTATCACAAGACACGAAGCAAGAAAAATTTAGTAGAAAATATAGGTATAACTTGCAACTTGAACAGTACAACTTCGCAGAAGTCGCACTATAAGCACCTAAGTAACACAATATTGATCTTATAGAACATGGCACTTATTTTTCAGTTTCGCCATTTTCCTTTTCTGTTCTCCTGCTTTTATTAACGATCCCGTCTTCGTTATAGAAATTTCCCTTACGCCAGTTATTGATGGCTTGCTTTCCTCAAAATTCGGAGCAATTAACGTTAAAACTCCATCAGACGACAACTGTGATTGAAGTCTGCTACCATCGCAGTTTTCTGGAAGAATATATTTTCTCACAAAGTGCCTAAATATAGATCCATGTTCATCAATTTTTTCTTCATGTTTCCCTTCTACCGTCACGCTTTTGTTATTTTCTGTTATTTTCACTAAAAGTTCTTCCGGTTTGAAGTGTTGGACGTCGATGTGAACTTGAAATAATTGTTCCTGGTTCTCTTCATCAAGTCCTCTTAGATCTTTTACTGAAGTGTTTAGCGAGTTTACTGGCCAGTATCCATCAGTGCAATCTTCGAAAGGATCCTTATAATATCCTGGTGGAGGATCAAAATAGGGATTACCTATGTAAGATTCGTATGACCACGGATACAGAGACATTTTAAGGTGTAATTAACTAACGTCGAACTGAAAGGAACAGTTTTACGTTCCACTTTCCTCAAACTACTTAAATTTTAAACTGCGCGTTGCGCGTACGTGAAGCAGCATAAACATAAGTACGTAAGTACGCAGATCGTTTAATAGTATTCTCGTAAAATCGTAGATGGCTCTAGAATGTTTACTAAAGATCGAATAACTGTTCACAGGATGTTAACAATATAGAAAATAATTATTTTAATAATATGTTTTTTTAACTGATGTTCTGAACCCTGTTCCTATTCAGATAATTCAAATTTAAAATAAAAAATAATTCATAATATTCACACTGGAATATTTCATGTAAATTATAAATTATGTTATAAATTTCCCTAAGGCTAAAAACTTTATAGCAGGGCAATGTTAGTGAAAAAAATTTAATTAAATGGACTAAAATTATCTATTTTGATAAGTAAAATTGTTAATTGCCTTATATTTATTTTTATAAGCACTCTTTCAATTTTATGAAACAATACATACAAACATATACGTACAATCGTTTGCAATACTAATGACATTCTTTAAAATGAATTTTTGTTATTGAAATCTACTTTCAACTATTAACGTTAGTTCTTCGTTGTTTCACTCAGCATTAGAAATTTAATGAAATTTCTACTCAGAACTTCCAGTTCAAAAACTGTTTTCAGGGAGTGTCATTATTATTGCAAAAGAATGTACAATATCTATTGCACTAATAATGGTCCCTCAAATTAATTTCTGAACTATATACCGATTTCGAACAGAAATTTCATTACACCTTAGATCTCTATTGGTGAGTGGAAAACAGGTAAGAACGAATAACTAAGCAGCAGCTTTAAAGAGTGCCATTATTATTGTAATAGATTGTATGTAAGTATAAAAATCAAAACGCAAATTTACCCATTAATACATTTATTTACGAAAATGTTTTTACAAAATAAAAAATTAAACCTACATTATTATGTATAACTAGGTGAGCTACATAACTTAAAATTATGAAGTTGACTGTGCTGTTGAACTGATTACTTAATTAAACTCATTTAAAAATATTTGCTTTATTAATCAATATGCAGCATATATATCTATCAAATATATTAAATGAGAATGCGACTAATAATAGATTACTCTTTGATTTCTTGTTGAGTATCCTTCTGTTCTACACTCTTGATGGGTTGGCCCGTCTTAATTACAGGAATTTCTCGATATTCGATCTTCTTCTCCTCGTTGATTGTTGGTGCTGTAATAGTCAGAACCCCATCGGAGGACAATTTAGACTGAACATATTTTATATCGCAATTCTCTGGAAGAACATATTTTCTAACAAAGTGTCTAGAAATGTACCCGTGCTCATCTGGTTTCTCTTCGTGTTTTGCCTCTATGGTGATGGTGTTATCTCCCGTTACTTTAACAGAAATTTCCTCTGGATTAAATTGCTGCACATCAACATTGACTTGAAATTTATTTTTATCCGAATTTACAGACACTCCTGTGTCTGTGGTCTGCAGTAAATTTCTCAAGTTGGCCAGCTCCTCCAAAGGATACCGTAGGATTTCTCTAGGTAGATATGCCTCCAGATATTCCTCGGGATCTCGCGACACACACAATTGGCGCCTTCTTGATGGGCGAGGTACGAATATATCATCTAACCACGGAATAATAGACATTGTTGTCGATTTAAAACTCTGTGTAAAGAACCGCTTTCTCGTTATTCAATATTTGTTAAATTTGCAATTTCAAACCGAAACTAATGCGACTAACTCAACAAGCCAACCCTCCTCAACCCTGTGCGGTAATTTATAAGGCTTTCGAAAATCTAGATGTCTCTGGATTTTGATTCTAGGTGACTCTGTTCTAGAATGGGGCACAATTCTGGAATGGGGTAGCATTATCGATCCAGTCAGCTACCGTTCATCAGATACTTGCAGTTTCAATTTATTGAGTGTATTTTACAAAAGTTAATTAATGACGATTAGTCTATTATCTCTACGTAATTTAATTTTTAATACATGCATTTTACTTAGTTAATTACTTTCGTAAAGAAAGTAATAAAACCTTTTACAGCGTCCTGGACCTTTTCAGGAGCAATCAAATTAGTTTAATAACGATACATAAAATCACAATTTTTTGATGTAGGTATATACACGTGCATACATATAAGTATCTACTCATAAAAAAACGGGAACTATATTTTGAGTTCAGAGTTAATTTTATATATCCGAAAATATACAAGGTGCTTCATTAAAATATACCTACCATAAGTTTGGGTCATATTTATTTAATGCTTTGGCCTTGGGGTAGCCATTATCCAGCTACAGCGTATCAAAAATTAAAAAAAAATCAGTTTTTAGTTTTTAAACCGCTTGAGATAATTTAACCAAATTCAGTGTACAATGTGTACATATTTAGTATGGCACTAGTATAGTAGTTTGAAAATAAAAAAATTACCAGCTTTAGAAACTTACCAGTGGCGGAGGTGTGGGTATCATCGATCTTTATTTGCCAAGAAAAATATATATTTGCCGATATAATATTGTATTATCTTCATTTTTTGTTTCTTTACACTTTTTTGTATTTCAAACCGATAACAACAGAGAGTTCAGACCTTATTGTCGCAAGACTATCCTACTCACTTACAATTTTGCCACTGGATTTTGCAAAACATTGAACAAAATGTTGACTTTACCGCTGGCATATTGTTTACCGTTGAAGCTAACATCTCAAGATATTGGTTTACAAAGTTCACATTGGAGGAGCGTCAACAATAAATCAATTTTGTTGTTAATCGGTTTGAAATACAAAAATAGTATAATTAAACAAAAAGTCAAGATAGGGTGATATTTTTTTATTTTGACAAATTGATGATCGATTGATTGAATTGATGATGATATCGATGATCGATCGATCGATGATGACCTCCGCCACTAGTAAGTTTCTAAAGCTGGTGATTTTTTGTGTCATACCACTGTTATACTAAATATGCACACCGAATTTAGTTAAATTATCTCAAGAGATTTATATATTAAAAACTGATTTGCTTTTTTTTAATTTTTGACACGCTGTAGCTGGTGAATGGCTGTCCTAAGACCCCACATTTACATAACAAATTACCCTTATTTTTGGCCACAGAATACGCCCTTGAATTTTTGACATCTACTTAAGAAACACCCTTTATAAGGATATAATTTTACGTTACGTTAAATAACCGTTATAAAAATTATATACAAATTATTTTCTGGTCGAAGTAATATTTAATAATCAATAGGTAAGTAGATTTTTTTAATTATCTACGCTAAAATTATATAGGTACGCCAAAATAGATTATATGATTTATACTATGTATAAGTTTAAAAATAATTGTATACTGATTTGTTTATTATTTAACTGGAAATAAAAAACATGACATATTTTTTGTTAAAATATATAACAGCATAGCAACCTTTATCATTTATATTTTTGCAGTATCCGATGAACGGTAAACGAGAACGAATCGAAATAACGTCGCGAATCTTCGGTGATCATCCAGAGCCATCTATAACATTCTCATACACTATAAAAGCAACCCGATTTGTCTCAACCAGCAGTTCATTTGATTTGATCTCGCAGAGAAGCCAACGTCCGGCAGAAGTAAATCGAAGCGTTAGTGAAGTTTGTAAATAGAATTGTTACAAAAAAATGTCTTTACTACCGTGGATCGACGATTCATTGTTCTATCGCCCCAGATACCAAGTATCGGCGTGGAGGGATCCAGAAGATTATTTGACAAGGAATCTGTTGAGATATCCCTTGGAAGAAATTAGAAACTTGAGCTCTTTGCTCCAAGACACCGGAGTCTCTGTTTCTTCTGATAAAGACAAGTTCCAGGCAAATGTCGATGTTGCGCAGTTTAAACCGGAGGAAATCTCCGTAAAAATAACGGGAGACAATACCGTCACCATAGAGGGAAAACATGAAGAGAAGGAAGACGAACATGGATACATCTCCAGACATTTCGTAAGAAGATATGTCCTTCCGGAGAATTGTAATATTAAAGAAGTCAAATCTAAGCTGTCGTCTGACGGAGTTTTAACCATCACGGCTCCTAAAGTGAGTGAAGAAAAGGCTATCGAGCACAAGGAGATTCCTATCATCAGAACGGGCCAGCCGGTGAAGAGGGTAGAGCACAAACCTTCAGAAGAATCGAAGAAATAAATTCAAATATTCATGAGTATTCATGTCTTATTAATGTTATATATTGTTATATTTTTGCTTATTTTGTTATGTTACACTGATTTGTATGTCATTATTCACCTGTAGTATTTGATTTGTGAAGCACTGTATTTTGTATCGATTTTTTTTCTTCTAAAATAAATAGGATACAACTATAAATTTGTTTTTTTTTATTAAATTCAAATAGTAGTGGTTGATGTAATTCAAACTATAAATCTATTTAAAAATTTATTCAATTGGGTACAAAAATTAAATATTCAATAATTCTATTACATTGTAAAATAGAAATGAGAGAATTAACAAAAATTGCAGGTATTTTTAGGTATACTTGGTCGTATTATTCTAACATGATATTTATTTTTTTAATTAGCTATAATAGGCAAAAACTAATCTGAAAATTTTTTTTTAAGAATGTATAGGTAGGTACTATAGATAAAAGGTAAATATAGGGATATATTTATTCATGATTTATTCATATAATTCTATATATTTTTGTTTTATTCAGGGTTAAATATTTTAAATAGGTACTTAAATGGGTAGGTATAAATATTCATCGTTTATTTCAATATTAGCGTTATATTTACCATTTATACCTAATTTAGTTAAAATAATGCATGTCAAACTGACATACCTACTTTAGTACTTACTTACTGTATTATTGTTATATCGGTTATATCCAAATAAAATTAAATTCGTGACATGAATATATTTACAACCAAGAAAAAATATTTACCTATCGTAAAAAGGACGCATTATTATTTTGTTCCAAAAGATTCTAGAAATTATCTTGTATATAATGAAGTTGGTAGGTAGGTATGTCCTACAGTTTCAGTTTCAAAGAAGAAGTTATGAATTTATTATCTGTTTTATTTTATAAGTACCTATGTTTACGAATAAATAATTATATAAAACAAATCAAATGTATTTTTAGTAGTGACTACGTTTATCTCGCAGGTTTCATTTGCTCTGAAAGAGATTGAGAACCACAAAATATATTTGAGAACAGTTGATTTAAATTTGTGCATACAGTACAGTCTGTTGTACTGTACAGATTTAAATTTCTCCCATGAAGTGACACTGAGTTTCAATGATATCTTTTATTAAACATTTAAGTGTTCTGCTACTATTTTTCCTAAATTCGTACTCGACCAATGGCCAATGTCGAGAGCCAAATATATTAAATAAACGGGGGTTGTACTAGTTGTACAGTCAATAATGATTGAAGTTTACACTAGAAGATCTAGATGGCACTGATCGTTTCATTAATCAACCTATTTTCGTTCATCGGATGTTTTATCATTTTATATTTCGGGATAGAAAGCAACATTTTTTACAAGACAACTCAAATCATTTAAAAAACCTGTTGTATAACTTTTTTGTAGTATAATATTCCGGCAGTAAAGTGTCATATTAAAAAGCAACTTTTTTACAACTAAAAGGTATTCAGTCGCTTACAATTAAGTAGGTGCCGTTTTCGTGAAAACAACGATTAAAAAACCACTACGTGTCTGTTAAAAAGCTATATACAATTAAAAATGTTATTATATCAAATGTTTACGTTTATTTTAGAAATTGCCACTTCATTAATTTAATAAGAAATGCATGCATTTGGTTGGCCCGGATCTCTTAGCGCCCCTGCGGCTGATCTCAGCTAAATGTGGCCATTAATATTGCATATTGCAAAAAGTTAAAACAAATGTTCAAATATATCCTCCCTGTATATCTAATAATAATTTCATAGACGCAACAAATTTTTGTAAACGAATTGTAATTTAATTAATTTCAGTAAATAAAGAATTTATAAAGTTGGTTATGTTATGTACAACTGTTGCTCCTCCGGATAGTTGAAGTTGGAAATTTTGAACTTCAGGCGACATCAACAACAACAAATACAATTAATTTCATTGGCTGAAAATCACGTGACTTAGTGTTGCAGGCAACACTACGTTCTCTGAAGCAGGCTTTAAGTGGACACTTTCTCACCATGAATAATTTAAATCAAAATTTGCGAATTCGTGAAAATTTTCGCGATTTAATGGTGGGAAGTCTCATATTTTCTATAATTTTCATCATAAAACTGTCATGATAGATTGTCAAGATATACAAGTTAAATTTACTAATCCCACATAATGAAAATAATAATAATAATAATAATAATAATACACATTTATTTACCAAAAAATTATAAAATCATGTTGTAGTAGGTACATACATATAAAAATGTGAGTATTTACAATAATTGGTAAAAAGGAACCATAAATTCACCTAATAGTGCTCTTCCTATGGACCCTTAACTAAACTAAGTAAAACTAAAAAAGAACAATTTTGGGCAAAGATAGCTAATATGTGAAGATAAAAAAAAGAAAGACTGGAATTGATATTATAACTTTATTAAAAAATTCGCGATTAACGATGTAGACACGACAGAGAGGGCAATGAGGAAGAATATAGGTGGCATGCTTACAGAATATATAAGGATAAAAAAAGAAAAAAAAATACAACAGGCAGGCGGAAAATCACACATCCTAAGCAAGCGAAATCTGATTTTCTAAAAGCATTTTTTTTACATGAACACTGAAAGTCTGTCTGCTCATGCTCATTTGTTTAATATTGTCATTAAGTTTATTCCATAAATGAATTGCATTGAATGAAAAAGACTTTTGAAAGGCTGCAGTTCTGTACTGTGGAACCCTAAAAGTATAAAGATGCCGAGTGTTACGGTGGTGTATAGCCATAATATTTCTGTTTTGCGAAAAGTTGACACTTTCCCGCCATTGACAATTTGAATCAAAATCTGCGAAATTCGCGAAAATTTTGTATGTTTAAATATTTCTATTATCACCAGTAGCGTAGTAGAAAATCCTGTGGCAGTCTTTTTTTATAAAAAACATAAGATACTTTAAATTTTGATCAAATAATTATCTATTGAATTTTCTTTAAAATGTGTCATATTTAAGTCATTGTTTATTTAAAATAACTGCATTTCGTAATATGTGCATATTTATTCTCTTCACGTTCTTTATCTTTTCTTACAACACGCAATAATTCACCTTGTATGTTAGCACTTCACAATATTCGGCTAAGGCGGCAGGTATATTGGATTTGATGGTTTATCTTAATAAATTAATCTTAATTTTTATTTTAGCCACTGAATAAAGTTAAAAAAATTTATTCAATAAAGACTAGGTGCAAATTTTTATCCTTCCATAATTGTTATCCACCATGTACTGAAAATAATTTTATTTATTTATATAATGAACGAACAAACGACAATTTCTTAACAAGGATATAATTTATTTTAATTTTAACAGAGGTCTTACATTCTACAAAAATACAATACGAGTAGTAAAATTCCTTCAACTTGCTCCTTCCGTTTCTTTAACCTACAATAAATATCAACACTTTTATGGTTACCTTGAATAAATAATACAATCCTGAACCTATTATTGTCTTCCAAAAAATATTAAAATTGAAAGATTCTTCTAATAGGGGAATCCCTACATCTAAAAAAAAAATATTTTCTTGCTTCTAAAAACTACAAAATTCGTGTTTGATATTCAGGTTACAATTCTTATAGAAGTAACATTTACAGAAATCCTTAGGAAAAATGCAGATTTTGTTTTTAGAAACGCAGAACACTAACAGAAGCATTTTGTCTATCAGAGGATTTTGCAATTTACGGCTAATATTCGAAAAGTGACACCACAAGTAATATATCATTATTTTATAAAGAGAAACTGGATGTGTTAGAGAGATATAAGTATACCGGAAACTCCGCGCAGAAAATTTAGGGGGCAATACTACTCGAAAAAACCATGTGTTGATGTAACATTTTTTCAAAAAGTTATTTTTTTTAAATTATTTTTTGGTTATAACATTATTAATAATGAAACATTTTTTTTTAAATTTTATGCACTTGATACATTAATCGAGATTTCTTCCTAAAACTAAAGCGCCCTAAGAGTAGACAATTTACATGTTTCGTGAAGAAATGAGCAAAACTATTTTGTCTTGGTTGAAATTTTGATGGCATACCTTTGAAGAAAACATTTAACATTGGTGAATCTAATTTCTTTTATGTATAATAATGAAGGATAACCATACAATCGAGGAATGCATGACGCACAAGATTTGAAATTACCGTCAAAGTAATACTATGACAACTAATATCATTATTTTCAAAGCACACTTTGGTTACATCATAAGAGAAATGATATTCATCAGTAATATCTAAAAATTGAATGCTGTTTTAACAAACAATTGATTTTTTTCCGCCTTCAAGGATATGCCATCAAAATTTTAATAAAAGAAAAAAAATGCATCTCTATAAAAGTGACAACTGTGCCAAATTTGAAAAAAAAAACTTTTGAGGCTACTTATCTCCGTTGATATTGAGTTTAAGAAATCGTTACACGAATTTGACACTTTTTTTTTAATAGTATCACTCTCGAAATTTTTTAATTAAGGGGAACATATCCATGTGACTACACCATTAAGTACTATCGGTTGAAAATACTTTCTACATTCACTGTAATTTCAAACATTCTTCGTTCATACAAGGCTACATCAGTTTTTAATAAATTTTAACAAGATTAAAAGTGTAAAATAATGAATGACAACAATACACACGAGGAATTGCACGATGCACAAGTTTTGAAATTACCGTCAAAGTAATACTATGACAGCTAATATTTAATTATTTTCTAGGTACACTTTGCTTACATCGTAAGAGAAATGAGCTCCATCAGTAATAAATTGAATGTTGATTTAACAAACAATTGATTTTTTCAACTTTAAACAAGAGTACTAAATTTTTAGATAAACTTTCTTCAAGGATATGCCATCAAAAATTCAATAAAAGAAAAAAGTAACTAGTGTCAAATTTGAAAAAAAAATGTTCCAGTATTTTAAAAGTAAACATATTAAAAAAAATAAATTTGAGGTTCCATATCTATATTAATCCGAAGTGTTCTGAAACTGAAAATTTAGGGGGTGAAAAAATAGTATGTCAAGTTCATGTAACATTTTCTCAAAAACTCAATATTAATGGAACTACGTAACATCAAAGTTATTTTTTGAATTTGTTTTTTGGCTATAACTTTTTTAATACTGAAACGATTTTTTTCAATTTTGACACTTTTATAGAGACGGAGTTTCAGGTAAAATATTTCTAAGTTTGCAGAGTCCTAAAGGGCAGAAATAACATATTTTTTTACCTTTAATTTTAAGAGTTTGATGGCTTTTCTTTAAAGAATGAAAGCTTATCTAAAAGTTTGATAATCTTGTTCACAGTCAGAAAAAACCCACCGTCTGCAAGACAAACTTTTTTGTCTTTCATCAACCGTTTGAGAGAAAATCGACATTAAATTTTTTGGACATACTCTGAAAACAATTGAATGATAGCTGCCATATTACTTTTACAGTAATTTCAAACCTTATATGCTTACTGTAAAAGAAATGAAATTGATCAGTACATTCAAAAAATTTAAATGTCGATTTTCTTTCAAACGGTTGATGAAAGACAAAAGAGTTATGATAATTTCTTCACCTAACACACACCCTATCTGCCCTTTACGGTGCTGCAAATTTAGTATTTTACCTGAAACTGTGTCTCTACAAAAGTAACAAGTGAGCCAATATTGAAAAAAAATCGTTCCAGTATTAAAAAAGTTATAGCCAAAGATAATAACTTTGAAGTTACATAGCTTCGTTAATATTGACTTTTCGAGAAAATATTACGTGAACTTGACAATATTTTTTCGAGTAGCATCACCCTCTATATTTTCTGCACGGAGTTTCCGGATACCCTGTATTGATTTTTTGAGAAAATGTTACATGAACTTGACACACTATTTTTCCGAGTAGTATCACCCCCTAAATTGTCTGCATGGATCTTCCGGACATCCTATATTTATTATTTACAGTGCATCCACCAAAATGATTTTAAATAAATTATTAAATTATCTTACACGTATTTTATGCATTTCCACTTACAAGCTGAATAAATAACGATTGCAAATTGTGCATATTTCACAATTAAATGATTAAAATCCTAGTCGTCCCTAAAAAACAATCAGTAATAAAATAACTCTGGAAAGTTCTGTTCGTACGTGGGAATGTTCGATTTCTTCGTGTCTTCCTCCGTGGGACTGCGATTTTCGTTGATCGTTAGTGACTTGAATATCTCGTTTAGTTTATTCTGTAAAACGTCATGCTGAAAATAAAAATAAACATACTTGCTGGAAAAAATATTTTACTGAATGGGGTACCTTGGGTTGCGTCCTTCGAACTAATTCGGAGAAAGTCGCCGTTCTGAAGGTGTGACTTAGTTGCTTTCTCCTCTCGGCTTCTGCTTCCTTTCGAATTTCAGGAGGCTCCGTCAGTACTTTCTTCATACTTTCAAAGGTTAATTCCTCTTCAGTGTGTTTCTAGAAATTGCAAAAAAATTTTGGTAATCACCTCTGTAATTAGGCTATCCAACAACCTATCAAATTTTAAAACCAATATGTTGCTCAGGGCAAACTTACAAGACACATTTTGGTTAGTGCTATCGTTTTGTAAAGTTTTTAAATCATTTATTTGCAGCATTTATTAAATTTTAATTTCTCTAGAACTTTGTTTTATCGTTTTCTGGCAGTAATTAATAGTTATAATCTAAAATAATGCTTGTAACTTGCATCATCATCAGTTGTAGAAGCAAAAGTCGAGATCGACACCAAATATGAATTTCTGGAAATAAAAGGGATGATTCAATACCCTCCATACTAAGAAACCAAAGAGTTTGTAATAGACAGTGCTTAACTGGTAAGTAAAATATCTTACTATACCTTATTTTATTATACACTAATTATCATACTAATTACAAATAAGTACAAAGTAGATAGATTTTGAATAAGAAATTGTCTGAAGTACTGAGCAATATATTTGTCTGATAACTTATATAATAAAATGAAATTGTGCTGAAACAGAATAAACTCTTTTCCAAGTCTTTATAGTTAGAACATAACCCGCCCGTCCGCTTCAGGAGGAGGAGGAGGGGTTTTTGTTTTTTGCTTATAACTCAAAAATGGTGCATTGTAAAAAAATTCTTTACATAAAAATCAGAGCTATAGTCATGGGCGAAGATAGTTTAACAAATCTAGGGGAGGGCTAAAGCCCTTGCTTATACAAGGTTACTTTTACGACGCCCAGAAGCAGTAATACATACCGAATGAAAATGCACTTTTTAATATGCAAAATATATTACTTTCCAGAACATTGAAATGCATAAAAATGTGCAATTTTTTCTTAATTTGAGCCACGCTATACGTGTACATTACTATTTCTGAGATTCCTATACTAGGCATTGTAAAAGTGACCACCCTGTATAGTGAGCAGTAAGTTTGGAATAAATTTAATTAAAAATGAGGTGTTTGTTTTTTTGTAAAATCGATGGAACCCGTCAATTTTTATTTTCAGTTGAATATTTTTTAAACCAGTTTTCATGTATACAGGGTGAAGCAAAAAAAAATTATTATGGTAAATTTTTATAAATGGAAACCCCCCTTTTGTATTGTATACAAATATTTGGATTTTTTAAAAAGTTATCTACAACTTTTGTTTGGCTACATCAGATTATTTTGTACTCCTGCATGTTGCATTTTCGGGACACCCTGTATTTCGGTCTTTAAAGTTGTATTAACAATATAACTTTTTAATATGTCTGGTTTTCAAAATTAAAATAAGTATTATGCATGTCTCTTTAAGGTTTTTTAAGTTCATAACTATATCAGTTATTATTATTTTTTTGTTACTGCTTTCCGTGAGAAATACTTAACAGACATAGGCTGAAATAGAGACTTGTTTATTTAGTCAATGTCATTTTATCGGAAAAAATTAAACCCTATTAAATTTTATATGTATATAAAATTCGTTATCGATGATTACGATAAACACAAAAAGAACCTTCACTAAACCATTACTAAAAAATCAAAGTTATCTAATATGACATTGAGTTGACACTTGCCAATACAGAGCATTTCTCCAAAAAGAAAACTAATCAAACAATACTGCGTATGTAACTTTTAACTTTTGTCGGTAGAGGGAAATTTGGAAGAAATGTTTTACCTACAACATTTTCACGTTAAAGCATAATTATTTAAAAAGTGAAAAAATAAGCTTAGTGACAAGAGACCCGCTTTTAGATGTGTAAATTATATTTACTTACTCTTTCAACTCTTGGTGAGCTGCTGGCACTGTCACCTTCCTGAGCGGGCAACTCTATGATGCTCCCTCTAGCGCCAGACTCTATCCAACTGTTGCGCTGGGAGCCTAGTGATATTCCAGGACCTCCAGCGCCATATGGAGAGGTCTGCTGAAGTCTTGAGGGGTCCAAACCACCTAGTTTGACATATTCACACACTGCCATCTGTAAAATAATGTGCAAATTAGTCTTTTTGATTGTAAAATTTTATTCTTGTTTTTTGTTTATAAAATTCAATCATTGTTTTATTAAGGAATTAACATTTTAGTAGTGACAATTTACTTTACTGTTCGGTGAAACTGACTAAAATTTAAAAATTAGATGAAATTCAACACTTGTTGGTGTAAAATATCATAAATTCAAAATGGAACTGAAAAATAAACAGATCTTTATCATTCCCTTTCTTGAGACAATTTTTATTTAGTATTTTTTTTGATGTGTTACCACTTTTTGTTAGTACTATAAAACAGTCCCATACAATAAATTATTTTAAGACTTACATATCTAGCTTGAAATGAAGACAACAGTAGGAGGAAAAAGTATGTCATTTTGATTAATTTTAGCAATGTGGTGACTAGGCATTCAAATCCATTTTATACACACTAGTCATCATTACGAAAGTATATACATTTATATAGGCATTAAAGACAATTTAAATAATAGGGATGTTAAATTTTCTTTTCTAAAATGTTATAAAGGGGTCAGATTTATATGGGGGCTACCGTTGACCTTTAGAAACGTATATCATAAGCTTGTTTTCTCAAACTCTATAGTGGAATTTGTCACTTTAATAATTATACAGGGTGATTCAGTCACAATGTCGTTAAAAAAAACAATTCTTGCTCGACCTTTCAAAAGATAAGCAAATCAACTCATAATAATCAGTAACACAGGGTTCCTGGTACGAAATTTTCTGATCATGAGTTGGAGTATATCGAAGCAAAACAGCGTTGCCATTCAGGACCACATATATAATAATAGCATGTTCATTAAAATTCGGTACTGAAGCGATATATTTGTTTTTCTAATGATCATCTCTTTCTAATATGCAATCTAAAATGTATACATTTTGTATATTTTTTGAGATATCTTTAAAATTGTTACATTTTTAAGATCCATTAAGTGTTTTGTCCAGTTCTGACATAATATTCACTAATTTGCGAAAAATACCAAGATTTTTAAATTTTTCATGCTCTCGTAGTACAAGTTCAAAAGCTCTGCAAAATTTTAATATAGTAAATGACATACCTAATTTTTGTCACGATTTTATTCATTATGTTGTTGATTAGCGGATTCAAGTTGAGTTTGTAGGTTGATATTTTCAAATAACGCAAATCGCATTTGAATATGAATCAGAATCAAACCTTTTATTCACGTTTCTCTCCAGGCTTTCTCTTAGTGTCAGTACCGAATAAATCACACAAAAAAAAACATTTTTTTTTGGGACAGCCACAAATCAAATTGTGTTTTATAATATGTCTTAATTAAAATATCTTTTATTAATTTTTACAAGGCTGTTCAGCAGGGGGCGATTGCAATATTTCACTATTAAATTGTTTCTGGTAGGAAAGTGTCTGGAATTTAGTTTCACCCAACTGATGGGTCATTTTTGGTTACAAGCAGTAGTATTTTTAATGCCTGCATATTATGATTAATTTTTATGTGTAAACTATATTTAACTCTGTTATTTTGTCGGTAACAGAAAAACCCTTGACCATTGACCTTATGTGTAAATCTATATTATAATACACAATATCAATTATAACCCTGAATTGTATGTGTATTGGAATTTTAGAAATGGTCGAGTATTTTCCTTTCCAATTACTATACAAGTTGCACAAATGTTTTTGCATAAATACAAAAATTATAAATAAGTGTTAAATACTTCAAGCAACTCCTCCAAAAAATTGTAGAAACAGAAAACGACCTTATTCTAAATATTTTACTGAGTTAACAGATATGATATTTCATATCTTTCTGAAATATATCATTTTCATAACTAAGGATCTGCTTTACCTGGTCAATCAGAAGGTGTGGAAGCTTGTTCGCCACCTCAGCAGTAGTCGGATAATGAGTCAGTAAATCGGGCAGCAAATGGAGTGCTTCCTGCTTTCTCTGCTCGACGATCTGAGCGGCGTAGTCTGCTAACGGTTTAATGGTCACCACATTTGGTATCAGTACTAGTAAACTGACAACGATGGCATGCAAGTTGAATTTCTGGGCATTTGTCAGGGATGTACTATTCAATGCCAAGCTTTGAATGCTGAAAATTTTACCACAAAATGTAAAATTTTATAACTTTTGTGTCATAAAATAATTTAGATAAAAAAAATACAAATTTAAATTGAAACAGTGTAAACTAAAGTCTATTTTTTCGTATTGAATGTTAATTAAATTGGGAAAGCTCAAATTATTTATTGTTCCAACTAAATTCGGTTTCCTAAATCCATCATTACAGAAAAATTAGTCACATACATTCTAAAGTTTTATAAAGCAATAATTTATAAGTAATAAAATAATCATTTATTAAAAAAATTGTTCCAATGAAATTTGAAAATTGAATATGATGAAAAAATTTGTTTCTTATGAAACTAGTCCATTTCATGTTCATGATGATACAGTAATGTGAAGCAATCTACCATATCTTTTGGATCACCTTATTTGGGCATAAATGTAGAAGAAATCCAAATTTTCTAATTGTTATTGTACAAATCCATGTTTGTAATTTTCAAAATTTTTTTACAATTCAAATGATGCTTTAGTTAATGCGATGACGGACAGATTTTTTTTTTTCAAAATGCTATAGTAGACTTTCAAAATTGTAGAGAGTGTTATAAACCTGTTTACAATTTATAGCAGTCAACACAAATAAATATACATGCAGCACATATATTTTTCCTACAAAATCGTGTGATTTGTGTTCTGAAGAATGCAGAACAATTCAAGCTCTACAAAAAAAATTCTATTGCTATGTCTTACAAGATGAAATCGAAAAGAGTATAGAAAGGATCAAATAGTGATATGGCGAAGAAATTATTTAAAATAAATATTAAAAAATAAGAATCTGGATCGAAGAATATATTAAATTTTGACGAAACATGGACCTATGAAGGTCATACAGAAAGCGGTATGATGATATAATAAGTGTTAATGTGTGACCGTTATAGTGACAAATAGTGTATATGTATTCTAAAGTGTTTTGTCCTTTTGAATGTGGAACTCGCAAATATTTGCTCGATTTACTTAATTGCGGAAAAATCTCTATTTGTAACAAATTTTCTATCATTTTCATCATGAAACTGACATGGTAGAAGTTCAAAACAAATTTATTAACACCACATAATAATGAAAGGGGCAATAATATTTGTAGTATTTGACAGTTTTGCAAATTGCAATTGTCAAAAGGTGACATTTTCCCGCCATAAATAATTAAAACAGAAGCTGCAAAATTTGTGCAAAAATGAATTTTGCGTCCATGAGGACAAAACTTAAGTGCGATATCCGCGTAGTGCGCATCAGGTAGGTGTAAGTGGGTGGCGGTGGGCAATCGCCGTCCAAAAGAACGGCGTTCTAATTTGTAGAGAGGATGACACAGGTGCCACATTTAAAGTAAATTGTTAATGTGCCCGGTTCAGCCAACGTCAACTTATTTTTGATAATTTTATGTCCTTCTTCTCAAGTAGCGCGCTTAGGTAATCATTGCACCCTTATCTTCTGTACTCATCTCTGTATTGTGAATTAGTCACTCTCTATTATTTTTGACCTTGGGTAACTGATAATACAAGATAAAAACTTTAAATCTTGAAACATTCTTATTATTTTTATAATCTAACGCCTCGAAATTGGTAAAAACTGTTATATCACTGTTTCCACTCTAAAAATAATGGATGTTATGTAATGTAATTATTTTTGACATTTTTGTATATTTTTTATATTTGATCGCATTCAAATTTAGTACGCCTATGAAATGTTGCTCCCCGCACCCTTCGCCTGTCGCACTTGTCTACAAGCTAGCGATTAGTCACTCTCTACAATTTTGACCGTCTACTATAGGCTTTAATACAAGAACAATATTAAACTAGTGCCTGAGACTATTGCAGTTAATAGAAAAAACAGAATTGGGATGGAAAGTAATCGAACTTGTGAATGAAATAGAAAATACAATAATAGAAAATATAAAAAGAGCGACACAAAAAGAGAAATAATAATGAAAGGAAATGGGGATGATTTTGCCGAATTATGCAATGGTAATTTTCCAGCTACAAAAAAAAAAAATGGAAACTGGAACATATAACAAAAAGACAAGAGTACTAGTTAAATATAAAAATTAATTTTGTACCTAAGCAAAATGATAATTTTTACGCAAATATTTAATTCCACTCTTCTAGAATTTTTCTTAATCTTACACCAAAATATAATATTCTTTTTTTATTTATAATTAACTTTATTGCTTACCCCAGCAAAAGCTGCAACAAATCTATGACGGTTTCGGCACTGGCCAATTCTACGCAAAGCAACGCCAGTGTCGTGTAAACTGCCTCGATGTTATCAGGAGTATTCGTATCCATTTGTAAGCTTGTGTACAGAGCGTCGTAAATTATCGGTCCGTGTTTATTAATAAATATCAGATCTGGCCTTGAGCATTTCTCTATTGTCAAGTCTAATTCCAATGCGTTGACACTGTAAAAAAAGTCCATATATAAAAGGTATTTGCAAATTATCAGGAAAAAAAATAAGGGTTAATTGATAGTGTAGCTTATAAAACCAATGATAGTTGTACTCACAAAAACAAAATAGTAGAAACAGAAATTAATGGAGAAGCTAAGAAAAGTGTAATGTATACAGGACATTGTTCCATTGTTCCAATTTTCAATATATCATGTCTTAAATAATTTATAGTTGAGTTGAAATATGAAACACTTGAGGAAATAACTTATATTAAAAAATAATAATAAAAATATAATAAAAAGAACTCGTGTGAACACAAGTATTTAGTTTGTTAATGTATATGGTCATATATATAAGTTATGTTTAGTTTATATCGAATCTTTGAAAATCTAGGAAGTGACTCATAGTAAATACAGGGTGTTTCAGAAGGAAATGTATATGCTTCAGAATCAGGGTTCCCTCTTTTAAATTCATGTTAAATTCCCTGATTTTTCCAGGTATTCCCTGACATATAAAAAAAAAAAACTTAAAGTATTGTAACAAAATAACTATTCTTTGGCATGAATACATAGTATTTGGATTTGGAACATATTGTAAATTAGATATAAAACCAAAGTAAATTAAAAAAAAATATTTGTCAATTTTAGTTAATTTTAAAATTCCCCAACTGTTGTGAATTATTTAAAAATTCCCTTTTATGCCATATTTTTAAATTCCCTGACAATTCCCTGACTTTATTAAGCTTAAAACCAATTCCCTCACTTTTCCAGGTTTTCAAGATTTTCCAGGTGAGAGGGAACCCTGAGTATGTTATTCTACGTTCAGTTTTAAGAAAAAAATTTCCTATAAACTTAGGTCTGGAAACGTTTTGTTTAGAATGTACAGGATGTCAAATTTAAAAAAATTAATTACATTTTCTTTAATAACTCTCGACTACTTTGAGATTCATGAAATTTTGTGTGCGGAGGTTTTTTGGGACAGGAAATTCAATTTTATGCACAATTGGCTGTATTTTCAAGAGGATACCACAAGTGGCCATTAGGATACTTTTAAATCGCTTCAACTTTTTTGTGCCACGGTGTATGTCATTTCGGAAAAGAAAAACGTTTCCTCCAACCTTTTCTACTTAAGAAATGTACACCTTGTTTCAGTCTGTAGAAGCAGCTGTTTTCGTTAAAAACTAAACTAAAGATGATGATGCATACCAATTATGTATCTTACCTTTATCTAAAAATGAAGGCGTTACACTTTAAAGACTACGACTATTAATTTTTAATCAAAACAGTTGAAATTTTTAAAATAAAATCTTCAAACACAATGTACATAACTTGATAATAACTTTCGATTCACTCTAATACGTAATTTGCACGCATCACCATCTTTAGATTAGTCTTTAACGGAAACGGCTGCTCCTAGAGACTTCAAAAAGGTGTACATTTTTCAAGTAGAAAAGGTAGGAGAAAATGTTATTCTATACCAAAATGACATACACCGTGGTACAAAAAAGTTGAACCGATTTAAATTGTGCATAAATTTGAATTTCCCGTCCCAAGAAACCTCCGCATACAAAATTTCATGATTTTAGCTCAAAGTTATTAAAGAAAATGTAATAATTTTTTTTAAATTTGACATCCTGTATATCCTAAACAAAGCATTTCCATACGAAATTTTTTGCTTAAAATTGAACGTAGAATAACATACTGAAGTATGTACATCTCCTCCTGAAACACCCTGTATAAAAGCACTATTACTATAAACTGTATATGTATAAAATACAAAATTATTTTTATGAGTTTAATCATTATTTAACTCAGTATTAATATTGTGGCGCTATCTATGCACAGCAATACGATTGTGGATATGTTAAAGGTTCAATTATACTAAAGTCCGATGAATTCCTTATCTCTGTCTATTGCATTAAGAAAATGCAAATGTAAACTGCACTTCATTTGGCCGTTGTTACAAACGTCAACAGAATAAGAGTAGACACAGGGTGCTACTCATAATTTCTATAGCTATATTAAATTATAAAATAAATTAATACAACCGTAAAGTTTTGATACATAATAACAATTAAAAATGAATCAAAAATGCCGGTTCTAGTAAACGATGTGTTGGCAAACAACCTAACCTAAACAATAGACAACTGATATATTTTTTTTAACTGCTTATGGAAACACTTAAATAAGGATAATTTTGACAGACGCCTCAGTGTGTAGCGTACCGGCTTGGTATATCCAATTCGATTTCTGGACAAGTCAAATTTTTTTATTATTATTTAATATTTATCGAATCTTCCCATAAAAAATGTTATATTTATCAAAGACATCTCTATAACACTGACTATACATAATACTTCGCAAAACCAGAGCAGGCTACAATTAAAAGTTACCTTTTTGATATTAATTTATTTTATTTTTTTTTGGCAAATATCAAGAAGTAACTTTTAATTGTAGCCTGGTCTAATTTTACAAAACGCTATGTATAATAAGTGTCATAACAGAATATGTTGGAGAAAAAATAAATATTAAAAAAATAAGTGAAATATCAATAATCGATTATAAAACTGAAAAGCATTGAACGATTGAAATGAAATTTGGTATATAATCTATTGGTAAGACTTTCCTTGATATAATTAATATTAATCACCGACTTGCACAAATGATTTAAACTGGATAACTCAGATAAAGAAATATTCATATTTTTTGGGTATCATCTGGTAAAAGCTAAAATTTTATTAAAGATTGGGCATGTACAGAAAGATCGATTCGGTCATCGATGTCCAAGAGGGCATCATTTTATATGAAATACTTTTAAGTTTTAAATATTGCTTTTTGAACTTTTCTTGGTACAACTTCTAAATTGGCTTATACTGATATAAGATAAAAGCTATAAATTTGGAAAAAAACTCATCACTATTATCTAATGTCTCGAAATTGGTAAAAACTGTTATATCATTGTACCACTTTCAGATTATTATAATAAAAAAGTTGTATGATTATCTTAATTTCATATTGATCCAAAAACACTTACATAGGCTTGGAGAGTTTTTCTAGATTTTGATGTCTATCAATGAGTGTATGTAGAATTTTCTGCACGAGAAGTCTCATGTCAGGATCTGGAGCAAGAGACATCCTTAAGAGGGGCTCCAAAAATGAGACGGGGAATGTTGTGTTCAAATGGATCGTTTGGTACTTGGTACCAACCTGAAAAATAAAAGAACAAAATAAATCAAATGAACTACTCTCAATATTGAAAACTTTTACAATTTACCTTCAACAAACTCTTCAATAATATACTTTGCAACAAATTATCCGCCGGTGTGTGATTGTCGACTAACGGGAATGGAATCTTGCTCATTATGAACATCATTATTTCGATCTTCTGATAATCCGGAAGGTGATTGGCAAACTCTCCCAGTGCATTGATAAGAGCCTCCTGGTATTCCTTTTCTTCTGTCTGACTAGCCTCGTTCCTGACCGAGTCACGTAAGTGACTCAGTAACGAATTGATGATTTCTAATACTGATGGACCTAGAGAAAACAACACATGCAATAAAAAAAATCGCTGTATATACTGTAATTGTAATTATTTCCCAGTGGTATTTTTGAAGTCTACTTACCCACACTTTCACCTGCTGCTATGGCAATGATTTTGGCTAAAACTCCCGCAATACTTGTTCGAATCGTTGGGCTTGATTTGGAATTTTCGTCTAAATGAGCCATCAATGTTTCCACGACAGTATATGAGTATTGTGCCTAAAATATTTTTTTTATAGTTAACATACAAAGTGACCCAATTAAAAACGGGTCATCTCTTATTTGTAGGCCAATTTAAAACAATTGTTTTCTGTTCTGTTTCATTTCAATTTCATGGCCTATTTCAAAAGTTAAAGATTTGGTTAAGAGTGTACGAGCACCGACTAAACGACTGCATACTTTCAAACGGTCATAACCTAACTTTAGCATAAAAATACAAAAAAAAAAAATATAAATAATGAGTTTTTTAAAAACCGTCATATACAATGCTCCTTTGAAAAATTTTGATAGCAATATAAATTAATTATGTTTCTGTTAGAAACTAATATATTTTTGTTAAATTTTAGTCATGCCCATTTGTAAGTATCTGAAATTCAGCGGCATAATCGTGTCAGTTATTTATTGTAAAAGTATTTTAGACAGCATTTTATTCACGCAATAATGTTTAATTCTCTAAAGTGGATACGAGACCAAAAATATAAATTCAATACAACGTTTTATCCACAATCACAAGCTTAATCGAATTTATTAATAGAAAATATTTTTTCAACTAGAATATTCCTTCAAATACTCAGAATATATTTAAAAGTTGTAGAAGCAATTCTCCATTTATTATCAGGTAATTCAAAAGAACTTTACGAAAAAGAATTTGCAGAATTTAACCATGGAAGCCATGCTTACATATTTTTTGAATATCAACAAAAAGTAGACGTTTAATCAATGGGAATGAAGTATTTTATGTCAAAGATTATTTTGAAAATTTACATGAAAATAGACCTGTCAAAATACAGTAGATTGACGAGCTTCCTAAAAAGTGTTTATGAACACACATTGAAGCATTTTTAACAAAAGCTGCTGATGAAGTTTATAATGATTAAGGCAAATGTTCCTTTTTTGACAATATTAGTATAGATTTTGAAATATTTCAGGTTGCATTAATCATACAAGTTGCAGATGTATGTGAACTCATAAACTTGAAGATCGATAACGTACAAGATGCTCATATTTATTGGTTTCCATACCCGACACCAAGATAACGGTTTCACGTAGGTTCACTATTGCGAAAAGATCAAGTTGCTACACCGTAGATCCTGTTTACAATATATGAATCAGAAATTGTTTCCTTGCCTGTTGGAATTAATACAATAGGAAAAGTACCGTCAAAAGTTGCTTTGTTTTTGAAGCTTCTCAATGTGGAAACCTACGCAAGCCACTGCATAAGATGCATTTCAACAACTGTTAGCAAATAAAGGTGCTGAAACGATCAAGCGACACCGTGGATGACGGTCTTCAGCAATAGCATAAAGATACAATGAAAACTTCCTAACAAATAAATTCAATGTAGCAAGAAAAATTCAATATGAATCTTCTCCTTAGTCAAAATAACTGTAAATGTCAATGTTAATAAGTAATTGTTTAATAAAATTAATTGATTTGTATTACTTATTATTTGATTTTTAACAATGAAATAAGACTTCTTATAAAGTGTAGGTTCTAAAGAGTGTATAAAATATCAATAGGAAATTTGCATGAAATTTTTAAATGCTTAAAATTATTGTTATTTTATTATATCTTAAGTACTTAACAAAAATATCTTGCTAATTCTGTAAAATTGTTCTTATATTTTTTGTATTTAATTATTTTATATAGCGATTTATTCAAATATAGTCACGTGTTCAGAAACAATATTCTGATTGATCCACGTCACAGTATATGGAAACTTCCATGGTGACACATGTCAAATTGTCAAATCGGCGTAGGTTTAGTTAAGTTGGTTAACGAACTCGTTCCGTAATCTGTGGTTAGCGTCGAACTTTGTGGTCTTTCTGTGGTCTCAGCATTATAACATAAGTTTTGGATTGCCGAAGGGGATGGAACCGATAAAACACAAATTTTATGTGTGGTACCAAAGTGCAAAAACACTATGGTAACCACCCTGGAAAAAATATTCTCGGTTCCTAAAAATGAGAAAATGCGTGAGAAATGTTGCATTTCAATGAATAGAGACGAAAAAGAGAATGCAACACTATCGAACACAACGGCGTTATATTTTGCAAGGATCATTTCACTGTAAGTCATTCTTCAATTTATTCAGATTATAAAAATGATGTGTGTTTTAAAATTAACAGTTGGAAGAAGATATGGAGAATTATTGGCAGCATAAATTAAACGGGAATGTACAAAGAGTACAACTACAACAACAAAGTGATGCAAAACGCAGACGTCTTGAAATTCTTCATCATATTGGATGGATGGATTTTCTCCCAGAAACAAAAACATTGACAATGAGTCAATTTTGGGCAGGTTATCTGATTGTCCTTTAACAAATCCACCCTGTTATTGAAATTATTTCAGAAAAAAAATCATTTAAATCAGCCAACAAATAAAAATATTTGAGTTGGTCCAGTTCCAAATGGAGATGTGTAGAGATAGAATTGACAAGCAAAGTACCGAAAATTTTCAGAAGCTGTTCCACTAGAAATTCTTATCAAGAGATTCAGCTATTGGCCACTTGGGCCATTTTAGATAGTTTTAAAGAGTTTGAGAATAAAAGTTATTGCAAAAAATTGTAATAATGTGCATAAATAAAAATTTAATAAAAAAAATGCTAAAAATCAAAATCACTTTATCTCTTAACAAATCATGATATCAAGATGTGGTTTTAGCATTTCTTCTAAAAAATCAAGTTTAGGATTTACACTATTTCAGAAAAACAAGAAATTCACTAAAACTGTAAAAGTTGGACCAAATTCTACAGGTTTAGTGGACCACCGTCTACATACTACATTTGAAATACATACCTGTATTGAGAACATTATAATTCGGAAGGTATGGATTGCAAACTGATTAGGAACCCATAACTTGTGAAGATCAAAATGTCTGAAAGGAAAAAAACAATTTTTTATAGTATAATTAAAAAATTACCAGATTTACACAACACCAAGACAATTTTGCGTAAATCTGCATTTTATCTAAAATAATTTAGCATCTCTGTCCTTACCTCAAAACAGGTCTGAGTACAGCCCTGATGTGTCCAAACGATGCCCTACCAACCAATTCTCTCATACAGGTTTCGGCCAGCATTGGAGGATCTAAAGTGTCTTCTGGAGCCACATCCATATTATCAGGATCCTTTTTATGGAAACCCGATTCCTAAAAACAATTATTATTCTCAAGTAAAATGGATAAATTCTACAGTAAGACAATCTAGTCTATTCTTAAAAAACTTATACTGGTTAGGATAGTCAGATTGACTCAACTAAATTGGATTTTCACAACAGTTATTGCCAATTCTAACAACAAGAGCAAAATTTTATGGAACCTTGTAAATAACACTGGCAAAAAAAATATTACGCTAAACCATTGCTGCACTTAACCTAAACAGTTAACAAATGCTTTTGCAGAATATTTTGCAACAATCGAACAATCACAGAAAAAAATTATCTGTCCATTTTGGAAATTCTAGATCTACTAGTTGTACATCTTCTACTATTGTGAATAATTCTATTCTTTAAACCCGTGAATCAGGACGAAGTTAAGAACCTAAAGCATAAGAATTCGGTTGGCCTTGATTGTATGTCGGTAAAAATGCTTAAATCAATAGCAACTTATATATCTGAGCATATTGCCTACTTAATAAATTTATCTATAATAGTTGTTTTTCTATGGCTCTAAAAAAGACAGTTGTTGCACCTATTCAAAAAAAATGATCCCGAGGATATAGCTAATTACAGGCCCATATCACTGTTAAGTATTTTCTCCAAAATATTTGAAAGAGCAATTTTTGACTACTTTTCTTGATAAATTTCAAATTATGACTAATAGCCGACATGGCTTTAGAAAGGGCAAACCTACTAAAACAGCCGTGTGTAACCTCACCGAATGTGTATATAGACTACTGGATAAAAATAAACATGTCTCTTCTTTGACTTGACTAGAGCATTTGACTACCTTAGTATTTCTTTTATTAAAAATAAATTTTATAATATTGGGTTTAGAGAAATATTTTTGGAATGGTTTTGGTTTTGACAATACAGCTTCTAAGTGTCACGATATTAACATGGAGGTGCCCCAGGGATCTGTGCTGGGACCATTAATTTTCTTATTGTATGTTAACCTACCAAATTTTATTGATGCATCTAATCTAACATTGTCTGCTGACGATACATCTCTTGTGGTGTCAGCTCAGACCCCTGGGGAACTTTTGGAAGAATGCCAGGATTTTACTAGTTCTTTTGTCAACAGGTGTAAGGCCAATACCCTAATGGTCAATACTGATAAAACCGAGACAATTTATTTTCGATCTTGGAATGAACCTGACAAGAAATTATTTCTTACATTTAACAATACTGTTTTGGAATCTTCAGAGAGCATACATTTTTAGGTATCTATCTTGGCTGCCAATTAAAGTGGTCAAAGCACATATGCTTTGCAAAACTCTTAAGGCCGGTTGTATAAAGATTTTGAACTCAAGTTTAATGTTAAACTGTAAATCAAAGGCAAAATCAGGTTGTATAAACGTTAAACGTCGATCAAATCGTAGTTTAAACTGAGTGACCGATCTCGGCCGTTTAACCAAGTGAACTGCAGTTCAACGGTTTGACACTTGACAAGTGATTATAAACTCGAATATTGAATTATACATTTTTGAGTATTGTTCTGTGTTTTGTTACAATGGACTAGACTAACCCGTAATAGATGATGAAGGGTTTTAGTAAATGCTGTCTTACATGCTAGAAGTGTCAATTGAGAGAACGATCAAATCATTTTGTAAAGTGAAGGGAAATTGATTTTTTGCAGCGATTTCGTTTGTTATAAAAAGTTATTACCTATATCTTGTTTATTTATGGAATCATCCTAAAATCTCTAAGAATTTTTAGTCGACTCCACTTGAAGCAGAAACTGAGAATGTAAACCATTTTGTATTTAATTATTTATTATAATAGTTAATTATAAGATATTAAAGAAAAATATTATTAAAAAACTCCACTACTACTTTGTCTTTATTTGTTCTGCAATAGCAATGAATTAAAATAAATGGGAGAGACATACTACTATCACTGTAAGTGAATTAAATGAAACATGGATAAAACACTATATAATTTATTATTTAAGTAACATATATTGTAAAGAGAATGTTAAAGATATCTACAGTAAAATAAAACTCAAAAGGTAGAATATAACCTTACAAAATTGAACAAATTTTGCGCCAACTTAGGTTAAATTGTCAAATGTCACAGTTAAAAATCAAAATTTAGCAAGCTGCACTTCTACCAACCTCGGTAACGCATAGTTCAACTGAACTACACATTAGTTTCGTTTATACAACACACATGTAAATAAACCAGGTTCAGAATTTGAACTAAGTTCTATTGAACGGCAGTTTAGGTACTTTTTATACAACCAGACCTTAGTAAGTCATCGTACGCGATATCTCGAATATGTAAGACTATGCCCTTGAGCGCACTATTAAATGTATATTACAGTTTAGTTTATAGTCATCTATCGTATATTATTTTATGGGGTATAGTTGTTAATAGTAATAAAATATACTTTATTCAAAAACTCATTATTAGAATTATATTTACACTAAATATCCGTCAAACATGTAAAAACTTTTTTAAAGAAAACGAAATACTAACTACCTTGTATTTATACATATTTACAACTCATTATTGTATATCAAAAATAACCTGCATATTTTGTTCAAAAATTCTCATTTTTACGACTGTCCAATGCGTAATTGTGACTTGTTGAGTGTTCCCATGCACAAATCTAAGAAATTTGAGATGTCTGTAAATTATTGTGGTCTGAAACTCTTTAACAAGTTGCCTCCTAGTTGTAAACATTTGAAGAATGTTTTTTTCAAAACGTTGGTGAAAAAATTACTCATCGCCAAATGTTATTATAGTATTGAAGAATATATCCTACACAATAATATTTGATTCGTCTTTTGCTGTTGTATGACTTGTCCTATACATTGTAAATGTCTTAAAGGATTAATAAATATTATTATTATTATTATTAATTCAAGTTCACTTGCAGAAGCACGTCACTATATTTTCTATCTTCAAGACCTTTAGTCTCATTTTCAAACCTGGATCTTTGAGATCAGATATTATACAATATGGGAAAAGTGGAAAGCCATAATATAGTCTTAACATGTAACGCAATAAATTATATTTCCATAATACCCAGTTACCTGCATATTGAAGAGTAAGCTGGGTACTATCTTGTCCATGTGAACGGGTTCCCAGATATTCTCCACCAAATCATCCGACACAGTTTTCCGTACAACGGCCTGTAGTCCTTTGATTCCGGCTATTCGTATCTTATCTCTGATATCCTCTCGATCTCCGCTATGGCACATTGCCGAAAACTTGCTCACAAAGAAGTCATATCTTCGGTGGTATGATGGTGTGTCTTCTTCTATATTGGCAAATTTCACAAACTAAAAATAACACATGGAGAAGATACTAGAATTAAAAATTATAACATACAGATTGCGTGGCCAAAATTTGTAGCTCTGGCTCGGTAGATTCGAGCAACTTCTGCACCATCTTCAGGAAACTTTCGACAAACAGATTCAAAGTGGGTGCATGGCAAGCCAGCAGAAGTTGATCCATGGCTTCCATCGCAATAATGACAAAACTACAACAAAATAAAGTAGGTCCAGTTCATCAACCTGGTATTGATTTGTCCTTTGTATGTAAACATGCAACAGTGTTAAATTATTCTTACACCTTAAGGTATTTTTAATTCTCCAGACTAAAATAGAACCCGTTAATCAATAAAGTTTATCACAATGGTAATTAGTAAAAAAATGGTCGGATTCATGCTTCCAATTAAAGAAAGATAATAAGATATGTAACACTGTCCTTATATCAATAAATAGACTCGAAGAATCCATTCTATCATAAATTAACATAATAAATTAGTATAAATTAATTAATAATTCTTAAATAATAATAATGCATTTAATGATAATTCGTGTTTGGTTAACATATTTGTTATGCTTAGGTAGATCATGTGACAAATTAAAAGAAGTGGTATAATGTGTTAAATATTGAATGAGGCACTTCAATGTCTCATAAAATATTAGATAATGTATTGAACTTTTAACCACTGTTCAATTTTAAATTATATACCTATTTTATATAAGAAATAAGATTAATTAAAGCCATACAGACAATACAAATTATAATTTTTTTCTTGAAAACATATTCATTGTAGCCGAATGAGATGTTGAAATTCATATAGAGGCGCATGCAGCATTTTAGGTTGGGAGGGAGGGGGAAGAGGTAATGGAAAAGTCTTGTAAAATATAAACTGAATCGTTGTTTGACTCACTCCTATAGTTAAAACAATAAAATTAGTTTCTCTTTTATTATAAAAAATGAATAACAAGCCCTTAGAGAAAAAATAGCAGTTGTAGTTCATAAAAAAATAAACAAAAAAAATTCTCATAAACAAAAACCATTATTTAATAACAAAATCCAGTCTTTTTATTTTGTTAGTAAATAATAATAAATACAAATTTCATTATGTATGTTCCGAAATAAATAGTAAATGCCTGACAACAAAATAATGCGATGTAGCCAAACTTACCTTAGTCAAAAGTTGATGGTTAAAAAGATACAGGGTGTAAAAGTTAAAACTTTATTTTTAATATTTGTCTTTTTAAAAAAATTATATATTTGCATATATTTCGAGATTGGTTTTTTTTGAGAGAGAAAAAGTTAAATTTCATTCTAATTTTGATGTTACTAGTAAAATATTGAAATTTTGCACGTCGTCATAATTTACCATTATGAATGAGACAACTTTTAAAGTACTACTGTCGTTGTTTTGAGTGGCATAATAGCCAGCAGATTATTTTAAATATATATTTATAGTTCCGGTAAGTAGGCCAGAGTATCTTTTGACATAGTGAAAACAACAATTTGTTGATAGAAGTTTGTGTCATAAAAATATTAAAAAAATATTGTAAAAACTTAAAACTGTACGTCCATTCATTCGAATCCACATGAATAACAGTTTCAAGTAACATTTTGCTGTATTTTCAACAGAAACCGAAACTGTTTTTATTCGGTGCACTGATAATTTCAAATAGGATTATTTCGAGAATGGTAATTCCTAACAACTTCAACAAAACCCCCAAAATATATGCAAATATTTGGATTTTGAACCCCCATAACTCAAGAAATGTCCGGGAATTCATTTAAAATTCACTGTAGTTCATCAGCTTTATTTGCAGCGGTTGCGTACAGGTGACTAGAATTAGTGGGTGCCACGGAGATTCAGAACTGTTTTACCTGTTTATAATATCGTCACCTTCCTGAAGTTCTCAGCGAACGGAAGACTGAATGGTTGAAACGTTTCAGTACAGAATTTGTTATCATTGAAATTCACAAGGAAGTATTATTTATCCTTCTCCTCATTATTAAGTCCACAAACCATATTGGGACTTTACACCTTACAGGTGTACTTAACATAAAATATATTCGTTTATAGAGGAGTTAAAAAACAGGATAATTTTGATATCCTTTTAATATCATGCAAAAATTCCAAGCACATAAGCTTATGTCTTAGTTCTTTTCTGTTGTATTCAAGTTGTTTTTTACTGCATTACAATGTCTTTTCTCATTTTTTCATAACTGTACTAATCTCCATGCCTCTATTTCTAACTAAATGTCAATGTAGAAATACACAAGTGTGTGTATATGAACCAAGGATATGTATAATTTGTTTTTTAAGAATAGACTTTGTACTTTGAAAACCTTATAAACTATCTGGCATATCTATTTATATACCAACTTATTGAACTAGTTTGGAAATTACCCATTGCACTGTACAAATTTATCTAGGAAAAAAATATTCTACTACAGAAAAGATAATATTTGATTTAGTAGTCCAGTAATTGGACACTTGAAAGCGTTTTCTTTTTGAATCTAAATAATCTATTTTTTGCCTTCAGCAGATCTAAAGGTACTCACCCATATTTCTTACGGTATATGTCCCTAGCTGCTCTTTGATATAAATATTCTCCGATTCGGTCCAACTTCTCCGGAGAACTGAGTGAGTAGAAGGTAAGTTTTTCCATATTCGATTTAACCAATCCATCTTGAGGATATACAGGAAATATATTATCAACAAGTCTTTTGTACCTGGGTCTAAAAGCACTACAACACCCACAACAACCTGTAAAATCAAAAATAAATTAATAAATGTATAACTATCACATAACCAATCATTTATGCAAAATTTTATATAGATTAAATTACCGTTACACATTTTTATTTACTAATATTTAATGATTCACAAGTAATAAAAAAATAAAAATATTTGCCACTGACTACCGAGATCCAGTGACATCACTACATCGGTGACAACATATGTTTTGTGGTGACAGCACTGACGTATTGACAATTGACATTGACAGAACGACAGCTGATTGTGATCTGTTTATTTGTCCGTTTCTCACTGAGTAAAATTAACTCGATGAATGTTCCCAAATTTCATAGAACATCACCCCTTTTTGCAATACATGTTTTAATTTTAACTATCTGTGTAAAAAGTAACATAAAAACATCAATAAACGGCTGCATTGAAAACAAAAATATGACAAAAATTTCAAAATTTGTACAGACAAAATCAAATAAATTAAACTTTGAAGTTTTTGTTGCAAATTATAAAAACTTACTACCACATATAAAATCCTTATACCTATTATATAACCTCCAATAAGTTTAAGAGCTAACATAACGTTAAATTATTTAAATAACTAAACTTGCTGCTTAAATAAGAATATTAATTAAGATTGTATGTGTAATCTCCAATTATCTGTCCTTTACAATATAGTAAGTGATTTATCAGATAAAGATAAAAATAGATAATATACATCCGTTGAATTAAGGTTCGAAATAGTTGAAAAGTATTAAAGCAGGAAATGTTAATAGAAAATGTTTTAGTAAAGCCATACTACTATACAGAAAAGTTATAGTTATTATGTAGGTACGTATACAAAACGGGAAAAATAATAAAATGATATAATTATTGATATTTTCACCCAGTTTATAAACAAATTATTTTACTCGAAAATGTGTAAATATTGTATATGAAGACTCCTCATTAATAAGTATGATGCGGTATGTACATTTTATAATTTTTTTCAAATCTGCTAAAGGCTATGGTATGCATACGTACTTGTCCAATGTACTAAGAATGTTTTCAGGGATAAAATTACAAAAATAAATATAAGAATCACCTAATTATTTTATATCCTAATACCAATTCCTTATAATTTTACATATTGACAAAATTTAAATACAATAATACATGCACAATGAATTGTACTATTTCTGAACGTATACTTTTAATTCACACGGCGACATCTACCAACACAGATTACTATAAATCCATAGAAATACAAGGCTCGATCGAAAGATGGCGCCAGTAGTGGTAATATTTAATTTTTATAAATGCGCTAAACTTGAACAATTACAGTAAAAAATAACATTTATATAAGGAAAACAAACTTACATCCTGGATCTGTACATTTCTGAATGAAAGACTCAACAAAATCTGCGACCTCAGGAGTGTCGAAACAGCACTTCACGATAGACATTTTTAAACCATATATAGTTATTGATATCCATATAAAAATATACGTAGATTTATATTTTTCTTTTGTGCCCGACAATCGGAATAACTAGCAGTATAGATACCGCTGTTCGCGAGGTATAGGAACTACTAGTTGCTATGGAACAGATCTTGCAAGAATAAGAACAAGAATAGAATTTCTCTTCATGGATAATTAACCGTTGTACTCCTTACAGTGACCAGCACGTACACTGGAAAACAACTATCCTCTCTAATTATATTTCTCGAGATTTCCTTAATTTAATTAACGGTTATTCGATACCCGATTCTGTGTTACGGAAAACTTATTCATGTGTGTGTCTGTTAATATAATGATTGTCTCTGAACCACGTGAGTTCAATGCAGAATTTGATACAATCACATTATTTTAAAACCTGTCATATTCACGAGAGCAAATGGGACGTCAGGACGCCAAAGCGTCGCCACGCCGGCCACATTACACTACGACTAGATCCTGAATGTAGGTTACTTTCAGGATATTCTCGTTGAAATTTTGATTTTGCGCATGCTTGCGTCCTTTGAATAAATTGTGTAGTGAGGCTGTATAGAGTCTGGAGATCGTTGTTTAGTTCAAAGTTCAAACCTAGAATCATTACCTAAATGAAAACTCACTAGTGTAAACAAGGATAATACTTATTTAAGAAACCAATGAAACGTCTCCATATGTTTCAAGTTAGTAGGTACTTATCTTGTTATTATATTAGGTAGGTACTAAATTTAAATTCAGCAGGAAGAATATTTTTGAAAATATTTGTCAAAAAAAAAATCATATCGTTTATAGATTTAATAATAATAATAATTTATTTGCCACATAGTACATAAAGTAATAACAAATACAACATTTGCATGAATGATGCAAAGTACAATTTCAAACAACAGTTACAATTTAACTATAGCAAATAATCTGCGAGATAACCACAAAAAGAAACTTTGTCTGTGGTTTTCTCATAGAGTTTAGATAATGCTTTTACACCTTATACCTATATTCACAATAATTACCCTTTCATATACCTAGATACACACAAAAATTATATAATTACTTAGATTCTATATTTTTAGCAACTATTTGGGTAAGTATTTTTTAAATCTATCAATTGATGAACACGCAATCTATCTGTATTTAATAACCATATTTTCAATTTTTTTTTGAATAGTTGAACAGAATTGATGTTTCGTATGTCATGAGGAATTTGATTATATGTCCGAGGCCCCAGGTAAGTAAAACATCTCTGGGTAATAGTTTTCGTTACTTTAGGTACATTTACAGCAAGTTTTTTGTATCTGGTTTCTTGACAATGACTTATAATATTTTTATTTCTGTCCAGCTTTTGATGCAACAATATACTATAACAGTACAACTGACGAATATCTAAGACTTTAGCCAGCTGGTATAGAGAGTTTGTAGGGTAAGTAATAGTTTTTTTGTAAATTATTTTAAGAATCCATTTTTGTATAACCTCCAGTCTTTTTATGCTATAGTTGAAAGCACCACCCCAACCCAGAATACCATATCTCAATAATGATTCTGCAAACGAATAATACAGGATGTTCAGTTGCTCCAAATTCAAAACTTGCCTCAAATATATAAATTTTGGAAGTAATGTCCTGACTTTTGTAACTAACGCATTAATATGAGAATCCCATCTGAAATGAGCATCAACAATCACTCCCAAGTATTTAATCTGGACGACAGGTTCAATTTTGAAATTATCCATAACTTTTAGTGGTCGGGTCAGATTGATTCTATTAATTGAAAACGGTATATATTTTGTCTTTGAGAAATTTATAGTTAAGGTCTTAGCATCAAACCAATTTTTAATGTTAATAAAATCATTCTCTGCCTTTGTCAATAATTCGTCCCATGTATTATCTGTGTAGAGAACAGCTGTATCATCTGCAAAACTAAATACATGTCCTTTAAAATCTTGGTAAAATAAGTTATTTAGATATATATTAAACAGCAGTGGTCCCAATACTGTACCTTGCGGTACACCGTACTCTACTATCCTGAATTTACTTAAAGTATTGTTTATAATTACTTGCTGCTTTCTTTCCGCTAGATAGCTCTGCATTAATTTCAAAGCTGTTCCCCTAAAGCCAATTTGTTCAAGAGCTTTGATAAGACCATAATGGCTAACAGTGTCAAAAGCTTTAATATAGGCATTACTTTACATATGACAAAAATATCTTTTTTTATAAACTAAAGTATATGAGTTTTAGGAGAGGTTTCTTCGATGTCTATTTTGTCTGTAAAATATTAATAATGTATTAATCATATTGTATATACTACTTTAAAATAAACTGTAGACCATATAAAATTAGTATAGAACTAATTTAACTACAGTTAAATACAGAACTGTATTCAGTTTCAAAAGTTTAAAAAATACATCTTCAAAAAGGCATGTAGAAATGAGATGCATATTGTCTATTTAAATAACCTTTATTAGATTTAAATCTTCGTGGTAAAAATTTTCTAAAATTGCCTATCCTATCAACAAAGGGTATTAAAAATTCTAATTTAAGTAATAAATGACTTATCTGAAATTTCAATCACATACATAATATCTTAATTGAAGAAAATTTTTTGATGACATTTGCACACTACTGATTGATTTTTTTATAATCCTCTTTAATACTGAAGAAAGTTTAAGTTATAATTATAATTTATCGCATAAGTACACTGAAAAAGCTAAAAAACCAACAAATGAAAATTGTATCCTTTTTTATATTTATTTTTGTTATATTTTTGTATATAATTTATGTTTTGTATTTACTCTCGCCTCTCCCCTAGAAAATTTAGAGTTCAGACATATTTTTAAACCAGAGAATGTATTTAGTAACTTATATGCAATTTTATAGCAACAATTATAAATAAAATAGGTCAACATATGCATCTTCACTTTTGTTTCACTTTTTGTTTCTTTACACTTTTTTGTATTCCAAACCGATTAACAACAAAATTGATTTATTTGGTCAAGTGCGTTTTTACACATTTAGTTAAATTACCTACTTAAACATATCTTAGGGAGACCATGCAAAACAATAATAATCAGCCGTCATCTTATATAGTATTGTGTATTGTCAAATTAAGCTTATTATTATTTTTTTAAAGATTTTAATAATGCTGAAATGGCCAATGTTATGGCCTTGCAGATGGAACTGGTAGTGAGACTAGGCGAATTTATATGGAAAGATTTCCAAATCCAAGAATTTTCAAAAATGGTTTTCAACGTCTTTCGGAGTCAGGTTCATTTCAGAAAGGTCCAATTTCCTGGAAGATCTTTGATTGTTAGAACGCTTAACTTGAAATATGTTATTCTACACCAAATTGCAGAAGACCCAAATACTAGTACTAGGAAGATCGCTACAAATCTTAATGCGAACCATAAATTAGTTTGGTCCATTCTGAAGCATCATGTTATATCTGTATCGCATACAAATGGTACTAGTCTTACTGCCTCATGACTATCCTGCTCGCCTACAACTTTGCCACTAGATTTTGTAAAAAAAAATTGACTATATTGCTGGCATATTGGTTATCGACGAGGCTAATTTTTCCAGAGATGCTATAATGAATTTCCACAATAAACACGTTTGGTCTGTTGAAAATCCTAATGCCATAATGGGCCTTGAATTTCAACATCAGTTTTCTTTGAATTTTTACCAATAACTTTAACTGATGCCTCCTACAGACATTTTCTTGAAAACGTTTTACCTGAACTACTTGGCGATATTCCCTATGCGCTAAGACAGAGAATGTGGTTTATGTACGACGAGCCTCCTCTACATTTTAGTTTGACTGCTAGTCAATTTTTAAATGAAAAATTCGGAATAACGTGATTGGACGAGGCGCACAAGAACCAGGCCATCCTTGGCCACCCAGAACACACGATATGAACCCTATTGATTTTTTTGCTGGGGGACTTCTCAAGACATTAGTTTACAAGGTTCACATTGAATCTGAAGAGCACTTACGCAAACAAATTATAGCTGGTTTTGATGTGATAAGAGTTACAGTCCTGGTACGTGTTCGAGCTGCAGCTTCAGGAAGATCTGAAGCATGTATTTTAGCTGAAGGTGGCAATTTCCGATATTTGTTATAATAAATCATAGTAAAGTAATTAAATTGTTAATTAATTATTTTGTTATTATTTTAAGTAATGCATTGAGTATCGTAAAAATTCACTTGATCAAATAAATCAACTGTTGTTAATCGGTTTGGAATACAAAAAAGTGTAAAGAAACAAGAAGTGAAGATAATACAATAGCGCATATGATGACTTATTTTATTTGTAATATTATACAGGGCGACATATTTTTCTTGGCAAATAATGATAGATGATATTCACACCTCCACCACTGGTAAGTTTCTGAAGCTGGCCAAAATGAAACGTTAAAAACTGTTTTTAAGAAATACCCTGTATATCAGGTGTTTGTTAACGTAGGCGAAAAATTACGAATCAGCATCCAATCCTTGATTTCTGATTTCCATATAAATTCGTTGTGTTCTTTTCAGTTCATACATTATCTTTGTTGCTGTGTGTTTTCGATGCTTACTTCACCATGCCTTCCGCCAAATAATTCTTTTTGTAATAAAATCGAGTTCATTCAGCGCTATGCATCTGTAAATATCTTTATTCCTGAATCCGAAAGGCTTCGTTTTACCAAATACGTTTATGTAGACGTCGTAATGACCTGTTCAGAAGCAGTGAATCATATAAGATCCATATATAAATGCTGGAGGTGGTTTGTTGTATGAAACAAGTAGGTTTTATAATAGCAGGCATGAAATTTATTATTCTGTTACTAGCTGAAGGGAACTGTCTCCCATTAGTAGTACTTTTTATTGGTCACTAAAAACGAATTAAAAAGAATGAACAAAATTGATATCAAATATGTCATTTTTGAAAAAATATTTTTAAAAACCTAATTTTCAGCAAGGATTGCATAAAAATATGTTTTAATAAAACTTGTACCTTTTGATTAGGATGTATATCTATGTTATGATTATTTTTGTGTTCTGTATACATCGACTTTTCTAAAGCTTTCGACAAAGCTAATCATAAAAGTTTTGTTGGTAAGCTTTTAAAATCAATTTTCGACTGTTTATCACATGGATAATATGTTACTTTAATAATTTTAATTGGGGAGCTCCTCAGGGAACTCACCCAAGCCCTCTCTCGTGTATTGCTGTTTTCAATATCAAAAACGTACAGGGTGTGTGCTTCTGAAATAACTGTGTTGAAAGGGGTAATAGAAGAACTGAAATAAATAAAAGTAAATATTGCATTGAAACTTGTTCAGGCATATTCCTTTTCACTCTTCGATCAATCAAAGATTACCAACATTATCCATCAGAAATGTATAACGTATGTCATACAATTCTATAGTTAGACCAATTTTCTAATACATTTGTACTGTTAGGAATTCTATCACAAATATGTTTATTAAAAAATCAGTCACATCAAATATATTTCAATGCAGGTTCAGTTTCATGAATGTTTATATGTATTTTTAAAAAAATACTAGATAATAATTTTCATATAACAATTCATTTTTTAATTTTTAACATAAAGTCACCTTCTGAGAACGATGTTGCCAGCAACACGAAGCCACGTGATTTGAAGCCAATGAAATTCATCATATTCTTTTCTCTGTTGAAGTCAGGTGAAGTTCAAAATTTCCAACTTCCACCGTCCAGCAAGGCAACAGTTGTGCATAACATAACAAAGAAAAATAATTCCGACTTGAAATATCTGCTATACACAAACTAAACTGATGGTGAGGATGTTGCCAACAACACGAGGTAAATCGTTATCTGAAGACGGTTTAAGACTCAGAACACTCATAATATGTCCCGATTGTGTTTGTTTATGTCATTGTACTTTGAAAGTCACACATGATTTGATCATTCTAAACAAGACTGCTGTAAACAAAAGATATAGTTCCGTATATTAATTTAAAACTGTTTTCGTGGCCTATTCTATGGCATAATTTTTTATACAGTCCGTTAAAGAAAAAAATCACCCGGGAAAATAAATTGTTAAAAGCGGTCGTTTTATGATAATTTGTTATCTGTTTAATTAAACGCCAGGTTTAGAAGGCCTTGAACAGTCTTACAAAATGATACCTGGATCGCTATGGTATAAAAAATAATGAAAATGTAGGCCTGAGCAGTTTTTAGTGATGGACGCTGTATACAGGATGTCCCGTAAAGTATGTTATGTGGTTCTTAAAGTAATACGATTAAAAGCTCTAAGAAACATAATCTCTTAAATACACCGTTTTGCAGTTATTAGAAAACTAAGAACAAAAATAAATCTAAAGTCAATTACCTTTCTAAAAATCCTGTGATAATTGCTACACCTTCTTACGTTTTTTTTAGCAGAAAACTAGTCCCTGAAAATTTTATTATGTATGTTTTCTTTTCCCAAAAAAAAAAAAAAAATGTCAATGAACTGACTGATTTTTTCATAAAAAAAATTTAATAAATTCTCTTAAACTAACTAATTCGAGCCTTACACTAATTTACAAAATATATTTTAACTAAAGTTTGAGATCAAGGGACAAGGATACATATTTTAAAATTTTGTAATGTTGCCGGCGCATCCGGTAAATTATAGAATAATGAAATCTAATTGGAAAATGTCGTTTCTTCTACTATCAATTAAAAAAAAATCCAGTCTTCACTGGGTGAACATTACTTATTACTTCAAATATATGCTTTACTAGTAATTGGAAATGTTTGCAACTGAACTGAAATCAGCAGAAAATTAGTTATTGGTAGGCAAATGCATTTATACTTAATGTTGAGAACTATGCAAAAACCTAAAGAAGAAAGGCTATAAAAGGCTACAAAAATACTAAAATTATGGACCAAAACATTAATATCTAATAAATTTAAACAATTCTAGCGAAATAACAAAGTCTTAGCACAACAAAACATAAACTGGTGAACTCTTGTAAGTAGGTGGTTAAGGTCTGTATCAATCAAACAATAACAAGAGTTGATACTTTCTATAACAACCACTAATCACTTCAAAACAAGTTTTAAATCAACGTTCAAATGGCCGTGAAATATCTACTTCACGTACAGTTTAGCGGCCGTAAAAACTAATTTCACGGCCGTTGTCAAGAGTAACGGCCGTTAAAATCGCTAATGTTCTGCGTCAACTGTTTCTGTTGATAACATAGCTCAATCCTCTTATTCAGTCCAATTACTATTGAGACAGCAATGTTAAAAAAAGCAGAGAAATTTATTTTATTTTGAATTTTACATAAATATTAATTGTACAATTAGGACTGTTAGAAATAGTTATTCCTGGAACTTGTGATCCCAACTCAATATTATTATTTGTACTTTTCAAACCTATACGCCAATTGGAGGTATTTGTGACCATTAAAGTTAATGGATAAGAATTTTTGCATTTTGGCTGTAACATTTCCCTGAATTTTTGATTTCTACATATCCATCGGTCATCGGCCATCGTCGAAGATCTCCAGTCACCGTGCCTTTTCAAAACACACATTAGCTGCAGCATTGGTGAATAAAGTTGCAGTAGTTCACCTAAAGCAGTGGCAGTTAAACTCTTCAGAGATCTTCAGTCCAGAGTATTTGACGATCAACTTTGGAATTTCATCAATTTTGTGAATTCCAACAAGTTGGCAAGTACAATTGCCCTTTTGATATATCAAAAACAACTTGCGATGTTGGCCAGCCGAAGAGCTTCATACTTCCTATGCAAAGAAATATAATCATGACCCACAAGTGTGAAATTACGTTCAACATGTGTTTTAAAATAAGGAACTTGTACAATTGGCGTTGAGTTTACTTCTTCAAGATTATCCACAGATATTTTGTAAATTTAATCCCTCTGTAAAACTCCAGATAATTCCCAAAATCAATACTACCTAAAAATAAAATAGTTATTTACAACCTAAAGTAAATGAAAGTAATATCTCCAATTTACCTTGCACAGGAAATAACTGATCTTACAAGGGCGTTTCAGGTCAAATTTAAAAGGACTACATTTCTACTATAACTAACATAAATGTTTCTGCTTCTTGTCCGTTTTGAACGTAAGTTATTGGCAGTAACTATGATACATGATGCGTAAATCATCAATATTGTCTACTTGTGTGATACACACTTTATTTTTTAAAGGTCTTTACAAAAAGGAGTCCATTACCTTGTTATTATAATATAATTGAGCCTCGTGTGTGATAGGCCACACTGCTGCAATACGCCATGGACGCCGTGGATCTCTTCCACGATTCGGTTTCAAAGTTCCCTCGCGTTGCACTACATTTGCACTTACTTCACACCGCGGTAAAAGTAGCCGCATTTAGCACATCGCCATACATTAGAACGATATAAATCAAGTATGAGCTGCTACTATACACGTAAGCCCTATTTTGCACTTGAAAAGCTAATGTAAAGATTGAAGTAATAAAAACTTAGTACCTACAAGTAATTGGATTACAAATAGACAAGCACAAAAAAGATAGTACAAATACATATATCATAAAAAAATGCAGAATAGAAACAAAAGAAACTTTATTTTTTGTCATGGTACATCCGAAAACAATTACCAAGGCAAAGTCCTGGTCTATTATCTACAGCAGAAACGTCTTCATAATTTTCCTCTCCCTTGCTTGAACTGGTTTCGTCGGGCTCGTACTTACTTTGGCTTTCCAAAAATGGTTCTTCTTCACTTTTAGACAAATTAAGCAGTGCTTCTTGTTCAGCTAACGTTAAACGTCTTTTTTTTCATAGTCTGTAAGCCTTCTTTTAGGCTTAGATGGTCCCGGGATTTGATCATCTATTGCACAAAAATCACGAGCACGTGCGCAAAACCGAAATAGTAAAAATACGTATTTATATATTAACAAGAGGCCGACGTGATATGCAGTTATCATTACAGAAGCCGGAGCAACACTTGATGATAAACTTGGTTGTACATGACTCAGCAGTCGAGTCATCGGTCTTTTGTGGGGGACCGGCGCGACTCAATCGGTCAACGTGTTAATAATGTTTTACTCGAAAACTATGAGGATTTCACTTTTTTTTATAATATTGACTCCATTTTTCATGACGCACCTATTGCCAAATTTTGTTAGATAAGTTCAGAATTACCCTTTAAATATATGTACTACACGAAGCACTACACTATAGTACCAAGTTTAAAGTTTATATTTTCAGTGATTTTTGAGCAAATTGGTCAAAATTGTGTCAACGCCAAAGGAAAGGTTGTCTGACGAAAGGAATCAGTTTCGTTCCATGATGCTGTTACATTCTGTAAATCACACCACTACTTCCAAACAAGGTTTCCAAACCTCGAAAGTTTCAACAAAAATTGATCGAGAATGATTTTACTTGTATGAAGAAGAATTTCCAGTTAAACAGTTTGGGAGATACCCATGAAACGCATAGAAATTGCTCATCCTCTTTTGGAAAATAAAATGTACAATATAATGCCATATCCGAACTCATTACGTGACAGTTAGAATCCATCTCGCTACTAATGTCATTAATGCCTTGATGCCAAATTGAAATAGGAGCTCGATTTCTGCGCGACGAATGTGATGTGACGGTGCATTAAGGAGCGAATCCATACGGGCAGACTTATTGCAGACCGGCTTGCGCCTTCCATGGGAGCAATTTAAAATAAAACAGTCGGCGCAACCGGAATGCTGAAATGCCTTACAATAAATTACTAGATTTTGTAGATCGCGCAAAAATAATTTGATTTATGCTCGGCGAGCACGTGAGAATTTTACCCACAATTCATGTGGAAGTTCTTTCATTAATATTGTTTTATTAAGGTTATTATATGTAATTAATTTAGTTTATTACTTGCTATGAGTCCGCAAATGCCAGGGGCACGTGGAATTTTGCTGTTTTGTCGATTTGGTTTCTGTCTGGAGGAAATTGGTCAATTATGTTTACTCGTTGATTTTTTCTTTCGTAGGAAGAAACTGATCACCACAGTTCATTTATGATTAATTTCCTATTTGTATAGTAGTATCCTTATCAGAATATTAATTATACCGTAAACCAAGTAATAAAAACTAAGAAGTTATAAAAAAAAACAGTTGAAATAGTTACTATCACAAGGAAAAACAAAAATAGTAATAATATTCTATACCACTTCAAATCCGGAAAAAGTAAATTCTAATTCAGAAGAAGTAATTTCTATTTTCGGAATAGGCGTATTCATTTTCAGATTTTCAGAAGTACAGGGTGTCTCAAACTCAATAGCATGGGCCTACTGTAACTATATATTGTTATATTATTATTTATCTGTGTGTGTTTTTTTATTTTTAATTTGAATTTTATTATTTATTGTTTATTTTAATTTTTAATATTTTATTGTGTATTTGATGTTAAAGTTAAATATTAAATTTTTGTTGGGTGCCAATGATCCTTTTATGTATTATGTTTTGTGAGTGTATGTTGTGTTTCAACTATATTTCGTCTAATACAAACCTTTTATATAATATTTTTTTTTATCTTTATCTTACCTTATTTATACCAAATTTTGTTTATCCCTTGCTAGACACAGTTTTATAAATCAAAAGAGCAAAAGAAACTTAAATCAGGAGTCGGTTCAAAATATACAGGGTTTTATTTTATTTTGTAATAACTAGTAACACTTTTGAAAGATTATCAATATTTTTGTGCTATAATCAATTGTAAAACAATAAAGAATATTTTCTTTTTAATATTACCTTTCTGATAATGAATTTTACTAAACCAATGTAGATTAAAACTTGGATATTGAATTTAATTGAAGTTTATAAATTATACTCAAATATCCTTTATTTTTGTAATGTTGGTTGCATTCCTACAGAAACATAATATATTCTAAAGTAAAATGGCTTCTCTTTGGATGACAGATATTATTTGCTCCAGTGAAATAATTGAATGTGGATGTTATATTTGTTGAGTTCGACTTGGTTTTATACAGGTAAGTCCTGTAGTTTATTTTTATACTTTGCAAAGATTGATATTGTTAAAATCGATTTTAATTTATATCTATAGATATTTTTATAGTGCACTTTATTTTTTTTTTATAGGTACCTGAGGTTAGGAATGTTTTATTTTCCTTCCTGGAAACTGCAAACTGCCTGGAAACTGGAAACTATCCTGTGGGATTCTATGGAACTGCACAATTTCCCTGGATACGGATGATATCTTCAGTTGTGGCAATAAAAACTATACTGGATGATGTACAAATGGTAAATTTTAACTGGTAGGTCGATATTTTTTGATTTTTCTTGTTATTTTTAATCAAATTTTTATAATTTCGGGAGCTCTCTTGCAATGCTGCTGCTCTTCTCTAAACCCAAGCCGTAACTAACAACAAATTCATTGTTTTTTTCCTTGCTGCAGATTGCCATGTTATAAAAGTCCATTCACATGATTTTCTAGCAGTCTTTGTATGTCTTTTTTATGCACAATTCACAACACAACTTATAACTAATACAAATTTAATATGTCCTTTTATCTTAATTATACAATTTTTAATTATTTTATTTAAGAAAATAGTCTTTATTTTGTATTTTTGTTCATGTTCAAAAGATTCTTGTAAAGTCGCCTTTACTTTTGACATTTCTAGAATTGATTATTTTAATTTGACATTTCAATTTAAATTTTAGGACATGATTTATTTGTAATTGGAATATCTTTCATTATGTTACTCGTTTGCATACCATATGTATATCAGATTTTTCTGTAGACTTTCTCCTTTTATTTTCTATATGGTGCTCTGAGTTTAATTTCTTTTTTTTTATGTTCTGAATGATAATAATAGTCGTCGTCATGCAAATTTTTGAAATTGATTTTTAAATTTGATAATAAAATTATTAAAATTAGTATTTTATGTTATGTAATATTATTTATTCTATGTAAAATTCATATCCAAGGATATCTATATTAACAATTCTTTATATATTTTATAAATTGATACTAATAATTATTAATTTTTATTTAACTTTAGGTTTGGTCAGGTGTTATTTTCATTTGATTTTCTGTGTATATTTCAAATTGTTACAATATATATATATATATATAAAATAAATATATAAAGTTTGGTCGTTGAAAATAGTCGTTGGAAAATACTTGGCGTTACTGAATAAAATCGTCAGACGTATAACTTTTGTGCTTACAAAATGTTTTTTCATTTAGAAAAAAGTTGATATATTGCTAATTTACGGCAAGTCACAAAAAAATTTAAGAAGAGCTTGCAGGGTTTATTTCATATACAGGATGTTATTGCTTTATTTGTCACGTTAGTCAGGTGAAACAACCCCTCACTACACGGCAGCTGTTCATCGGAGAGCAGTCATGGATAAGGGAGTATTGAAGAAAGTAAAAGATGTTATTTAATAGGCGCCACGTAACTTAGATAATAACAAAAAAAATATTTCGGTTTTGATAAGTCACGAAAATCAAAACCGTTGTTTATACAAAAAAAATTATAAATGCAAATACAATTATTTCTAATGTTTCTATATCACCGAAATTGTTTCTTAGAAAGAATATTCTTATGGGATGAGTAATTAAAACTAGGGCGAGTAAATAGTATAACAAAAAAATAATTATATTACGTACTTATTCTAGGGGAACAATTTGTGTATCCTCCTTGGTTTTCTTACATCACCAATCAAGTATATAGACAGGAAAATATTGTTAGATATAAATGATATACATATTGTTATAATATTTAATTCATTGGTTATAGGCTACGCAGATAATGACTGGTAAAAAAAAATTAATAGACTGAGATTAATTGGGGTAGTTGTTATTTTCCAACGACTAATTGATCCTTCCACCGCTAATGCGATTTTTAGGTGGTATTTTTTTTGAGACTCTTTAGTACGATATTGCTCTCTAATAAAACAGAATAATAATTTAATAGAAAAAAAAGCGTTTTTTTTAACAGGAAAAACATTGGGGTATGTTTCTGAAAAAAATATAATTGATGACGTTATTAGCCGTTTATCCCAAAGATATTACTTTCTATTGAAAATGGAGCTTACTGCATCCCATTTAACACTAAATGTCCCAACTTTTATTTAAATTTTTTGTATTCTTACAGTAGTTTGAGACACCCTGTACATTTCAGAAGAAATAGGATATTCAATTTCGGATAATATAAATTCAATTTCAGAAATTTTGTTTTGTAATTTGGTAAAACGATATTGCTAATAAAAATTATTGTTATAAGATGGTCAAACAAAAATATATTTATAACAATTATTAATTGAACAAAAGGAACGTACCTACAATACATTATAATCTAAGAGTTCATATCAGTCAACCTCTTTGCTGATGCTGATGGGTAGTGGCCTCGAACATGATTACCTGCATGAAGGTACATTAGTGATGTTATACAATTCTTTGAATTGTCTGCCATATTTTCCAGAAACCTTAGTCTAGATTCCTTTTCTGTTAATCACTTATTAGGTACCAAATTATTACAATTGATATGAAAATCCCGTTTAACATGCGCCTTAAATTAGCTACAAATATGTTCAATAGGATTCTGTAGCCGACCTACAAATTTCTACATCTTGAAAATCATTCTCCAGAATAATCTTTGATTGAGAAAAAAAGACGAATTTCGGTATTTACTAGATGCAAAGAATCATGTTTTTTTTAATAAATATCTAAAACATTCGGTTGTCTGTCATTGTTAATAACATTAAACATTCGTTTTTTTTTTAATCTTAGTATCACGCAGATTAACTAGACGATGATCTCAAATCTTGTATGTCATGAGCTTCCAACTGAATGAGTTCCTGCTATCGGTATATCCCAGCCGAAGCAAAAATTAGCACAACATTTCAATAAATTGAAGCTAAAGATTTATGCAAAATAACTGGATTAGTGTATTGCACTTTTTTAATAATAAAAATCTCAGTTGTCCAATTAGCCATATATTTTTTATCGAATACTCCTCGCACTTTTGATATTCGAACGTGATCTCCAACTTGAAATTTCACTTTGTTAGGTGCAATCTTTATATGATTGTATACTGTTTCTAAAAGTCTTTTTTCATTCTTTTTTGAAACATCTATTGGTTTCATTTTAATTGTTCGATGTTTTTTTGTATTATTATATTTTTCAACTATTTTAGGTAGCAATTCTATCCATCTATAATGACGTATAACGTCATGGGTGGTCTTAATGGTGGCCTTAAATATCGAATAATATGACTATAGCAATGAGGACTTCCTTTCCTTCGCCAAGTACCAAAAGTAAGCTAGGAAACTTTTTTTTCGGAATGATAATTTCGACCATATTCTTCCTAATGTTACACCATTTAATATATTCGAAGTAAGTTTTTTCGTATAAAGCTTTTGGTTTTTTCGACATCAGGCTGCAATTTTTCGCCTTTTCAGCGGATTCCTCAGTTTCATTCATCTTGGTTCTGAAACATCTAAGTTTGTCACCACAAAGTATAAATTATTTTATCACATTTAAAAGTGATTATCAAAACGTCAAATTAATTATCAGTATGCCATTTCTGGTATTGTAAGCGTTTTCATGGTAAAGCGCCAATACCTACTCATGATAAATTAGAAATGTATATTTCTTTTAAAAACAATAATAATGGGTTTTCCTATAATTATTATTTTGATACGATATGTTAGCCATGGTAATAAAGTTATACCTGTCACTAGTTCATTATATGTCATTTATGTTCATTATAGTCCACAAAGTATATACTTTGTGGTATACTCTAATAATTTATTATGGGTAAACACGCTCTTCAAGAACATTTGGCTATCATCCAAAGATTTTATAAAAATTGGCCTTTTTTTTGTGAATACTTATCGCGTACTTTGCGAAAACTTTGGTCTAAATAATTGCTCTTGTTTGCTTGCCGTTCCTCGCATCGTTGAGAAATTTGGAAAAAAATTAGTTATTCTTCACCATGTAAAAATACCAAATACGTCGAAATGCCAGAACTGTTGAGAATATTGCTGCTGTAAGAGCTAGTGTTGCAGAGGATTCAAAGGTATCAATTCCTCGTCATATTCAGCAGTTAAGGCTTTAAAAAGACGACAATTTGGCGGATTTTGCAAACTTACTTTCGAACTTATACCCGTATAAGTTTGTTTTGACCTAAGAATTAAGACTGGGTCATCTTCGGCGCGGAAAATTTGCTGCTTGGAGTTTAGAACAACTGTATGGTGTCGTTTATGGCATTATGGCATCATCGGAGTATTTTTTTTCAAAATGAGGTAGGAGATGCAGCAATAGTGAATAGTGAATGAAATTTTTTGTGGCAGATGCACTTGATTTAGAGGATACGTGGTTCCAGAAAGACGGTGGCACATATCACACTGCGCATGAAACTATCAACGTGTTGAGAGAAAAGTTTGACAAGATAATTTCAAGGAATGCAATTGTTCAGTGGTCTCCAAGACGGTTATTTGAAATTTAAGGTATATGCAAACAGACCACAAAAACTTGATGCTTTAAGATTGAACATTGAACGCTGTTCGTCAGTTCATGCTCGATTTATTGCACAAAGTCATCGAAAATTGGGTTTGTCGAATTCGGTCGTGTAGACGAAGTCGAGGTGTATATTTAAACGATGTGTTATTCAAAACATAAATGTTATTGACTGTACTTTAAGATAATATAAAAAGTTTAGTTGTATTTAAAATAATTTTATTTCATTGAAATAATATCGTTCTTATTGAAAAACCCATAAGTTATAATGTATTTTTAATATTTAATATACTTATTAATCTTGCATAAAGTTTTGTATGCCCTTAATACGTGTATAACTGTTATTTCACGTTTTCATTAGATTACTTTCGAAATTTAATTTACATTATCGGAAATTGAATATACATAGGTACTTTCTCTGAAATATATCTAACTTGATCTGAAAATTAATTCACTTATTCTAAAAATGAATTTTCTGAAATAGAAATTATACTTTTTCTGAAGTAGAGTTTACATATTCTGAAAAAAAAAACTTTTACCGAAATTGAAGTATTTGTTACAGGTTCATCATCAAAATACACTAAAAATGTAACTACCTCTTGACACATTTCCTGTTGACCAAGAAATAGACGTCAGACTCATAACATTTGCTTCAAAGAACTTGAGGGATCCAGAGAAAACTTCTTAAGGAATACAGGAGGCAGCCTGTCACTTCCAGAAAGTATGACACATTTTCTTCTTTTCGTTGTCGAATATGTTTAAATAGGTTATCGGAATTTAAAACTACTGTAGATGTAGAAAACACTGAGGTATTTTAATGAGCAGGAAAAGTGTTTCCTGCTTTGTAAATTTTGTATTAAAATATATTATTATATAAAATATCGTATGAACACTTTTGGGGTTTTCGTGACACTGACATACATGTCATTAACAAGAGATAATAGTTCCCTTGTTTATGGTAAACGTTTGGACAATTATCTGGTTAGTTGCCATGACTTAAGTTCAGACAAACTTCGCTGCCAGTCTTTGTGCGAGTAATACCTATTTAGAATACTTATTTTAATTCACCTCTATGTAGTGAAACATTGTATTCAGTTTAAGCTGCGCAACGTACACACGTTTTCTTTTTCTATAAATTCCTCAAATACAAAAAAAAATGAGTATACTGGTTATAAAAATAGTAAAATAATGTGGTGTAAAATTGTACGTGTTTTATTGTAAAGATGTTGAAAGCATAAAAATATTTACAAAAATCTTAAAGGGAAAAAAACTAGAATTTAAATTATTTGATCATATTTATACCAATATAAATAATATACCTAATCGAGTTTAAAATTTTAACCTTGAGCGGATAAACAATGCTCTCTTCCCAATTATAACCGCCATTTGTTATCCAATACGCATTTAAAATAAATTATACCATTTATTGTGTAATTAATAATTGTATTAATGGTGTATTGCGCCTGCTGAATATCTCCCTGTAGTAGAAAAAGGTCCTATTTTAAAAAATTTCTAAGACACATATGCTTTTAAATATACTGTAATAGTCATTGCATTACCACTTTTGTCAATTAAAATCTAGCGATGATCTTAATGCTACTGATGAATATTGTATAAAAAGCCTTATGGATTTATACATTATGTTAATTCAATAGGATGATAGTTCCCAAATACATTTTTCTCAAATTAACACCACAAAACCAATACTTTGAAAATCTGCACCACATTTTCGATATATTTACACTGAAATTTACATTAATGCAAGCAAGTATTACCAAATATTTATTAAAATATCTACATTACTCAAGAGTCTTTGCAAAATTTACCAAATTGCGATAGGGTAAATTTTACCCTTTTTATGTGCGGACTTTTCTGGATCAAAAAATGATGTAAATTTTGTGTCAAATTTTATCTGCTTTGTTGTGTGTATGCTCTGCTTGATTGTGGAACCAAATAATATACTACAATGTCAGATTCGTAAAACCAGGTAAGCCTTGGAAATTGAAAAAAATCAAGACTAAAGTCTCTTTTCTCTATGAAATAAGACAAAATACCTATTATTAAGAAATGTTTCTCAGAATAAAAAAATGACCAAGTCTATCTTAATTTTCAGTGTACTAGGCCTACTTTGATTATTTGCTTAATTTAGCATTTTTTTCTTTCATAGCACTATTTATATATTGGGTATGACAAACTTTTACTAAGAAATACAATTTTAATGTCCTAGGCTTACTCTGAGAAGAATTTAAAATCAAACACACAGTTAGATACACAAACATTTTTCTCACTTTCTTTCGCATTTTCATTCTGAAAAATTTTTCTTTTCAACACTTTATCGTATCTAATGTAGAAAGAGCACTAACCGAAAAAATAAATAAATTATAGTAAAATTAGAAATAAAACAAATAATTAGTTGGCCAAAATTATACACACTAATTTTTTCATTTTGGGAAATTTTTCTTAATAATGTTTTGCCGCATCTCATAAGGAAGACTTTATTAGTGAAAAAAATGTTTTTCTGAATTTCCAACGCTTAATTGATTTTACGGACTTGAACGACGATATTTAATCATATTTTTTTTTGTTATCAACAAGTGTCGTTTTGTCTATCCCTGTATATTTAAATTGAGAAGTTTTCAAAATTCAATTTTCAATATATCGTTGGTTTTTAGTGATAAAATTTGGATTGCCCTATTATAACAACAGTTATTGTATTTTGCGCTTCTTTCTTAGGCTTGTGAAATTTTAAAGAAAATTCAAGGTTAAAACAACGTCAATACCTAATTAGTACATTAATTTTATATTTTATTTGCTGTACATCATATATTTTGGAGGGTTGATCAGCTCATAAAACAAGCGTTCTTTTTGAATGAGAGACTGACCGGTTGACATTAGCATACATCTTTTCGTAAACTGATCTAAATTTACCTCATGTTTGCAAAGGGTTCATATAAAGGGTAAGCACTTATTTAGGGTCATCTGTGACATTATACACGAATGACAAAATTGTGCGATCGAAGAATCGAATATACCTATGGTAGCTTGAAACTTTGCAGCAGCTTAATAGTATTGAAATATGGAACGACCCTTTATACAGGGTGATATAGAATGTACCCAAAAACGGCAGTTCGAAATTGATTTAAAAATACACTTCTGCAAAGGATAAAAAAATTAAAGAATTTCCCAAGGAAATAAATAAAATTTTATATCATAAAATTCAACTCTTTTTTGCGCTATTGTTATTATTAATGAACAAAATTAGTTTGCAGTTTAAATTAATAATACTTATTTATTTTATAAGTGTTTTAAGTAGCATTTTATCCACGCAAGAATGTTTAAACGTGAGAACGTAGTTCTTGAGTTCAATATTCTTAAGTGGACAAAAGGCAATTAAAACACGAATGCAATACAACGTTTTATCTTTAGTCACATCATATTTGTGGAGTCAGAATTATTGGAATTTAATAAAAAAATTAAACTAAACATATACTTAATATTGCAAGGAAAATATAGCTCTTCCTAAGAAGAGACATCCGTAACTTGTGCAAATTCTTCACAAACTTCGGCAGATGTTATGCGTTCCGAAAATAATGGCAACAATGCTACAAGAGTTGTTATTAACGGAAAGGAAGTTAAATGTGACAAAACAAAAAACGAAATGTATATTACTATAAATGTAAATGTTTATGTTAATAAATAAATAAATTAAATTTGATTTATTATATGTTTATTTTTTCATTATTTTATTAGTGAAATAAAGTTACTTTATTCCATTAGTGGATAAAGTAAGTAAGTAAGTAAGTTTAGATGGTTCATATGTGTGGATAAAAGTCCGATTATAACGTGATCGTGGATAAAATCATTTTATATACACATATTACAGCTGTTCAATATTGTGTCTACCGACGTCTAAACACATTTGGGCCCGTCTTCCCCAGTTTCTACGAACTAACACAATGTTTCTGGTTCTTGTTCTTGTCGTTATTCTACGACAAAATTGTAAGCAGATACAAATTGGCAGTAACAGCTCCGGTAGTAGGTATTTCCTTTAGTGAATATTTGATAAAATTTCATATTTACGTATTTCCATATACCCAATTTAAATTTCAGTTTTTGCAACGGAAATCTATATATTTGTTTTTTTGCCATTAACAGATTTACTTAAATATCGACGGGACGGCAATACCTTAGTGATAAACAGTATTAATTAGTGGTACAAAGAGTGGGAGTCCCGAATAATTGCTCTGCGACGCTAAAAGAGAACAAATCGGTATAATCAAGATCATTACCATAAATTATCCGGCTCATTTTTAATTTCATTCCGCGCCATTTATCATCCCTGCACAGTGTGATATGCAAATGCGCGACGGCATTATACTTGTAAATATATTAAAGAGACTTCTATTCATATTTCTGCTTTGTTGATGTCTGCGTACTCGGTAAGTTATTTGGCTGGGATGTTTTGTACTGATCATGATACAGCTGGATGCAGTGGCGCCGCCTAGCCTAACGCGACTTAGGGGAATCCTCTGATAGCAAAACTTATATCATTAGATATATAGGATGTTCTACAAGCTATATGACAAATTTTGACAGATGGTAGCTGGGTTAATGTCAAAAACTTGTTCTTATATGAACATAGGTCCGATTCGTTTTTGTTTAGAAGTAGCCTGATAAATACAAGGTGGTTGCGATAATAATAGTTATTATTGCCAGTGCCATTTTGTTTGTTCATTTGACACTTATCGTTAAAGTGCTAAATAAAAAAATTATTTACAACTGCTTACTGCTTACTACTACTTTATTTACAACAACGATTATAATTTGTCGCTTGTTACTTCAACAACATGCACAAAAAGATTCATTTCTCTTGTCAAGTGGTCTGATGAAGCGTATTTTACGAGGGATGGCATAAATAATAATCATAATGAATATATCTGGCCGTTCTGAAATTACATCAGGACGATTTCAGCAACGTTTCAGTGTCAACCTTTTGGGTAGCATTTTTAACAATAATTTACTACCTGTACATGTTTTACATGGTTGTTTAAATGCAAATCTGTATAGAAATTTCCTGAAAACAACCTTTTTGATTTCGTTGATGACGTAGGGCTTAATATTGTTTAAAATATGAGGTATCGGCACGATGGTGCACCGCTACATAGAGCGAGACAAGTAAATGGTCGGTTAAATTATTATTTTCCGAAATGGATAAGTCAATAAGGTCCAATGGTATGGCCATCGCGTTCCCCAGATCCAAATCTGTTGGACTTTTATTTATGGGGACATATGAAGCAGCCTGTCTATCATGTTGAATTGACTACCCGTCAGTAGTTACTTGATATAATTCAGGGTGCAGCTAACTAGATAAGAAATTATCCAAATCTCATTCGTCACGTGAAGGTGTCTTTAGTTCGCCAATGTAGGACTTCGATTCCAGCCGAAAGTGGACATTTTAAACTATTTGTATAGTCCTAACATTTGTTAATTTGCTTAATAAAGGTTAGTTAATGTTTAAACTTTAAATACAAATAATATAGTATTCATTCGGGCTGTTTTCACTGAAATATGCAATTATAATTAAAATTATATGCTATTAAGTTCTAAACAAAAACGAATCGGACGTACGTTAACAAGAACAGAATTTTTGATATTAACCCAGCTATCATCTGCCATAGTTTGTCATAGTAAAACATCCTGTATAGAACAAGAACAAGATGATTCATCTAATTAATCTTATTGCCCACAACCCTTGAGGTTGTGGACAATAAGATATATGTAAGAACCCATCCCACAAAAAAGGCAAATTGTTACTTAAATCGATATATTTGGATAGTAAAAGTAGTATATGTATAATAATGATAAAGGCTCCATTTATCCATCTGAAAGATTCGATCGCAATATCATCTAGATTAAGACTATTACAAAATAAAAAAACCTCTTAAAAATGCCTTGAACTTATTCAATGGTATAATATTCCTAAGTTCAGCAGGTAATTTATTACATCAATCAATATAAATATTGTTCTTGTTTTACTATTTTTAAAAATTATTCTGCATGATTCCCTAGGTTTCATAATAAAAATGACCTTCATTATTCTCTAAATATAAAAATTCATTCTACAGATGAATATTGGCCCCATACAATAATAGAATAAACCATGTTTGAATAAATAGTGCATAATAAACATTAACAAGAGAAGTCTGGTCTATGCTATATTTTAATATGTGTACAGTAAAGAACACTTTTTTCAAATTATTACATCTTGTATTGAATTATTCAATAGCTAAATTATCCTAACGTATCACCTCCATAAGTATGGACTTACTTCATATTATAATAAATCCACGCCTGCCCTCAGCTAATGTGTTCGGTCAAATCATTGACACAAAGTAAAAACATAAGAGGCCCCAGTACACTACCTTGTGGAGTTCCAATGTAAACCTTGGAAATATTTTAAATATACATCCTTTATCTATATACCCAAAGTTTTGTGAGATAAAAATGAAAATACCCACTTATTAATATTCCCACTTATACCTAGCTTCTCTAATTTGCTGTCGACAAAAGGAATATGTAAACTGACAAAGGCAGAAGAGAGGTCAGAGAAGATCCCCATGACATATGTATTCTATTATTTATCTGAACTGAATTAACTCTGTTGTTGCAGTGTCTGTAGATAAGTTACTCCTTAACCCATATTGCGATTATGATAGTAGATTATATTTAGAAAATTCAACAATTTATGAGAATCCGTTTAATAAAGAAACTGGCCCAAAATCTCATCAGATGCTCTCTTTTTATAAATAGAGACCACGAGTGTCGTTTCCAGTTGACATGGAAATACACCCAGATCAATAGATCTGTTAGCAAAGATAGCAACACATTCGATGAAAATTAAAACACATTTTTTTATAAAAACGAGTGGAGTTTGATAAATCTTTTTTGGTTATATTTTTCTAACAAATTCCAGTATGTTTAACCCATGGTTTCAAATCTGACACATTCCTTCAGACCTCAAGTGTTTCCCAAGGATCCATTTTTTGCCCTCTTCTATTCATTATTTTTCTAAATGATATTGCTGCTAATTTGACGATTGTCTGTATGCTGATGAAGTAAAGATTTTTTGCCATACTGAATATATCTGGACTGTACAACCTACTCTTACTTAATGACCGATGCCAGGAGAAAAATTTACTACTCAATGTTGATAAATGTAATGTTTTTTCTTTTTATAGGAAAAAAAAGTATGTTGTTTTTGATTATTAATTTTACACAGCATATTAACAGCATTTTGGGTGATGCATATAAAAACTTAGGGATTGTAGTTTATAATTCACGTGACTTTAAGGATTGTTTGTAACTTTTGTAAGATCAAAAATGGAATATGGTTTAGTTGTATGGAATTCCATTTATAACACCTACCTATATCAAATGTTAAGCACTTGTAACAGTTTGTAGAGCCTTGATATTACTTCGCGTAGTTTGAATAGTGTAGAAAATGATTTTCTACAGCTGCTTTGTTTTCTTTTTCAATTATAACTGTTCTATGCAATATCTATGTAAATTTTTATATTATCTTTATTTAAATTTTTTTTAGTGTTACAATGTTTATATTTTTATTTTAATTTTTATCACTATTTTTTATTATCCTTTTATGTATCAACTTATCCTCTATATGAAGGCTTATACCCGTTGAATATTTTTCTGCAAATAAATAAATAATAAATGTTCATAATTGTTGCACTGCTATAATAAATAATATATTTTTGACTTGCCATTGTTCCCTCTATTAAAAATAAATATCGTGGCGTTAGAGCCAGATCTTGCAGTTGGTCTTGGCAAAGACTGGCTTTATTTTCTTTGTGGAGATAAATAATATTAATATTGCATTTTCTTAAGAGGCGTCCTCTTCTTTAGTGTTTTTTTGCACTAAGGTATATATAGGAGTCTTTCAAATAACTTGTTCAATTTTTCCGTTGGTACATGCACATTCTCTGAGAATTAGTTGTGGATGATGTAGTTCACTTATTACGACTTCGGGATTCAGACGATCTGCTTGACTTTGCTATCACCAGAATTATATGGCTAACTATAAATACTTTAGCTATTAAATGTTTAAAATTTCTGTTTTTATAAAAAGTTCTCTACTATGAATCGCGACCGATATGAATATAAGTTACTATTGTAATAATTCTCAAATATGTGTAGGCATGTGACATAAAGGTTTTTTATAATTTTCAGCTCCTTAACTAACACAAACATATACATTAATTCACCGTGTCTCTAATGCAGTAGAAAAGCAATAAACGAGCACGCAATATCATTCATTTCGAATAATTATATTTCTAACAAAAAGCATTGGGTATCTTGATCAAAACAATTTACATTCCTCCGATATACCTCAGCCACCACTGACTGAAGATATCGAGATATTTGTTGATGTTAGATTCACATGATTTCCTTGCATTGAAAAATTCTAATAAGTCCTGCTATTTATATCTACGATTCGTTTGCACGAACATACTTAATGTGATGGTTGTAGTGCTATAAAATTACTTGCAGCTTTCTCACCTGTCTAGAACATGTACCCTGTAAGAAGATACTTTTGTTCCAAGACATTTAGTATTTACGACGTCAATGAACATTCATTCCCATACGTTTAATTAATATTTTTATAATAAACTGATCTGTAATTTGGAAAAATTGCATTGGCTATATTTTCAAGAAAAGCATATCTAAGTTTTAATGATTCAAAATTTTTCATAAATTAGATAGTATCTACTATTAACGTAACATCATCAGTATTTGTTGGCACTATAACCGCTGAAGCAAATTTACAGATGTCTACAAAGAAATTCAGAAAAACGTTCGTTAACAAATAATAAGATATTTAAATTATAAGTACAAGTTTTATATTTAAAAAATAAAGACATTTGTTTTCATTTGACAGCACCTTTTGTCTTTATTTGACTTTATACAATAATTTACTGCATTGTTATAAATTTTTCTAATATATGTAATTATTAAAAATAAGAATTGAATTATAATTATTCGCCTTTTCGCTAGTACAGTAATTAGTTTTTACAAGGATTCATTGTTATACAGTATGTCTTCAGGTGGGATACATATTATTATACACTTTCTTATTGTTGATTCTAAGCGGAAAATTTATTAAGTTTTGATTATAGTGGCCATGGGGAGTAATCAGGTGTGTATGTAATAAACATTCAACGCTCAAAAATTACGAAATAAGAATTTTCTTAAGCAAAGTTGTTTCTGTGAACAATTTTAGTTAGTGAAATCTCAAGAAATGCTTAAATACTGAATCTAGTCAGAAAAGAACAAGACTTACATTTAACGAATAAGAATATTACTTTAAGCAGATAAAAATTATAAAGACAGTCAAGTCTAATTCAAAACACACAATGCAAAAAAAATAAAAATAGCAAATTAGAATTGGAAGTTTACAACTATTGAACATGTCTAGATCTCCAAATAATAGTAATTTTTTATTTGCTTATGGTGATATTTGTTGTTGTAGTGGTAGCGATTGACCGGCAGTACTCAGGTCTGACGATCAATTGTTCATGCCGCCAGTTAGGGAGTTCAAAACAAGTCTATATGTGCGTGCGTGCAGGAGCCAGTACCTCTACTAGAATCTTTGTTAATATCCTGAACAGAAAGAAATGCTGCTCCAAGATAATTGTACAAATTTATTACAGACATAGTCACAGTCACAGTAGCCTGCAATTTGCATCGTTGCTCAGGGCAATTCTATAAAGGTGTTGGTTAAGATATCCGTGACCCTTGAAGAAACCTGTAGTAATCCTAATATTGCTTCTGCTGCATGATAAAATTTCGATTTTCATTGGTCTATGAATCCTCTATGAGATGGTTGCTGTCGTAAACCAGATTCGCTCAACCATTTTTCCATTCATTGCTCTTTGATTTATTTACCAATTGATTCTGAAATATAACATTGTGGTGTCTCCAAAACTGGTTCTGGTTCCACAAATTGAATTCTTGAACCTTATCTGGTGAACATGTCATCCTTATGCCTTATCATTACTCGTTACAGCACTACGAAACCAAACCCAGGCCAGCTTAACACAAGGAGAGGTGACCCTGTGAGACAAAAGCTCGTGTGCAGCCGCCTTGCTATCTGAGCATATTTGAATATGCTGGTTGACATACTTTCCTTCTGACATTTTTTTCCTCAGAGAGATTGAGAAATTCTCTCTCGATCGCACATTATACATCCCTGTTGCTGAACCCTGATCCATTTTGAATTGATCTATACACCATACGAGCTGTTCCGAGCCAGTGCATCGGAGTTAGCGAGCCAGGCGTCGTTAACCATTATCTACATTTTAAAATTTCTTTGAAATATGTAAGTATCCAAGAATGTTATCCCCATTTACTAGTTCATTGAGGGTCATTATATAACCATGGCTACCTTATGGTGATAACAGAATTTTTTGTTTGAGTAAATCAATTATAATAACCCAATGGAGGTAAGCCAGGTGCACTAAGATATTGACCTACAGTGTACGACTCAATTATTGAGGTGATGAACATCGAGGCAGTCTGACTAGACTTTGTGACTAGAATTGAGGAAAATGCATGACATCCTGTTGAAATAGTATTTTTTTTCTTATTATCTTTTTAGTCCTGCTAAATCAAAATTATTGGGAATTTCCAAATATGAATTTTTAAAAAGTATGGATCAATTATTTTATGATACATGCCACACCCCATTTTAACTTTTCTGTAAATAAAATTTTGTGTCATCACAATGCACTGTAGTACTTGTTTTTTATATTATAACAGATTATTTATATTGTTAAATTTTACTCATAGAATCATACCTCTAAAATTAAAAAAACTTTACTATGTAAAATAAATCAAGAAACATTTACTGTACTGTGACTTTGAACAAATAAATATTACGTCATTTATTGATTGAGCAAGGAGTTACCTGATAAAATTTTTCTTTTTTTAGCATTTGAGGAATACTTAACTAAATAAAAAGAGTAATAAAAATGCCATAAATAAATAATTACATACAGTATCTTATATAAATAAGTGTTGTTGAGTCTGCATTGCAAATTTTCCTTCGGATATTTTTAGTTTTATCTTATCAGCTTAAAAAAATATATAGATACACAGAATAGTGGTCCATTTCATTAATGTGAAAATTTCTGAAGTATGTGCGACAAGAAACATTCATTAGAAATAAAACAAAGTGAACTTCCACTGATTGCAAACAAAAAGTACAAATGGTATGAATTTAGTTTAAATTAAGTAAATAAATAAATAGTTTTATCGAATGTGTACGCAATATAAACTTTAACTTTTAAAAAAGTTCTCAGTTTAGCAAAGCATACTGGAAATTATGTTATTGTTAGAACAATTATGTAGGTGATATAACTGATGTATAAATGTATCAATTATTTTTTCTTATAGGGATGTAAAAAATTCTATAGAAGACATCGACCTAAGAGTAATGAACAAAAAGGGTAAAATCAAGATCCACTTGAATAAAGTACCAAAAAAGTCCATACGATACATTAGCGATTTTTGGAATACGTTAGTAAACATGCGTTGGCGTTGGCTTCTTCTGGTGATCGCCCTAATAAATGTTACAATTTATATGACATTCGGGCTACTTTTCCTTTTAGATGCCTGGGTTAGCGGAGATTTTGAAAAACCGATGGGAAATGTAACTTGCTTGAGAGGGATGAACAATTTTACCAGTTATTTCATGTTGGGTATAGAGACTATAACAACTGCAGGGAACGGATATTTCCGCCCTTCTGAGTTCTGTTATTTTGTTTTCATTATTTTCATATGCAGCACGCTTATGACAATTTTTATAGATGGAGCTTTCTTATCTGTGGTATACGCCAAGTTTGGACACCCTACGTACAAACTCACCATCTTTAGCAAGAGGGCAGTGGTATGTTTGAAAATTTGCATATATAAACTGTTTTACTTTTGGACTATATTATATTTTATCTAGAACAAAGGTTCCTTAAGCAATTTAGAGTTCAACAGTTCGAACTATTAAAATATAGTATAGTATATTCAGTCCATAGCTCTCTGAGCTCTTAATCCGGTTCTTTTGAGCAGTTCAAAATAAAGAAGAAACATATTGAGAGCCTTTAACTATACTTGTAGTACATACTTTGTTTTGAAATTACATCCTTTCCATTTTTCAGATTCACGTTCGAAACGGAAGACTATGCCTGATCATAAGACTCAACGATATCCTGAGAAAACATTGGATTGACAACCAAGTTAACATGTTTTACATAAAAAATAATGTTTCTATGGAAAGTGAAGTCTTACCAAATTTTATTACTGAACTGGAAGTGCAACCATATGGAATGATATTTTGGCCAGTTGAAATAGTACACGAAATCACCTCAAGCAGTCCTTTGTGGGACATTTCTGCAAAAGATTTCATGACAATGAAGTAAGGCAAACATTTTTTTTTAAATAGTATCTAAATACATATTAAAATAGGCTACAAGTACTGTGTATACTATGGGAAACAACTATTATACAGCAAATAGTATTTGTCAGTAGAACTATCAGACAATGTAGATATACATTAATAGTAATAGTTAGTATTGTCATAGCCAGTTGTCTCACCTAGATTACCTACCTATTTATGTCTTAGGAAATTAAAAAAAAAATAAAGTGCTATTGAAAGATGTGTTTAAACATTTAATAGCTGCAGTGACTCATTGTTCGATTTCGACTCATAATTTTACATTAATCCATCTCTGTACAAACGATGCTTGTACGACAGCGTTTGAGACAAATTGATGGGTAGTGGAGGTCTCTGCAGGCTAATGCTCGACATATTATTTTGACTCAAATCTGTTTGTCTATTTACGCTGTGATATTAATTTAACTTAACTAATATTTTTAAAGATCATATATGTAATACTAACTGATGTACGTAGTATTTTATTGATCAAATGATTTTCAGAAGAATATATTATAATATTTATTTCTAGTTTCGAAATTATTACCGTGATCATTGGTAGTTCCATCCAAACCGGACAGCTGACTCGAACCCAAACTTCTTATTTGGCCAAAGAGATAATATGGGGATACAAATTCAGTTCGTGTATGGAATATAATTCAGAAAAAATGGAGTACGTGATTAACAGGAAGGCCTTCAACGCAATTACTCCTGTCGACACACCGTTGTGTAGCGCCAGTACTTTCCACATGCTGCAAATGGAGTTGAACCAGAGAAGGAAATCATTGGATGAAGTAGAACCTGATACTAATAATCGTATTACGTGACTTAATTATGCTGTGGGTATGTTATTATTACAATCCAAGTTTGACAATTACATCAACTATTGATTTAATTGTGATAGTGTATAACTTTTCAGAAATCACACGTTAATAAAATTGTTTCAGAAATACATAAAATAAAAAAAAAAATCTAGCAAGTTTTCAGAATAACAAAACTTGAAACAATAATCGTCAATATTCCTTAGCTCAAACTGTCAAAATAAACTGTAGATGACAACTTCTAAATGAAAATAATGCAAATGGCATGCTAGAGATCAAAATATCCTTTATATTGACTATTCGTAACATGGAATGAATGCATTATGTACTTACACTCGCCGCACCATAAAGGTTTTCAGTCCGAATCATATTTCTAAATTATGATGGCAATCTGTTTGTACGTCACATATGTGTCTCGGTAAAAACAATTATTGACACGACCCAGTCATTGATGTCTTCCTATTAATAATAGTCCACTGGCTCCCAACAAAATAGTATACGTTTTAGGTTGGAAACCTTTATATTGCGGTCACCGTATAAGCAGAAGAATAGCGAATGTGGGATTTAGGCACCACAGTTTTAGGCGACAGCTGTGATAGTGCTATAGTGACAGTGATTGTGACAACAATAATTAGTGATTTTACTAATGCTTATAGTATGTAAACATAGGTTTCGTTGGGATTACTTGTCCAATGGGGAAATTGCATGATTTTTCCAAATACGTGCAGAAGAAAGAATGTATTATTTAAATCGAACTGGCGTTTGCCCTAGACAATTTCATGGAAAAATAAGCCTAAAAATGGTATATTAAAATTTAGTTTGGCCGCGCCCCCACAAAGCGGTCGCCGCCGCAATGTAGATTTGTGACGTTAGACGTCGTTCGCACGTATACCTAAAAATACAGCAATGTGTCATTAATGTTGCCAAGTTAGACATCACAAATAAACGGTTGTACTGACTATTTTAGAATATCATTTTTTCTTGCTCAGTTCAACTTCAGTCAATAATAATTTAAAATGTTAATATCCACTGAAATCAAATAATAATAATCAAATAATTCTATTAAAAATTGCAAGTAACGCGGTCCACTCAGGTTCTCGGTAGAAAATATGGTCCAATCAAACTATACCTGTACACTTTTGCTCATATGTTGACAACAAATCGCCTCTGAAAGTTAAATCGACAAGTAGCGTGTGGATTTTCCTCTGAACAAATGTAGCTGTTATGACTACAAAGAAATTAGCTCAGTTACATTGAAATCACAAAACTAAAACGTATCTAATAATAAACCGCATAATAAACCATTTACGTACATTACATAAAAAACCTGTACCCAATGGGTAAATTATTAAGAGAAGCTGAAAAGTATTTCGTGTTTAAATACTAAGTAATAAAAAACCATCGTGTTGTCGATAGAAAACTGTCCAAGACCGAAATGGCATGCCTCTGATCTGATGCTCAAAAAAGTTATCGAGAGTTAATCTTGACCTCCGTATTATTAGGTCAATAATCTAGTTACCTAGTTTTTGTACTGTTATTTAACGACAAGGAGGAAAACTATTTGTTTGAATCTAGATACATGAATGAATATTCCTTACATATTGATTTATTTGTTAATAAAAACAAATGTAGATAATAAATAAATATTTTCGAATGTTTGTTTATTACAGATTAATAATTTAATATTACGTTTTCACTTCATTTTACAAATAAATATGAATTTTTAGTATTACTCGTAAGTACAATTAATTATTCAGTTTGTAGTTATGTATATCTTGTCTAGAAATTTATTGTTTTTAAAGTAGTATGGTACTAACCTGTTTAAAATGCGAGTAAAACTGCACTCATCCGCCCAAAGCACTTAATTAATAAAATTAGGGTCAGTCGCAATTTGATTTTGATGCCAATAATTGCAATAATAATAAATCAGCAGGTTCTAAAGCGTCTAAAGCTTGAACTTTCTGAAAATAATGCGGGTTCAGTGAGTTTTCTTGTAGTATTCTGCAGACCTTGCTTTGGGATATCTCCAATCGCCTTGAAATGGTTCTTGTAGAAATAGTAGGCTGCTCTCAACTAAATTTAAAACAGTCTCACCCGTATTTTCACAAAACCCGTATCGCAAAGGCGGTAGGTAGGCATCTCCAATATTCCGTAACAGCGGCATTCGTATTTCGTAAAAATTCTAACACTACTATTTCTGCATATTCAGAAAATTTGTAAAATTATGCATTGTTAATTTACGACGAATACGCGAGACCGAAATAAACAAACTGCTGCTTACTGCTTGTATTCTCTCCATCCCCTCCAAATGTGTGGCGTGATCTACGAATTTTGGGGGAAAGAAATGCGGGAAATGCAGAAAGTGCTAAATGGGGGTAAATTTGAATAACACGTTGAAGTATTAGACGATATTATGTGTGTAAACATGATGTGGCAACGATGTTTAATCCGGCATTCAATTGTCGTATGGGTGCGTCATCAGAAAGTTCGTAGCGCTCCAGGAGCGTCCTGTTACCGATTTTTGTAGGGTCATTTGTTTATTTTTTACTTGATACATTTCGATTTTCTGCCTTTATTAGGCCTCCCGAATACGAGGTTAAAATTAATGACATTATGACTGACTCACTCTGTATACGTTTAGAAGAGTTATTTTGTTATTTGCGATATTATTAGATGTTATTGTGTTAAATAGACGTTGGTATTGAATAAAGTTGCAAAATAGACTCGTACAATGGGTACAGAAAATGCATCTCAACGGACAAACGGAAGAAATATTATGCCAATATATATGAATACAGCATACAGCGTCTAATACAAAATAGTTGACCATACCAAAAATTGAAAAGAAAAATGTGGTGTATGATGAAGTGCGATAAAAAGTATTTTTTTAAATGTAAGTTTAATGGGAAATACATAATTAGATAGGTTTAAGTGCATCGAGAAAATTAAAATATAAAGTTGTAAATAATCCAATCAGAATGTATACAGGGCGTTTAGAAAATCAATGGTAAATCAAATTTACATTTTTTCTCATTTACTATACTGAGTGATTCCAAATAATATATTCTGTATTTGCTGCTACCATTTACGTGATGTATAATGTTATTTAAGGCATTTATAAAATTTTGCTATCTGACTTCATTGTATTAAATTACCTGTTTTCAAAACTTAATAAACAAAAGTAATAATATTTTTAAAAAAATGTTTAATGAGAAATTATATCAGTAGTAAATTTATTAATTCTAAAAAAAAAATAAATATTAAATATCATTATTCACTAGTTTTCCTTATTATTTTTCAAATTAAAACAAGTCGTTTAATGTGAAATCAGGTGGAATAATTTTATAAATACTTCAAGTAAAACCATCTATCCGGTTCTTACCTAACAGCATTGTTGCCGTAATTGTCACGAGCGGATCTATCTTGTAATTAAAGGAATAAGTTACGTTTAAGATCACCACTAATAATTATCATATTACTTACAAAATATTTACACTATGTATCTATGACCTACAAATGCAACAAAAATACAAGAAACAAACATCTGTTTACATCACCAACACTGTAACCTACGTCTGTATCTACGGCAAAAAGCACTGAACGGCGTGTAACGTCACACTAATGATATCGCGTATTTGGCCACGTGGTTTTATTTACATTCTATGGCAATTTAATGTTAATATTTTATTTATTATGTGATTGTTGCCGCCAAACACATGTTCTGACCTTTCAATATATTTTAAAAATTACCCTTGAATACATTTCAAACCAATATAAAATTCATGCAACTTTCCCATTCCCAGCGAAAGCTATGTGATAAATTAAGAAAATAGTATAAATAAAAAATATCTATCTACCCGTTGAATATACCAAAGTTAATGTAAGTTTTTAAATATAATCTATATTCTATATTCTATACCTAATAATTGTTTGAATTTTCTAAAATGATACGCTTATGGAATTACATTTTGAAATGACGTTACAATACCTATATTTTTAACACCAGTGTTAGAGGATCTTTATTTTCAATTAGCATAAATGTGAGATTTGATCTTCTTTCAAAAATGGATCCATACCAAAGAAATATTTAGTTAGGTATATATTTTTTGAAAAATAGAATTTGATATTTGTTTTCCATCGTCATCTTATCCACCTAATATGTACAGTAATCTGACTCATATGTGATGTTACTTGACAAAAATTATGATGATAACTTTAAAATAAAAAAGGCTTGAACATAAAAAATAAGAAGCTTATTTACCATCATCATCTTACCGTAGCAGAAGTAACAAAAATAGAACATTTTGTGATCAGTGCGTTTGAAAATTGTATTTATTATAAACATTCAAGATTTTATATGAAAATTTCTCTAGTCGAACCTGTAATACTTACATACACAAATTATCGGTCTGTATTTACGGAAATCTTGTAAAACAGGAGACCTACATAACTAACTCTTGATAGCAAAACCATTCCTGTCTATAAACAATATTGAACCGCTATCTGGAACAGTCCCGGACATTTCTATTTTCTATCTAGGACCTTATTTAATGTATCGACCAGTTCGAAATTTATTATTGTTACGTATAAGCGCAAACCAGAACTAAATCCTACGTACGGTAACGCAGTAAGAGAGTTTGTAAGGACTGTAGACACTGTTCTTTGGCACAACAATACACATAACTTCCCACTCTTGATATCAGAATTGTCAAAGAGAAATATTTAAAAATGTGAGAGTTTTTGAAATCACCTATCATAATCATCATATTATCAGAACAGAGCTGTACTGGCTTGAGTTTTAAGTTGTGTAATAAAGTTCATAATATACCAATGGATTCGAAGCAGTAACATGTCAAATTAATTTTGACATGTTATGTCTAACGATAGATTTACAAGCCACTCTTGCATAGCTGAGAACTTCTTTTACATGATTGAGGAATTGATAGTGCAGCACTAGATGTAAAGAAGCATTTAAACCAATAATTCTTCTGGTCTTCTGATATCAATCTCTAGGAGTCGACGTCGAGCTGCAAAAGGTCCATGTCGGCAACAACAAAAGTGGGGGGTCCAATAGATTCAACTTAAGCAGGTCGTGATGGAAATTTTAGCTTTCCATAAATGAAATAATTCACATCAAAACCACCTATGTGCTTATGTAATACTTTCTTATAACAGACATATAAATTATGTATTTATGAAGTAGAATTTGTTAAAACATAAATGTTTCATGAAGATTTGGAGGTAAGCTTGGGGAACTTTATAACTCCATGTTTTAATCATAGGAAAATTCGAGATCGATAATGCGACCATTCTCTGTCAAAGGCTCAAACCAAAAATTGAATTACATTGAATTTTAAATAATGGTTATTGACAGAATATTCTCTCGAGTTCAATCAACGTATACTACGTGACAAAGGAAGATAAACATCTAAATATTATATTATTTTGATAAAATTTTGCATATTTACTGCTCTTGGTGAAAGTAACAAAGGATTAGTACTTCTAGAAATTACGGTAAATTATTTATTTTCTGATTTGAATAGTAATTTGTTCTTTGTCAATATTGTAAGTACGTTAAAATTTGATTGTTTTATTCTGCTCTGTTTGTTAGACGCTACCACATAATAATAATGGAAGATTATACCAACAGTGCAGATGTGCAGATGTTGACTTTGGGAGGAATGTTTTAAGAGTGCTACTGCAGTTAGTAAAATTCTTATAATTTTCTATAATGGTATGGATGCAATTGTTATTCAACCTCTGCACATCTGCACTGGTGGTATAAGTTTCAATTAGTATTGTACAGGGTGTTCAGGGGGCAGAAGTGAACAAAAAAGCCTAATAAATATATGATCGAATGTCAACGGTTACTGAGATAGCATTGAAAATATTTTTATTGCTATTTTTGCAAAAGCTGTTATTATTTGATATTTTATTTTGAGTAGGTTATGCATTCTAAACCAAACTCACATTAGTAATTACTAATTGTTACATTTATTTTGAAGTTTGTGATTTAAATACTTATTTTAACTGTCGCATATATTTTTACATGTGCGTGTGTGTTGGCCCAGTTGTGCTAGATGGTCGTCTTACTGGAGCTAGATATGTAGAATTTTTAGAAAATAATTTGACAGATCTAATGGACGATTTTCCATTGGATATTAGGCAAAACATGTACTTTCAGCATGATGGTGTCCCTGTCAATTTTACTCGTGTTGTGATCAATCATATTAATAATCACTTTCCACAACGCTGGATTGGCCTAGGTGGTTCCAAAATTGGCCACCAAGGTCACCAGATTTGAATCTCCTTGATTGCTGTCTTTGGAGATGATTTAAATCATGTAACAAAAGTTGCTCTAAATTGTTTATTATAGTCACTGGACTTTTCAAAATTATTATCTTACCATAGCTCATTTTCAATATTACAAATTGGGCATAAATAAAACTTAATCTTACATTTAATTTTGTTTTTACTTAGAGGAAAACGATGTATATCCCAATAAGCGACTAATATTTTATTTCATAGCACACTGAATCACTTAATTATACCTTCACTTTTCATTTTTTCTTGCATCTGGACTGATCTTGGCGTGAAGAACGTGCATGTATTTAGCGCAGACATTTGATTAGAAAAGGGAAGCGCTCTGGTTTACTACCCGTAGGTAAACGTCTGCTAATTACTCGTTTATTTTTGGCGGTGGCAAACACGAGAGAGCCAGCGGATTTGAAGGAAATACCCTGTTAATTATAATCCGCATTTAAAGAAAACAAGGTTTAATAGTTAATAAGAGCATCTAGTTGTGAGCGTTTATTTTTGCGGCACGATCGCGCGACTGCTCTTTATAATATAAGTGGAATTCTGACTTCATGTTAGCCTATCCGACGCAGTGCTGACTAACCGTTTCCGCCAACAGATAGTTGATTTAGATTACCGGTAATTGTAAAAAAGTATATTGCCTTATAAGACATCCAGGAGGCACAATTTATATCGGTAATGAATGGGTTTGGAAAGTGTCGAGGAAAATGTGGAAACAGTGCCTTTCAACAGAAATACAGGGTGTAAATTTGAAAGGAGATCAAATTTTACGGAGGATACCTGTGACCTGTAGAAACACGTACCATTACGGGGATAGATGGACCACTTTTTATAGAACTTAAAATAATTTCTATATTTAAATAATGAAATCCAACAAACAGTCGAAATAGTCAATTTTATAAAAAGTATTGCACTTAATTTTAAACTTTTTCAACAGCTTGGTAAAGATATGGACAGTGGACACCTTCAACTTTTGTTGCATTCTGAAGTTCGTTGGTTGTCAGGAGGTAAAGCGTTATCTCACAAAATTAAACGTTATTGAAAGGAGGTCTGCGATAAACAAAAATTAAACTCCGCCGATCTAGAACTTTTTCTGGCGTGATTTTTTGTTCCTGTTCTTCAGAATTCAATAGTTTTCTTCTGCTATAGATTTTTTAATATTTTCAATTGAAGATACTTCTCCTAAAGGAGTAGGAAAGATGGATCAGATAACATTTACGAAAAAGTATGTTACAAATATGTTTTTAGATTATGGGCGTAGTACAACACATGCATGAATAGGATTGCCATCTGTCCCGATATATCGGGAATGTTACTGTAAAGGTCTATTTACACACAACAGTGCCGTGTCAGTTCCGTATCAGTATCAGCGAAAAATAAAAAATCGTTGCTTAGATTTTAACTTGGCGTGTTTATAGACATCCGTTACAGTGCCGTATCAGTGCTGCCAGTGCTGCTTCAGGGTCCGTTCAATGGATTTTAAATACGCTGACGACGATATTTTTGTAATTCTGCTAACTAATTAATCAGATTTTTTTATTGCTTAGAATGGATAAAAAGCTTATTGAGTTGGTAAGAAATTTTGATCAACTGCATGATAAATATATTCAGATCACTTTGTTTGATCGCCTGCTAACTCCTTTTTATGGACCACGGACGGATATGTGTAAACTGGCATCAATGATCGACGACAAATAACACCGATACTGAACTGATCTTTAAGGTCCAATTACACACATCAGCGACGTATCAGTTCAGTGTCAGTTCAGTATCAATGTTATTTGTGGTCCATAAAAAGGAGTTAGTAGACGATCAAACAAAGCGATCTGAATATATTTATCATGCAGTTGATCAAAATTCCATACCAGTTCGATAAGCATTTGATCCATTCTAAGCAATAGAAAAATTTGGTTAGTTCGTCAATGATATTACGTATTTAGAAGCCACTGAACGGACACTGAAGCAACACTGACAGAACTGATACGGCATTTTGACGGTCGTGTATAAACAAGCTAATTTAAAACCTAAGCAACGATTTTTTATTTTTGATACTGATACGGAACTGACACGGCACTGATGTGTGTAAATAGACCTTAAAGGATCTCCCAGACTCTGCAACGACTGCGAATGTTTCGTGTTCGTTCGGGAGATCTTTAACATCATTTTATTGATTTGAGAAACTAATTTATTTCTTGAACATTATTTTACTAGTAATTACATTATTATTATTATCATCAGTCTTTATGTAAATAAATTATGCATTAATTTACATACACGCTGTCCAACTTTCGTAACATGAGAATCTCAGTTATTTTGCAAGATACAGAGTTATATAAATTAGGAAAAAGTTGTGGCTTTTTCTAGGTAAAATAATAATTGATAATGACATTGTAAACAATTCCAACTGTATGGCAAATCCAGAGCATAGGTACTATGTTAGGGTTTCATACATGGTCCGTTCAAATTCGTACTGCAGTTTTTTATATAAAGATGTAAAATTAACATGACATGTGCTATATCATTGGAATTAGGAAAAAATCTCTTTTTTCTAACATAAAAATCACATGTGGTACCCATAAGACAAACTTAAGTTGACTATCATCAAAAATCAAAACGTCCCAGTTAATTATTGATGTTGTTTCTTGGTCTGGTGATAGGTCAATTTCAAGCAGAAAAACCATTTTTTTACATATTGCCTACGTTTCGCCTTATATTTAAGCCATCTTCAGGGCTCTAGAAATGCAAATCCATTACATAAATAATATAACATTACAATAAATTAAAACAAAACACATTGAAAATTACACATTAAAAATACAATTTTTAACTTAATATTAAAACAAGTTAAGCACTTAGTAATATTTATTTTATTCTATTTATTTTAAAAAGAAAGGGGACAATATAGGCAAACATAAATTAAGCTGAAATTTAATATAAAAATTAATTGTTTCTTACAAGTGTCTCTGACAAGTGAAAAGTATTGACAATATATACCCATATACAGAAATATAATTAACATCAATGGGAAACAATCTATAAGAATAGAGAACTTTAATTAAAATAATGTATCGACTAGATACGGTGCAGAGGCGTTGTAATTTTTTCATCTTTAAGTAAAAATGGAGAAAGAAAACACAAAGAATTGGTGTTTTATATATACCGGGTGGTGTAATTATTGCCTATTGTTTAATTCTATCGATTAAGTCTATTAAATTAAAATATGCCGTGTTTAAATTTTGAGTATCTTGTTTTTTGTTAACAGAATTTTTATGTCCCAGTTAATGTTATTTATACATTCGAGTAGACAATAAAAAGTGGCTCTAAGAATGTTTGCCCAAGATTCGAGATAAATGATATGGAGTTATAAAAAATAAAAAATACATTGTTTTATATATTTCAGAATCTAAAAAATATACTAACCAGCTAGTTTACAAACTGAAACTATCCTATTTTCAGATAAATAATTGATTTTGTTCTGTTTAATGCAATCTGGCGATTTTGATTAATTAAAGATGGCGGCACTGTAACAGTCCACAAACCACTAATTTTATATACAAATAAATATCAATCGTGAACAAGTATTTGTAAACATTATGAATGTGATTGTTTATAAGTTTGTTTTCTAGGTCAATGATTACGAATGCGAGGTCAAAATATGAAAATTCAAAATAGTGGATCCAAGATGGCGGCCAAAACAATCGAAATTCGATTTTGTTGACGAAACATAATGTAAATGAATTTCAGAAGGATTTTGGAGTCGTTGATCACGAATCCGAGACAAATTTGAAAATTTAATATGGCGGATATCAGATGGCAGCCAAAAATGTCGAAATATAGAATTTTGTATAAATTGAAATGTACTTATTTATTATTATATTGTGTCTGTGTTATGTAGGACTACACATTTGGCAAATATTTTGCAAAATCTTTCACAACTTTTATGAAAAGTCCGGGACCCATTTCATTTTCATTATGTTTCCTCAACAAAATCCAATTTCGAACGTTTTAGCCACCCTCTTGGATCTGCCATGATTTTCAAATTATGGCTCCGGCCGAGCTGGCAGAAAATGCTTCTGATATATCTTGATGTGATAGTAACCCTATGCATGAATGGCCATTTCAATTCAAAAACTTAGGTTAAATCTTACTGGAAAAAGATTTAACCTTACTTTACCCTATTTTTTTCCAAATTCAACCGTAAAATTAGAATTGTTTTGTTATCTTTTCTTCGGAATTTTGCAAAAATGAAAACAGTTAAAAAAACAAAATTTTATTTAAAAAATGGCGCCTTTAATTCTCACACGTAAGTACTTAGAAAAGAGGTTGCCCCTACGACCAATGAACTAATAATGAAAATATAACTATAGATAACAAAATATCTAATAATCTGATTGTATTGGTTCCTCGTTAACATGTAGTTTAATTTTCTTTTCCGTATACAATTTTCTATTATAATTAAAAGATATTGATAATAATTCTCAGTTCCTACAGGAACATTTTTATATTTAGTTCAATTTCAGATTACATCTATAATCCATATTATACCCTTATTAATTGTAGTTTGTAAGGCAGTGAAATTTGCAGGAAACAATAATTTATCAACTTCTTAAGAACGCAACGTGAGGCAGAGAAAGAACGCCGCTCTTTTATATCAGATTTCTGTTTCTTTGTGTTTGTTATAATTAATAATTTCTCATCTATTCGCCGATTTAAAACTAAGATACCTATAGATTACTGCCAGAAAAAATTTAAATCTATTAAATAAATCATAGAACTTTTTTATTGTCTGCAATATCCTTAAGGTTTATATTCGATTTCGATCTGTAGTCCTACCAATAAATTTTAGATAAATAATGATGCAGCAGATAAGTGATATACAGGGTGTCCTGAAATAGATGCAACATATAACAAGAATATATTCTTGACGACAAAATCATGCGATGTAGCCAAACTTATCTTAGTCAAATGTTGGTTAAAAAGATATAGGGTGCCAAACTTAAAATTTTATTTTCGATATTTGTAAATAACTTTTTAAAAGATTTTTGGGCTGAGAAATTCAAATTTCTAATACAGTTAGAGTATTGAAACAATAGAATCTTCTATCTTATTTATCTGAAAAAGATATACCTTACAGTCGTTAGATGTAACTGTTTTCGAAATAATCCTTTTTGAAATATTCAATGCACTGAGTAAAAATTGTTGTTGTTGTTGTGTGTTGTGTTGAGGTAAAGTGCCTTTTCCGGTGAAAATACAGCAAAATGCTAATTGAAAAAGTTATTCAGAATGCTAAATAATGGCCATGTACAAGAAGATCGACTTACTTCGAGTTTTGATGAAACCATTGGTGAAAATCTGATAACAATTTCATCAAATCTTGTTGAAATGTTGCACGTCGTAATACTATGCCGATTTGAATAATTTTTTCAAGTAAAATGTTGCTTTTTTTTTATATATTTTAAGGTATTAATAATATTGTGTGAAACCAACTACTCAGTGGACAAAAGCCCCAACCTGCGTTGAATTACACCCACAATATCTACCCATATATTACTTATTATTAGCTTTTGTAACATTTTTTTACTGTTTTAGAAAGGTATTTTAAGCTAATTTAAATCAAATCTCCTACAATTCCTATCAATGAAATCATATATATGTTCTCTGATACCAAACATCTAGGTATGCTAATGAACAATTCCACAGACAAAGCTCTATTCAATAATTATCTAAAGAAAATAATCTAATTTACTAACCTGCTAATGAAACACTTTATAAATATCTAACTTCACTTTTTGGCAGTGGGAACACGATAAATTCAACCACAATAGATGAGATCTGTCCTATTTCTGCATTTTTAGGATTGCTTCTTCAGGTGGTCTCCTTTAAGTTGAATCAAATATCTAACTATAAAAATTATTATAAAAATTAAAATTATTTGAAGTTAAATATCGGCAATGACAAAAAGTGACATCCTGTCAATGAATTAAATATTACAATACCTACTTGAATAATGTTCACCTGTTATGTAAAAGTTTTTTTTATATATTTTTAGGTATTAATAATATTGTGTGAAACTAACTACTCAGTGGATAAAAGCCCCAACCTGCGTTGAATTACACCCACAATATCTACCCATATATTCCTTATTATTAGCTTTTGTAACATTTTTTACTGTATTAGAAAGGTATTTTAAGCTAATATAAATCAAAATGTATGCAGAAATTTGGATAATTTAAAGAAATATTTGCAAATATCGAAAATTGTATTTATCCATCAACTTTTGAACTAAAGTAAGTTTGGCTACATCGCATTATTTTGTCGTCAGAAATATGCTCTTGCTTTGTCTGTGGAATTGTTCGTTAGCATACCTAGATGTTTGGTATCAGAGAACATACATATGACTTCATTGATAGGAATTGTAAGATATTTGATTTATATTAGCTTAAAATACCTTTATAATACAGTATAAAATTTTGCTGTATTTTCAGCGAAAAAGGCATTTTAGCTAAAATCAAAACAGTATTTATTCGGTGTTCTGAATATTTCAGATAGAATTATTTCGAAAACGGTTACTCCTAACGACATTAACAAGGTATACTTTTTCACATAAATGGATATGAGAATCGATTGCTTTAATAATCAGACGTATATACTAAGCCGCAAAAAAGTTCTGCCGTTTAAAACAGCATAATGTGCCAGATGTGGCGCCATCTACTACTGACGACAAAATAAGAAACAAATTTGAATTTATCTCCCTCAAAAAACCCTGACCTACAAAATGTATGCAGAAATTTGGATTTTTAAAGAAATATTTGCAAATATCGAAAATTTTATTTATCCATCAACTTTTGAACTAAAGTAAGTTTGGCTACATCGCATTATTTTGTCGTCAGAAATATGTTCTTGCTCTATGTTGCATTAATTTTAGTACACCCTATATGCAAATAGAGAAGAAAATTGCATATAGGGCTAATTTTTTTTGTTATTTTATTGGCTGATTGCTCTTTGTGATATGTCAAACATGCCAATTATAAAGTTTTGTCTAAATTGTTATTAAAATACTGAGATACGAAAAGTACAGGGTTTCACAATTTCATAGGTACTGGGTATATCGAAAACTACAAGATATAGAAGGATACGACACAGCACTAGGCTATATTTTCATGAAACTTAAGATACCGTAAACGTAATTTTTATAGACTTCTTCGTTTTTGAGATGCAGAATAAAATTGAACTGCTTTTAGAGATTCTTTGTATTTTAGGCAATAACTGAGATACCAGAAATGGTGAAAATTGCCTCTGATAGTCTTTTTTACGTTCAGTGGCATACTTGTAATTTCTGTTTTAAATGAAATATGATGTACAGTTGCTGCTTTATATTTTAGAAATTGTCAAAAAACGTTAATTTAATAAAACTGATGTACCTGGTGCATAGTTGGCCATGCATTTTTAAATAATTACTTAACTGAATAATATAATTATCTTAAAATTATTTTTTGAATTGTTAAAGTAATTTAATTCATGAACTAATTTTCGCAGCATTAGTTTTATTTATTTAACTTTTTTGATAATTTCAAGAATGCAAAGTAGCAACATTATGAAGGAAGAAAATAATGCAATTGAAATGATATATTTATACAGGCTCTTTCATTAAAAAAAAATATATGTCTTGATTAGATTTTAAAACAGACAGCCTGTAGAGAAATTACAAGTACGCCACTGAACTCTACGTAGAAAGTATATCAGAAACAATTTTCGCCATTCCAATATATCAACTATTGCCTGAGATACGAAGAACCTTTCAAAAGTAGTTTAATTAAATTTTACCCTGTATCTAAAAAACGGAGTGGTCTGTGTTGTAAAACAGCATCTTTTTATTTCTCCTAGATTCCGAGATACCCTGCAATTACAACAAAATTGGGACACCCTGTACATTAAGACATTGTATTACTTTATATTTATTATGATTACTTTTGCTAATATATTTTTAAACACAATAAAATGCTTAAACATTTTTGTTGACAAATAACTGTTACAACGATTTTAATATAATTTTATAAACAATATGAAAATAATTGAAATATGCTCGTCCGTTGCAATAATTGAAAATATCAATGCAAATATTAGAAGAGTATTAAATTATTTTCTATATTTATCTTTATTTTTACAAAGCGGCTTAAAAAAAAATCAGGTTCCACCGAGATTTGAACTCGGATCGCTGGATTCAGAGTCCAGAGTGCTAACCATTACACCATGGAACCGTTGTTGTCCAGACTTTCCTTTGGGAAGAACGAATATAAGAAATTAGCTTAAAAATTATAAATATCAGTGGGTGTTGTGAAGAAACGTATATAAATTGACGGATTATACATGTTTTAAAGTGCACCTTTTTGAGATCTTGCTTGATGGAATGTTGTTATATTAGGTATTTCTTGAAATTTATTAGAAAATACTCATATTCCCGTAAGTCTAAATATGATGTATGTTTTCTTAATTTTTAACACCTTTGTTTTTTCTTAAATTTAATTGAAACACGTGCTTAGTTCCTGAAGATTTGTTTCCGACTTTGAGTAGGTATAATACAAATCTACTTCCAAAAGAAACATATTATTAATTTCTATTTTTTTAAAATACGATTCATAAAATTCAAATATATTTCTCCGGAAAAATTGCCAGATAAAAGAATGCGAATTTTCAAAAATATCTAGGTACCTAAAGGTTGAGTTCTTCCGAATGCTGGGTGAGTCTCACGAAATATATTTGGATTGATATCCGAGTTATAATGACAGTTATCACTTGACCAATCTAGGATGTGAACTTGTGCAAGCAGTTTGGTAAAACATCGCATGGTAACACAGTTGATTATAATTGCAAAACCGTGCAAAACGTAGTTATCTACCCGACAACCAGTTAGCGCCACTCCACTTTGTTTCTATGGTTTTGAATGGAATTTGCCATTCTTCTACGAGTACTAGTTGTTCTGTGGGGCGTAGCTATTTTTTTCTGTTCTTGACGTTGCTGTAAAAGCACTATACAAATGTTAAGATGATGATCTTTGTCCCTCATTTATTATTACAACTTGGGTTGCCATCTTTCTTAATATAGAAAGACAGTTCTTACTAAAATCTGTATGTCCTTTCATCTTTACTTCAACTGTAAATCTCTCTTCATGATTAAATTATTAAGGCAAATTTTAAATTAAACCATTAGTGACGAAATTCCTACCAGTTACGTCTGTTGTATCTTATTGGTACAAAGTGGAGGTGGTAATCGTTACTGTAGTTGGTAGGTTTTCACGGCCGGTATCCATTAAATAATGTACACTGAGCTGTTCTGTTGTGGAAATTGATACTACTAGCAAATGGTTCCTCTAAAAAAGACATCAATAGAGCCAAGTCTCGGTGTGAGCAAGGAGAAAGTCACTACAACCACTAATTTACCATACATGCCCAATGTGACAGATATAATTGCGAAAATACTACGTAAAAAATACGTACCAATTTTTAAAATAAGTAAGCAACTCCGCAACCGGAAAAATCAATTAAGTCCGTTACAAACTCTGGGAGTGTATTTGGTGGCACGTAGCGACTGTGACAAAGTATACGTGGAAATGTCCAAAAAAACTGTAGAAATCAGGAGAACAGAACACGAAAGGCACATACAATTATATCAGCCTGAAAAATCCGCCGTGGTGAACATGCTTAGAAAGACGAACAAAGAATTTCACTAGAGGACATTAGAATGCTGATTCGTACTGATGGGTATTAACAATCTAGTACGAAGGGAGGCTTTGGAGATTCTTCAATATCCAAACAACAGGAACAGGGACGAAGTATTGAAAATTAGTCATACTTAGATACCTTTGCTTAAGAACAAACAAGTGAGTGTACCTGAACCAGCCATTCGTAACACGCCTGAACCAGTCAACCTAAACACTTAATTCATTGACAGGATGTCACTTTTTGTCATTGTCGATATTTAACTTCAAATAATTTTAATTTTTATAATAATTTTTATAGTTAGATATTTGATTAAACTTAAAGGAGACCACCTGAAGAAGCAATTCTAAAAATGCAGAAATAGGTCAGATCTCATCTATTGTGGTTGAATTTATCGTGTTCCCACTGCCAAAAAATGAAGTTAGATATTTATAGTGTTTCATTAGCAGGTTAGTAAATTAGATTATTTTCTTTAGATAATTATTGAATAGAGCTTTGCCTGTGGAATTGTTCATTAGCATACCTAGATGTTTGGTATCAGAAAACATACATATGACTTCATTGATAGGAATTGTAGGAGATTTGATTTATATTAGCTTAAAATACCTTTCTAAAACAGTAAAAAAATGTTACAAAAGCTAATAATAATATATGGGTAGATATTGTGGGTGTAATTCAACGCAGGTTGGGGCTTTTGTCCACTGAGTAGTTAGTTTCACACAATATTATTAATACCTAAAAATATATAAAAAATTGACTATTATATTTACGCTTTACCCATCCTGTTAACATAAAGGGTGCCCTTAACAGTTTATGTAATAAACTACTTTTCTGTAAAGCTATGGCCAACTTAAGCTCCTCTAAAATTGAAGGTAATGTTATCAATCAGGAAGACTTATTTTGCATATCTAATGGCACTGGTTGCTGTTGTCAGCAATTTAGACACAAATCTCCAAAAAAGTAATTATGAATTTTTACATCTCCCGATTATTACTCTAGTTATATAAATATGAAGTTTTCAAATTATTAAAAAAAAATAGGACATAAGTCGGACATATGTGCCAGACTAATAATTGAAGAATATCAAAATTTTTAATTTTGAATTAGCCTATCGGGCCAAATGGTCAAATGCGTGTCAGATAGGAATTAAATAAACCGACAGTTTTCCGCTATTCAAACGACTGCAATAACTTCTTACAAAAAACAAATCACAATTTTAACGCGACACGCACATTAGACTAGCTTTATCGGGGAGCAGTCCCACGACGAAGATATAACGAATAGTGTCGTTATCCTTTTAGGGTTGGTCGTACCGTTGGTCGCTACGAGAAGGTGTAAAAGTTACCGTCACCTGCTGGTATCCAGATCAACGATGCGAGGAACGGCACCTGCTGCCCACTGGGAGATGGTCGCCAAGTGGGCTTCGAAGACGACGTCTTGTATTTGGACGGAAAGGAAAAAGATTGATAAAAAACTTGTCAGTTGTGCCACTGACATATTTAACTATGTGCAGAGGTGAAACTCATAATTTGATGATCTGGATCAAATATCAGTATTGGTTACTTCGATACCGTTTTTTGAAAAGATCGGAATAAGGTTGACTATTCACGAGAAGTAACTAAGAATTGTTTCAAAAGAGAGTTGCTAGTCGTTAATTGATGTTATCTGAAAAAGTAGTCAAATAAGTCACATTGTGGACACATAATTTCTACTTTAAATTCAATAATTTATAATAATAACAATATTTATTTAGAAACATCAGTTTTAACAATTAATCAGTTGATAATTCTATATCATGCACAAGTAGAGACATGACTGCGATATGGCATTTGTTTGTGGGGCAATTCTACTCTGGTGCATTCTGTGTTTATTGCACAGAAACGAATTTTGCGCTAATGTATCCTATACAGAAACTTGTATATAACTTCGTAAAACGGATTACTTGTTGCGTACGAGAAAACGATGGTCACTGATCATTTGCTGTAAATACATCATAACTCTTTTTTATTTGTTGCGGAACGAATGCCGATATTGTTGACATACGAAAAATATTTTTTCTGCCTAAACTACTCATCTGTTCAAAATTCTGAAAATATAAAAAAGTTTCTAAATAAAGTCAGCTACTAATAGAAAAAAGCTGAGAGTAATTGTACAGGGGGTTAAAAAAAATATGTGCTTATATTTGCATGATACATGATTTTTCTTATATTTCTAATGACTGCAAAAGATTTTAAATAATGTCAAAAAGTGTCGGTTAGACTTATAATTGCGTAGCCTAAAAATGGTTAAAATCGATCAAGTCGTTTTCGAGAATAAACAAAAATTTTTCGCGAACTTTGGCGCTCCCTAGCGGCTGAACGAAGCAATTTTGGAAATAAGTAAATTGAGCTAAATCGGCTTATTTTGAACCCATGAGCCTGTGGTCTTCCGTTGTACACGTCTTTTCCGGACACCCTGTATATTTGAAGTTTGCATGTATGTTTTTAAAAAATTACAATAGATTTCCGGATGATATAAAGATAGTCTATGACTTGCATGTTTTTAAGTCGACTTTATTGTTCTATAATTAACCAATATTCCCAATAAATAAAAGTTATTATATAATGTTAGGCAATAAATGGATTAAAGGAAATTTAAATAGGTTCTAGTGGAACTTCCCAAAGGAAAATGTACTATAATTTGAAAAACTTATAAGAAACTTGCTAAAGAAAAAAATTATATTTTTTTGTTAAAAATAAGTTTTTCTGATATCGGATAAATAAAAAACCCGAAACATACATAAAATTCGAAAAAATCTTCTTTCTTGTTCTGTAATTGACCGATATTCTCAGTAAATAATATATTAAATTTTATAATATAGGCACAATAAATAAAAAGTTACCCATGTCATAAGTTTGATAACTATGGAGCCCTAATCGATTAAAAATCTTTAAAATCAAATACACATTTATAGGAATAAGGAATTATTATAAAATTACTTGTATAGCTTACGTACAATACACTGAAAAAAATTATTAGTACATGGTAGATTATTAGCGATAGTACACATCCAAAGCAACATTAATACTTATATGATTTATTTATGGTACACATTAAATGCAATTTGCGTTTTGAAATATGTAAATGTACCGTTCATGCAGATGACCTTCAACGTCAACTTATTTCTGTAATTTTGTGTTCTTTGCACCCTTTTCAAGTACTACGCCTATGGAATTTTGCCCCCTGAAACTCTCATCTCCTGTACTAAGTGGTATGAATGAGTCACTCTCTACCATTTTGGAATTGGTGTAAATAAATTTGATGTAGGGTTAAGTTGATTAGATTCTTGTTTTGACACTATTGTAAATCTGTTGCTATACATTTATTCTACAAATACAACAGATTTAGTTACAACAATTAAATAGGGTATAGATTTAAAATTTAATGTTTTTAATTTCTGATTTGCAGTTCATGTTACCAGGACAATATAGTTAAAAAAAAGTGGTGGGCAAAAAGTAATTAACCTGTCTGACCATTTTATGAACAAAGTGGACCAGTTTCCTTTTACTAAACTATTCTTAGTTTTGTTTTGCATAAAGGTGGGCACAATACGCAAAGAGGTAGGTGATGTTGACACATCATACCCAACACCATTACCCATACGCAGCTGCCCTCTTAATTTGTATGCTTCGACGAATTTACAAAGAAAAAACAAAAAAAATGACGTGTTCCAATAAAAGTATAAATAAATAATGATTTGTTAACGATACTTTATAATTAATCACTTACGGTCTTAAATCCTTTATAGAACAGCGTTTTCTGTGCTTTTGAAGTGGTTGCTCTAAATAAATATAGACAATTTGCATTTCTAGTGTTATGATTATCAATTGCATTATTATATGTTACAAATAGTTCAAAAGATGGCAATTATTTACTAATAATTTTATGTATACAAATTAATGCAATGTATTTTAGTTTCCACAGACATCTATTGTAGCGCTTTTATGTTAGTTTTATCCAAGCAACAATTAGAGACTAGCTTGAAACTATCAAAAGTGTTTGTCCTTCTACTTCTTGCATTACGTTTACTGAAAACGCATTCATAACTTAATAGACTTTTTGATATTCTTGAAAAAAAGTTAAGCTTTTTAATATCTTATTTACAAAATCTGGTGTTTGAAGGAAGGTATTATCTAAGTAGAAACCTATATTAAAAGTATTTTATTTTATCTATAAATTCAATATCTGTATTCGTAAAAGTGATTTTAAAATCAATTTTATAATATTTATAAAAGAAAATAAAAGAGACAGCATAAATTTGTTGAACGTAGATAAGTCTATGTCAAACTCTTCGGTAAACATTGATCGTTATTGGCTACAGTTGTATCAATAAGAAGTTAGTAACAATAAAATAAAAACCATTTATCTATTCTGGAAGCAGATAAACAAATTTTAAACTGTCAAACTTGACTTACGTTTAATACATTTCCAATTTTTGAGAACGAAAACAAAGAGTTTTTCTTTCGAAACGTCAAAAAATATGGAAGTGCGTGATAGTGATGTGATTTTTGTTATTTTTTACTTATCTACTTTTTCAGTATAAGAGTCACTGTCCATTGTGGCAATCAGAGTATCATTGGCAAAGAAGTGTACAAAATCCGGTGTAGTATTTGTCACAATATCATTTAAGTAAATTATGAATAAAATTGATCTCAGGACACTACCCTGTAGGACTCCAAAATTGTTAAAAGGTTCAGAAAACGTATAGTTAATTTTTGTTATTTGTTTTCGATTTTCTAAATAATTTTCAAACCAGGAAGGTACAATACCAAATAATCCATATGACTTTAGTGTTTTTTATATTTCTGTCGATGGTTTCGAACACCCTTGAAGAAACGATTTTTACGGAAAAGTTCACAATGGCATTACTGCTGGCGGTAAGGTTTTTGTAGCATTCGTTGATTTTAAACGTGCTTTTGACTCCATTAACCATTCCCTTCTATGGGAAAAACTTTACAAAACTGGGGTAAGCTGTACTATAATTCGGATTATTAGGAATTTATATTCCAATGCGCATGTTAAAATCCGTTCAAACTTTAACCAAACGAAGGCCTTCGACAGACATTGAAGATTTTTTCAGATCTCACCATGTTCATGGTCTTAATATTGATAATTACATTGATGTTGTAATGTTATTATATAACGATGATTTGGTCCTGTTAGCTGTTTCCGAAATAGATCTATGTCGTAAACTTAGTTTGTTAGAAAGATATGTTCTTTTAAATCAGTTTACAGTTAATACAGATAAAACTAAGATAATGTGTTTTTCCCGAGGAGGTCGAATTAATAATTTCCCATTTCGATTTAACGGCGAGTCTGTTGAATGCGTTAATCAATTCTGTTATTTGGGAGTTATTTTTTCATCATCCACGTTTTTTCGTGTTATGGCAGAATCGCCAGCTGCAAAAGCCAAACAAGCTGTAGCCTCTGTTATCTCTCTAATGTCTAAATCTAAAATGAACTCCTGGAACTCACGTATTGTGCTTTATAACTCAATAGTAATTAATTCTCTAGCAAATTCCTTACCAATATGGGGCTCACGGTACACTGATATATTAGAAAGGGTCCAAGTTGGTTTTTTCAAAAGATTGCTATTGCTGCCAATTAATACTCCTAGTTATATTGTTAGACTTGAAACAGGTGCTATCAGTTTATCACTAACAGTATTTAAATCTTCACTTAACTGGTTACTTAAAGTATTATCTATGAATTATAGCCGTTTTCCGTATTTATGCCTTAAAAGGCAGCTACAGTTGTTAAATGGCGATCCACGATATAATTGCCTTGCACAAATTAAATCATTTTGCTTTAGTATAAATTGTGTCGATGTGTGGGAGAACTTGACTTATATCAATCTTAAAAAACAAATTTCCACGATGCTACTTAAATACGAGGAGATGCTCTATCAAAAAGACTTGCATTCTCTCTTGGAGTCTACAACTCCTATACTATACAGAAATTGATTGATATACCAAGGTGTACTGCTAAAAATTACCTGCGCTTCAAATTCCAATTTACATTATACGGATCATTGCTCAATTGCGCCTTTGTAATAAATTCTGCATGAAGTTCTTTTTCAATGGTATTTCATACTCAATTGATCCCTCAGAGTTGTGTTCAATATGTAACCAATATAAATTGGAAACCATTGAGCACATTTTCACTGAATGTCCTATATCCAATACTTTGAAGCCGCCAGAATTAAGAAATATCACATCTGTCGAGGCGTTAGTGCAGTTTCTCGATAATCTAACACTCAGCAACGCTAAGGCAATGTGTAGATTTGTAGCTGGTTTTCTAAAGCTCCGCTCATTTGTGTTGAGTGAATAATCCTGCCCTACTGTATTTGTTTCTATTTTCTTTTTTCGCTATTTTGTACTGTTGTTGCTTTGTTGTTGATTATATATTGTACTGCATAATATGAAACAATGTATTAGTTGTATGTCGTTATTAAATTCTAATTTTTTTTGTGTTATCTAAAGAGTACTCTTCCTGTAAAAAATGTATTATTTTTTTGAAGGAATAAAGATTATTATTATTACTGCTGGCGGTATAATTTGATCTTGCTGTAAAGTTTCTTTTATTTAGATTTATGTTATTATTTGTGATCAGTTCTAAATGAGAACAAAATGTGACTAAAACTCTCACGATGCTCCACAATTAGCGCGGTCTATCTTCCTCCGCTAAACCCTCCTAATTGGCCAGTATCTGGAATTGCAACTTTTTCATCCTCGGACCCTCATTATTGACAAGATCATCTAATATAATTGATTTAATTATGAACTGGGCAGATGTGGCTAATTCGAGATACTTGGTAGCTTTGTTTACCTCTCTAGGGGGTCCTGCATGTCTCATATTCTTCCAGTCAATTAAGGAATTGTTCTAGCCATAGATAAGGATGTAATTGCTGAATATCTGGGATATTGCGGATATCTCGGTAAGTTGCTTTGTGGTAGGTACGTTTGCAGTTATTTTTAGAGAGCAGCAAAGATATAAGTTACAAATGTACTACGTACGAGTAGTATTAAATCAAACAGAATTTAACAAATTTCCAGAAACAATTTAGTAAATAATACCTAATGAGTTGTGTCTTCCAGCTAAATATAGTATGCATCAAATGTAAGGAATTGGTTCTAGAAGAACCCGCTAGTCAGAAGCGTGCGGGTTATTTTTTCTTAGAGTTACAGATAATTAGTAGTAAATATACAGGATATACAGGTAAATATACAGCTAAATATACGGAAAGATATCGTAAGAAAGTGAGTACTATAAAAGGTTATTAAATCATATTTAATAACCTTGTATACTATAGATTACGTTAAATGTTTTCATTGCTGATACTCTGAACATAAATTTTATCATTAATTTTATAGTATCTAAAGTTACGAGTCCTAAAATTTTGTAGATGAGGGATATCTATAGTCTGTTTGGAAATGAAAGAGAGTAATAAAACCCCGAGATAAGAACCGGCCATGGGCGTAGTAATATTTCGTTTCATGTAATTATCGGGTAACACTAATGCTAACAGGTAATGAGTGTACATTAGTATATTTTACTGGATATATCATAGGTCAGAAGCCAGGGTACTGTGACAGATCAATCCAGTCTTAGAGCTGAATATACGAAGACGTGTTAGTACAGTAGAGTAAAATTTGACTTGTGTTTAGTGACTATTGTGCCAGTGGATATAATATCGTTTGGGTAAAATGTCGAGCTTATCAGATTACGTACCTGCTAAACGCTTGAAGAGATGTGCGCTGTCTCAGAATGAGAAGATTATTATATTAAATGTATTTAATGAATTGAAACATCAAAATCCTACCAACAGTGTTGGCGACATCGTGGAAAAGTGTTCCAAAATGACAAAGATTGGAAAATCGACTATCTACAGACTTTTAAAGGAAACAAGATACTGTAAATCCCCCAAAATCATCTACAGGGAGGTCAAAAGTCGTTATAGATGATTTCTTTAAAAATGTCAATCGCAGAAAAGTACAGTCATTTTATTTTAAAAAAGAAATACCAACGCTAAGCAAAATTTTAAGTGAACTTTCAGAGGACAACGATTAGCCAAAAATCAGTAGAAGCAAATTATGGGCCGTCTTACGAGAGTTGAATTTTTGCTGGGAAAAGCAGGACAGGAAGTCAGTTCTTATCGATAAAGATGAAATTATTTGTTGGCGAAGATCCTACTTAAGATCAATTAGAAAATTCCGTGACGAAGGGAGGAATATTTATTATCTAGACGAAACTTGGGTCAACGAGGGATATACTGTAACAAAAGTATGGCAAGATAAAAATGTAAAAAGTTTTCGACAAGCATTTTTGTATGGACTTTCAGCAGGGTTCAAGGCACCTTCAGGTAAAGGGCGAAGATTAATAGTGGCACATATAGGTAGTGCCAGTGGTTTTGTAGATGGCGGTTTACTTTTATTTGAATCTAAAAATACAGGTGACTATCACGAAGACATGAACACAGATGTTTTCGAAGAGTATTTTTATTTTTTTATTTTAGTAGGTGTTGGATCTTATTCCTCTGGGGTCTGTAATTGTCATGAATAATGCCAGTTACCATTCACGGCACACCGAGTGGACGCCTACGACTGCTTGGAGGAAAGCCGATATAATTCAATGGTTATCCGGAAAAAAAACATTTCTTTTGAAACAAATATGGCGAAAAGGAACTTTTGACACTTGTCAATCTTAATAAAGATCAGAAAAACAAATCGCCAAATCACTGTGAACTTAATTCAATCGAATTAGTCTGGGCGCAGGTAAAATGAGATGTAGCGCGAAATAATACGACGTTGAAATTAAGTGACGTGAAAATTTTATTAAAACATTCCTTGGAACCAGTAACTTCAGATAACTGGCAAAGATGTATAGATCATGTACAAAAAGAAGAGGAGAAAATGTGGGAACTCGATAATTTAATTGACGTTACTGTGGAACCTATCGTTATCAATCTAGGAGACGAAGATAATTCATCAGAATATTCAGAGGATGAATTTTAATATACCTACTTTTTCAGTTTCTTTATTGTACATTTATACAACACTACATTTACTCACCATCATTTGAATTTTCAAAATACATATATTTTTGTGTGGAATAAAAGTCTATTTAAATACATATTTTGATAATAATATTGAATAATTTTATTTAAATCACTAAAAACCCTCCGGTTATGATGCTTAAAGTAGCCTCGTGTTTTGAAATACTGTTTTTATATTGTTTACTTATAAGAGAAATGGACTGAGAAATTGAAGCGGCATAGACAAAGACGAATTGTCGGGGATTAAATTTTAGCTACCTGCTACAATTTATTTTTTATTTATTTTTTTTATACCGATAATACATAATATAAAAATATTGAATATACGCACCAGTACTACATTTATTTACGATTTGCATACGTAATAAGCTTTTATTAATCTCTTTCATTTCTAAACAGACTATAGTAGTAACAACAATAATCGAATATGAATCTTGCCAATATTATATTATTTGGAAAGTAGTAGACTTTAATAATAAATTTCATTGTGAATATGTTTTTTGTATAAATTTTATGAACTGATTATAGCATTAATTAACATAGCCTATTGGTAATATTTTGTAGCAGCAAACAACCAGTTTAGTAGACTCTTGCTTTATGGCCTCTATCTAGCATTAAAATCGATCAATAAATAAAACAATTATACACTAAGGAAAGACAAACTCTTGAAGCGACAGTTTTCTGATGTTAACTTTTTGATGTCGCAAGAATATTTTTCTTTAAATAAAAACAGATTATTAAAATAAAATTAATTTAACTAACAAAAAAACGGATGTTTGGTATCAGAGAACATACATATGATTTCATTGATAGGAATTGTAGGATATTTGATTTATATTAGCTTAAAATACCTTTCTAATACAGGCTTACTTCTTAATTCAACGATTTCTCATGTTTCATGTTAAATAAGCTTCATAATTTGTTCGAGAATTGTGTTATTGTTTTATAATAAGTTTTTTTTTGGGCACAACTTCTGTTGATTTAATTCTATGATTTTTCGTCATCCTTTGACATAAAATTACACAGATATTAATGACCATTTATATCTCACATATCTCAAGCGCTATTTTGCTTGACTTAACGGCTTTTAATTCAAAGTGTAAACTATTTTAGTTTAGGACTATGAAAGGTTGATTAAAATATCTAACCTTTTACTTGAAAAGAATTGTTGTTGGCCAATGAAAGCCATTGCCGTTTTTTGAAGTTAATGATCGCTAGATGCAGCTTGTCACATTTCACGTACCCTGTAGTGTAGAGTGCCAGAAGATGAATCCTTACGGACAGGGTTTGCTAGTAGAGGAGACAGGAGGAGGCTCCTAGTAGAGTCACCGACATCGAGTGCAAATGCACTTGTGGACCGGAGAAAGGGGACCTAGGCTCACCTCTATAAGGCGTCCGGCTGTCTGGTCCTACTGCTCAATAAGAAGTGAACAAAGATAGTGACCCTTGGCCCACACATCCGATGTCATTTATCCTGCCATGAATATTGGCGCGCACTATATCATTTCAAAACTGTTAAAACAGATATAAAATTTAATATTTTCGAACTTTAGATTAACAGTATGATTACATAGAAATTATAAAGCTTGCAGCATTTAGAAAAAGAAAAAAAAACATTTTTACATGTCATGAATGTATTTTTTTTATTAGATACTTTATACACCTAGAATTTCCCCTAGAATTCTTTTAAGAAGCTGTTAACACATGAATTGGAATGTGATTATTTATTACCGTATTTTCTACTGTTTTCCTTCAAAAGTTAAAAGACTATAATTCAGTTTCAGCAAATCTAAACTTGTTTTAGTTATTTTATACTAATAGGAATTCTAGGTGAATATCCTTTCTTTCTATTAAATATCATTCTTAAGTAAAACAATTTTGTATATTTGGGCTACTTAATTTAGATAACCCAAATAAATTTCTAAAATCTATTCTTTTGCAATAACGTACTGGCTCAAGATTCGACCTTGGGCTCTTAAAGTTACAGTTGACATAAAATGTTGTCTAAATTACTGAAGAGTTGTTTCAGAATACACAATTTAATATATACAAAAGTACACATTCTCTACAATCTTCAGCATTATATTTTGGTGTGCCTCTGGCAGTTCACAGAATATCTGAACAATCTTATAACCTTATTCCGGTTATGCCAGGCCATTCTTATCATTTTATCTAAGCTGCTTATTATTTTTTGACTTTAGATAACATTGAAGAATTTTATAATCTCGCAAATAAATTTGTCTTTCTTAAGAAGGAGAGTCGAGATAATACACCGGTCAAGATTTACATTTGAAGACCATCTCTGAAATTTTGCATATCTCAGTGCCATACGGAATTCTAAATGTACCTCGTACATAGTCCCCGGTCTAATTGGACTAAAACAACTGAAAAAATACCTGCTTTTACGGGCTGCTCCATTATGGCACCGCTTGATAAATAAAAACGTAAATCTTGCAGCAGTGAAATATTTGTTTATTATTTGTCTTGGGTCTGGAAGGTCGACAGTCAAAGTCAAGGATATCATCTGCATTAATAACAGAATCAAGTACAGAATCAGGACGGAATGTACACATTTAGTACCTGAGGAAAGTTTAACTTTTAGTTCTTTATTCAATGATGGTATAGTTATTTATGTATCAAGGGAGTTATGAGGATGTTAATTATCGAGGGCAACATATAGCAATTTTCCCAAGATTTTTAACATCCAATAACTCACGTGATAGATTTCGTGCTAATGAAATATGAAAACCAAATATTGTTGGTTTTCAAAATTAAACAAAAGTTATTTAATAATTAACTATGCATGATTACCATGGATATATCAATTGACAATTTTGTAAATAAAAGTTAACCATATTTATTAATTTGTGAAAATCAATGAAAATCTGAAGAGAAGTAAGATTTCAGGCAATTTGTTACAAAAGGCTGAGAAAGCTTGTGCTGCACTACTACCAATAAAGTCGAAACCAAAGTATAAAAAAGAATATGACAAATTCCTCTAGTGGCTGAAAGTTAATTGTAAAACAAAAATATAAGTAAAACTAAAATGTTGGTTTACTTTCAAGACATGGTATGTATTTATTCTTCGACGTTCAAGTATAAGTGATATTGATTTGTTTTTCTTACAGTCTGAATCGTACAGTCCTAATTCCCTGTGAACTAAGTGGTCAATGTTAAAATCAATGATGATAGTTTATAATAACACAGATGGGAGAAAGTTTCATGAACTGGAAGCGTTGTTTCTCAAACGAAAAAGTAGTGTTTAGTCGAAATGACATTGCCAAATTTTTGAAGAATGTCTCCGATGAAGAACGTTTATTACATAAGGTAATGCTTTAAACTATAAGAATTACACATTTATTGCTCTATTGTACAGGTGGCTATGATTATGAATTATTTCGAGGGCTGTAGAGGTCAAGAACTTTTGAATATGAAGATTAATCATACTGAAGATAGGGACATTCCGGTAATTAAAACAGATATCCGTAACAAAATTTAAAATTGTGGAAGAAAACGAGTTCTCTGCATTGAGTCTAGTGAGAAAGTATTTTGCATCCGTCGGGTTCCGAAAGATTTTTCCTAACGTAGGTATTGCGAAAAGCGTTGTACAGGTCAGTCCCGGGTCAAGTTTTAGACTGTTTTTTCAAATTCTGTGGCTATTTTTATTTTTGTTAATAATAACAATAAAAGTGAGAATCACAATTACATATTGTATTCAAATTATAATTAAAAATATCACAATACTTGTCCATTTTATTAAACAGATTGCACATTGAAAAGTAAAATATTAAGCTAATAGGCTAGTTCTAGAAGAATCACAGTAGAACAAATCTTGTTGCCTTGTGTTGCCATGTGACAAATGAAAGTAAACTGTAATCAACAATATGGAACATTCAATACTATTGTTTATAAGGGTATAATAGAACCTTAATCAGAGATACAATGCGACGTAATTTCAATGGCTCTAAATCGACATAATTATAGAAAATAGCACAATTACAGCCCTGAAGGGTATAAATGTTTTCTTGTCAACATATAACTGACTCGATGAATTATATAAATTAGATACCATATTCCGTATTCAATTTTGAAATTAACTTTGTCAGTGGAGAACAGAATTGCATTTGGAGATATTGAGGAACAATTTATTAATTGGCACCACGACGACATACATTTTACTTCATACTTCATACATCATACATCATACGTCATATGTCATACATCACACATCACACATTAGACATCAGAAATCATACACCATACACTATACACCATACTCCATACATCATACATCATTTATCTTTCATCATTCATCATTCATCATTAATCATTAATCATTAATCATTAATCATTAATCATTAATCATTAATCATTAATCATTCATCATTCATCATTCATCATTCATCATTCATCACTCATCATTCATCATTCATCATTCATCATTCATCATTCATCATTCATCATTCATCATTCATCATTCATCATTCATCATTCATCATTCATCATTCATCATTCATCATTCATCATTCATCATTCATCATTCATCATTTATCATTCATCATTCATCATTCATCATTCATCATTCATCATTCATCATTCATCATTCATCATTTATAATTCATCATTTATCATTCACCATTCATCATTCATCATTCATTATTCATCATTCATCATTCATCATTCATCATTCATCATTTATTATATATAATACATCATATAGCCTACTCGTACATCTTATAGAATTGCAATCTAAAACATGATTTACTGCAGAATAAACCTTAAGTAATCAGCGCACAGTAATTTTTCGTATGGAACAACAGAAAGATCGTTAATGAAAAGTAAAAATAAAAGCGGTCCTAAATTAGAGTTTTCTGGTATAAAGCTGTCTCTTCGAGGACTTTGAAGTTACTGAAAATAACGTATTTTTAGAAAGTTATCTATGCTTTATAACATTTTTACTAACCGTTTTCGGAAACATATTTATAAGAAAGTTTTTGCTTAAATTGAGACATTTTGTATTTCCTTTCTTCTAACATTATGTTTTAGAAATACCTCACACAATTTAAAGGTCTCCAGCAGACTAGTGCTAATTTTGTTTTTACTTTTTTGAAACAGTGTTATGAAGTAACGTTTTACTACCAAGAGATACAATTTTTGTGTTCAAACACACAGGTGTGCGCGTCCTCATTAACATCAAAGCCAAAGAAACATCAGTTATCCGCATGGTAAGTGATTTAACCAGGTCTGCATAAAATTTAATAGTTTATTTAACGTAGAATATACTGCATGCAGATTATTTAATTACGATAGTACGTAGAACGCACTACGCATAACTCCTCTTCTAATGCCCAATACATGTACGCGGTAGGATAAACTCCGCGTGGAAAATAATTGAAGCAATATTTTGCGCTGGTTTTATCTCCAACATTTTTATTTCAGACGCCTCTATCTTCCCATTGGATCTCGGTTAACATAAGTTCAATTAAAATGTTCATTGTTGTAAATCGAACTTTATCACGCGTGATTATATCTGGTTGTTATATTAAGCGGAATATTCATGTTGGCTTTACAGTTACTAATGAACTTGATAATTGTGTATTGCCCAGTGGATGTAAGCTACCGATCGGCTTATAAAAAATGCAAGCGAAATTTAATATAAACATTGAATGTACGTAATGTAAGTAAAATATTTTGGGGAAAAACTTTGAACACTACTCTTTTTACTGTATTGTAAAGGTATTTAAGCTAATATAAATCTGTCCCACTATTCCTATCAATGAAGTCATGTCTATGTTTTTTGATACCAAATATCTAGATATGCTAATGAACGATTCCATAGACAAAGCTGTATTCATTAATTATCTTAAATAAAAATTAATCTAGTTAAATTTACTACAAAAAAGTTATACCTGATTTAATAAAACCGTTCTATAAATTTAATATTTAAGGTTACTTTTGAAACTGTGAGAACTCAAAAATGCAAGTACAATAGATGAGTATCGCGCAAAGCTCCATCTAGCGGCCATTCGCTACTCCATACCGTACTGACAAGCCACAGACACGAAGCGTTCTACATTGCAATAGAAACCATTGAAAGCTAGCGACCTCTATCACGAGTCGACGAAAACGATATGTTGCAAACACGGAACTCCAGAGAACCACTGCTCTGCGGGCAAATGCCCCGACCATCATGGAATTGCACCTGGAAAATCTATAGCAAATAGTTAAAGTCACTCATCGGCAGCAGTAGCAAAGCTGCATCTAGCAACCATTCGCTACTCCATGTCTCACTGGCAGCTAGAGACACGAAACGTTCTACATTGCAGTAGAAACCATTGAAAATTAGCAGCCTCTATTGCGAGTCGGCGATAACGACGTAATATACAGGGTGTCCTAAACTAGAAGGCCATACCATTAACCACATATTTTTTGGACAAAAATAATGCGACTTTTCTTATGTCATTTTTTATTTGGACGTCTCTGTTTCAATATTGTTAAAGTTATAATTTAAAAAACTATTTTTGTTAATAATCCCATTGTTTTGTAAGATACACACTTGAAATTTTGCACGTACTTTTATCTTATTGCGGTATACTTACCATGTAATTTTGGTGAAAAAAATCGAAGGGCGAATGGAGGTAACTGAGGGATGCAGTACCCTTTATCCCCTCCAATTATTTATAAGTACTCTTATGCAGCTTTTTCTTGAAACATCAAACGTAGAATTTTCTTCTGCTCATTTTATTTCTTTTGTAATTTTTTGTTTAAAAAACGGCAATTTGTAGTGCCCATAAATCTATCATTCACTACCATTTTCCTGTGAAACTGAAATTTTGTGGATATACCTGTTATTACAATACCTTGACAACTTAGCAAATCGTAATACTTACTGAATGAATATTTGCTAATTAAAACAAAAAGAGAATATCTTTCAGAAGATAAGGTTTTCGCTACTTAAAAGGGCACGTACATGTGTTAATGAGGAGGGCGGGCAAGTAGAACGTTTGTTAAATTAGTAGTAATTAATTAATTATTTTATTTGGGTAATGTTATTTAGATAAAAAGTTATTATGTTGATCGTTCATTATTACTATTACTAAACAATTTTTTGGTTGATAAGAGAACTGTATTACAGATTTTAATGCCATATTATTTTTTCAATTCATAAGTATTCCTCATTTTATAAAATTTAAAATTATCCATTCTGTTTTAATTAGCAATTATTCATTCAGTAATATGATTTGCTAAGTTACCAAGGTATTGTAATAATAGGTATATCCACAAAATTTCAGTTTCACTTGAAAATGATAGTGAATGATAGATTTATGGGCACTATAAATTGCCGTTTTTCTTCAAAACGGAGCATTTAAACAAAAAAAATACGAAAGAGATAAAATGATCATAAGAAAATTCTACGTTTGATATTTCAAAAAAAGCTGCGTAGGAATACTTAGAAATAATTGGAGGGGATAAAGGGTACTGCATCCCTCAGTTACCTCCATTCATCCTTCGATTTTTTCACCAAAATTACATAAAAAGTATGCCGGAATAAGATAAAAGTACGTTCAAAATTTCTAGTGTGTATCTTACAAAACAATGGGATTATTAACAAAAATAGTTTTTTAAAACGTAACTTTAACATCCTGTATATTGAAACAAGGGCGCTCAAATAAAAAATTGCATAAGGAAAGTCGCATTATCTTTGTCCAAAGAATATGTGGTTAATGGTATGGCCTTCTATTTTGAGGCACCTTGTATATTGTTTCCTGGAAAATCCGTGTTTGCAACATTGATATGCAACTATTTCGTCTCTTCGCATTTGAATGACAAAAGTGGCGTCTCTCATTATTTTACGAATCTGGGATCCATTGAAAATTCCTTCTCGTAGTTTTTCATGTGAAATATTTAGAAAAACTCTTCGTGATATAGATAGAATCCACCTTCGTTATTTCGTTTTCAACCATCGTTTCATAACTCCTAACTTGATGCCAAGAGTTGGAATTAGGACTTAAGGAGGAGCAACTAATGGTTCTCCATTGATGTTCCTAGCAACTGGCTGAAATGAAGCTCTTCGTGACCATTCTTTTGTGATATAGTGTTTTTTCTATCTCTACTATCACATTCACATAAAAAGCACAGATATTTTGTGAAACCTGATTGACGTTTCAATCAAACAGTATCAACTTTCAAATCACCACAAATTTGGCATCCAAGGTCGTAGTTAATTTTTTCAAGAATTGACTTCAAGCTTGTATACTTTTCTATCAAACCGAATGCACTACTGAAATGGAGGTGTATACATTAGTGTTATGAAAAAGGACGGCTTATAGGTTTCTTTTCCAAGACTAAGTGGACTATTTCCATTTATTAGGTTTGCACCATCCAAGTTCGAGTTTGTTTATTAATCGCTTAATATCAGTAGAGAGCATCATCATCTTCCGAAAAATATTTCAAAAGTGATTCAGTGACCACAAGCGGAAGATTTGATTCTGGTGCATTTTATGCAATATTTTTTAACCACGATGTAAACACTGAGATCTCAAATACATAAATGTATGATGATTTTGCCGATTTGCCTAACTATCTTCCGATTTAACCTTAGAATAACATTAAAGCTGAATGAAGATTCAGCGATCCCAAAACAGAAATGTACAATAGTTTGGTCCATTTGCATATATATCTTTCGATTTGACCTTATGATGACTTCAAACCAAGGGTTAGCTCGTCAGATTCGATGGGGTTAAATGGATCTCAGATTCGGATTCAGCGAATAAAAATACTTATGAATATATAGGTCTAGTCCGTCGGACTTTGATGGTGGTTTATTTTGTTTATTCACAGCTTATGGATATCCCATGTATAAACTATACCAGCAGAACTGAAGCAGTTTGCGATTATTTTATACATCTAATTCGAGTGCAATCATTGCCCCCCGGCTGCCAGATTCCTCCTCCTCATTCGGCAAATAATAAATCACTTCTGAACTATAAGGTAAGGTCGATGAACGGTATGGACAATGCTAATTTGTCTACTTTGACACGGCTTGAATTAGTGATGGATCGCTGGGCACAGAAGAAGTCAACTAGAGAAAAAATCGAATAAGTAACGTATCAGTGTTTGAACTGCCGTTTGCGGCTTTTTTCTGGCTCTGCCGTCAGAGTGCCATTAAGTCCACAGTATAAAAAATAACGAATTGGCCATCGCTGCTCCGGTACATGTCAAATAAGTGGGAGGTTTTATTAAAAATGCTCAAGGCGGCCTTTGCCGTGTGATTTATACTTATAAGTAATATTCTCGCTAAGTAAATACTATAATAAAACGCTTAGGGCTGATTACTACTTTAATTCGTATTACGTTTTAATTTGAATTAAATTATTTATACTGGGTGTAACAGAAAAGCAAGTCATCCCGTCCCCAGTCCAACTGCGTATTTTCGGCGGCAAAATATGACGATTTAACCCTACTTATCTGTATACAAAAATGCCTCCCTTAAACACAAAGCTTTGAGAATCGTGATGACCACTAAATTGCTGCTTTTTTTTTACATCCATTTCATCGATTTGGAAAAATTAATCTTAAATATTGTCTAACATTTAATCTAAGATGAGGTAGAGCAGCATTAAGTTGCATTCACCGATTTTGACGAAGAGTAAGTGGCAAATTGTCGAGCAAAGTGAAAAAATCATTTTTGCTTAGGAATGTCGCTGCATCTAAACTTATTAGTAGACTATGTGTAGGGTATGTGCAGTAATTAATGTAAATCTATCTAATAACTAATCTTGTTGCTTAAATCCCCGTTTTTTCCTTAATAAACAAATTTATATTGATAAAAAAACATTTATTTGTGTAAAAATGACACATCTGATTAGCCCTATATTTATAGACACTGTATAAAATAAGTTAGAACACTTTACAATATTTCAAATTGTTCCTTTGTAATTTGAAATTTAAAAATGTGCAGCTCATTTCGCTGCGAAAATCTCTAACAATGCATGCCCAAAAATCATGTTCATGATTTATGAAAAATTAGACATAAAATTTTATAAAAAAATTCTACATTATGACGTAGAAAAGTCGTCAGTAGACATACGAAAAAAGTGGAGAAATAAAATAACTCCCCCGATTTTAGGTTTGTTTTCTATTCCTCGCCATCGTCTACAATACCCTTGAGAAGTATCTCTATAAAATTCTAAAGTGAAATTTCGAAAAATTTATCGCAAAACACCCTGCATCTTTTAATCATCTTTTGTATATAGGTAAGTTGAGTTAATTGTCAAATTTTGCCGCCAAAAATACGCAGTTAATGAGATGACCTGCTTCTTTTGTTAAACCCTTGAGAATTTACTACTTACTATGGTTGTATCAAATACATAACATTAACGATTATAAATATAAAGTGCATAAAAGTCTAAATAAATTCAATCATAAAATATTTAATACTAACACAAAAAGAACAACATAATCTCAAAATCAACATCCAACATAAGTTGAATTTTTCTGGAAAATAATGAGTAAACCATAGCAGCTCAATCCAGCTCAATTCAATTTTGCTATTGGTGGAGTAAGAAGTTTATTTAACGTATTTAAAGAGAAAAATATGTTGGTATAGCTGTAAACTGGCAAATATTTTTCTATAAAATTCATGTAAAATAATATTTCTTTCTCGAAAGAAAGGAAGAAAGGAATTTCTGGTAGGATGAAGGATGGTATGTCTCCTTATTCTGTATGCAAACTATTGCAATAATAGTGACACTCTTTAGAACGATTTGGCGACTTATTTCAAATTGATGACATATTCATAACAAAATATACTTTCAACTTCAAAAACTATTTTGAGGGAGTGCCACTTTATTGCAATAGATTGCACATGTACCATAGATTCTTGAGGTCGAGACCGCTGTTGCCACCTTAGTGGAATTTGATTTATGTTTGATGGATAACCTACCTACTTTTTTATTTATAATTTGGATGGTATCAGTACTCTATATTTTTTGTCATTGACTCAACAATATTGTCAAACATTGCTAAGCTGTTATGAGGTAATACGAAGAAGGCGTACCGTTATATTTGGCAAAATATAAGAATATTATAACATCTGTTATTTACTTGGTATTGATGGTATTGAATGTAAGCAACTTTTTCATGGTTTCAATTTTTTAGAAAAGCAGCAAACAATTGATTGATGAATTGATATATGATATAACTTTTTCGATTTATGAGAGGTATTATTTATAGACATACAAGTTTCAGTGGATTTACGTCCATCCAGGCTGACGGATTTTAAACCAGTAGTTGTCGGAAGCTATATTTATCACAATTCTAGTCAATACAACTAAACTTACTGAAAAGACAATACAGTTTAACTTACTTGCTCGGTCTAAAATATAACAAATTAAGAGTAAAACTGTAAAAAAGTTACCACTGATTGCGTTACTTTAATTTTGAAGAATGCGAGTACTCTAGCTTTACTATTATTTTATTCTTTTTCCACTCCTACTTATTTCTTACTTTATCATTAATTACTGTTACTATTGCTATTACTGTTAATATTACTTTTACGTTGGCTGCTATTAATATTAATACCATTTACTCTTACTCCTATTCCAACTTCGATTAGTACTTTTACACTTTGCCTTAAGCTCAAATTTTTAAAACCGGTTTATTGTATTCTATGTAATTTGATTAATAAAGTAAGAAGTAGCTGCTTTTAGACTGATTATACTGTTAAATTATTCTGCAACCAGCAATACAGGCGTGCTTTATTATCCCTAACAAGTATACGGCAGTGGTCTTGTGAGAGATGGTATATATGGCTACATTAGGTGTATTCATAAAGATTTATGCTGAAATATCAGGACAATAATCACAATTTAAACATATTCTAATGAGTTGGCCCACTTCTTTGATTTGGTCGAGTAGGTATATGTCGCAATTTTTGCAAAAAATCATTAATTAGTTTACATTTATTCAACATTTTTATGATGACTGTATAATATAATCGTTAATTTTGTATTTCAGGGTTGTCATTAATGATATCAATATATCTATAGATGACGAACATATCAATAGTTCAAAGACCATATTACTGAAAATATTATTTCACATAGAAATTAGTGAATATAAACATTTCACTGCTGACTGAATATCTTCTTATTGACAAAATTATGTGTATATACAGGGTGTTTATTAATTGAATGCCGATACTTAAGGGTGTGAATCCTTCGGTAATTTTAAGAAGAAAACTTAATATCAACATATGTCCCAAACCTCTTAATTTTTGAGCTACAGGGTGTTACAGTTTTAAGAAAAAAATTATTTTTTTATTACAATTTTCTTATCACTCCAAATATTTTTATGAAATTTTGTACACACCTATTAATCATTAAGGAGCATTGTTTGATGTAAAAAATGTTTTAAAATTTTTGCCAATGACTTGGGGAAAAACTTTTTTTGGTTTTATTTTTTTAACGTGCTGTAAAATAAATGGAGATTTTAAAAATAATTTTAGTTTTTAGAAAAGGCAGTGGCGTACCATTTTTTTCTTCAAAAATGTTTAGTTCAAGCCTCGTACGGACGTCATTGGCAAAGATTTTAAAACATTTTTTACATCAAACAATGCTCCTTAATGATTAATAGATGTGTACAAAATTTCATAAAAATATCTGGAGTGATAAGAAAATTATAATAAAAAACTAAATTTTTTCTTAAAACTTTAACACCCTGTAGCTCAAAAATTAAGAGGTTTAGAACATATGTTGATATTAAGTTTTCTTCTTAAAATGACCGAAGGATTCACACCCTTAAGTATAGGCATTCAATTAATAAACACCCTGTATATATAAAACTAATTACGAATTGCGTAAAATTTCATATTTATAACTACATTATGTAGTTTAGTTTTTTCAGTTCAAAACAGTCCCTAACTTTATTTTATAATCGTTTGAGACTTTCAGGATAATAAAACAAAGCCGTGCTAAATAACTTTTGACGTGTTAATACGACTTATAGGTGCTCCGCATGTTAATAAAGTCTAAAATAATCCTTCTTTTAAACCTGTTAATATATTTATGTCAACCAGAAAGTTCTCTCCTGGTCACATATCTTTCTTATTTGCTAATAATAATGTATATTCTATGTAAATTACCCGCTTTTCCTCCTATGCGTATTTATTTATAAGGCAGATTATTAATTTTAAATTATGAACGCCAATAATATTTATAGAAAATCCGACAAATATTAGTTCGCTGTCTAGTAATAATTTAAAGTGACTTTCTGATGTAAATTCAGTTGGAATGGTAACTGTGATCAGTTAAAGTTATGTATTGGTAGAATCGAAGAAATAATTGATGAAGAACGTATCCGTTTAATGACGTGAGAAGTAAATTATTGTATGTGAGTATTTGTTCAAAAGTTTCTATTTTCATGTGTTTATGTTATATCAAAATCATACACCATAAAAAATGTTTAATACATTTTAACTCAAAATCAACACAAATGGTTGGTTCTAATCATAAGTAACAATACCTATCCAATTTTAGCAAACGTATGCAACGGATAAGGCAGCAGAAAAGTATCGTCACTCGCTACTACTTTTGAATGTTCGAGATTTGTTATATAATATGGCCATTCCAACTCTCAAATTACAGTATTTGCCTAACTTTTAAGAAGCATTTATGATAGGTATATGGTTAACACGCGATCATTAAACTGTCACAATTCTACCGGGTTTCTCAAAAATATTCGAGCACTCATATTTAGATCGACTGTTAAAATTGTTTGATAAATACAATATTATCACAAACATTAATATTTATTATATTACAAAGTTAATAATAAAATGGGATTTTTTGGTTTCAAAAAAAAAAAAAAAAAATTAACGTAATAATCTATAACAAAACAAATCATATGTGTTGTTTGGTTACTAATTATACATGATGTGTAAATAAACCTGCAAATGTATTCATTCTGACTTTTAAAATTTTATATGGGTTTTATGGGTTTAAGGTATCCAGTTGACAACTGGATTACTTCTTTTTTAACTGACAGAGAAATAAATGTAAAAATTGGTAATAGCGTATCTCACTCTTCTAGGACTCCATTGGGGGTTCCTCAGGGGAGTGTTTTATCTCCTCTACTATTTATATTATTTATAAATGATTTAGAGCAACATATAACTGTCGAAGGTACCAGCTTAATTCTTTACGCAGATGACAGTACAATCTGTATTAGTGCCTCGTCTGCTGACGAGCTTCAAAGGAAAGTAAACGACACACTTCAACAGTTTTATACGTGGTGTTTTAAAAATAAACTTATTATTAATCCAACGAAGACTCATTACATTACCTTTTTTAAAAGACGAATATGCCCTAACATAGTAGTTTCATTAAACAACACGATCATTGAGAAAGCACAACACACAAAGTTTTTAGGACTTTTCATTGATGAGCAACTTACTTGGTCGGTTCATATTGAGCATTTCGTAAAAAAATTAAATACTGCCTATTACGCAATTAGAAACCTGAGAAATATAATGGATAAACATTATCTTTTAGATGTTTATTTTGCATTAGCATATACACATTTAAAATATTTAATAATTTACTGGGGGACTAGTTCTGAATTTCATAGAATTTTTATTTGTCAAAAGAAAATTATAAGACTAATTCTATCCCTCAATCCTTTACAATCTTGCCGACCATCATTTATACAATATAAAATTTTTTCTCTGCCTTGTATATTGATATATGAAGCAGCACTATTTGTTAAGAATCATCCTGAATTTTTCATACAGCATAACAACATTCACTCCTATAATACACGAGGAAATAATTTAATTTATTTAAATAATCATAACTTAACAACATACCAGAAGGGGCCGCTTTACTTATGTGGAACAATTTTTAATAGATTACCCGTGAGTATTAAAAACAATGCAAATATTAGGTTATTTAAAAAAGAGCTACGTTCCTTCCTTGTCGGAAACTGTTTTTATACATTACAGGAATTTTATGATTTTCCTGCTGCAAGGTGAATTGTTCTTGTTAATATGTATAGATTTCTATTATTTATTAATTGTCTATTAGTTTGTGCTGTTTATGTTGCTACGTAACTAGTCTAAATTTGTATGTCACACGTTTAGTAATATGTATGTTAGACTAATTTATATGACGTTTCATATCCTGTGATAGGCCTACATGAATAAAGATCTATTATTATTATTATTATTATTATTATGAAAATATAAAATATGTAAAAATTTATTATATTTAAGATATTCACAAGAAAGCTGTAGAGACAATACGTTGGCAGGCTTGTGTAAAAAATACAAGAGAAATTTACAAGTGTCTTCTGAATAAAAGAAAGCCCCAATTTTACACAAAACAAAAAAAAATATATTAAATAAACTGATATTTTATTTGGGTATTTTATCATTATTGTAGGTGTATTTTCAATTTTGAAATGTATTTGTAGAAAAACAATTCATTTTAGACATTTTTTGTCGCTTTTGGTCGGATATACATCCACCTTTAGTTTCGGCACTTATATTCCTGTATTTTACAACAGTAAAACTTTCTGCTTGATATGCATATATATCAGTATTCTGTTCTTAAGAAAGAAAAAATGGGCAATCTGGTAAAGTATTATTTTGACTTAATTTTCTGACAATTAATTCTCTAGAATGAAGTAAAAGATTTAGAGACTTAATACCAAAAAATAAATTTTTATGGGGAAACTGTACGCAGTTAGAAGTCAATTAAAATATTTATCTCCCCCTGGAAATATAGAAACCTATAAGTACAGGCATGCTGTTTTCCTAATTGTCTACTATACTCAGCAATGAACTGTATTGCTTTTTGTGCATTTATTCAGTTATTTCAAATTTACCACCAAAATGATCTAAATACATTTTGTAGTTACTTTTCCCTGTGCATACATGACTTTTGGTTTAAACATAGAATATAGAAAAAAATGAGCTTTATGATTCGTTAGATATATTTTATAGCTCCTAAAACAGTTTTTGCTACATTGTTTCCCATTCAATATATTTTTAAGAAAGGACAAATCAGCTATCTCAGCGTTCTATTCTTAAGAAACAAAAATTTAGACGGATTTAAGAGATAATAAGATCTAGGAATTTTATAGTTATCTTTAGATTATTTTACTATGCTAGTACATTTGGTACAATATTGTTCTCTTAAGTTTTATGAAAGTTTGTGATAATTATCATTTAATCTCCTTTCATTTCCTTGTTGCTTATCAATAATTACATTTTCGTGGGACAATTGAAAACAATTCCAAATCAATTATTCGCGGAAATTATAAGAATGACCATTTTTACTTATACGTAAAATGATTATAATTATTGATTTCTAACTAATACAAAAAGATACTTTCAATGACACCATTACGTTAATTAATGCTTATAAATATCAAATGTATCACAACACGCCTTCATATTTATGTAAATAAAAAAAGTTGCACAGAGGGGAACCTGAATTAAGTCACCGCCCGCTCAGGCGGTTTCTAGGTAAACAGAACAATAATATTTGTTGTCCAAGTGGGACATATTTGGTATCTACCAAAGGATACTTCCAGTTATTCTATATTCGTCAGTTGCCAAGAAAATAATAAATATACGAAGACATTTTTTTCAGAAGTAAACGAAATATTATGAAAATTGTATCTAAATTGTAAATACAACTGTACTTTCTAGTCACAACAACTACATTTTTAAAAGAACATTTTCCGATATATTGTTCAATATAACTCTTTTATTTCAATGTTGAACAGCTTCAAGAATTCTAAAACGGGCTTGTTCAGCATTCTTTTTATTTCATAAATCGCGCGCGAGAATGGGGCGTGACCAGGCACTACGTCACATCACGTATAAACTCACAGCGATTCCACTCGAGTCAATTCTAGTTACATGCATTTTCGGAGTATTATTTATGAAGAAAAGAATTTTAAGTATTGTATAGTTTCAGAATGCTTAAATATAAGTACAAATGCGTCGGACAAATTATTTGTAACGGGCAAAAGAAAGAAGGGCATGGTAATGAGCAAAGCAGAAATCTGATTTTGTATCTGACAAAGGTACGATATTTTGTTATAAGGATCACTTTGTTTAGTACCTGGTTTCTATTTTAAATATAGACTGAAGAGGTCATAGAAAATTATTTTTGTTTAAAATCCATGAAATGTGGCAGAATATAATTGAAATCAGAAATGTTTTGTAATATACAGTTTTACGTCTTGACACAGCAAAAAGAAAAAGTGGTTAAAGAAGAATTATTACATGAAATTTTGGCAAATTTATTTGGAATAGTGGATTTGAAGCTTCTACGACCGATGCTGTTATTCAATCTGTACCGATTTTCCGGATTGTTAACCTGTGACCTAGGTAACTGGTCGCTGCCGGTAACAGAATTAACTTGCACATTGCTAGTCTTAGCTGAGATTATTTGTTCTGTCCTTGTTGTCCTCGGGCTAGGCTTTGTGGAGAACAGACACGTTTTCGGTACTCCTGGCCTCCTTAATATAATGATTTCGGTTCATCTATTCCTATTGTTGTATTACGGCTGCTACGCTCAGCACTGCGCCTCCGATAACGAGGTGGTCTTTCTAGACATCGTTTAGCAGCCTTTGTATTTTTATAAATTAAATGTTATAGAGAAAACTGCAATTTCAATTAAAAAATAAAATAACTTATTCTGTTTTTAAAATTTTTCATATTTATTGCTAATAGATGGGTAGGAAGGGCCAGACCTGTTTTATGGCCTTCAAGATCGCCTGATCTGAACCCTCTAGATTTCTTTGTTTGGGGATATTTAAAGACATTAGTGTATGGTCCTCCTTTAAATAGCCTGAAAGAGCTGCAGCTACGGATTAATCAAAAGTGTCAAGAAATCCAAACCAAGGAGGGTGTTTTCGAAAGAGGTCGAATATCGTTGAGACGAAGATGTCGTGCCTGCTTGGAAATGGACGGAGGGCACTTTAAACATTTTCTGTAACTTTGTTTTTTGTTTGTTAAAAGCTTCCTTTGTCGGTTTATTCCTAATAAAATAAAATGTTTGAAAAACATTTAGTGGTCCATGTCTCCGCTACCGTTACTTTGCGGACCCATGTTTAATAAGACTGCTTATTTTGGTTCATACTATTACCTCCTGAAATATTTTACTCTCTTTTTTAGCACCCTGTATTTACCAGCCAACTGATACGCGATTAGTTGGAATAATTTGCACTTTATTATCATACTGCTCATAAGGCAGCCAACGATTTGATGCTGTTTTTTTAGTGCTTCTGTTTTTGTAAGTTTCGATTTTTCAAATTTAGCTTATGACGTTATATTATTTGGCATGTCTATTTTAGACAAATTTTGTAGGCTATTTGTTGTAATTGACGTCAACTTGTAGGCAACTACCAAGAAATAATAAAGTACATATTGTTGATTTGGAAAATGTATGATGTATACAAAGAACTAGCGTCTTATGGTTTAGGTGGAAATTTATTGAGGAGGTGTATGGTGGTTATGTTAATGAAATACTGTTCAGATTAGGTTTTTTATGTGACACAAATAAACAAAACAAAAATTTCTGTAGCATATTCAGTTTCAATAAAAGTGTTTTAACATTGTTTATTGCACATCCTTATTAAAGCTAACGTATAGCTGTATAATTAATTTAAATTCTTAAATTTAAGAAGATAATACATAATCCTAAAATAAAAAATTATATGAAAATATATTGGAAAGAATAGATATGGTATATACACGCTGTTCAGTCAACAATGGACCATACCTAGGCTAGCTTCCTTTGACGAAAATAATGTAATTTAAACTAACCAACTTACTTTAGTATAATTTTATATTTGTTTAATTTTTTTACAATCATTTCCTTGTTTGTTGGGTAATTTGTACTTAAATTTGGAAAACGAGGTTTCCTTGTGAGAAAAACACGAATACTTGATTAATTTTTATGTTGAATGTACAGGGTGTTCTGAACGCCTGTATCACATAGTGTAAATAATATAAGTACCTATATTATTCTGTTCAGATTTTTTTGTAAGAAAGAGATTTTTAGAAAACGACTTTTTGATTTAATAATTTGTGTATTGATTTCCAAGCTCAACAAATACGTTAAACGCAGTTTTTTCTAAATTGGTACATTTTAGTGGCATGCAATAAGTATACCTTTTTTTAAAAATAATCGAAGACGATTTCAAAATATCTAATAATTTTTCAAAAACTTCTGTCCTAAAAAAAATCTGAAAGGAATAATATAGTGGCGCAGGCGCTCTGAACGCCCTATACAATTAACGTACAAATCGATTCGTGTTTATCTCACAAAAAAACCTTTTGTTCCAAAATTTGATTATCATTATCCAACAAATAAGAACATTATCGTAAGAAAATTAAAAGTATGCTTTCTCAGACTTTAATTTATTAAAGATGCAAAATTGTAGTAATTTGTTCTTTGTCTAAAGAAGCTAACTTAAAGTACGACTCATTATTTAGTGTCCACTCTATATAAATTTGAAATTCTTTGAATAAAAAAAGAGTAAAAAATCAAATTCATAAACCGTAACCAAAAATTTGTGATCACGATTGATAATATTGAAGTTATTGAATAATTTTTGTACAACAAGCAACCCATATTTATCTCTAAATCCTAGAAAAACGTAAGGATGCATTTGTCGTTTCTATTGACTTTAATGCTTAATCCCAGTCGCATTAGGCTGCCTTCGATGAAGAAAAGTTTATATTAGGAAAGCGGCATCAGTACAGCAGCCAATGATTTGCGAAAGAAATTATTTTTGTTGTTGGGAAACAACAGTGGTAGTGAAAGGAAATCACCTACAGAAATACCTCTTGAAAATCTTCTATAGAGTTTAGGTACCTTCTAATAAACCTATCATTTGCCTGTGTCGTTGAAGAAACAGTTTAGAATATACTACCGGAAAGTGAAGGAACGACAACGACTCTTATTTTCTACTAAGATTGTCGTTTTGATGTTATAATTTTAGTAGATAATATTCTCATTTACAATTGATTCACCTTAGTATAGTGTTCCTGATTTTGCAGGATTGTTTACAATAACAGCATTCAGTTTTATAATCGTGTATATAAAAAGACATTCAGCTGGAACTTCCTTGTTTACTTGATGAATTATCAATCTGCTTCCTCTAAAAGCTTTTAGCTTAACATTGTTGCTGTTGCATAAACCTATAAAACCAAGTCCAAACAAGCAGACAATATTTCAAATTCCATGTGCGATAATAAAACGATTTTAGAGATATTAAATCGTGAAAATGTTAATTTCTAATTATGAATTAGCACTTAGAACCCTAACTGCTTCCGTGGAATGCACATTTTAGTCCAGGCGGCGAGCGATTCAAATCCTACCTGAAAATCTGTCAGGGTAAAATGTGGATACATGAATCATATAATACTTCAAGATTTTTTTAATAATCAGCGTGACCTGAGTGATCAAACTTAGCATATAAAGAATGTTGTCTGTCAATGAAATACAATGTGGAAAAGTGTTATGTTTATCGTGGGTTAAAAATTGGTAAAAGTGAAAAATAGCAAAAAAGTGAAACACATGGCAGGCAAAAAATAGTTTTGCAGAGGCTGCACTTCTCCAATTGGTGAAAGCGTGGGCTATATCTCAAAATAAAAAGAACTGTAAGTATAAATAAATAAGTGCATATCTACCTACTAATGCAGGTACATTTGTAAGACTAATCTAGTTTTTACCAAAAGCGACATATCTATTTAAAATGGTACAACCCCAGTACTCTAAAAAATGTCTAATATTATTTACTATATTAGTTATAGTAATATCAAGTAATTTTACAAGTATTAAATACATGTACAATATTAATTGAAATAATACCTAAAGCATGTAATAAATAGTCCTGTGATTCACATAATATATTGTAATAGTTACTGCAGATATAGTTATCAGATAGATAGTAAACACAACCCAACGCAAGTGCCCTCTTCAGTAATGGTCTGCTTATCTATACAAATATGTACGTTGTAGATATTGTAGTGCAGTTGAAATTAAGATGGTACGAGACATTTCAAGTGTGTATACGGTTTAGTTGTGCTGTAAAATAGTGAATGAAAGGCTCTGTAAAGGTGACTTAAGAAGTACATGTTTAAATACACATTGTATGGCGCTGCATTTACTGCTGCCCGAAAATACAGGTACCTACATCAATATTATCACAGAAATTCTCAAAAAATATATAAATAATATATTTCATGCTTTATACAGCTATTTACATGTTACATATATATATTTGTATTGTTCAATAAATATTACTACCTACTTAAACATTTTCTCATATATTGCATGCTTTAATAATTTTTATATTAATAGTGCAATAACACATCGAAGTTACACAGTAGTAGTATCTAAGAAGACAATCTCGACAATAAATCAACTGAAAATAGTTATTTATGCAACAATTACAAAAAGTAAGTTTTGTCCTACTCTGCCTGATGGCCTCGTTGAACAATTTCACTTCGCGTGCAATAAGCACTTTTTGTACGAGTTGCATACAATATTTTTTCTACGTTCATGCAAAAACCAAACAATGTTTTATTTAGATGGCACTAAGTGTAGAAAAATATGACGTCGATTTGAACGCTTATGCTTGTCATGATGACAAAACGCTGTAGTAGAATGATAGATGAATGCAATAAACATTTTATTGCATTAGTGCAATAAAGAACCACTTTTTCTACTAAATATAGTTCAATAAAGTTTTGTTTTTTGCGTGAACGTAGAAAAATGAAATTATTTTTGATCTTGCTCCTCCTACTGGTAAAATGCCTCGCGATATCTAATTTGCATAGGCATCTAATCAGTTGATATTAATACCATAATGCACAGATTTATTGCCAAGTTCGTTTTCTCTTCGATCGACCATACTTTACATAAGATTTACATTCTGTCAATATTTCAGAAAATTTAAAAAAAATCTTCAAGATTTATTTTCTTAACTTATTAAAGCATACTATATTTGATTACATTGAAGTTTTATGAAGAATTAGTGAATTTACACAACATATGGTTAACTACTTTAATTCCGTGGTAAAAATATATGCGTAAGTATAATTTTTATATGCATTAAATGAATAATTACACACTAATTTTACAAAGAATTGGTAAATTTAGATTTTATGTACGAGTATACATAATTTCCATGGCAAAAATAAATATATTCTCTGTTTAATTACACTGAAATTTTACAGATTAGTAACTTTACAAATCATAAGTAAAATTACCATGATAGCTATGTGCATAAAAAAAATTATGGTAAATTTACACGAATCATTTTTTCAGTGTGATATTGCATTATCCGCACGTCTTGAAATTACATCACTAACTATAATTTTGACATCGGGGTATATTGATAAACCAGCAACTGACTAATTGTCAGATCATGCCGGTATTCATTTTAATTTCTTTCGCTTCTGCATCAGAAACAATAGTAGCATAATAAATTATAAACCTATGACAGATCAGGGCTTAAGAATGCTATATAATATAGTTGAGGAAGCTAACTGGGTTGAGGAATTGAAAAATTGAGTTGTTTCTTAAGGTGTTCTTTTGTTTTCCAATGTAAATTAAAATGCAATGTAATTTAACATCTTGCGATACTTCCTGGTTTACTCAGGAGCTTGTTGCTATGAGAGAAAAATTAAACTTCTTAAGAGAACTTCCAACCAGAGAAACCTTGAACTACTATCGTAATAAATATCATCTTGAATTATCTAAAGCTAAAAGAGGGCTAATGACAACTATATAAATACATCCAATAATAAACAGGCAGCTATGTGGAACCTCATAAAAAATAAGAATGACCGCTGTTCATATCTAAGCGATTTATTAAACGCTAATGATTTCAATATTTATTTTTCTAATACTGCAGAACGCCTCCTGAATGACCTATCCCTTCTCAACAAGTTACCTTCCGAGTTTTTAATCGCGTCAAAATCATAAACGACTTTTACATTCAGGGAGTTGTCTTTCAATGAAGGGAGATCCATTTTAAATAATTTAAAAATAAAAAAAAGACGCTTACGACGTGAATGTTTCAATTTTATTGACTTAAAAACATCATAATTTTTTCACTATTTAAACTAATTAAGTAATGTATTAGATCTAATACATTTCCTACAGTCTTCAAATTATCTAAGGTTATCCCTGCTTTTAAGAAAGGTGTGAAAGATGATGTTTCTAACTATCGACCAATATTCCTTGTTCCTGTTCTGGCTAAGAATTTCGAAACTATCTTAAAAATGTTATGCAATGCAAATGTAGAATATATGAACATAATTAATAATTTATTCTACTCTACGGTTTTAAGAACAAAAGATCAACAACTTTCGCTATTAATCAGTTGACTACTATTATTTTAAACAATTTTAAGTCAAACAATGTTGTCAGTGGAAGCTTTTATGATTTGACAAAGGCATTCGACTGTTGTTGCACGGGATCCTCTTAAATAAGCTTAAAATTTACAATTTTGACGAAAATAGTGTGTCATTTATTGAGTCTTACCTATCCAACAGAATTCAGTATGTTTTTTATAATTCCTGTTCATCAAACCAAACGGAAATAGTTCAGAGTTCTATAAGGTTCAGTATTGGGTCCTATTTTATTTATTATCTATATTCATTATTTCCGAAATTGTGACATAACTACCGATTTTATTTTATTCGCTGATGATACCACCGCTTTAAAGTATAATAACGATTTAACAAAACTCGCAGTTGGGAAAATCATGTCAACGATTTATCTACACGATTATCTAAAAATATTTTTCTACTACGTAATTTGAATCGTGTAGTCTCTAATCCTATGCTTAATATGTCCGCATATTATGGTACTTTTCATGCCACCATGACTTACGCAATTTTAAACTGGGGCCCTTCTCACAGTGAAAAAATTTTTGGTTTACAACGTAAATGTATAAGAATAATTGCTGGAATAAAATACAGAGATAATTGTCGTTATACTGCCGTCGATGTATATTTTTGAATGTATCATTTACATAAAAAGTAATCAACATAGATTTGCTCGACAGGAGAGTTTTTATTCTAACTATACTAGAGGAAGACATAATATCAGGCCAAACTTTCTTCGATTAGCAAAATCCAGAGATGGAACAAATTGTTTTGGTATTAAATTCTTTAATAAACTTCCAACCGAGATTCAGTCCCTAGATCTAAATTGTTTTAAGTTCAGAATTAGAAAATATCTCAAACAAAAAGCGTTTTATGGTTTTAATGAGTTCTTTGCCTACCAGTTTTTAAATATGTAATTGTTTTTTATGTTTTTAATTTTAATTTTTTGCTGTTTTTGTAATTTTATATTATTTTGTCATTTTTATAATGTTCAATGTTATTTTACTTGTTGTGAATGTTATTTTAGTGTTATTTATATGTATCTTTCATTGCTTCGCTTTATTGACTTGTGTAACTATTTTAATGTATGGACACCAATAAATATTTGATTTGATTTAAACAAAACGCGGTTGGACTCATTTTCAAAATACAGTACAAAGTTCTAATCTAGCCGAACGCATTTGTAAGACGAAAAGTATGGAATATGAAGCAGTTCAGGTATTTTTAATAAATGTAAAAAACAAAGGCTAGGGCTGCATCGACACCGTTTGACAAAAAACGATAGCGCAAAAAGCCGCGCGTCTCACTCTGCTCATCGTTACTGCCTTCGACATCGCGTATCAAGTAGGCCGCTGCAGATCCGAGCCCCTGCAGCCACTTCTGCCGATCAGTCTTCTTGCAAGCTTCACCTGAGAGGTATTACCAACGCCGAGGTACCTGTTCAGTCGACCACGCGCGTGCTGCCGCGTCGAATGCGTTTGTTTGTTGACGGAATTCTGTGTTGACGGTGATTTTCACTGATACCGGTAAGTGGCCAGTTTTGGTTTTGAGTAGTCTGTAGGCGCACGGTCCTTTTGGAGTGATAGTGCGGGGCTTTACTGCCATAACTAATGGTTGCATCAAGGATATCGATAATGATTTAATAGCGACTGCAAGTAATGAGCAGTTGCATAAGGAAAGGTCTCCTCTTGATATTTACTTATTTTTTCCCGTAAAGGGCACAGTTAGTATTGATATTTGTGGAATAACATTGAATCATCATTGCACACATTTCGTAGTAGTGATCATTTCTAAATGGTACCGTAAATAATCATCTCAAAAACCGTTTATTTGAGTGATTCAGCACCATGTTTTTGTATGCCTTCGAAAAAACTGTTCACGTTTTTTGAAATAATTGCAAAATTGCAGACAACTGCTGCATGTAAAAAAGGATTGTATCTCCTCGATTTTTGAAAGTAAACCTACCTATGACATTGGTTCTCCTTGTTTGGAGATTGGTGATGTAATTCAATAAAAGTATCCGAGAAATAGTGCATGAAATGGTATAAGTTTCGTTTTTATAGTTGCTGGAAGAACACAGAGAATAGTAGTTTCTGATGTTGTTATTAGATTATTGATTGCTGTTCGTTAAGAACAATGGTTAATTACAGCGGTTTTGAAAACAGTTGCAATTTGCTGTTAAGATGCTAAATTTACATGTTATGCAACGTATTCTTGATTTTATCTGACTTCGTTTGTCGGTGCGGTATTCAACAGCAATAATAAATAGATACATAATGTCTTGTTACTACATCTACAAATATTGTAATATAAATTTATTTTTTTTATATACAAATACTTATGAATTACAAAAACCTTATGAATTAAAAATATTTTCTATACAAGACAAATTCGTTTATCCAGTTGCCAATGTATTTGTATCATAAAGAAAGTTGGAATTATAATCCATCAATTAACAAATTCTAACACTGAAAACCATTTCCTTACTTTGCAATTTCTTATTTAGTAAATGTTAAAAGCAATATAATGCAATTTGACATGTGTATATGGATTGTTATGCTTTATCTGTTGGAATGTTCAGACTCACTAGGTATTATGTTTTCATAGCCAACATTTAATTTTCTTTTGGGCGTCATTTTGTATCATTGAGTGGTGCATAAATTTCAAGTTCAACGATGTATCAAGCGATCAACCGATTTTAGATGCAATGGAAAAAAAGAGTAGGTATTTAGATATTTAATTGATACAGTGGGTATATCGACTTATACATACATTTCAAATCTTTTAATAATTGTTTCATTATGCCAAGTATGATTTTTTCATATATTTTTAGGTATTAATAATATTGTGTGAAATTAACTACTCAGTGGACAAAAGTCCCAACCTGCTTTGAATTACACCCACAATATCTACCCATATATTCCTTATTATTAGCTTTTGTAACATTTTTCACTGAATTAGAAAGGTATTTTAAGCTAATATAAATCAAATATCCTACAATTCCTATCAATGAAGTCTGTTCTCTGATACCAAACATGTTATGTTAATGAACAATTCCACAGACAAAGCTCTATTCAAAAATTATCTAAAGAAATTAATCTAATATACTAACTTGCTTTAATGAAACACTCTATAAATATCTAACTTCACTTTTTGGCAGTGGGAATACACTAATTCAACCAACACAATAAATGAGATCTGACCTATTTCTGAATTTTTAGGATTGCTTCTTCAGGTGGCCTCCTTTAAATTGAATCAAATATCTAACTATAAAAATTATTATAAAAATTAAAATTATTTGAAGTTAAATATCGACAATGACAAAAAGTGACAGCCTGTCAATGATTCAATGGCGAAATAGCGCCAATTGTTCTCGCTTTGCGAGCGCGTACTGAAAAAATAGCAATTTATCCTTGCGCCCATTTTTCAGGTCGTAATTGTATAAATGAACCTTAAAAGCATTTAAGCATTTTTTTCATTCTAAACGAATTTTACAACAATAAATAATGATTATCTATTTTAAGCTATTTAAAGGCAGTTTATATAGATTTAGGGGTGCAATTAATATTTTCCCACTTACTTAATGTACTCTAATATCAGTTTTTGCATTTTTTTACAGTAATCTATAATTTTTTTCTAGCAATAGGCGTTTTCTTGAACATTTAAGCATTATCTATTTTTGATGTCAAAGTAAGCTCACCATTAGCTTTTGAAAGTCGTTTTTTTTTTAATTTTTAGGGGTGGAATGGACATTTTTACAGTTATTTATCATTTTTTATATTGACATACTGTCTGTTCAAATCATTTTCAAGCATTTTTTTCATTTTACACGAATACAACACGACACGACAATAATAAATGATTATCCAGTTAAAGCTATTTAAGGGTAGTTTATATAGGTTTAGGGGTAGTAGCGACATATCCCCATCTAACTGACGTATTTCTGGGCCATTTCTAATGTTAATTAACAATAATCAATTGATTTTTTTATGATTTATGCGTTCCCCCGGATAAGCCAAAAATCGGCTATTTTTAACATTGTCCTTTGGAAAATGGTAGTCTTTTACGGAATCCTTTAAATTACAAAGACATACATAGTGATCATTGACTTATAGTAAGTTCTTTATTGGCATGTCCAAAAGTTGGTAACCATTTTTTGAAACACTCTGTGTTTTCAATATATTTCATACGTCAGATTAATCATCCCTGCTTTTTCCAGACGTAAAAATATAATAATTATTATTAAGCTATAATAATTATTATATTTTTGTTATTATATTCTACATTAGTGCCAATTGTCTGCTCTTAATATTATTTAAAATTAGTTTCATTGCAAAATGCTGGAATTGTGTAAATATTTATAACCAAGAAGAACAACCAGAACTTCTCTATTTATATCTTATTCAAAAAGCCTTTAATCAAATAGATCATTATATTTGCCAAATTACGTCGTTATGGTATTTAAGACTCATTAATCACACTTTGGAATCATATCTAGCTAACAGACAATTTATGGTTAGATTTCAAAACTTTACCTCTCGATTATTTATTCCCACATCTGAGGTACCGCAACGTTCCAACTGAGGCCCGCTTTTTTTACTTTTAATTAACAATTTTCCTGACGTCGTTTAATATTATTGTTCGCTAATGATTTTAAGTTTTATTCGTTAATAAATTCAGTATCAGATCATGATCGTCTTCAGTTCTGTATGAAGTGTATGTTTTGTGGTTTGAAATAAATCATTTGTCTCAATATTTCCAGTTGCAAATTCTTTCCCGCAAAGTCAATTTTAATATATATGATTATTCGATCAATGGTCGTGTTGAACTATATAAAAATCTAGGAATAACCTTTGACACTTAGTTTATTTCTGTAATTGAGTGTTTCCTGTTGGAATAATAAAGATTATTATTATTATTTAGTTTAGAGTGTATAGTCTGAACATGAATTTGTTTGCAAAATTTTTGTGTAATCCTCTTTTTAGGTATTGAATTGCTTCTACCTGCTTCTGAATAAATGAATAAATACTGCGTTTCCTTTATATTATTTAAAAAAAAGTGTGATACACAAAATAAGTTGCAACTACAGATCTGCAAACCACGTAGGTGAGGTTGATCTTGAATTTTAATACACCCTCATGTCCATATGTGTACAACTGCGTACATTGTAGCTTCATTGTTGGCGGATTGGATTAAAAAATAATTGTGTCAAGGTACTGTCAGTGGCATGCTATTATTTCTCATGACAGTAAAAATGTCCAGTGTGTCGTTTTCAATGCATTCAAATGTGGGAGTGAATGTTATGCGAAGGATAATGTGGTCACTTCTAAATGCATGTACAAGTTAAATATACAGTGTAGCCCACCGAAAACTTGTCACCCTGTTTTCTTTGTTTGATGTGAAAACAAAACAAAACGCTAGGATTTTTTCATAATCAGTTCTTGAGAATTTAAGTTCAGATTATCAAATTTATTTGTATTGACATTCGAAATATAACTAAATGTCCTTTAAAATAATGTATCATAATATTGTTTAGTTACACATATTACTACCATATACGGCACTCCTTTGATCTTTGTTATAATCTCCCAATGACCTTGGACATTTAAATTGGATTAGCAACGTTGCCATATCTATTTACTGCAAAATATGACCCAAAATTTTTTTTAAATTCCAATATTCAAATTAATATTAATAAATGAAAATAATTTAATAATTTTTAGAAAAAATAAGTTCTGTTACAAGTTATTTTATATATATATATATATATATATATATATATATATATATATATATATATATATATAAAAATAGAATGAAATTGAGTTTCCTGAAATTCTGTGTTTACCAGGCATATGGTTGAGTTCATTTGTTAGACATTTGATTTTATATCACAAAGTAATTCCTTCGTTTTTTAAATTTGAAATACTCATCTAAAACAAATATACAATTCTAATATAAGTTAATAAGTTCCTGGAAACGATATACAGTTGTAATTAATGCATAAAGTAAACCACAGTAAAGGTAGTAACAGCTACAATATCAAAAAGTACCTATTCTATTCATCGATATACGAGGATTATAATAGTATTTTTTATAGTAAAGCATAGTAGTAGTATGTATTTTTAAAATCGTTTGACAAATACTGTTAAATTACTTTACATTAAAGTAATCTTATAACAAATATATATTACTACTGACTTCAATGTTAACAAAATATTTTTTAATAGATACATCTTAAATTATTTAAGGAAATAAAACAGTATACGACTTGACAATTTGCCAGATTTTATTATTTTGGAAAAATTTAAAAAGATTTGGAACACGCCATAGTGAACAAATAGTAACATTTTTAAATAAATTACATTTTGGAACAAAATTATAGCATTGACACATACAATGTTGCCAGATTGGTACTGTTTTTGATTTGCGTGCCATATGGTACTATCTTTCAAGAACTATTACGAATCTGGTTTTTAAATTTTTTCCCTAATAATAAATGTATTACATACTTTATAAATTCAATAACAAACAAAAATTACTGAAAATCAAAGGTATTAAATAATAATATAATTTTTATTACGGAAATTTAATTTTTACTGAAGCTTGTTTGGATTAGTGTTGGCTGAGAAAAGAAATCTTGTAAAATTTGAAAAGTTTTGTTCTTGCTCGGTTTTGCAAGATTATGTCTTGTCTTGCAATTTTGCAAGACTCTTGCATGATTTTTGTGAGACTCTTGCATAGAAATGAGACACACGGAGCTTTATTAGGAAGTGGTGGTTACTCTCGGTCGATTACGGTTCCACTTGCAGCTCACACATAGCAATAAATTATAGAAACGGCCACTTTTACATAATAAGTTATAAATAATGAAAGAAATAGGTGAAATAGAATCGGAGCTCTTTCAGAGCGATAGTAAATTTATAATTAGTTCAGATCAGCATAACTGGACTAGACTAAAAAAACTTTTTGAAAATAATTTTATATGCTAGATGTCTTTTAAATACAGTATATAGAAATGCAATATTTATTCTTTCAGCAAATGTTCAGTTACATATTACCACTTCTTATATTTGCAAGACTTAGTAATAGTTCTTGTCTTAAAATCTTGTCTTGTCTTACAAATCGAGCTGTCAAGTCTTGTCTTGGAGAAGACCAAGCCAAGATCAAGAAAACGAAAGATAATATTGACAACACTAGTTTTGGCGAATTTGAAGATGCTAATGTCACTCAATTATGGAAATTTTTATAAAATTTTTCAAACAACACCTATACGTAGTTACATTCTGTTTGTCTTTCAATTACACTATTGTATCCTCTCATAACCAGAGTTTATAGTGGTTCAATTAGTAATATGGAACACTTTATACATTTTGCTATAGAGATATGCTGGTATTCCTGATTGCAATTTTTACCACTGAGGATACGATCGTAGTTTATGTAACCAGTACAATTAGTAGTACTCCAGTAAATTTCTGATTGCAGAACTTTGTACCATTTTTTTATCTTATGGCAACGTAAGTGCGCCCAGCTAGCTTTTGCTTAGTACAGGAGCGTTAGGGTCGTGGATTACGGTAGCTAAATAAATTATATTTGCTTAATCGGGTGCCAATTAGTTTATATAGGAAATTTAAGGTTGAAAAAAATGTAATTATTCTAATAAATTGCAATTACTTACTATGCTATATTAACAAAATTAAAGGCAACGATTTTTGAGACCTGTATTACCATGAATTTAAATAATTTGATTAAAACATTGACTTTGGATGAAATGTGACAGTTTTTGTGTATAATTGCCTACTCCTTTGCATAGGTATACGTATACGTTTGCGTACATTTATATTACTAAATTAAAATATAGTTGGATAATAATTTGAGGTCAAATTAGGTTCAATTAATAGCTTTTAAATAGATTAATAAATTTAGCTTAGCTGGATTTCCTTTGATCACTGGCGAAACAAGATGGCGGCAGCTTGGCGTGCTTTAACAATGTGATGATGTAAATCCAAGTAACGTAGTTTGGTTTACCAGAATCCAATGGTTTTATAAAAAAAATTAGATCTCTGGTGGCTTCGCCAGTATTCAAAAGACAAACGGTATTTGTCTGATATTGCCGAAATTTTTGGCATATAAATTTAACAGCAATTATTTCAAGAAGGAAAGGGAAAAGGCCCAGAAATGGAAAAGTGGAATTAACTGATGAACTAGAATAAAGCCATGCTGCTTACCTAAGATGTTGTACGGCCTTATATGTGAAGTTGCAAGTAATTTGTAGGTTGAGATTTTGCACTTAACAAAATAATATAAAGGTGAAAATTTATCCAGTACAACTATTTTTATCTTTTTTTTTTGCTTTCTATTAATTTGAATAAATTAAACAGAGGGCAGCACCATACAGACCACAAAGGAAAAATTACTTAGACAACCAGCAATATCCAAATATCGTGAGAAATAGGTATAGTATGATTTTTAAAAAAATGTATTAATTAAACACCAAGTAATATTTTTAAATGCTACAACTTAAAATTGAATAATAAATGTAGTAAACTCATTGTGTGACTTTTTCAAATTTAAAAGTCATGTTCTCGAAAAATACATATTATTATCCACATCCTGAACACCAATTATAAATAACATCTTCCGGTTATTTTCGCAATGATCCAAAGAAAGCATTAAATCACTCGGCTTATAAGGGCACGAAAGTCGAATAAATTTATCTAATTACAGATGGCATTCCCTGATGCGAATATGCGACCGTCTATCTGCATCAACGTTTACAGTTAGACAAATTAATAAGGTACTCATAAGACGGATTATTTATTAGAAATGTTTGCTTAAAGATACACACGTTTTTGATGCATAGATTAGTTTGCTTTCTCCACTCTGTCAAGGGATTACTAGGACAATAGGTGTATTGAATAAGTTAACAATACTGCTTTGCTCTTTTGGAATATTAATTGGATATTTTTGCGCACCAAAACTGAAGTTTCGTGCGGTAAATATAATAGATGTGTCCATGCACTCTGTTGTTTTATTGAGGTTACCTAGAAAATGTATCTTATAGACAGATCTATTCTAGGAAAATATACATGTTGGCCTGTGATTCATGGCTAACCATTGGCTAGAAAGAAGGTGGCCATTAAGATAAACTAAATAGCTTTAATATATCTGCTACCGTTGCTGAAATAATGTAGAACTACTAAAAATATGCGATTTTAGAAAATGCATGCATCATAATTTCTCAACAGAAAGATCTCAAATTTGGTACAAAGGGATAGGTATACGAGAAATCAATTTTCGTCGAAAGAAAATTTCACCGCCATTCATTTTAGTTATGCAACATTCAATTGTTTTTTACGTTATATTGGATCTTAATATTAAGCCAGCCTAGTTCCTTTATTTTCATAGACACAAATTTACGAAGATTAAATATAAAACGATGACACATGTTCTGTATTTTCTGAATTCTCTATAAACTACGTTCAAACATGGGCCGTATATAAAATCACAGTAATTAAAGAAAGAAAGTACTATAGTTGCGGCAAGAATTTAAATAACTTACATCACGGCTGACGTTACGCAATTGTTTGTCATTATTTGTAATTTACCGTGATATATAGTGCACACATTTAGTGTAGTATGTAGTTTTATTATTCTCAGTTGCAATTTCCTAAATATGTTGATGAAATTATAATGAATTATTTATTGGTTCGTATGACGTAAGATGTCGCAACCATAGTCTTCAAGAATTTTTTTTCAAAATTCGATTAATGATGGATTGTTTAGACTACAAAACTTTTTTTAATAAACTATTACAATCAGTTTTAAATCGTAAGTTGTCATCAATATATACCCCAAGAATTTTGGCAGAATTGACAAAAGATAAATTACTACTAATATTAAGTTGTATATCATTCCTAATCATTAATGCTTTGTTTTAGGCCCAAATATCCACAACTTTAATTTATCAAAATTAAGTTTTAATTTATGCTTTAAACACGACTCAAACGAAAAATCAAGATCACTATTAATACACTGTTGTGACTGAAGCAAGCATTTATTTTCTATTGGAAATAATTCACCATATGCCTAGCAGTACTTAATCGATTTTAATATATCTGCTGTATATAATATGCACATCAACGGCCTTAGAATGGATTTTTGAGGAAAATCTATGTTAATAGTAGAAAAAGGAAAGATGTTATTAGTACAATATTCTTTGTTTTCTATTAGAAAAATAAGGTCTCATAAATAATACTGATCATAATATTTTAATTTAGAAAAAATAAAGTTATGATTGGTAGTGTCAAAACCTTTGAAAAATCTTATATTACTAATACTGTTGCCATAACATTATCAACAGATGTAATAATATCATGAACTGTTTGAACTAAACTTAAAGTAATACTGTGATGTTTTCTGAAACCTGTCTAAAGCGATGGCAACATTTTATGTAGATTCGTAAATTTGAATATAGAGAATCAGTAAACTTTGGTTTCCCAATTCCATTCATCAGGAAAACTATTCATACAACAACTTCATACAACCTGTTCGTCATTAACATTGCATTTGTAAGATATCTTTTCTAATAATTCATTAAAAGTTGATTCATGTTGTGGGTATGTCATTTTAACATTATTAATTAATGAAACGTATAATATTGACTTTATTCCTGGCACATGATTTTAGAAAATTTTAAGTAAAATTATCCCTTTTTAAGGAAAATTTAAAAGTATTATTTTAATAAATGAATTGCTACAGTCGATAATTCTAACGTTTTTCAGTCGCAAAATCTCTTATTTTTTAGAAAGACCATTTTTTAAATTTGTACTTGAACACTATGTAGTTTAGTAGACCTAACCATTATATTTTGGTACTAGGACTATCTGGTACCATTCCTGTTCCCTCTTTTTAAAACACCTCGTATCTCTATTGTATCAAGCTCATATAAGTAATTACGATATTTTCCTCAATTCTACTCAACTAAAGTTGTTTATAACTTTCACATGAAATATCTAGTTATGCAAAATAAATATTTCCAACAAGCTTAGGTGTAAACTTCACTTTACGCTCAAAGTTATAACAGTGGCACTAATTGTCTTTCACATCAAAACGGGCAGGCATATATTACTGCAATAATTAATGCATTTATAGTAGCGATACAAATTCGTTCTCGTGTCAATATATCCAATCGAGAACTAGGCTACCTAAGCAATTAATAGCCATGTAAATTTTATCTTAAAACGCTTGATATGAATATTGCTGGCAGTAATTTTATTACCATACTAGGCGATTTTCTAAATGCATTGATTTATTTAATAATTATCGTTATTAGACTGCCTTGCAAAATGAACTAATTGCCTCATATTATGGATAGTTATATATCTAAAATTAAATGTTGTCGTTAAAGTATTGCATAATAACAAGAAATAAATAAAAATAAACGCATTTTCTATACACACTCCCCTTAACTTTTATAAAAACTGTTAATTGTTGTCAAATTTGACGTTAAGTGATAAGAAATATTGTCATTCAGTACAGATATTAAAACAACTTGCGACGGCAAAAAACAAAATATTAGGGTTAATTGTGCTAGTTATTTATATCAATAGTGAAAGTGACATTTTGTTTTGTGAGGAGAGAAGAAGTTCATCCGAACAAAATAAAATCACTTTCGTAACACATACAGAGTGTCCGGAAATTATGCGTCGATACTTCAGGAGATGATTCCTCACAAAAAATAGGGTTACAAAGTCCTATAAAAATGTTTCGAAAACTCAATATTAACGGAGATATAGGGTGTTAAAGTTAAAATTTTATTTTCGATATGTGTAAATAACTTCTTAAGGAATCCAAATATTTACATAAAATTTTTAAATCGAGGGTTTTTGCGGACTAGAAATTCAAATATGTTTCTAATTTTGACGTCACTAGTAGAGGGCGCTACTGGTGGCACATCATGTTTTTTTAAATGACAGAACTTTTTTGCATGTTAATATATCCATCTGACTATCGAAACAATCGATTCTCCTACCTGTTTTATTTGAAAAAGGTATACCTTGCTGAAGTCGGTAGGCGTAACCATTTTTGAAATAATCCTATTTGAAATGCTCAGTGCACCGAGTAAAAACTGTTTTGGTTTCAGGTAAAGTGCCTTTTTTGCTGAAAATACAGCAAAATATTACTTGAAAAAGTTGTTCAGAATCGTAAATTATGGAGACGTGCAAAATTTCAAGAAGATCGGCGAGGTTTTATGAAACCATTTTTCAACAAAGCACAAAGATTTTATAAAAGCAGGCCGATTTTTTAAAATTTTGCACATCTCCACAATTTACCGTTCTGAACAACTTTTTCAAGTAACATTTTGCCGTATTTTCAGTAGAAAAGGCACTTTAACTGAAACCAAAACAGTTTTTACTCGGTGCACTGAATATTTCAAATAAGATTATTTCGAAAACTGTTACTTCTAACGACTTCAATATGGTATACCTTTTTCAGATATAACAGGTAGGAGAATCGATTGTTTCAATAGTCAGATGGATACACTAAGCAGCAAAAAAGTTCTGTTATTTGAAAGAAACATGATGTGTCATAAGTGGCGCCCTCTACTAGCGACGTCAAAATTAGAAACATATTTGAATTTCTCGTCCGCAAAAACCCCCGATTTACAAATTTTATGAAAATTTTTTGATTTCTTAAGAAGTTATTTACAAATATCGAAAATAAAATTTTAACTTTAACACCCTGTATCTCCGTTAATATTGAATTTTCGAAAAATTGTTATAGGACTGCGTGACCCCAATTTCTTGTGAGAAATCACCTCCTGAAATCTTGACGCATAATTTCCGGACACCCTGTTATATCATACTATTTTTACCATTACTGATACCATAAAACGAACAAATCAACGCATTTCTTACTTTACGTATTTAATTTGTAAAGGTAATGAAAGTTCGATCGTTCGATTACAAGTAACTTAAAATTTCTTGATATAAAAAGTGATCAAGAAAAGGAATTACTCTTGACGAAAATTGAAGAAGCTGCTAATAAATCAGTTTCGAATTATTATAGTAAGTCAAAGCAACAGTAGCAATTTTCGAACAGTCGTTTCTTTAGATGGTGTGATCTGTAAAATTTTAATGGCAAGTGAAAAAGTAGAGGAAAGGCGCCTAATTTCGGATATATTTTAAAAAAAATTTATATATTTTTTAAAAATATTTATATATTAGTTTTTGAGCCAAAACTATGGTTCTAGTTTTTTAATTTTAAAAATTGTACCCATAATCTACAAACATAAGATATATTGCAATTTTCATTAGTTTTGAAAAGTATGTGCAGCATTATTTATAGAATAACATCTGAATATCATCAAGTGTCCCACAAAAATGTAAATTTTAGGTTTTTAAACAAAAGTCACATGTAAATGGTTTTTTCTTTTGCGTATTGGCACAGTCTTCAAGAGCTCATCTCTAAGACATTTAAAACATTTTATAAATTTTTCGGAAAACATGCCATTACTTAAGATGCATTCAGCATAGCCAACATTACTATCATCCACGTCTGTCTCTTCCTTCCACTTTGACGCAAGTCTTTCCGCCACTGTTTTTTTTACTATTATACTTGTTTCACTTTTATGACTAATATTTTTATTTTGTAAGCTTTCCTTCCTTTCCGTTTCCTTCAAGCTTTCTTTTGAAGAGTTTCTATAAGATGTGCCTGTCAAAATCTACGATGAACTCTCATACCTACCACACCTTTTTGGTGAATTTTCAAACCCACTACAAGAAGATACTCAATTTTAACTTCTGCTGTAACATAGGTACTATCTCTGGCTGCACGCCTAATGGTGACACTTGATCTGGTAATGTATATTGTCTATGAACAATTTTTGGTCTTTTGGAGGTGGGAGGGTAATCCTCCCAAATGGTTCCTAATTTCGGATACGTCAAAATAGGATAACCATAAGTGTCCGAAATTAGGAAACGGTTTATTTTGGGGTAAAATTTTTACCAGTGTCAAACGATAAATAATTTAATACAACAAATAAATTGCTACAGTTATAGACATGCTCTGGATAAAGCAATCAGCAATTTTGGAAAAAAGGCAGTTAGACATGCTCGGATCGGAATTGCACAAAACTCGTTGCAACTGTCCAACGTGTTTACTGCTATTACCATCTACTGGGTTTCTATAATTTTTCTAGAGGAACTAGATCATCAGAGGAGATAACTCTTTTTGAAGTAGTTACAGGATTCAAAAACTTTAGATCTACTAAATATGTGACTTCAAAATTAGGCAACTATCCGAAATATAGTGACATTCCTCTTTCTCCTTTTAGCACACTTTGAAAGATATGTCCAAAATATGGAAATCGTCAACGATTTGGTCAAGTAACTCCATGTTGAAGGCGATGATGAACATAAAGAATCAGGACATAATCAACAACCAAACATTTTACATAAAAACACAAAAGACAAAAAAACTTCTAAATTCAAGAATCTTTCAAAAAATATTGTGATATTTTCTATCTTTATAGAATAATTTTTAGCAGAAAATAGTATAAAGGGTGTTAAAAAACACACTTAAGCTCTCAATTGTATTCATATCCACCTTACTTATTGGCTTCTTCTGAAAATTTCATTGTTTTCTTTTCAAAAAAATTGAGTCTAGAAATATTGCATTGTTCCTTACCCTTCGGTCAATTATTTGATTGTTCCGAACAGAAAATGCATCTTCATTTCGTGGTAAGGTCGCCTCCAATCTTGTACAAGATCTATGATCAGGAATGAGCGTTCTGAATACCTTTCTCGATATAACTACAGCTCTTCTTGATTTTTTTTATGACTCGCCGTAAATTAGCAACATATCAACTAATTCTGAATGAGAAAACATTTAGAAAGTACAATAGTTATACGTTTGACGCTCGTATTGAGTAATGAAGTATTTTGTGACATTTATGCACTTTAAATAACGTATATTTAATCATTTTCCAACGACTACTTGATCCTTCTACCGCTAATGTGATTTATAGGTGGTATATCTTTTGAGAGTCTTTAGGACGATAATAATAATAATAATAATAATAAATAATAATAAATCTTTATTGACATATAAGTGTATAGGACCTGTCACAATGCACATATTTACACACAATACTACACGTATAGAAAACATTTTTGCACTGACAAACAATAGCAAAACAATAATAACAAAAATATCTCGATCAATACAAGTTATTCTATTTCATCAGAGAAATATTCATCATAATATTCCCAAGGGAGTATAATGCTCCCAAGGGAGTTTACATTATGGAAAACGTTTTTCATGCAAAAAAAAGATAACATTGAAATTATTTATTGACATTTAAATTAAATGTTACATTTGTACAATTTTCAAAATTAATATTAGAAGGAATATTACTTTCTCTTACATTTACAGTTTTTGTGATTGCGCTAGTAGTGGTACCTACTAAAACCTGATTAGCAATGTTGGTCTTATTTTCAATGGAGTTGTCGACATAACCCTCAGCGACTGTCGTTGATTTCCAACCAGCATGACGCTTTATTGTCGTGATATCCACACCAGCATCTGCCAGTAATGTCGCTGAAGATCTTCGTAAGCAGTGACCAGTATATCAGCAGCATCAAGTAATTTTAAATGCGAAGCTACTACACTCGGAATTTTTCTCATGGTATTCTTGCCAACTGGCTGCGAACTGCATTTTCCTGCTTTGTAGTACAAAAAAGGCGCTTATGCTTGACGTGGAGAGGACGAAGGGACAGGTATTTTCGAAACAATTCAAGCATATTTCCCACATCGGTAACCAGAAAGGTTTGTGAAATCTTTGTCTTAGTGTTTGGAATTTTTACAATCAAGGAAGAGCCTACATCCTCAATATCATCTACAGTTAAATTGATTAGATCATCAGTTCGACAAGCTCCTGCAATCCCCAGAATTAATCCAACCTATAAAAAATCAAAATACTTAATAATTGAAATACCTAACAACAAAAGTAATCTTACCTTAATCATTAAGAATTCTTTGTCATCTGCACTTTATAGAAAACGGTCGATTTCACCCTTTGTCAATATTTTCGATTTTTTCGTTTGATATCCGTCACCGGTTCTTTTCAAAAATGCGATCAGCTTGGGGAATTTGCTTATATCTAGGTTGTTGTAAATTATCAAGCATGACTTAACCATAGAATATTGCGCCCGTAATGTGGAAGACTTGTAATTCTTTGCATTATCACTGAAGTATGCCAACAAAACATTCTCGCTGTATACTTGAACATTTTTCTCGGTCCACCACTTTTTGAACCGATTGTAGGCTATATCGTATAAAGATCTTGACTTCGTAGGCAGCAAATTGCTTATTGCAATATTTGCAACCTCCACAATCTTTTCCGACTCACAATTATTCATTGTGCACTAAACAAACTTTAAACTAAACCAAACTAGCACCTTAATTTGACAATTCTTTTTGTTTGTTTATTTTGTAGTTATGACAATAACTCAACGACTACTAAGTAAATGCTCAAATCCGAATACAATAATTCTGGTGCTACTTACTTCATAATGACAAAATATGTGTTTTTAAGTTAATGAGACCGTGGAAAAAATAGTATATGCCATTCGGGAGAGATGCTATTTTGTCCTCGGTGCATTGTAGACCTCGGGCTTCAAACTGCACCTCTGCCAAAATAACGCATTTCTCTCCCTTATAGTACAATGTACTATTTTAAACGTTTTCTCATTTAGAGTTTTAAGTCGAAGTGGAAGGTGATTATGCTTATAACTTTTAAACGAGAAGTAATACAGAAACATGTCTGTAATAAAAGTTTATTAGAAAAAAAGAGAGCTTTTTATCAAGAAAAAATTTGGGTATGTTTCTGGAACAAATAAAATTGATGACGTCATACCTATTTCTTATAGTGAATATTGAAATATCCCCAGGTAATTACCTGCGTCCGCGACGAGGTAAAGGTTCCCATTTTAATAGCGCGTCCTAAACGGTGGTCGTCGGAGGAATATAAGTCACGACGCCGTCAATCCGAGACCGGGATAGCGCGCTCGTAGACCGGCTCATTTAAATACGAGATTTCGTCGTCGTTAATGTTAAATTGCAAGCAATTACCGAGGTAAATTACGATAATTGTTTCGAAATAATGGATCCACACCGACATCGCCATGTTTGGGAGGCGCTTTCACCGGCGGATTCGCTCTGCCTCCGGCCGGAGTAGTCGCGGAGCATGGCGTGGAAAATGGGCTTCGTGGGAAATGAGAGCCTGGGGTTAGAACTACCGGGTACCAGATGTCGTTCGAAAATTTAAAATTGGACATATTCAAGAAATTGGTTGGGTTGATCCAATTGGAGGGATGTTGATGTTGTGGAGATTAAACTGGATATTTTTACAAGACTCTGTCGATAAAATGTTAGCTTCCGTGTGGAAACTTAAGTCTTCCAAAGCATATAGGATAGGGGATGAATTTGTGCCTAGGGGCGGCATCAAATACTTTCGACTGTAATGAAGATTTGTAACAATGACATGGTGGAGCGTTGTTAATATGTCGATAAGGGTGTATACTGGAGTGGTTCTAGAGTTTTTTTTTACGTGATAACTTCATTCCTCACGATAAGCTGGCAAATTCTAGATGCAGTTTCTACATGAAAAATAAAAGTTTATTTGTTTATTTTTTTACTAAGAAAAAAAGAATCGCATGGCATGCCTACCACCATGTATTATAATAATGCTAGTACTTCTCTACCTGATATACTAAATTCTTTTGTGGATTTTTACAAACTGTAATTGGAAAAAGTATTTACAATGTTATGTAGTAAGAGTACAACACGAAATCTTAACTCCACAACCAAAAATTATGTTGATAAACTAATTTCTTCGTTAAAATGTCCAATTTACTCAAAATCTTACATTAAAATAACTTCACTCATGAAAGAGTTTTTCACATTTTGTTTTTACTATGCATAAAGTTATATTAAATAACGTGTAATATCTCAAAAATCGTATTTTTGAAAAACTGTTCATTACTTCCCAATCAAGAATGTTTTTGATAAAGAAACTTACAACATTTACTCTTGTAGGTTTTTCACAACTTCAAGAATAACGAAGGAAATTTTGATAATTTTTCCCATGACCAAACATAAAAAAATGAGTAGTGTCCATAGGTTTAGGAAGAGAGAGATAAGCCAAAGACTATTGCGCATCCTTCCCACTCCTATCACCCACCAATCATATATATACCTCTTGTTTGATCGTTTACCAACATTGTTGGTTGGTGTAGTTTGAGATACCATAACACGTGTCCGTACCAGGGCCGTATTTAATATAATGTTGTTAACCACTACTTTTAGTACAGATAAAAATGTTGTTAATAATTATTAATTATGAGTATGAAAATAATGTAACTGAGAATAAAATGAAATGTGATATTATTTACAATAGCTTTAGTTAAGTATTATTTAGAATTATAATTTTGGGTTTCCTAAAGATGAAAAAACGGACTTTTGGATAACTGCACTTAATTTAAAGAAATAGGATATTTTTCAATATTCTAATGTGTGTTACTTTCATATACAATGTGTCCCACTTTTCATGGAGCCACCCTGGTATCTCGCTCACCTAATATCCGAATTATTTGAAACTTTGGTGGTGAATATATATCTATAAAGTGAGTGTTTAGACTTAGCCATATTTGATTATAGTCAGAGGCGTCCGATTTTAAGATGGAGAAAGAGGGACGATTTTTCAAAAAAAAGTATTAGCGATTTTTTTAAAATAACTAGTAAGATATTCTTAATCAGCACTATTAGAAACCCCCTTGAATAAGATTATATCGTTGTGGGTTTAAAGGTGTTTGAAATATGGGCGGTCGAAAAACAATTTTTTTTCAACTTAAAATAATTTGTATTTGTAAAACGGGTTATCAAATGAAAAAATGTATTCCTTATTTTTTGTTCAGAATCATGTATTGTACTGGCCATGAAAACAGTAGCTATTGCAAGTGTCAATGTATTCTTGAATGTAAATAAGTTAATACGTCAAAAATGTATGTACCTGTATACAAAATTAGCTGATACGTCTGTTTTAATCATTAATTATTCATGAAAATGGGTAATTATTGATCACTAAAATTTTCAAATACAACCCTGATGTTTCTCCATCTAAGTCACCCAGTCTCCGGAAAATGAGCAGCCTTTGCGTAAGTAAAATTTACACTTTGTTACCTCTATCCCCTCCAACCTCTTTGATAGTATCTAATTCACCAATTTAGACGGTGGAAATACATTTATTTTCAAAATGCCACCAAGGTCGACGCTCCGGAATTCGTATCGTACCTGAAAATAAACAAAGCTTAAATAATATTACTTATTTGGACCACCCGTTACAGGTGGAAGTAGCTAAGTAAGTACGGAATTGTTTTTTTCGTTCATCGAAAACAATAAATGCCGGCTTCAGTTGTTTCTGCTGAAGCACTGTTTAGTGTAAATATACACCTGACAGTTTAATGTCTATTCCGTTGTTAATTTTATGTTATGGTCAGTAAACAGGTGTTAAAATGTAATTGCGCCAGGGTATGGTTTTTGTTTGTGCTATTTGCTCTACTGATTCCCGTGACTCCTTGCTCGCTGAAGTTTCTTTGATTTATCAACCGTCACCGAGGTGAAAAACAGGAATAATAATATGGCAGAAACGAGATCGATTTACAGTGACTAGACTGATTTATTTGTGGATATCAAATGCAATTTGCCAATGCAAAAACGTTATTCCCACCGAGGGACCCGATACTGTACAGGGTGATTCGGATTAAACCGTTCTGTAGAGAATTCCACAGGCTCAACTTATACAGACCTAACTATGACTAAGTACAGATATTTTAAGAGGGCGTAATAAAAAATAATAATTAACGGACTGTCTTTCAAAAAAATTCCAAACTTTATATAGCGAAAAAAAATATATATTTCGATATTATATTAAATCCTTATTTAACACCGCCAATGCGAGAATCAGACTAGGCAACCAGTAAGCAACGGTCATGCAACAGTCGCTGTCGCTGTCATGTCTTAATTCATGCCACGGGTGCATTAAAAGTTTTCTATTACCGGTAGGTAATAGGTATATTAGTGCCACCGATTCCTTTTGTTCGATTTTCTTATAATAAATAGGCATTTTATCTAACTGTACCTACGAGAAGTGTGTATCAGTGGTTGTAATGAGAGAAAATGTAGTTTTACCAGTTTGTAATGAAATAATGAAAAACGAATGCAAAATACTGGAGTTAACTGGATGAACTGTTACCTATCTATCAGGTATTATTACTAATAGGAATGTTAATTTTTATCGTTTCTGCATTTAGAAACACTGCAAAAAGACGACCGCATGGCAGATGCAAGCTAAGCTTTATCAGTCGATGCCAATCATAGGCGCGGACTTTCCGTAGGAAAAAAGGGATTTGCCTCATTTTTTAAATATCGAGCTAAAATTTTGGGATACATTTTTATTGTCTTTTAGGACTTTCTGAGCACGTGGTTAAAATGTTTGTACTTAGTCATAGTTAGCCCTGTATATAAAACTGTTTATAAACTTTAGGCCGAGTTATTTTCCTCCAGTATATTTTATTACAATCCGTTACATTTTTCCCGTTTAGATCTATTGCCACTACCTCGCTCCCTTGCTTCCTCAGTTTTTTTTTGTAGTTAAGTTTACTTCCTACCTACAATTTTTTTTAACTATTTTTTCATCTTCCATACGTTCTAGATGCTCCAGCCACTGCACTCTTCTGGCTTTTACAACTTCGTCTATTTTTGGTGCTTACTACATTGCATATATTTCCTCATAATTTCTCCTTACATATCCTTCCTCCGTCTTCTTTCCACCTAGAATTCCTCTTAAAATGTTCCTTTCCCAACTTAACATGTTTTCTCTTGACATCTTATTGAGGATCCAGGTTTTACGGCATTGTGTTTTATATATTCCAAATTTTACTTCTCTGGATAAATTTTTTGATTTCATGAAGTGATTGACTGCTGCCGAACTTCTGTTTGCGTTTATTATTCACCTATTAATTTCTTACTCCTCATCACACTTTGCTGCCTACGGCGCCTCCAAATACATAATCTCTCCGTGCTGCATCCTCAATTTGAAATTGGTATCTTTTCTTTGTCCTTCTATTCTCAAAAGCTTACTTTTCTCTTGATTTATCTGCAATCACACTTTACGTGCTGGCTCCACAAGTTCTCTCTTTACTTTTTCTAATTTGTCACCTGCATAACTTACTATTTGGTGACTTTTAAAGAATATGTGTCCTTCTCTGTTCAATTGACTATCTCTTATGACATTTTCTAGTACTAAAACAAAAACATTGAAAGTAGGTCTCCTTGTCTCAGTCCTGTGTCAATAGTAAAACCTTTCGAAGATTCAACTTAACAACAGCAATAGGCTCAACTTAGTAGATCTAATATTTAGGGAGTTAAGTTGAAATGTGGTAAAGATGTTTTGTTTTTTTTTTGTTTGGCAACTTGAAGCATTTTTTATTGGGGGCAAAAATGAAATAATTTCTGAAATTTTAGAAGTTTTATTATCGAAAATCTGTCATAAGCAAGAATTATCCCAGAGATTAGATGCAATATTGCATTTACTATTCATTCGTATTTAAATAGTGTAAAATTATAAGTAATTTTATAAAAAAATGTGTCTGCTTCAGTTTTAACCTGCCAATGAAAAAATGTGAAACGCGTATGGGAAAATATTATTGCAGTGGAAAATCAGGAAAATGTTTTATAAACGGTTGAACAATATCCTGTAATAATTACAAGGCATATGACAAGTGAAATAGGGAATATGGACCATGTTAATGTATGCCGAATTCTTCAAGAACAGCATGTTTTGATGCACAGCCATTTTCGGCACTTTAATACATTTATTTCTATACGAAAATAATGAAACTAAACAATTTACTATACGTTTAATAGTATGTCAAAAATGGATGTTACAAATAGTGTTTTTCACGTTTTATTTTTTCTTGCTGAATTTTGACATGAAATTTAAGAGTAATATTTACAGACGCCAACTATTGTGTATTCAAATTTCTGAAGATCATCTCTGTATTGCAATGATTAATAAATAAATTTTTATCTCGAAAAGGATGTGTCAGGAGGAAAAGTCCAAGAGAGTCTTTTTAAGTAGAACACACACAACACGGACGCCAGTGATGCTATTATATTACAAGAGAAATATATACACTTAAAAGTAGATCTTCACTCTACACTGTTGTGTACCAAACCTTATCTCAAAATCTTGATCGAAACGAAGCATTTCTGGACCCAATTTTTTTTATTTTTAAATATAGACGACATTCTGTAACACCCTGTATAAATTACACCCCAAATTTGACTGAATTCAAACCTGATTTCGCATTAAGAAAGAACTAGATACTGTTCAACTGCTTTTTCCAAGATTTAGATATTTTAGCTAAATACGTGTAAACACTTTGTATGATTTTAACTGATATAGTAATGCATGTATGATTTTAAATGATGCAACTGCTTTCTCGATAATGCATTACAATCTTCAAATACAAAAATTTAAAAATATTTTACTAAAGTCACATTATTAAAGCAAATTACCATCTACAGTTTTTCATTCATTTTATGGATGACCCTCGTATATAACATTCTGCGAATGATATACCGTTCAACCAAATGAAAATGCTTGTGTGTTTTCTGAATAACCGATTCGAATGAGGATCGTTTACAATAATTATCCGCTATCTGACACTAAGGTGACTTTTTCCAACGCCGCAATTGTACTGATGCAGCTAACCACAAGTCAAACATCATTTCTTATGTGTATATCTCGGTAATGCAGCCATCAGTAAAAGCGGAATAAGCATTGTCGTAAGCATGTCATTCCATGTTGTAATAGTTTGTTACTTGCTTACATGTGATTTATATGAGTGTCTTATTCTTTATGAATTTTGGGAAAATGCATCGAGTTATAAATGTCCACAAATATATTTAATAGTTAGGTACGTTACTATGATGAGCGCATTTGCCCCCAGGAACGACTTACGTTGGTAGGCTCTAACCACCATTCAGTGCAGGAATGAGGGAAACCTGGAAAACCTCATTAATTAGAGGAATAGTCAAACGTCAACAGATATCAATCTCTCACATTGACCCAATATAACATTCTTCCACCCTACCATATCCGCAGAGAGAAGAGAAACGGAATTCATTAATTTTATGAACCATACTTCATTCAGTGGGGAAATGAATTTTTATCAAAAATATTTTCAAATGATAATAATGATAAAAATAAGTTTTTTAAGGACATACGGCTGATGCGCATGAAGTTCCATGATCTACATTAAATCCAAAACCACGATTAAAACCTAAAACTTTTATATAAAATTGAGTTAGTAATACTAAATTATTATTTGTTACTTCACACAAGGTATATTTATTTTTTAGTTGATGCTAAAATAAAAAATTACACAATTTTTCTTCTGAAGACTTATTTAAAAATTCTTAATGGAAAAAAAGTAAAATTTTTATATAAATGCACATGTATTTCAATAAAAATGAGGTGTTCTGAAGAAAGGTAATTAAATACCCGAAACGTACGCAAAAAAGCAAATATAAGTTGTTTTATTGATATGACCAACAATCCCGGACATATACACTATATAAATAATTCTGTGGTCAGGAAATTTTTATAAAGTATGGTTAAGAAGAAAATATAGTTAATCAGTTGTTTATACGATTTTTCAGAAAAGGCGGAGAAACGACTAATAAATTAATAGGAATGAATATTATCTTCACAAAAGGTAGATAGTACTCAAAACCCGAAACAATATCGACTCGAAAAGCAATGTTTTTAAATGGAATAATCACTTGTATCAATAAACAATTAACTATCTAAAATGTTTGAAACAGAAATACTTCAGAACGATGCATGAAGGTGTTCTTCTATATGAAACTTTGTTAGATTTAAGCTGACAAGAGTTCAGCACGAAACTCATAATGTCAGACGTTCTTTTTATGGTGTTACATCAGAAAGAGATGTTACAATTCATCCCACGGATTTTGCAAGATTCGAAATATCATAGAAAACACATCACGGGGAATGTTCCAGAATTGTTTATAATGCATGAATCTACCAGGTGATTTATAATTTGTCCCTTTATTTTCATTTACTTCATTGATATTAAGATATTTAAATGAGACAAGGCCTATTAAAGTAATTGAGTATTAAGTTTTCAGTACATTCTAATTTTTTGCACAGAATGATATAGAAACCAACTGAAGTATGACATTACAGATACTGCGCGACCCATATGAAACACGGTCACCTTCATAAAATTTTTGATTACAGGGCGATTTTGACCAACTTTTTTCGTATTGTAGAGGGAAGAAAAGTGTACCTTAGGACCAACTGTTCTCATTTTTATGCAAAAACCAGATCATTTTTAGGGGGCAAAAATTGATGAAACCATATTAGAGGAAGTTTTTTTTAGAAAAAATTAGGATACATATTCCCTAAAATGAGCCTATACCAAATTTCATAAAAAATATTGTATTTTAATGATTCTACGATACAACTCTAGTAACTCATGAAATAAATAGTGAAATACAATGACAACATTTAAATAAGAATAGGTATAAAAACAAGAAATAAACAGAAAATATACAGAACACAATTAAATTTTTTTTGTCATTTCTACTAGTTCTCCATTAATACATTATTGCATCTTTTTCGTATATTTCGTATTACTCTCCAGAGTTGTTCAGGAGTAATATCTGAATAAGTCTGATTAATTGTGTAACCTACGTAGTTCTTCAACTGACTGCGGTCTTAACTTGTAAACAGATTCCTTTAGTTTATCCTAAAGGATCGCGCACATTATGCCTGCACGGGTCTGCACAGCATGGCCTTACAAAGCCTGCTCATGAAGGTTTCCATGTTATTTAATGGAACATCGCACACTAAACCAGCACCAGCATGTATCATCACCTGCAACGACTGTCACTGCAGGTTGTGTCGGTGACCTGTAAGTTTTATGCTTGACCACTCTAGTCCGACATAAGTTCTATTCCCACAAAAGTGAGGGATTGGTTTCAACTGTTTCACTGTTAGAAATATTTGACCAGTTAAGTGTGTCGCTACACTGGCTGGCAAATCTTGCGATTTGGTGCTGTCGGCAAGGATGATCTATGAGCTCAAAAAATGTTATTGTGACATTCGAAAATACTGAAAAAAATTTCGTTGATTTCTCTCCAGTTCAGAAAATAAATCATGAAATTCACCAATGAGCTTTCTCTTTTTATTGATAGGGAGAATTCAAAACTTTCTTATTTTCCTGGCTTCTTCTCCATCCTGCTCTTCATGCAACATCGATAAAATAAAAATTTCTTCTTCCGAACTACACTCAACTATTACTAAAAAACTTCAAAACGTGTGGCACATACATAAATTGCACTGCTGGTTCGTGCATGTACGCAATCTTAAAAGAAAACCATCAAATCTGGACTCCTTGGAGCCCCGTCGGTTTTCGAAATTATTATTGAGCCTTACCTTACCACCTGCATCGTACAGGCAGGTCCGTGGTAACCCGTACAACTAAAATTCGGCAACAGGCAAGTCATGTACTGTATTTCAAAATTTATTTCTCAGAAATACCAGAAACATATTCACATTTAATTCTTCTTGAAAGAGAACGGACCAATGAGTTTGTTGTCCAGTATACCGTACCACCGTATTGTTTGTGAATACTACCTCCTCGCGTCTAATCAGAATGACCAAATGTGTGATTTATGAGAGAACTCTACGCCGTTTGTTATAAAAGTAGCTCCATCCCTGAAAAAAAAATTAATTCAAAATATATACGTTATTTAGATATTCACTTTGGGACCATAAACAAAATTCTTCTTTCCTCATCTTCCGGTTCCAAAATATGTAAATTTTTTGGCTTATATGGTTTAATTTTGTTTTTTTTACAATGTTACCAATATATAGCCACTTGTCTTGGGGACAGAACATTATCGTCAATAGTCGTACAATTTCAGTTTTGTCCCTTACACAGAGCTGTTCCTATTATTAAATTCATTTTTGAATTTCGCTTTGCAAACGTTTCTAGATACCAATTCAAACTGCCTGAAGGTACCAAAACATTTTTAAATTTTGTAGAAGTCTAACGTACAGTACAGAAACGATCTGTCCAGCCGAAGTGAAACCTGAAGATAAACAGAAAACCATTCCCAGAATATGAAGTGTCACGATGACTTTCTAAAGGCGGTGGAATCTAAGGAATGGAAAGATTGAATTACATTAATGGCAAATTAAACAATTAAAACGTATGGGCTAATGCACGTGTCAAATTGATTGCATATAATCGAGAATCCTCTTTGGGGATCGAATTAATAAATTTCATTAAATCTAATTATAGAGGATCGACGGGAAACCTTCAATAATTTACACCAACTTCAATAAATAAATTAAACGTTACTTAACGCCCGTACACTTTGTACTGTTCACACGGTAGGATTGATAATTACAAGCTGAGAGGCATAAAATTCCACGATCAATTAAATTAATATGTCCTAATAATACGGCTTAGATGATTTTACGCCAGTTACTTTTTCCAGGTATTGCTTTAGGAGTTACATAATTTCTATTCGGCCGATCCATTGTTGTTGGGTTTATTTATAGATGTAATTGTCATTGCCAAGGCCTTCCATACACTTTTCAATGTCAGAAGCGGGAAGTCGATGAGATTGAGATCAGTGTGTCACAAGAGGGATTTGCGGAACTGAATTTGTAAAAAAGTCATTTTTTAAGATCAGTAAGTAAATAGTCTTCTTATTTTGGCATTATTTTAATTTTTCAGTATTTTAAGTACTATAGTACTTATACTAGACTGTAAAGTATATGTTGTTTTCATATTTCTATTTTCAGTGTTTACAATCATTTTTTGTAAGTTAGTAACTATAACTAAGTACAAAAATTTTGACCACCATTTCTCCTACGGAAAGTCGGCGCCTATGTTAAGCATCGACTGAGATGGCTTAGATCCATAGATAAAAATAAATTCGCAAATTTCCATTAATTTCTCCTAAATATTCATAAAGATTACACCTGTCAAGAATGTCAACTACCATGCGGTCAGCTTTTTGCAGTGTTTGTAAATGCACAAACGACAAAAATTAATATTCTTATACAAGCACTCACTACCGATAAGGTATTTATTATAAGAGAATTAAACGAAATGAATGTGAAAATATAAAACTTTTAATGTACCCGCGGCAGTCTTGTCCCATAACCTAGAAAAATAACTATATTGTGGGAAAATATCTGTACCCGACACATTCCTTTATTTAATAACAACTGTAAAACGTTTAAAATTGAAATAAGGCACTAAAAACTGAAGAATAACACAAAACTACAACGTAAACACAGGAATTGAATTATGACATGCCAGCGACAGCAACCGTTGCTTGCTGGGTGCCTACTCTAATTCTCGAATTGGCGGCGTTAAATAAAGATTTAATATAATATTGAAAAACAATTGTTTTCGCTTTATAAATAAGTTTGGAATATTTTTAAAAGACGATTCCGTTAATTCTTAATTTTCTCTATCCCCTCTTAAAATATTTGTACTTAGTCATAGCTAACCCTGTATAGTGCAAACATTTAGTGTAGTATATAGCTTTATTATTCTCAGTTGCAGTTTTAAATATTTTGATGAAAGTATAATGAATTATTAATTTGTTCGTGTGACCATTGACTTTGTATGGAATTATAAAATCAATGGTATGACTTAAGTCGTCTGAACTCTTGCCGCAACCATACATGCTTTTTTCACTTCTGTTATGAATATTTTTTAAATCTGATTAGGCACGACCACACAAGTGGTGGCGCTTTCATATTTAATTTAGTTTTCACAATTTCATTCTAGGAGTACATTTTACTGAATGAATGTCTTCAATTTTTAATTTCTTAGTAAGATTACTAAGGGTGCATCTAATCGTGGGAGCAACGTTGAAATCATTGTGTAGACTTAGAGGGAGACTATTGTGAAGGTCGATAATAAAATTTTGGCGAAATTTAATTTGCTTGTTTTTTCATTAACAAATTCCCAGAACTTAATTGCCACACCTTATATACTCGCGACAAGAATTCAGACGACTTACGTCATAGGAACAAATGAATAATTCATTATATTTTCATCAAAATATTTAAGAAACTGCAACTGATAGTAATAAAACTATATACTACACTAAAAGTTAGAAGCAGTTGTAACATTTAGGCTTAACAGGTACTTGGCTAATAAACCAATAACTTTTTGAAAAAACAGACGCAATTTTCAGTACTATTTAGCCATTATAATAGAAAAATGTTCCAGAGCATTAAAAAAAGACAGGTTGATTATCATTGTCTTGTAAACTTTTCAACAGGAGCTTCCTGGATTCTTCTGTATGGGTTTCTTCTGATTCTGATTATTGATCTTATGATCTGTAAGTTCAGTGTTGGTGTTACTTAATGTCACTAGGTACTGTAAATCTTTTTACCTAAAAGGTAGAATAAAATCGTAACACAAACGAGTCAAAATGATATAAAGAGGAAACTTCGAATCCAGCAGCGACGGTGAACTTCACGAAGCATGAAAATTGATGAAAGCATCAGCGTAAAAAAATCACGAACCATGACATTAGTTTAGCGATTAAACTCGTCGTTGTTTTTGTTAATAATGACTTCCTTTTGATTGGAAATACCTGACCAAGGGAAAGGTCATTAGAATCGGAATCACAGGTTATCATTCGTATATTAGGAGTTAAATTTAATGTATTTATTACATTTTCTAAAGTTGTGCTTTATATAGTTTCCATTGTTTAATAATTTTCTTTATTACACTCAGCAAAGTGTAGCAAAAGAGTCAGGCATCGTTTTTGCTTCTTGGTAATATGATTTTAATATTTATTTTTTTTGTGTGTTTTCAATTTCTAATATTGACATCAGCATTAGTTCTATTTGTAGGTTTATACAGAGTGCTTCAAAGCAAGTACCGGAAAATGAAAGATATTATTCTTTCACTGATTCTAAAAAAAATTGTTATTAACATGGGTCCGTAAACGCACCGTTTTCGAACTATATACTGAAAGAAATACTACTGAAACAGCTACTATAAATTTGTGCTTACAATTTTGTCGTAGAATAAACTACACATGTAGTACTCTATATAAGTTTGTTGTTGTAGTAAATGTAAAAGTATTATAGTTGTTGTACATTCTAATATAATTGAAAAACTTTTTACTCTATGTGGTAAATGTCATATTGTGAAATTAAAATGCGGGTACAGTAAAAAATAACAATATTTAAAGATTGTATTAATGCAACACTTTTAGTCACAATTACCAAAGCTACACAGACACAATTGTGGTATTATTTACTACAAATTGTATTAAAGTAGTTCTTGTGAGACGGCCAAGTCCAGCATGAAGTAAGCCAGTAGTTGCTAGATGTAGATACTTACATCTCGCGCATTCTTGACCTTCCGTCGGATATGACAAAGAACGAGCAGCCAGCCAGGGCTATAAGTGTTACATCGCGTTTATCAGGTTCACTTCTGTTGGGAGTGAAGGTGTGATAGAGACGAACAGCTAGATATCTATCAAGAGATCTTTTTCTTTTGCCTGACCGTATAGCATACCGATAAGAGTTAACAAGGTCGAATATGGTATGTCGGATGTGCCACAGATGAATGATTTCGGCTGCTATAGGTCTCTCAGGTGATAATGTCGATCGGAGCATTGCTCACAGAGTAGTTGTTTCCTGAAATTCACCATTTGTAATAGAAGTAGCAGAAATGTTTAACTACCAATGTGTAATATTTAAATAATTTAATGGTAATTATCAATCTATTTTAACATGTTTATAAAATCTTGTAGTAGGGGAAGGCGATCCTCTTAATAGTATCAATATTTGGGATCGATCCGTAAGTAAAAAATCGTTTCGGAAAATATCGATACCTTTTCGATCCTGGGTACGAAGCCCACATTGACAACCAAAAAAAAAACATCTTTCTGTAAGTTGGTAAAATTCGCAAATTTCCATTAATTTCTCCTAAATATTCATACCGGATTGTATGGTATCGATACCCGACAAAATGTATCTATACTTGGAATGTATCGCTTTAAAAATATCGATATATCTATCCACTCGTATCGTATCAAACATTCTTACTTAACGGGGGTTACAAAAATGCTGGTAAATTGCTGTCTTTGTGTCAATAAACTCTTTAGTAAATGGTACAACAATGCATAGTATTTGGTAACATTTCTATCAATTTGGCAAACAACAAAATTAAACGTAGGATGTATAATGGAATTACTAAGTCTATGTATAAAGACAACATATTTTCAACTGAACAATGAATTTTATCAACAAAATTTCGGAATGGAAATGGGCTCATTATTATCAGCAATTTTAAGTAATATTTTTATGGATTTTTTTGAAGAAAATTACATTCAAAATACAAATAAAAAACCAACTATCTGGTGGAGATACGTAGATGACATTTTTACAATTTGTCCTTTTACTGTTACTAAATTAAACAAATTTTTAAATGATATTAACAATAAAGAACCAACAATAAAATTCATTTTGGAAATAGAAAATAATAATATTACCATTTTTATATTAAAAAACATGAAAATTCTGTAGAAACAAGTGTTTATAGAAAACAAACTCACACCAATAGAAATTTTAGATCTAACCATCACCTGATATTAAGAAAGGTGTTGTTAAATGTTTATATGATAGAGCAAAATTAATTTAATCAAACAATGATATTTTTAATAACGAACTAAAATTTATTAAAAATGTTTTAATAAATAATGAATACCCTCCAAATTTTGTTGTTAGAACATTCAAAAATATTACAGATAAAATGAACACTTTAAGACAAATAAACGAAACTAATTATACAATAAAAATTCCATACATTTCTATATTATCAGAAAGGTTAAGAAGAATCGGTAATAAATTTAATATTCGAACAGTTTTTCAGGCAACTAATACTTTATGATCATTTTTGTCTAAAACGCGTATATCTTGTGAATGCAATAAACATTATGTTGGAAAAACATCTCGGTTTATGAATGAAAAATTATATAAAAAGACGGGAATTTGAAAAATCCAAAATTTGTGAACACGCTTGGGAAAATGGTCATTTGATCTAATGGGATTTGGCAAAAATTTTAGAGAAGGAAGATAACGCAACAAAAAGAAAATTAAAAAAGACTGCGATTATTTTGTTGAACGGAGATAAATGTGTCATTGTTGGCTACAGTAGTATCAAGAAGAAGTAAGTAACAATAAAATAAAAATCATTTAACATCTCTATGAAAGCAGATAAAAAAATTTTAAACTGTCAAACTTGACACACGTTTAATACTTTTACTACTATTTTCAGAACAAAAACAGAGACTTTTTCGAAACGTCAAAAATACGGAAGTGCGCGATAGTGATGTGATTTTTGTTATTTTTTACTTATCTGCTTTTTTCACTGTGAGATTTTTTGGTTAGGCAAACTTAGTTTCAAAAATAACCCTTGACTGATCCGTTTGGCGCAAGGGATTATTTAATTAATCTTTATTTTTTTCAGAAGTATGGTAAAAACCCAATAAAACTAAAAAAAATTTCTATTGCAGTAAAATGTGTATGTTTGGAAAATACTACTACAAAATTGTATGCATAATAGTATGTGAGATAATACTACAGATTGTGTCTGAAGCTATAATCACAACAAATTTTAGTACATAGGTCTATGCACAATTGTATAAGCGTTTACTATTCTATTTTTCCAGTATTTAAAAAAAATTACAGATACAGAACTCAAATATGTACAGTATTTGTTCGAGAGCCGGCAGTTGGTTTGCTTTGACTGTTACAGCTCTGCTTTATTTTTTAGGTCAATAAACGAAGCACTAATTATGGCATTAATTTTAATTTAACTTTTAACGCACTAGTAGATACATTTCATTAGATTCATTCATAACAATACTACAAGATAATATGAAATAGCTATAGCGTTGTTTCTTGCTAGCGGACATATTTTTTACTGGCAATCGCTAGCCTGCTTCTCCCTCTCTTCGCACATGGATACCAACTTACTACTATAAAGTGAAGTAAGCTACCACCTGCGAAATTTTCTAAATAACTACATATAACATTAAATGTATACAGAAAATAATAGAATAGTCTGTGTGAAACATTAACAATATTATCAATAAGTAATATTGGCTACTTTTGTGGGCTAATTCAATTGTTATTCATATGACAGTGGCGCAGATTTTAGGGTTATGTGAAGTTATTTGCCTCTAATTTTTGCGACTCTGTGAAAACTGGTATTCTGAAAGCACAAATTAAACGCCAATGCTTTCTACACAAATAAGGTACTCATCATCAACAGCTCTAACTTGAACCGTTATTAAGGCAAATGGTGTTTTATGATGAAAAACATGAAATAAGGTGGCAACGTGTTTTATTGTTGACAAAAACATTTGTTTTTATCTAGTTGTCTGAATATTAATGAGAATACGTAAGTAATGTTCCCTGCATATTTATATTTTTGCTTATTAAATAATATCCAGTTCATAACTTAGTGTGTAGTCAGCTTTTTGCAGTTCTTATAAATAATAATATTTTAACCTTGCTACTTAATTATTACATATTCATTGAGCGATAATCTGTACTTCCTTCAATAAAATATTTGTGTAATTAATCCGATCATTAATTTCATAAATAAAACTCGTGTACAACGTGAGGGTGATGTCAAACTGAAACAAGAGATAGGAATCGTTAACATCAATAAAAAGTTTCCTTATCCAGAAATGCTTAGAATCGAATAATCCAATAGAATAGAATAGATCGATTATAAGTGACCAACGAGTTTGAAGGTATTTAGTGTTTGTACAAAGCCTTTTTTATGCGCTGCAAATTTTTTGTTAACATTTATTGTGTCCAATATAATGGAAAGCTTTCCGCTAAATATTACGTTTCTTATCTACTGTTTCAGTGTACCACTATGTTTTGGAATCTCCTGTACACATTTCACATAATACTATTAAGTTCTGTATTTCAAACGATTCCTGAGATATCGTCAAACAACTAAAAAACAAATCTTTTTCTTTGACACCCTATATCCGAAGAGGGTGCGTTTGCGGACCCATGTTAATAACTTTTTTCTTAGAATGAGCCTAAGAATCACATCCTTCATTTTCCGACACATGTTTTGAAACACCCTGTGTTAGAACCTTATTGTTGCCGATTTTTTCAAATGATGGTTTGTATCTTGCCTTACAAAAATATTTTTTTAAAAATACTTAAAAATGTTGACAGTAATATTTTACCCTTGTATTAATAATTTGCCAAATCTATAGCTATATTATTATGTTAATAAATTTCTCTGAACGTCACTTGGATACTATGAATGTGTGAATATGGAGATACTGTTGAATCTACTGCTTACATCACAGCCTCGAACATTTCCCGGTACTGTTTAACACCTGTTGTGTAGCGTAAATAGAATATGAATATATGGCTAGCTTAGATGCGTTTATCTGTCGCTAATTCAACTGACAATTTGTACATATTTTCTGAATGCGATTAAATTTGCGTTAACGTGCAAATATCTTACTATATTTCGATACGGTTTGTTTGCATAAATATTAAAAGTAATTTCACAAATAAAGTTTATGTGCTGCATTGGATTTTGTACTTTCTCTTTTAGAATTTGTACAGGAGATATTAGTGTGTTTGGTGCAGTGGTCGCTATATAGTATAGGATTCCACTATAAAAGGACCTTCACCGAGCTGGTTAATGGATGAAAAGTATTTTATATCCAATTAAATATGTTAATAAATATATTGCAAATGGCTTGTCTAAAAAATTTTAGTCCAGAATATGATTAATTAACAATTAATTTTTTTTAAACATTTCACTGGTTTGGTTAATAGACAAATTCCATTCCAATCGAAAGTATGAAGCCCATAGAATATGCAAATGTTAGGTTGACTATTTTTTTCCCGTCACAACTCTTGGGTAGGCAGGTATAAACAGGTAAATCGATACTAGTAAGTTGCACCGGTGTGGTTAATAAATTAAAGTTAAATTAAAATAAAGATTATTTCATTACCAACACGGTGGTATAGGGTTGTCTGCAAAAAATCATTCCTGAATTCCGGTTGTCGAGTTTTAAAAAGTGAAATATTCCCCAGCGAACCATTCCATGCGATAGAAGAGTACACAGCATTGCAGCTGTGTGTAGTTCGTCCATACCGAAAATGAAGACGATCCGTTTATCCGTTTCTCCAAAAAATCGAATTAGTCCGGGGGCGTCGGTATTATTATTGATCAGCCCCTAGGAACCCCTAACGCGAAGACGGACTAATTTTTTCTCTCACAAATACAATTTTGTAAAAAAAAAACAAAAAGGGCAGTTGGAAAATGATTTAAAAATATACTTCTGCACGGCACTGGAAACTGGTCCACTGTAAAACCTGATAAGGCGGCAAAGCATGTAATTGACGACCGGATAAAAAATGGAATACCCTGGAACTCCATCTCTTCCACGATTCGGTTTCAAATTTCCCTCGCATTGCACTATATTTGCACTCGCTGCACACCGTGGTAAAAGTAGCTGCATTTGGCACATGTTTGCCGGGAAATCGTTCTGCTAAAGCATTTTCACATCGCCATAAATTAAAACGATATCCATCAACTCCGAGTTGCTATACACCTAAGCCATTTTTGGCACAGACTGGCATCACAAAAACCATAATACCTACAAAAAGTAATTGGATTTCATTATTCGGAATCGTCTGGCTAGAGACTACAGTAGCTAAGCGATTTAAAGATTGAATCACCCTGTATAGATATGTGATCGATAAGTGACACTACTGACTTTGCACGTGAATATTACCCTCTACTCATCACAAAAATTGATGAGTCATGTTAACAAAACACTTCTTTCAAATAGAGAGTCACATGGGAATAAATCTGGACAATACTGATGATATTGTAGGAAACAACTACTCTGCGTATTAATGCTCCAATTAGTATTAAATTACAGCCGCAATATATATTAACGCAGTTGAAAGTGCATTCGTTAGTACGGCACAGCTCTTGGTTTCATTGCACCTGCAGAAATAACAGATGTTTACTAGTTGAGTCGTATTGAGTGCAGCAGTAACCATTTAAAATAACATACTTTGCACGATATATTTCAACTACATTCAATTTGTACTGTGATAGCTCTATGAAGTTTAGCGTGTTAGTTGATTTTAACATACTCGTATGCATTTCTTTTAGGATTTTTGGTCCAATAAGTAGCTTTCAATCTTTTCTAGAAGTTTATAATGATGTGGGAAGTATTTAGCTCATTGCTGTTTTTAATATTTGTTCGTCCTTTGCTGGTTTTATACAGGGTATTCCGTTTTTCATGGCTTACCATTGGCCTCTATCTCGGAAAATATACACAAATATACACATATAGGGTGGCTCAAATTAGAAAACAATTACACCTTTTGCTGGCCATTATGATAAATCAAACAGATTTGATGCCCTTGAAATAGCGTGAAAAATTTCGATTTTAGAAAAATGCCATATAGCCACAATAGAAAAAGCTGAGATATGAATATATGACAAGTCGATTTTCACTGAAAGAAAATTTTTAAGATCGCTCGTTTCGATTATGCAACACTCAATTGTTTTTCTCTGGGCACCATATTGGATCCTGCCAATAAGAGATATAGAATAAAATTACACGTCAATTTGTAACACTGGGTACTATTTTTTTTTTGAAGAATAACCCATCAAATTTTAGAAAATAATTTAAATAAAAAAAAACGTTTTTATTTGACGTAAAACAAAATTCAACCAACATTTTGACAGATTTGAAATTTATTTTGTTACTTACTTCTCAGAAGTATTTAAATATTTTATGGATAGTAATGGAGCATGTACTAATAATCTTACTTTAAACTATAAATAATAGAAATTTAGAAAAGTTTCAGCAAAATGATGCAGGGTCATATAATTCTGCAATGGTGTTCCAATATTTAAATCGATGCCTCCCAAATATGCAATTAAACTGGCTTGTTGTTTAGGCTCCACGATGTCCATGTCTCAGCCCAATTATTTTTTTTCTTTGAGATAGTTCAAAAGATAAAATTTATTACAATGCCTGTGAAAATATAGAAGATCTACGTGATAGAACTTCTCCTGATTTTAAGTCTACTTCACAAAGTATTCAAACTGTTGTGGATAACATTAGATTAAAAACTGAGCTTTTTGTGAGGGAAAATGGTCGTCGCATGGAAATATCAGGATTTTTAGAATATTTGTGTATTATGTTTGGTTAAGTATTCAATTTAGTTTTACGTCAAGGCCAACTAGATTTTTTATTTAAATTATTTTATATTTTAAATTTTATGGGTTGCTCATCAAATAAAATAATAGCGTTACATGTACGTGTTTGCAATTTTATTCTACATCTGTTACTGTCAAGATCTAATATGGTGTTATCAATTCAATCGGATTTGGTGTTTGTCGGGGATTTAATACCAAAAATAGTCACTATCTGGACAATAATAAATATTTTATGTATAGTATAAATGTTATATAACTTTAGTACACTGTGTACAAAATAAAGGTACAATATAAAAATATTATTAGTAATAAATGAATATGAAGTATAGAAAAATCTCCTCCCTGAACTTAATTAGTGTAGAATGGGTCTTGTGTTCAGTGTAACCCAGCCCTTAACCCAGCCACTCCAAAAATCCACGGAGTCCTTTCGCCTATTAGGATAGGATCGATAAGAGCACGCCTTATAAATTGCATAAAAGCCATTTTATCACTTGGTGATCTTAATTTAATGATTTTAATCGAGAACTGAGACTCCCCGAGCGTATCGTAGATCTGCGCAGATTCTGGTGTAAGTTATCCAGCTGGTCTCTAGTACATCAGGATGTGTCGCTCGGTCTATGAATCTAGTAGGCGACATAGCATCACGCACGGGCAGTTAGCTGCGTGCCGATGTTCACTTTGTTAAGACAACGGCCAATCACATGACACATCTTGGTATGTATGTGTCCCGCGCATATCTACATCTACATAAGTTGGGAGTTATTTGGTCATCTGCTTTGAATTCTAATAGGCGAGCGGTGGAGTCCGATTTTAGCTCGGATTGTTCTAGTCAATGAAACAGAGATAGTTTTTTTGGTGGTCTGAGTGGATTTTTTCATTCTGAGTATGTCGTGAACTTTAGCAGGTGGAAAGAATGAATAATTCAATTTCAAACTTTGACCTTCCTTGAATTGTACTGAAAATATTGTTTTGGGTTACAAGGAACGTTTATCCGGTCTTTATAAAAAATGATTTAAATAATTATTTGTGTTTAGTTAGCAATGTTGCTTCGGACTGCAAAAATATATGACATAAGTATAACATATTCGATGCCAAGCTAATAGTTTTAAGTAACTAAAGAAAGTAGAAGAATAACTGATTTGTTTAAATTAGACTGGTGATTAGAAGAGAGTAAGATGTCTCTTGAAACACCCAAAAACCAAACCCGGCGTTGCGGCAACCACCTTACAAACTGTTCAACTATTGACAACTACCACAAGTCTCACTTTACTATTATTGAAAATTTAAAAGTCTTATTATTTAATTTTTTTTTAATGATTTTAAATTAAGAAATAAGATTATCATTTGGTACGTATGAAATTAATGTTAATAGTATTCATATTGGATATATGAATTGGTAGATAATATTGTTTTGGCATCACAACAACTTTATATGTCATAGTTATTTTCCTTTGCTGTTTCTCCAAGCCTTATTAAAATTAACTTTCCTTTCATTGCGAATTTATTTTCTTGCAATATTCCTCAGTTTCTCACAATTGTTCCAGTTATCTCAGATTTATATCGATAATGTTTTAATTTGACTCACTGAAAGATCTTTATAAAATAATGTTATGTGGGAGACAAAAAGCGTAATGTTCGGCAATACGAATGGTTTTGATTATAGCATGAATATTAATAGTCCATCTAAAAATGCTGGAGAGTTGAACGACTGTAAACCTATCACCACAGTTGTCATACCATATTAATTATATTAGTTTAATGCAAACAAAAGTTTCACGTTTAGTTTCTTATTTATGTAGTATTGTTGAATATAGTAAAATAGTGTAGAGAATTTTACTATTGATGGAAAAATAGCACTAGTGTGAACAGAACTATAAAGATCATTGTCTGTTTATATTTTTCAAATGCATATGTATGTGTCACCTTTGTCGCAAGTTATTCTGTAATGGAGAGGTATATTTGACATTTGGATTCACTAGCGTCAGTGTAGGTTATTACGGGAGCATTTTATTAGCCATAGATGTTTAATAGTGTATATAGTTTATAGCATGTATTTAGAACTATCAAATATGCTACGTGATAAGAAAGATAAACACGTTTATTAGATTTTTGGTACATAGGTTCAGGGAAACTTACTTATTTAATGATTACATTTTCAGCAAGATCAGAGAACCTACTGCAAAAATTAATGCAATAGCTTGTTGAGAACCCACGATTCCTAATAATAATATAATAATAATAATATCTCTCACCCCTCATTCTAATCACAGGGATTAGCCCAGAAGTCGGAGACTTGTGCGGGAGAGGGGGTGGAATATTATTAACCAGGCCGCATTTGCGCCTAGGAACGACTTAGGTTGGTAGGCTCTAACCACTACACTAGGGTAGTCAAATATCAACCGGTATCAATCTCTCACATTCACCCAATCCAACATTCTTCCACCCTACCATACCCCGAGAGAGGGTGCCAATCCTCTCTATGGATACAGCTTATATACGGTCTACCGGCAGCGGGACGCGAACCCACACCGATCTAGTCACCTCGATTCAAGTACTGATGCCTTAAACTGCGCTACCACTTACTCATTGTAAGAGATTAACTCGATTTTGACGAGTGAGAAGCAGCACCCAATATCAACGATAAGACAAGATGTTCTCTAAACCACTGGTTTGAAATACTTTGGCTGCTGCTAAATTTTTCTGAGAGTTAAAAGTCGCAATCGACGATATTTAGGCTCTGTGGTTCCTCTACGATGGCCGGTGCCGTCTGTGTCCAGGGCCTTGCTGGGTCCACGCATGGTAACGCTGTATTATGGTACGTAGGATCTGTTAGTCCTTCAAGAAATTTCTCTCACTGACAAATCTGCTTCGTGCAACCCAACAGTCCGCCTCCTCAAGGACTAAGTTAAGAAATCTGCCAAATCTGCGTACTCTCTAGAATACGTACCTACATTTTAAGCCTGCATAATCGGCTGTAAAACAAGTCGTTTGCAAGAAGTTTCTTAACACCAAAAACAAACCAAAATGTGAGTAAAAATTTTTAAAGCAGAACGTACGCTACGTTATCAAAGTACGATCTTACAAACTCTAAAGAAATTTAACAGATAGTCCTGAAAATTTAATCATTTTTTTACTTTCACCGAGAGAAGTAAACATGCAAAAAATTATCAAAATAAAATGATCTTTAATGGGTGTTTACTTTTATTTGTCACGTAGTATAATTCAATGAGTATCAGCCAAGTAAAACACAGAGGATAGAGAAATTACTATAATATAAATGGCAAATTTAGAAGAGCTAGTATTGGTGCAAGAAATAACTTGATTTTCAGTTACATTTGTTTAAAACTAATTGACAATATTTGAAAACTATGCCCAATTTTAAAGACAACAGGTGTTTCAAATGGACATAACTAAGAAAGTACTGACTGTATCTCTAAATATGTGCATTAGAGAAATTGTGATGACGGAAGAGAATTAAATATAGAATCAAGTTTTAGTTGGTGCATCCTGTACAAAGTGAATTATAGTACGTTCCTTTTCCATTAATTTTTCTCTTTTAATTGCCGAGGCAGGTGTGGATATGATTAATCAAAGATTATATCAAAGTTAGAGGTAATCTTATAAACTGTACCTCCGCGGTTCTTTCAAGGTAGAATTGGAATGCGAATTTCATAGGCGTCCGCTTTCTCGGTGACTGCTATAAATATAAATACCTCTACTTCAAAATAATTGGATTTATGGAAATATTCTTGTATTTTGTATTACATAAATAATAGTCAAAGAAATATAAACGTCCTGGAATGCATGTTGACTCATTTTGCTCTGAGACAAAATGTGATATGTTGAAGAATGACACAATTTAAAAAAATGTAATATTATTGATGTAATTTTATTTTAGAAATAAAGAGTGTTTACAAGATAACAATGTTAAACAGAAATAGAAGATGACATTGATTGCAATATTCTCATTTCACAGTTTTTTTATCTTAATTCACCATTTTTTTAGCTTTTAGAGAAATTAATAAAAAGTACCTAGTATTAAAATTAAGAATATATTTATTTTTAATCAGGAAAATCCTACCCGTTTTTGTCCAATGAACATTTAAATAATAATTTTTAAGAAATTCGATAATTCAGTGCATTTGGCTGTAAGTACAGTATCGAAAGACGCTAATTTCAAATATAATTTAATTCCAGCGTTCACATAAAAATATAGTCAATTCATTTTAGGTTACCTAATTAAAATACTACAGTACAATTTTATTACCTACATCTGCAAAATTCACATCATCAGTGGTGTATAACTGAATTTACTTAGCAGAAATAGAGAAGCGCAATACTTTGACCATATTGCAAGAATAAAGCATTGTTATCACCTGAAAAAGACGATTCCTTTGTGACTTCTGTAAGTAACATTGCTGCTGCAAGATCTCCACTGCAATCAAATCGTTAGAATACCATCCATCAATACATATGCCATTGATTCCACCGACAAGTTGAGACAAATTTGTTTTGTCACGGCATGCATTTAAAAAAGCGACTCTATAATATTTGCACAATTTTTCATTATCTATTGCAAAAATGTATTATTTTGTAGAAAATGAAGAATATTTTGTAGTTCGAAAACGATAAAATGATAAAATATGCTATCCTATATACCTATGAACTTTTTATTTGACATTTTTTCGAGAAAATAAATTCTTTAGTTAGTTAATAAATAATTTAGGAAAAATTTGAAAAATATGTAGCTCTTGGAGAACAACATGCAGAGCCTTAGTAAGTAAGTAAGTAACTTGCCTTAGGTGTTCAATTTTATTAAAACCAAAAATAAATATTTTCATATATAATCTTCAAAGTTCGTAACTGTTATATTGGCATTTCAAAAACTCTATAATATTTTTATTTTATGTAAAAGAGGTGGCACTTTACTACTGACACGAATTTACATTTCCGTATGTTTTCAACACTGTATTTTCCAACGCCATTTTCACAGTTGCTATGCACATTTCAAGGCAAGCATAACTTTTTTGAAAGAATTAGTTTTTTCGAAAACATGTGACATAAATAATCCACAGGTATAGTTAGATGCATCTGTAGACCCACTGTTTCATCATCCACCACGAATATCAAAGAACAAATCCGAAAATCGTCAAAAACACTTCAGCCATCTTAATCGCACACCCTTATCGACATAAAAGTAACACTCTACTAAACCATCGACAGAGTCTTGTAAAAATAGTTAAAATCTAAAAAAGGTTCATCATTTTCCTCTCCATTGTCACCCTTGTAATCGTGGAATGCCGGGGATGCAGAAAAATCTTAACAACGATATCGACGTCTCTAGGATAGAGCCTCTTTAAATATTTCAATGCAAAAATAAATTTTTTGGCTCGAATGAAGGACGTAAATATGGAGGAAAATATATTCGACATTTCAAATAATAAAAGTCTTTAATTAAGATAATGTCACATTATTCTCACTAAAATACATTTTAAAGTGACGTTTTTATACATGAACGAGAATGTGCCAAAAATTTCCTTTCTCGCAGTCTTCTTTTAATTCATAATGCCCAGATATAGATCAACAAATTATTGATAATGCCTGTACAATTAATGCTGTAATTTGAAAGGATCTGAAAATCTACAGGCATAAACAATACAAGAAACGTTAGCTGTCAGCAACACCAACAACACTTTCTATCCTACAAAACCATCGAAATACTGGTAGTCACCCGCCGATCAGTTACACCAGCTCGTACCCTTTCACGATATTTACAGTTACTCGCGTCGATATTTTAAGTTCTGGCCGTTAACCTTTGATCCATTCCCTTGATTGTGCTTTTCGTTTTGTTTCAGATTGATTAGAGTTTTCCCACAAGAGTATTAAAATTGTGAACTAAGCATTTATCGGGTTAGTGTTCTAACCGAGTGTCGGGGTCTCCGCGTCGAGCGTGAGTGGCAGTCCTGCCGTACTGAGTGCTGCGGTGCCGCGGTTCCTGCTGCTTCCGCCATTCCACCGGCGCTGGACCGGCCTCCTCTGCTGCGACCTAAGGTAAGATCACGAACTGTTACACTTTTTGATCTCTATTAGAAATGTATACAATCACAAGCGAATTTTATGTTGACTTTTTGGTAGCGAAATATAATTGTTTTATAATCTTATTAGAAAAAATGCATAATAATTTATAATAATTTTTTACATAATACAATTTTTTACTTTAATTGTACAAAATTGTATCTTCTTGTAATAACACAGGGTAAACTATATGCAGAAATAATTTTATACAGAGTGAGTCATAATAGCTCAAGGGCAAATTGTCAACGTTAAAATAAAGCGATTGAGTCCAACATGCCTTATTCAATTGTTGCTCTTTTTCATTCTAAAGTTGAAAACATGTTTTCGATTTTTCGCGATATTTTAAGAACGTATGGACCAATTGTTTTGAAAATTTGCACTCTTACGTTTTTTGAGGTGACAATTACACATATGCAAACAGTGTTGAGGTCACGACTAGGGGGCACTAGTTCATAAAACATTTATTTAGCTAACGAATTGTGTTAACATTTTAAGACAATCGGGTGTAGACTCGTTTTAACAACCAATTGTGTTGATTTTGAGTGAATTTTTTTTAAACAATTATGAAATTATAGCTGAGGACAAATAGTTAATAACGAATAGTTAAAAAATATGTAGTGAAATATTTTTAGCTTCAGAAATTTATAAAAATTTATAAACAGTTAATCACAATCCGCAGTTTGGCGAATGTTAAAGCCGTTAATAACTTTGAACAGTTACTATGATAAATTAAATGAATTTTCAATTTTATTGAATTGGCATTCTTATATTTTTATTTCAAATAAATTGGTACCTCCGTAACTGAAAAATATATATAGTTCTGGGGGTTCTGCTATCTTGCATTCTGCATTTTCTGTTAATACGCTTGCTGACAATAAGTGCTTTTCTTATTAGTATCACTATTCGGCATTATTTGTTCTCAGTTATAACTTCATAATTTTTAATAAAATTTCACTCAAAATCAACACAATTGGTTGTTAAAACGAGTCTACACTCAATTGTGTTAAAATATTAAGCTATATAAGTATTTTAGAGCTATATTATTATAACTATATCGTTAAATTAACAAGGTTTTGAATTTAAAAGGTTAAAACTTACAAATTTATGCAGTTGCACAGTTTATATGTGATAATTATTTATCACAGTTAAAGCTGTTTTGGTCTGTAGCTATTGCCGTTTATATCCTAGTCACTGTTGCAAATATCAAAATTAACAAGTTTTGGTGTCCACTCACCAACAGAGATGTAACGAAAAGTTCACAAAAATTGTTTTTAGTCATTATCATTATTATTGCAATAACGTGTACGTCTGTATCTCGATGAAGTCAAGGGAAGTGTAAAAAAAATTGTCTTGATTTTCTGTTTTTCGTAGGACTTCCGAATACGTGGTTAAAATTAATGGCATTATTACCGAAAGACCCTATATACATATACAACAAAATTACTGTGTTTGAAAGCTCAAAAGTGTATTAGAAACTGATTCAATAATGTTATTGTCAGTTTAAAAATGTTTGAAAGATAAATGATCTTTGAGAGTCACAAATTCATTCTTAGACGAAACGTGTACTTTTGGAATATATGATAAAAATATGAATGAAAATGAATGAATGAAATTTATTATTTGTTTTAAGCACTTATCTTAGGTACGTCTGCATATGTTTCTAACTCATCCTATTGCTAAACGATTTAAAAGATATCAGGTCTTCCGCCTACAAATCTAAATTTATTGCGCTTATTTCAATCAACTAAAAAAAACACTTACACTATTAGAGCTTTCCAAATATGGAGCCTCTGAGTCATTAAGTCAAAATGCCAAACTTAATATCTTAATAGATATTTATGGTAAACGTGTTGTTTGCCCCATTTAACGCATTTGTATGATTTAATCTAATGTTTGATCAATAAATCTTTATTAAACACACATTTTTTATGCGTTCTGATGTAGAAGGCCACTTTCCATTTTGCTCTGGGGTATGTAAATCATTAAATAAAGAAACAAGAACTAAGAAGTCCCATTAAAATATTTAGAACTAGGTAGTGAATTAATTATGTAAACGTTTTCACCTTTAGCTCGGTCTGTATAGTTGCAGAGTGATAAATAATCCTCTTCTTGGTACTATTTTCTTTTATTATGATGTATAAAACGATGTTATGTATTTTAAATTTTATTCGACTATTTTTGTTTGTTTGTACATTGTAATTACTTTTTGCTATCCTGTAATTGAGACTGGTTCCCGTTGGAATTACTGAAATAAATAAATAAATATGGATTTTTTTGTAAAATGTATGCTATTTATTACAGTAAAATTACATTTAATGTTTTAGTTTTTTTCTTCATTTTATGATTTTAATATTTCGCTTACAGCATTGTCAAGTTAGTTTTCCGTCGACCAGCCCCTTTTTCTGTTCTCCGCTTGAACTGGATTCATTAATTCTGTAAATAGAATGTCAGTTTCGTAGCGGTGCGATGCACTTCCGGATGAGCGTCAATTAGAATCTTGTAGCGTATGATCTATTACCGGGTTTCAGCAGACGAGGCAAAGAGGTTGGGTCGGTGAAGTACTACCAGGGCGGTAGCATTGAACTGGTTCAGGACAGAATATTGGCCAGTTTACTGTAGACATAGAAGTAGAAACTCTGAAATTATTTTGAACATATGGAAAATACATTTATTTCTATGTTTGATAAATTTATAGGAAAAACGGCTTCAAAGTTTTGATTAGGGAAAACAGTTGATAAGTTTTATAAATTTCTAATTGCTATTTATTACAAATAAACGAATTAGATGTAAATAAATGAAATGAAATTAATTTTGTGTGTTAAATTTTTTTGGAGTTTACACAAGTTGTACTTGGAAAACGTAGCATTCTATTTTAAAATTGTCTGCTCACATTTGTACCGCGAAGCTTGTTGCAAATGACATTTTTTACAGCTGATTATGACTAGAGTACGTAGATTTGGACAGATTTCCTATTTTAGTGACTTTGAGAGGAGGCGGATTGTTGGGTTGCACGAAGCAGGTTTGTCAGAGAGGGAAATTTCTAACAGATCCTTACGTACCATAGTACGATGTTGCTCAGTAAGAAGACTAATTTACATCTTAGATCAGCAGAGTAAAGTTAATTATACCGAAATTTTAAATATATAAATTTATGTTTCTTTCAGTGTTCATAATTTTTTAAGAAGGCATTTGAGTTGGTGACAAAAAAAAAATAGAAATTGATTTATCTGATTTCTTTTGATTTAAGATAATTTCAAAACCCAAGCGATACAACTCAATTCTGCAAATATGAAAAATGTTGAGGAAGTCAACATTTTATCTAAGAAGGAATACTTCTGCAACTGATTTGTTTTCATGTTTCTATTAGCTTGTGTATTTCGACTGTTATATAAAAAGTCACTGTTAAAGTTTTATAGAATAAAGTAATGTTGTTAATTAATTAGTAAATTTTTCACTCGAGGTTGTTATTTTTAAAAGAACACTTAAATAATTTTACAGAATTAATTTTGATTTTTTTTATTACCATTCCAATATAAATATTGTTTTTCTCTTTTTCAAATTCACGACTTTGTGAAACTAAAATATTAGATCAATATTTCAGTAATGAGACATTTAATGGTTTTTGCAATATAGGTATTAAATGAAAAATTTCCACTACTTTTGTTACACCTTTTTCGATATCACAAAGAATAAATGCATTTAAGGCCTTGCGCAATATAAAAAAATATCAATAAAAGGACTATGTGTTGACATTGTTTATGCTTAAACTACAATATAATTTAATTTATAGTACAATACACTGAGATCTAAAAAATAAACAAAAATAGAAAATAAGTGACAATCAATAAAAACAAAATAATAAAAATGAAAATTAACGAATGAAGGGCTTTATAAAAATGGAGATGACATCTTTTTAATTTGGGTTAGAGATCTGTAAAATAAATTTAATATAATTAAAATACGTAATGTATAATTTTTGGATCTAGATTGAAGTTAATTGGCGAATTGTGTAAATAATTTGTGAAACTGAATCTCAACTGGAACAAGACGAATGATCTAGTTACCCGCTGTTAAATATTAAAAGTTAGCGCCATTAAGCTATTTATAAAGGAGAAATACTTAACTGATTTTTTTAGAAGGTAATATAGTAAGTGGAATCTTTTATTCAGATATGAAATTCGAAATGAAAAAGTCTATTAAATTCATAACTTAACATATGCATTTACAAAGTTTGTGTGATATTTGCCATAGGCATGGTGTATGCTAGAATATTTAATAATAAATCATAATAATTGTGATTTAGGATTAGAAGACAATTTTGTTGTGTTTGTTGCGGTAATGTGTTCTGACAATGGATTCCATAATATAAACTAAACGCCAAGTTATTTAACGAACTGGACTTATTTAAGCCATTTAATTATTATTATAAACAAACAATGTTTTGTCATTCACATCACAAAACAAATTCGTGAACCACTTGATCGTAACAAAACGAACTCAAAATTTATTGAAATGAATTATTATCTTATATTCCCAGAAAACAAAGTAAAGATATCGTACCGACTAAATAAATTTGTAGTGTGAAATTTATTCCCATTATCATAGTTTACAAAATCTACTTAATAAATTCAGGTGCTGCGATAAGATAAGGCTCGAACTGAAACTGATATTGTTTAAAATGCAGTGAAAGTGAAACTGGAACTATATTGCATCAGAGCGGTTTTTGTAAACCGAGATTAACTATGCTACACGGGGAATAAATACGGCCGCCAGTTTTTCCGATTATTATTACATACGTAAATATTTGCATAGCTCCATAACAGAATTCCTGCGAATATTGAATTATAATGAGACTGCCAGTTCCCATTCTCTTTCTCCGGTTACTGAAATAACATATTTTGCAATTTAAATCTTGCCCAACTACTTATAATATCCACCGTGTTCGCAGGTCTAAATTTGGCGCATGGTGGGTAGTGTTTGCTGCGTTACCTCTACGATATTTTCCTTTTTCATCATTTTTTTAATGCTGGCTTCTTATTAGCATTTGTGTGCGGCCAGACCTCTAATGGGCGTAGGTGTTATAATTTTTTCGATGCTGATTTCTTGTAGATGATGCTGATGCTATCTGGCCGAGGTATCTGGTCTTAATTCGTCGTCTTACATACTGGTAAATGTCTGAGGTAGGTACATTGTTTCGAATCAAGGTAAACTGTTAATGACCCGGTGATCCTTTTAATATACAGTATGCGCCAAAACTATGGAATAAATTCAATAAAAACGAAACAATTAATTTTTGGGAAAAATCCTCGAACAGGTCGATTTTTAATTTAAAAAATACATATTTTAGCGTAAAATGCGATTTTCAAATGTCATTTGTTTTCGAGTAATGACTTCATCGATTTTTTTTAAATGGCAACACCATATTTTTTTCCTTGATTCTGAAAGATCGTTTAATTCTCTATCAGACAGTACTAAAATTTTGCCCTCTTACATAGGAAAGTTTTCGAGTAAATGACGATTGAATGTTAGAAAACGTAAATCAATTAAAATAAAGCAAAAACGTTATCAAGTTTAGTTTTTCGAATTCCATAGTTCTTTTATGGATCACGTAGGTGAAAATCTTTGCAAAGTGTCATTGTCACACCGACTTTCTAATAAGTATTTTAAGCGACATAGAAATTATTATTCAATTTAAAGTATTATGGAACATTTAACTGTTACTCAAAGAATTGAAATTTTAATTCTTATCGGATGCGGGAATATGACTAGAACTCAGCAGGAAGTTTGCGATTTATTTAATAAAAAATATCCAGATCGCCCTATCAGCCAATCAACAGTCAGTAAGGTAGAGTCAAAATTTAGAGAAACTGGCAATGTTGTAAATATTCCAAAACCTGGACGTCCAAGCATGAATGAAAATCAGAAACAGAACATTTTGATAAGTAAGGTGGATAATCCTCATAATTCTTCACAATTGGTTGCATTAAACAATGACACTAGTCAGAGCACAGTGCTACGTATCTTGAGGAAGGAAAAATATCATCCCTACAAAACTCAACTTGTGCAGGAACTCAATGAAGATGATCCCGATCGCCGCTTACACTTTTGCGACATTCTAATGGATTGATGTCAAGGAAATAGAAATTTACACCGGCAAATACTTTTTTCAGATGAGGCCACATTTTGTCTGAATGGTACAGTAAACCATCAAACTTGCAGATATTGGAGTCGGGAAAATCCTCATTGGATGGCAGAGGCACATACCCAACACAGTCAGAAATTAAATGTGTGGGCTGGAATAGTTGACGACAGAATAGTAGGGCCATTCTTCTTTGAAGGAACCCTTACAGGGCACTATGCGCACCCTGTACGAGATTTTTTGGACAACTGTTTTCCTGGGAGGTGGATCGGCAGACGCGGACCGATAGAATGGCCTGCAAGATCGCCAGATCTTACACCTCTTGACTATTTTTTATGTGGATACTGGAAGTCAAAAGTGTACATTAATAAACCACGTAATTTAGAAGAACTTCAAAATCGCATTCGGGACGAAATACGCAGAGTTACCCCAGAAATCATTCATAATGTGCAAGAAGAATTTCTTCACAGACTTGCGCATTGTCAAGAAGTTGGTGGATGGCAATTCGAACATTTAATTTAAGTATAAAATTTAATCAATTGTATTTTATTTTACATACCTCAGAATTGTTACTTTTTTTATGGATAAAATTTACGTTTTCTAACATTCAATCGTCATTTACTTGAAAACTTTCCTATGTAAGAGGGCAAAATTTTAGTACTGTCTGATAGAGAATTAAACGATCTTTCAGAATCAAGGAAAAAATATGGTGTTGCCATTTAAAAAATAACAAATGACATTTGAAAATCGCATTTTAGGCTATTTTTTAAATTAAAAATCGACCTGTTCGAGGATTTTTCCCAAAAAATAATTGTTTCGTTTTTATTGAATTTATTTCAAACTTTTGGCGCATACTGTATATCCTTTAGACACTGCTTTGTTTATCGGAATGAAAACATCTACATTATGGTAGCAATAGATAATTCTAGACTACTTTTTATCTAGCTTATGTAATTTTGTAAATAACAGAAGACTTAACCCTTAACTGTTTACATTGAGTTTGTGGGTCTGCTTAGTATATTGCCTTTTAATTCTCCCATCTCAAACTGCGTAGAAACTCAGCGCATTCAATACCTATTTGAATATTAGTGTACTTTTTATACCAAAAGGATAGTGTCTCATTGTTTTCCATTTTTGAAATATAGACATCGCGGGGTCTATCAGACTCCGCGTCAGCATTTACAAAACAAAACATTAAAACAAATATGGCTAATTCTCACAAAACCAGACGTCAGACATTAGCATCCAGATGTTGATAAAATTTGTATCTATTGGTATGAGGAAGAAAACATGGAGCTAAGCAATATTGAATGTCAAATATCAGCCATATCTTAACCGATAATCATTTGACCGATTTTCAACCTGCCTATATCTGTGAAGGAAGAAGATAAGCTATAGATATAGTATATTTGTCCATCTTGTATACGTAGCAAAGCATCTATCAAATGCAGTATACAATTTTTAACATATTTATATGTTCTATATTTAATTTATATTTTTTTTTTGTGAATTTTTTAAATTTATGATTTTCATAAATTCTTATGTTCTTGTTTCTTTCTTAGTCTAATGCACTATTTTATTGATTATAACTAAATAAATGTACTGCAGATATATTCTTATAAAACAAGAATACATACCTATGATTTCTTACTTTGTATTTATATAGAGTGATCCCGTCTAATGTGAAAAAAAGTTAAGATTGTACGACCGATTGTAATAGAGGGAACAATTTTTTTGATCCCCTTAATAGGGGGTGATAAATTTAGAGCTCTATTTAATTTCCTCCAAACGTTTTGAAATTAAGAAATGAAATTTGGCAAAGTATTTAGGCTGATGAAACTTTTTTTGAGCGAGTATTTTTCATTCTCCTCGTCCAATCAAAAGGTGTTGAAATAAAGTACCTACTGTATATTATTCAATACATTTTTTTTATTGAATTTAGAATGTTTTGTGTCTTTTGCAATATTTTGATAAGTAGGTACTACAGTTTTTGAGTGAAAAAATAAAGTTGATGTTGAAGTATACATCAATATCTAGTAGGTTTCCATCATTTTGTATTTGATGACGGTTCATGGTTCTTTGATGTCAAATATTGCTGTGTATTAAACATTTGGAATTAAATAAAACTTAAACCTTCCCTCCTTTCTAATAGGTAGTAACTACTCAAGGGTGGCTTAGATAAAAAAATGTTATATGAAGGACCCCTATTAAAATCGGTCGTATACCCGCAACTTTTCTGCACATTATTCGGGATCGCCCATTTATTGTGTGCATTTTTTAAATTTATTATAAATCTACTGCAGATATGCACATACCAATATTTATAATTTCATATTTGAAAATTTTACAAAACATGTTAAATATTTTATTATTTTTAAATCAGAGTCTGAGACTCAGTCAGTTTAAGTATTCGGAAAAGTAGTGTCAGAATTTTAAAAGTTAAACTTCACTCCCATTTGAGTAAAGTCATATTTGGTTATTTATTTATTTGCCCAACAGAAAGTCCATTTACAGGGCAACAATTGTATATATATATACAAAAAAATATAAAATAATAAAAATTACAAATACACAATATAAAATACAAATATACAATATAAAATTTAAATTTTATGTTACAGACATTTAAAGCGTCAAAGCAGATACCACAAATGTATAGAAACTGGTACTTTAATTGTATTTTCTAGTGTGAAAGTTTAACAAGGAATGCTAAAGAAAATAAAAAAGTTTTTATAAAACCCGCGCCAGTGTCTCAATAGCTAGTCATACACGAACGGATGTTTTTAACAGAACACGAATATTTTTAGGAAAAATGAAAAACTCGTAAGTCTGACTCATGCGTTTATGGCGTACTAGGCCTACTACCTATTTTGCAGAAACTAAAATAGGAATATATTTAAATTATTTACACCATGATGGTAGTAACTGGTAGCGACAGTGGTAGCTTCTATCTCCTGTGTTTGCAAATTTAAATAATCATCCCCATTACCTATAGAGCTAAACAATTTCAAATCATCTGCATACAAAAGATGTTCATTAACGAATAACAAAAATAGTAGCGAGCCGAGATTAGATCCCTGAGGTACTCCCGATGTAACAGTATACATATTGTTATTAATAATAATAATTTCAACAAGGCCGAACTGACACCAAATGTTTCAAGCTTTAACAAGAGAGTTGAATGACATATGCGATCAAATGCCTTTGAGAAATCTGTGTACAATACGTCAACGTATCCTTGATCGTCCAAGACATTAGAAATATATTGAGTCATCACAATTAAGTTGGTTATCGTGGATCTTTGGCTCATAAAACAATGCTGTGAAATAGATATACAATTTTTAACAGCATTATATATGCGACTATATACACTTTTGAAAAATTCGATATTATAGAAATAGGTCTGTAATGATTAAAATAGGCTGCATCTCCATCTTTTAACACATTATATACTCTGCTAAATTTCCAACAATCAGGAAAATTAGATGTAGACAATATTAGATTCACCGAGGAATCGCAAAAACATTGGAACAATCTTAGCAAGAAAAGCAAGAAAACTTGGTACTTGGTCATGACCTGCTGTCATTTTATTTTTCAATTTCCGCAGAACTTGCTGCACTTCATCCATATCTAAATATGGTATGTTTATACAGGTATTTGAAATGCAACTGATATTAGTATCACAATAAACATCGATATTATTTGACAAATAAACACTGCTAAAGTATTCTCGAAAACCATTAACAATCGCGTAAGGGTTGTCATATGAATTATCGTTCAAAAACATCTTACCCGGAATTCGTGTTGAACCTTGCTTGCTTTGTACATATGCCCAAAAAGATCTAGGATCATTTATTACATTTTGCTCTGTGTTCTCAATATACTCTTGTAAGGATCATTTACCTGCGATTTATTGAGGTATTGAGTGTCATTATATTTTTTATACTGATTACGATACTTTCCTTTTAATTTAATATTGTTAATAATTTCTGATGTATACCAAAATGGATATTTTTTCCGATAAGCGTTAAGTTTCTAATGCAAAAGAAAATATTTCCCTACAAGATTTTGATGATTTTTTGGTGGGTAAATTTTTTGAATATTTAATTGTAAAACCCTTAGTATACGGGGTATCCGACAATAATTTGTCAACGTTCACATTTCTTGAAACATCAGTACTGGGGATACGTAATCTCAAAATTACTGTTTTTTTTCAATTTTTCCGTTTTTTTTTTAATTTTAGACGCTCATTAGGTACATTATATAGAAATGCAAATTTTGGTTAAAAGACAAAAGAATAATAAAATAAATAGGTAAATAAAAAATGTTTTCAAAGTACACTTGGCTTACGTCACAAAAAAAATGTAGGAATATTATACATACACTATTTTGATACTGATACATCATAGGAGATAGAAGCTACCACTGTCGCTACCAGTTACTACCATCATGGTGTAAATAATTTAAATATATTCCTATTTTAGTTTCTGCAAAATAGGTAGTAGGCCTAGTACGCCATAAACGCATGAGTCAGGCTTACGAGTTTTTCATTTTTCCTAAAAATATTCGTGTTCTGTTAAAAACATCCGTTCGTGTATGACTAGCTATTGAGACACTGGCACGAAATACTGGAGTGTTTTATAAAAACTTTTTTATTTTCTTTAGCATTCCTTGTTAAACTTTCACACTAGAAAATACAATTAAAGTACCAGTTTCTATACATTTGTGGTATCTGCTTTGACGCTTTCATTAATTTTTTGACGCAGCAAAAACTTCCTATGGAGTTATTAATTTAATTTCGCCTCTCAGGTAATGGTCTTAACAAGTAGAGTATCAAATGGTTATGCGAGCGTTGTAGAAGAGAGAGACGAGCATGACATTGTTGGCATTAGTGAATTTATGTATAGACGTAGCAATTATTTCGGTTAATGTATACCTAACTGCTTTCTACAGTTTTATGGCTAATGCGTTCGATTAAAATTAAATATAACGATCCACATAAAATTAGTATTCACAGTTATACGTTGTATTTTAAATGTTTAAATACATTTAAGGTTAATGGGTAAGTTTTTATGAATTTTAAATATTTATTTTTAATATATAAAATACACGAACTACAAGGATATACATAGGTATATTGTTTACCGTTGCTTCCCGTTGATCAGATAGTTATCCAATTACACGTCTACAGAAATTTGGAAATGAAGAATTTAACAACTCATTTTGTAGCGCGGGGTCGTCATTGAAGGAGATTCTTTGATGATTGGTCAATACAGAGAGAAAGAACAAAAGTTAAAACAGGTAGGATGTGTAATCTTCCCCAACTGATTTTATGAACAGCCACTTTTATGATATTAACAGTATGGGGGTTGGTGGTTGCTCATGCTTTAATATCATTTGATGACTTTGTGAGTGCACTGTCGCATCATCAACAAGATAATCTGTTCTGAGACAACGATGGCTTTCTGTGGCCTACATTAGAGAGATCCCTCATCACAAGATCTTTAAGTAACATTTTTTTGAAGTATAAAAACAACCAAATATGCGTAAATGTAGGTATTAATGTAAATAAAATCTTTAGTTATTATTAAAGCAAGCCCTGGCTATAAGATGTTCAAAATTAATGAAGCTGATGTTGAGTTTTATTTAAAGTTCTCCACACTTTCATCAGAGAGATATCAACTTGCTCTGATATTTTTCATACTGTCGTATCGATCGTTTGTGTGTGTTTAACACCTTATCAAGAAGGACATGCGGGCAATGGAGTAACCTGATCGGGACGATCAGTTCTAAGAGGGGGGGGGGGCAATGTTATGAAAGCTCACCTACATTGTTAGTTTGTTAATTATGTTCCTGTTTGCATTAGAATTGATAATTTTTGTAATATCTTCATTTTGACCTTTTTGAAATATTTTTGATGTCGCAGATGTCGAGAACTCTAAAAATCTATATAAGCGGCTTGGTTTCGCCGTCAGAGTCAGTTTATATTGAGCAGTCAAACATGAATGACTGAGACGTCAAAGTAAAGAATTTAACAGTTGTAAATTTGTTGAAGGATTTTTCTTGTGTAATCAAGAGTGACAATAATATCTACGTGACGTGTTTCCATGCTAGACCAACGTTGAGGTTACAGTATTAATGAAGGAACCAATTTAAGTTTTCCAGAAAATCCTTAAAACTAACGTATTGTAATGTACGATACCATTGCACTCTATTATCTGCTGTTGCTTGACATTGATATTTATGTGTGTAGCTCCTTGACACATTATGCCAAATCACACAAAACCCTTTGACTGCGAGACTTTTGTAAGGTAATCGCCTTTCGCAAGCAACATAAATCATTTTGAACACTTGTAACTATTTCACATTTTACCCTGTTGTGAGAAGGGCTCTAAGAAAACCATAATATGTTTTGTTTCGTACAATTTATCAAAATAAAGGCACTCATATTCCAGACACTCTGTATAATAAGAAATCAATTTGTGAAGATAAGAAGGCGGTTTTGTTAAAAACTTGAAGAATGTGCAATTTGAACAATGTGTTCTAAAAATCTTATTAAAATTAAAATTACTAGATGTCTAATTAATTTCTTTATTTTAAAATATTATCACCTTGTAACTGAACTTATTTTTGTGTACACGAGTTTCCATTTGCATTAGAATTGCTCGTAAGTTCTTTGGGCCATTTTGTATTTGCCTCAGTCTAAAGAATTCTGAATAGTATTACAAATAGCATTCATAACATGTCTAGAGACTAAACAACCTTTTATAGCCGCGGTAACATAAGCCCTATATTTATTTCACTTCACACCGTAGTTATGGATTGCCAATAATTCAAATATTCGGTGCTCGCCAGCCCGTGAACGGTTTTTGTGTTAAAAGTGACATTTTACCGTCCTTGTACGTCGAGCTGAATGAATCTGCGTGACAACTGGAGTTGAATCCGCGACAAAAAAATGTGGAATTTATTTGCTAATAACTTTTTCTGATGCGGATAATTTTTTTTTTACCCACCTAGGTGGAACTGTGTATGAAACGGTGAGTGAACATGGACCTAATTTAAGTATGCTATGCTGAATAACTACACTCACAAAAATATTTTTATAAAAATTTAAAAACTGTTGAAGTCAGTTTAATTCTTACACGTCAGGATTTTTCTCTACAGTCGAAAAATTCTCGATTAAAGATGGATGTACTATACCATACATCCTAGTTTTACTGCTGGTATACCCATCTTATGGCTGATTTACATGACACCAGTCGATGGGCCAGATGAGATTGCCAGTTATTGGATGTCAGCGATTGGTACCATATAATAGCTTCTTGCTAGTTACTGGAGAAGCGAAGCCAGTGTGCCAGTGTTCTTCCAGCATACCTCGTGGTTTTTAGCCTCCCAATATTTCCATCTCAGAGAAGGAAACAAACTATAAAACAAAAAAAGGTACAGAAAAGGATATAGTGTAGTATAATATGTACACCAACCGAGACGTAGATTATTTGATACTTGGATATTTCAATTAGAAAACTCTTCTTTGTTTTTGTAAATGTTAATGACTAAGTTTACAGAAAATGTTTACTTAGTTTAGAACAAATCTGTTTATACATTTAAATTAGTTTAAAATATAATCTATATATATATATATATGTAACAAGGATCGTAAATATATACCTACATATACATATCTCCGTATATATTAATAATGATTTCTGCTAGTGTCAAATGTAGACTGATTATGTATTGTATGATTATGCTTTGATATTCTTAATAACCAGTAGGTATGTTTTTGTAACACCAATAATCGAATTGAACTATTATATATCACTATTAATTTTCTGAAAAAAATTAAATATTTTACATAATTTGATCATTGCCAAACAGTAGAAAAATGGTCTCAGAACACTTCTCTGAGGTATTCCGTATATTGAATTACAATTTGACTCTCTAAATGATAGTATAGACATACTGAGCAAATATTGTTGCAGAATAGTTGGATAACAGTTGTTCGTACACGCTTGAGCCTCATCCAATGGAAGTGGAGGAAAAAGCACATAGCAACCATAGTTTGACAACTGTTCAGCAACAATGATGCAACTGATCAGTAGGTAACACGTACACACTGTACTCTCGTGCATTGATCTACTACTACACAACAGTGTTTGCTTGGTCTGTACCCATTTTAAGATTGTGTTGCCAACGTAATTTTAAATCAGCTTAGGAGTTACAATAACTATATCTTCTCTTGTATACTTCCTTGATTTCAGAGGTGAGCTCTTATATCCTGTGATAACGCTTTGACACATTACTTCCTTGTTCAGAGTTATTATAAGTTTATAAAAAATTTTCTCTGTGTACGCGGCCAAGAGCGTGAACGTATAAATAAATTTAACAATGTGGTGTAATCATTCGAGATTAAACTAATCTCATGTTTGAAGCGGTTCACTGAGCTTTGTTGCTAATAATTCATTAAATGGATATCGCTGTGAGAATTTTGTACTTAGCAAGCTATCCCGGGCTGGTTTTTGTTAATTCACGTTCTTGTTGGTTCTACGATGTATAAGCGTATATTTTTTAAAAGACCTGATAATCGTCAAAATGTTATTTAGTTTAATCATCTTAGTTTTTACTAAAATAATGTATTTGTGTATTTTATAATAAGAAATTTTTGAATTGTTATTAGTAAATAATCAATAAATCTGTAGGATTTCTACTTAAAACATTTTACAACGTCGGTTTTTCACAGACTAGAAACACTAGCAACTCCTAGATACATAGGGTGTTAAAAAAAAGTGTAAAATATTTTAGGAGGCAATAGTATGAACCAAAATAAGCAGAAAAGTCTTAATAAACATGGGTCCCCAAAGTAACCGTTACGGAGATATGGACCACTATTCGTTTTTCAAACATTTTATTTTATTAGGAATAAACCGACAAAGGAAGCTTTTAACAAACAAAAAACAAAGTTACAGAAGATGTTCAAAGTGCCCTCCGTTCATTTCCAAGAAGGCCCGACATCTTCGTCTCAACGATATTCAAAATCTTTCGAAAGCACCCTCCTGGGTTTGGTATTCTTGACACTTTTGATTAATCCGTAGCTGCAGCTCTTCCAAGCTATTTACAGGAGTATCATACACTAATGTCTTCAAATATCCCCAAACAAAGAAATCTAGAGGGTTCAGATCAGGCAATCTTGGAGGCCATAGAACAGGTCCGGCTCTTCCTACCCATCTATGTGGAAAAGTTTAGTGTAAATGCTCTCTAATGGCCATGGAAAAATGAGCTGGAGCACCATCATGCTGGAGCCACATTTGTTGCATCTGATTCAAAGGAATGTTTTCCAAAAACTCATATAGTGTGTTCTGCAGAAAGTTGAGGTAAGCAGCGCCTGTTAATCGGTTTGGTAAAACAACAGGACCTAGAAACCTGTCACCTACAATACCCATCTAAATGTTTAATGAGGATTTTTGTCGGTCCAAATATGCGTATTATGAAAATTAAACACTCCATTTCTTGTGAACCCGGCCTCATCAGTAAAAAGAATGTTTGCAAGAAAACGAGGGTCTTCAGCATCATGACGTAGAAACCAGCGGCAAAAAACCAAACGTACTTGATGATCATTTATTGGATTTAAAGCCTGTACTCGTTGCACATGGTATGGATAAAGCAGTTGCTCGTGAAGGATTCTCAAAACAAGAGTACCACTAAATCCTACCTCGGCTGATATTCTCCGCACACTCGTACCGCAAAATAAAAAAGGGGCTAAAAAACATAAAACATTCCATATCTCCGCAACCGTTACTTTGCGGACCCATGTTTATTGAGACTTTTCTGCTTATTTTGGTTCATACTGTTACCACCTTAAATATTTTACACTCTTGTTTAACACCCTGTAGATCTAAATATATCATTATCAATTTTCAGCACCAAATACAATTGTTAATAAAAAAGGAAAATTTTCAACAATATTTTCTTCCACGTGTTGACACTAAATGAGAAAACCCACGATGCGGTCGCGGTCTAGGCGCACTTCGGACCCGTTCTCGTTTAATGAAGAATCTTAGGTACATATTTGCACTAGAAAGTAGAACGTCGAGGCTGCACTCGCTCGAATCGCTGACTCGTCGAAAACTTTTTGAAGAATCTCAGCCAGCCGCATCAAATAAAAAAACAATTAAAAATACTTCGGAACATATTTTGACACCTAAATAGTACAGGGGAACAAGTCGGGACCACATAGAGAACGACATAAGGGATTATTTTTCGTTCGTGATCAGCTCGGCACAGAACGGACTGCGATGCGCGTAGACCGTGACCGCACATTGCGTCCTCTCCTTAACTAATTTACCTATAATCCATGGGATATATTCGCTGACATGGTACAAAATAGAGAATCTGGACAACAGCTGATACATTTTATGGCCTTCATCGAGTATACCTAATATTTTGATACTATTTAGTTTTTCAGGATTAATTGGCAGTATGATTTGTTCTATTTCGAATACTCCGAAAATGTTTGGTGTTTCAAGATATAAGGTGACTAAATTTGAAAAAAAAAAAATCGCTTTTTTTCTGGCGAACGATTACGTAGAGTGATGAAACTAGGACTGCTGGTACAGTTCCTTCTTTATTTTTTTAGTACCCGAATTCTTCAATTAAATTAAAAAATATGAAGGCAAATTTATCTCGTGAAATCAGTTACGGTGACGAATTGTCTGCTGGTGGTTCTATATCAGTGTGTGACAGACCGTAAAATGGTTACTGACAAGTTTACTACTACTACTACTACTATTACCATTTTAGCACAAGTAGACGATGTTATAATTTATTCAAATCGTCTCTGTTTTTTTTGGCCGCGACTACATTTGATGGTTATATTAAAATAAACATCAAAATAACACATTCTAGCATAAATTTAATGATATACAGGGTGTCCGGTAACTACGGGGAAAAATAAAGGGTTGTATAAAGCAGGTCAAACGAGTGCTAGTACTTCATATAAACTTTTTACCTAGGTGCCATTGTTGAGAAGTTATTGTCACTCAAAGTAAGAAGTTGAAAAATGAATATTGTCCATAATTTCTAAAGGGTTACTTTGATTAACTTAAAATTTAGGGGATCAAAGCAACTCATTGAAATGTATCTTTGTGCATTTAAAATTGAATCAAATATTTTTTATTATACAAGGACGGTCGAAATTATGTTCTAAAATTTACGCAACTTTGAGGGAGCTGTTAAATTTGACATTTTGTCCTCGCAGGCAGATAGCCGTGTTACTTTTCTACAAATAAGGTATACTTCATAACTTAGGAAAAAATGAACGGTTGCCAAGATAATTAAATTTCTGTATTTTGTGTACAACCGGGGACACAACGCAACAGGAAAAAGTTAAAAATGAAACATATGGATTAAAAGAGGTTACTTCAGTAAATGCTGTTGCACTCTAAATAGCATTTGTGGATTCCGTTTAATTTCATTACAATGATGTTTTATTTTTGCCATCAACTATTTTAGGTAACTCCACAAGAAAAAATCAAGGGAGTTAAGATCTGGTGACCTAGGTGCCCATAAGTGTGATCCGCCTCGACCAATCCACCTATCACCAAATGTTGCGTTGAGGTAATTTCTAACTTCACGACTGAAGTGGGCAGTGCCCCATCATGCATGAAATACATTTCCTGTCTTGTTTGAAATTGCATATTTTCTAGTAGTAGATTTAGATCGTGTTATAAAAAATTCAAATATCGCACACCGTTTAATCTATCCGGAAAGAAAAAGGGGCCTATTAATTGGTTACCGATTATTCCTGCCCATACATTAACTATCAATCTTTGCTGGTGTTTACCTTGAATGACTAAATGAGGGTTTTCATCACACCATGCATGTAAATTATGGGAATAAATTTTTCCGTCCCGAGTAAAACCTACCTCATCCGTAAACAAAATTTGAATTGTTTCTTTGTTTTCGCGAAAACCAATTGCAGTAATTTAATATTGCAACATAATCTTGCGGTCCCATTGCATGTACTGTTTGAATATGATAAGGATGCAATAATTGTTCTTTTAGAACTTGGTGAGCTACCCACTTAGTGGTTCCATTTTACGTTGAAAGTTTTCGTAGGCTTGTTGAAGGATCTGCTTCTATTTGATCTAAGATCTGTTCTTCAATTTCTGCGTTTCTGGCATCTTTGAAAAGTTTTCCGATTTGGTGCTTTCCGATCTGGAAATCGAACCGAGTAAATTCTTTGAGCTTTTAAATAATTGCAATGCGCTTCTCCATAAATCAAGTGCATATCTGCATATTCTTTATAAGAGTATTCCATTATTTTATATTAATTTATCACTAAAAGAGGCATTAATTTTAAACTGCCTTAATGTTTGTCATCTTTTACGCGTTTCTTGTCACATTTAGCAACCTACTAATTTGATTATAATAGTGTGATAATTAATTTCCCTTTACACAAAATTAAAAAATATAATTATCTTGGCAACCGTTCATTTTTTCATAAATCCGTCAAATTTGCGTAAATTTTAGAACATAATTTCGACCGTCCGTGTATAATAAACAATATTTGATTCAATTTTAAATGTACAAAGATACATTTCAATGAGTTGCTTTGATCCCCCAAATTTCAAGTTAATCAAAGTAACCCTTTAGAACTTATGGACAATATTCATATTTCAACTTTTTACTCTGAGTGACAATAACTTCTCAACAATGGCACCTAGGTAAAAAGTTTATATGAAGTACTAGCACTCGTTTGACCTGCCCTATATAACCCTTCAATTTTTTCCCGTAGTTACCGGACACCCTGTATAATTACAATTTCTTCTATTTTCCTTAAATATAAAACTACGTATACAAAAATCCACAACTAAGTGTGAATTAAATCACTGATTTTGTTCGTACAGATTGTTGTCATTGAATTGGCTTTATCCAATTTTTGTCAAGAAATGTGTAAGACTTCAATCAGAAGACTGACAAGAGACCTGATGTTTCAAAACTCATTTCGTAGTAAGGTCAACTTCTTGCATCTCTTTTATAGTAGATTCAAATTTACAAGATAGCTTATATAGAAGTAAATAGGTGCAGGAAATGTATTGTTTGGAACACTACAGTTTCGTTTAAACTGTATTGCAGGATTGAGTAGTGGTTTGAAATTCGGATATACAAATTTACAATTCTCCACATGAGAAAAATACACATACAAATAGATAACCTACGTAGGTTCTGTCAGGAGAAAGAGGAGACATTATCCAATAAATATTGTAGAAGAATGTGAAATCTCAACAAGGACAAACTGGAAGCCAGTAGTTATAGTAATCAACCATTACCAAAACTGTGAAGCTCGGTTAGAAGGTTAAAGTTAAATGGGAAACGGTTCAGGGATGAAAAAGGATCCACTCTCTATAATTTTATGCAAATTTGACTACAGTCGGAAGGTTGAAAACTTTGTCATGTTCTTTCAATTAATTTATTGAATATTCTGCACGGGAGTTTAGCAAAATTAATAGCACAATAAATACCATCGGTTTTATAAGTAATAAATTAAAAAAAAAAGATGCTGAATTCAGTCGATATGGATCCTATAGTATGGGCTTCATATTATGGAAGCATATTCTGAATTAGAACACGCAAATACAAAATGCAGCAACTTATTGGGTAATCATTTCTTATTTTTTTATATTATTTTTATATGCCTTAAATATTATATAATCATGAGATGCAAAGGATAATTTTTTGTTAATGTAAATGCCCAAAATCACAAAAAGTCTCTGGCCTAATTGCAATAGAACCTTTGGGATTATAATCAATCATAGCTTAATAAATTGTGTTTTATGTATTATTGGATGGATGATCCACTGAATTTATATTTATATTTAAATTTAGTTTATTTTCCATATAATAATTGTTGAGAATATTTTTAATTCGCCAGCGTATACAAGGCAATTTAAGATGAATTCATGTGTTATATGATTAATAAATATATTAATAAGTATAGGTCTCAATTTTGAACCGCAAGGAACACCAAACGTAGGCTTTATCTTAACAGAATTTTACTCACAAGATATCTTCTGTGACCTATTACATAAAATTTAAAAATAAATTCTACAGAATACGAAACTAAGTAGTGGTGTATAATATTGTGGTCCAATTTGTCAAAAGCCTTGGAGAAGTTCGTATAAGAGAAATCCGTATGCATGACCTCAGATATACAGGGCTTCAGAACTTATCTAAAAAAAATTAGAATACACAGGGAACTTTTACAAATACAATTTTGTAAAGAAAAAATCAGAAAGAGCAGTTCAAAAATAATTTAAAAATACACTTCTGCACGGCACTGTAAAAAGCAGGCAATCGGCAAAAATTCCCAAGGAAAAAATAAATAACACATATTTTATACAGTAAATTCAACTAGTTTTGTCGGTATTGTTATTAATTATTAATAGAATTAATTTGAGGATTTAATTAATAAAATAGTTTGATATACCTGAACAACAAAATTAGCGGACACGCTGTACACAGTACGGATATAATTGAACTGCTGCAATACGCCGTGGACGCCCCAGACCTCTATTTCTTCCACGGTTCGGTTTCAAATTTCTCATGTCATGCTCGCGATGCACTACACTTGCACTCTCGGCTCACCGCGGTAAAAGTAGCTGCATTTGGCACATATCAAAACAATATCCATTAACTGCGACTTGCTCTACACACGCCATTTTTTTACACTTGGAAAACTAATGTAGATACTCGCATCACAAAAACGTTAATACGATAAATCTGATATTTAAAATCGTCTGGCTAGAGACTACGGTAGCCCAGCAATGAAAGGGTTGAAAATATTAGAACTTTTTTGTCGAAAACTAAAATGATTTTACAAAAAAATTGTTTACGATATTGGCTCCATTTTCCATGACGCATCTATTCCCAAAGTTTTTTAGATAAATTCTGAAACACACTGTATAATCTATAGCATACTACTTGTAGTAGATTTACTCTTGTGGCAGCCATGTTGCAGTGGAGTTATTTTATATTAATAATTGAAAATATGTCTTCATGTCTTCTTAGTTAAGTTTACCCACGCACAGGTATATCCTTCTGTGGGCCTACTCTCATTTATTTGCCATTTTATGTTTGTCTGATAATTATTATTATATTATTATTATTATAAGATTATTTAAAACAGTTCTGCAAAATTGCTAAATAGACTGATTATTTGTTATGTTCTTTTATGAATAGAAATAAGAATAGTTTGAGAATGTTTCCAGATGGATGAAAATATGAATGACTTCAAAGGAAAATTGATTTTGATCATGCTTTGCTTTGCGTTCTGTATTCGATAGATAATATTGCTGTATCGGTCTTATGGCTCCCATCACATACTTTTTATCGCTGTCAGCTTAGTTTTAGTATCAATAATCTAAATTTAATACAAAGCTTGCCAGATCCAAGAAAATCAATATTCTCGCTTAAACAAAAATGTACGTGATTGTAGTGACTGAGTCTTACCTTAACAACTAACCGTCTATCTCTGCGATCGCCGAGCCACTTTATATTCCAGCGGACGCCGTAACATGTGTAAATATTAATTTTCCGAAGCCGTTGGTTTATTCAATGAACTCATGTTTAATCAATAGGTAGAACTAACGCGATTAACTGTATTTATGTTCGATATGTACTTTCGAATGTACTTTCAATCCGCCGCGCCAGAGTCCGAGGTGCAGGAAATCTGTTGGGCGTAGGAAATGTTGACGCACGTCTTAGGGCAGACCGGTGAATGCGGACGATAAATGGCGTTATGGAAGCAGACGGTTTAGCCAGTAGCGTACGTATTTAGTTAATTTGATACAGACCTCCATCTCTCACGATTCGGTTGCAAACTTCACGCGTCACGCCTGCGTTTGTACTACACTTGCACTCACTGCACACCGTTGTAAAAGTAGCCGCATTTGGCACAGTGTTTACCGGAAAATCGTTCGTGTTTACATGGGAAATAAACAACAACTGCGAGTTGCTATACGTAAACCACTTTTGATATTTGCAAAACTAATGTAAATACTTGAATTACAAAAAGTTATAACGATAAGTAATCGAATATTTGAAATCGCCTGGCGACATACCTACTTGTATATGTGTTTGATGTATATGCTAACCATGACCTTGTATATGGTTTGAAGTCTGCGGTCTGTGACATATCAGCCGTTTCTCAATGAATTATTTCCAGATCCAGATTTGTCTTGATTTCTTGTAGGATTTTCACAAAACCTTCTTTCTTCTATTATAATATTAACACTTAAGTCTATTGACTGTCATGTACAACAATTTTCAGTATTTTTTACTGAACTGTACAGGAAAAAGGTAGGAAAATACTGAGAATACTTTACTAAGTATAAAATAACAGTACGGAAATTTAATAATACCTACAAATCAGGTCAAAGTTGTCTTGAACTTGATATAATTGGACAGTGTTACATTCTGAATAAACAAAAGGTCCGTTGAAACAACAGTTCTTTATTCCTCTTCCCTTTTTCCAAACATATTATATTACAAGATTAACGAATTTGTGCGATGGAAATGAAAGTTGATAATTAATAGGGCAGTATGAAAAAAGGAGATACAATAATAAGTTTACATGTCTTCACATTCATGTTTCAATCAACCTCTGGCCATCGTCCTTCTTCCTATTTTTCCTTTCCCTTTTCCTCTTCAATATTTCAGCAACACTATTATTATAATTTGTTCTAGGCCTTCTTCTTTCTTCACCTTTTGTTTTTACCAATGTATATACATTCTCTTGACTGCTGTGAATCCTTTCTAGAAAAAGATCCAATTCGGTATATTTTCATTAGTTCTGTATTATTTGCAGCAATGTTGTTTTTAGTTGCCTATGTACTTTATCGTTGGAGTTTTTTCCTGTTGTAGGAGTGCTTCTTTGTAAAAAATCAACGAAAGACTGAATGTTAAAATTCGCCGCATGGTAGTCGATATATCTAAGCCATTCCGGAGGAAAAGAGGGTTTAGCCCCATTTTTTAAACAATGAGCTAGAATTACGAAATAATTTTTAGGCCTCCCTGAGCATGTCGTTAAATTTTTTTACCCAGTGGTAATTAGTAGTAGTAGTAGTTAGATTAAGCTTGATACAACAGTAGGTTCTTTTTTGTCTTTATTATACCTCTTCATACCTTTGTCTACGTTTTGCTATATAGAAAAATATTGAAAAAACTTCTCCAGGTTTATACGATTCGTGATCATAAATATTCAAATTTTTAGAAGTAGAAGAATTACAAGTTTGATGTAATTACGTGAGGCTACACTAAAATTGTTATAAGCTACATGTATTCATACACAATTCAATGAAAGGAAAAATGCTCTTCCTACAAAAAATAATCGGAATACAATAAATTACCTGTACAGCAATGCCCTGGCTTCTCCATAAAACCTACCACAGTATTAAATTGAGACGTGGCAGATAACATACTGTACCATTAGCCCAGTTTTGCGTTGTTTTTTCCCCCGGTCGCAATTACTCGTTGCGAATACATATATAGATTGTATCGACAACCAATAACCGACAATTATCCGGTACTTACAGAAGAAATCGCAATTATTTTAATAACCTGTCCGAGTACATGCGTACTTCGTTTTGCGTTTTTTTTTATTGCGTCGGTGAATGTGCTATTATTTCCCCCCAGCGAGGGGCAGCATCCACTTCTGGCACGTTAAAAGCCGAGTTGACAATTGTGTCTAATGTATTATTAAAGTTGTACGGAGGATGAGGTATTCAGTGGCGTATATTATAAATTTCAGGATGTAGTTGGTAGCAATGTCATCTTAAGGGTTAATGTGATATTATTTGATTTTATAGTATTCCTTAAATATACTAAATGTCAAAGGAAGGTAAAAAAATCATTAAACATCATTTTATTTTGACAATTTTTTGCATGTTTACTTCTCTTGGTGAAAGCAAAAAATAATTAAATTTTCAGGTTTATCTCTTAAATTGTTTTGGAGTTTGCATAAGTCGTACTTTAATAACGTAGCATTCTGTTCTGAAAATGTCTGCTCACATTTGTGTTGTAAATGTTGTGAAGCTTGTTGCAAACGACGATTAATTATGCCTAGAGTACGTATATTTGGGAGCAGGTTTGTTGGTGTGAGAAATTTCTAGAAGGACCAACAGATCTTTACGTACGGTGTTACCAGGCGTGGACTTAGGAAGACCGTGAATAGAGAACAAGAGACACCGGCCATCGTAGAGGAACCACAGAGCCTTGTCTCTGGATTTTCTTTTCTTGTTTTTTTCCCTGGGATATTCTCTCCATTTACTTACGCTGCACTGACGGTACTGCTATAATTATTCACTTTGGCCTTACTATTGGCTAGAAAATTGTTATTGCGTTTACTGCATTTTCGATATTATTTTCTATATTTTAAGTAAATATTTTTATTTGAATCCACAAGATGTATATTTTAAGTCTTGATATTATATTAAAAATAATGTAGTCACCTTAACTGGGTAACATAATTTTTATTTCACCACTGACATTCGATAATTATCTTAACTTGATGGGATTTGGCAGGAATAAAAAAAGTATGCTTATATATTCATTTAGTACTGATATCTTACTTAAATTATAAATAATTTCATGCGATTTCATTGTACTATAAACCGATGAAAGTGAATATAGAACTCTGTGTGTGGCCGAAGGAGGAATTTTGGTTTTGGTTATTAAGTAACACTGTAAGGTTTTCAAATCGATGACAAAGATTTTGTTCCAGACCGTCGGCTTATTAGCTATGGTTTTACTTGAGATTTCTTTATTTTCAGTTTATTTTCCAACATTTCAGACATTTAAAAGTAAAAAATTCCATTTTGGTCACCAATATATCTTATAATACTTATACAAGATGTCATTGAAAGCAGCTTTTTAAATAAGTAAAAGAATTAGAAACAAATCAAACTTATTTAACAGAGTTATATTTACATTTAAACAAGTTATACTCTTCAAAGATATATGCTCATCATGGGTGAAGAGTTTTCAGCAGTTTGATATATCAGCCTCCACACATAACAGTGTTATGTAAAGTAATTTATAGTTGACTTTTGTAAGGCTATTTTATAAGACAGTGTTTAAAAACAAATTTAGTGGTATTGACTTACAGAATGACGTATACGATGATAATAAACTTATTTTTTTGTTGACGGTGAATTCAGTCGCGTTGCGTCGTTTTTCGTTTTTCTGCTGCTTCTATGAAATTGTTATAAAATATTTTCTAGTACCATGGTTTATAAAGTCTATTTTTTTCTACGAAGGGTCGATCTAGGTATCTTGCTTATCATTATTAGAACATATGACGAAAAATTGTTTGAAGCTCTAAGCGTAATAGAGACTTATGAAACTGCTTCTATAACCGTGCTGAAATATGAATGTTATGGCAATATGCATAAATTTTAAAACATCGCTTTTTCGATTCCTGAATCTACTGAAACAATTTTGTTTTAATTACTACTTTGCCACTGTTTAAATATTTGTGTGTTACAAACATAACCAAGAAATTCCTTTCTTTAATATTTCTATATATTAAATGAGTAGTAGCATTATCAGCTGTCTTTATGTTCATGAATTAATTGAAATTCAAAATGTTTATATGTAAAAATTGCAAAAGCTAATGGTTTGACTGACGACCTTTTACTTTGCAAAAATTTATATAAGTATGCCCTCGGGTTGCAATCAAAGCTTGATTTACCGTTATTTTCAAGGACTCTATTTAGTCCCGTTAATTTGTGTATCATGACAGAGAGGAATATTGTATTATTGTTTTTTTGCAGGTGTTAAATTAAGAACTGTTATTTGTTACATTTGTGGAAAGATACCATTTTTGGAGTAGAGCGGAATTTACTATTGTTGAAAGTAACCTCCAGAAATTGAAGCATATTAGACACATGTGATGTGTAGTTTTACTACTGTGCAATTAATTCTAAATAGAAAGACAGATAACATGCTACATGCAAAATCCTATTTTAGATAATAATTCGAATTAATTATTCGAATTATTCATTATATAGACAATATTTTGGAAATGCATATTTTCCGTACTTGGACAACGTAAATAAAATTAAAAATTTTTGCTTACATTTGTGCTTGTTGCAAACACTTTTTTACAGTTGATTTTGCCCAGATTTTGGCAGATTTCCCAGCTGAGAGCTGGCGGATTGTTAGGTTACGCAAAGCAGGTGTGTCGGTGAGAGAAATTTCTAGAAGGACTAACAGATCCTTACGTACCACAGTACGATGTTATCAGGTGAGGAATTAGGAAGGCCGTGGAGACAGGTGCGAGGCATTGGCCGTCGTAGCGAAATCACAGAGCTTGAAGATATTCGATTGAAATTTTTAGCTTTCAGAAACCGATTTAGTAGCAGTCGGACTATTGCAAACCGATGATCTGAAGAACATCGGGGGAACATTGTATGGGGTGCTATCGCGTATGGTAGCAGGTCACCACTAGTTTTTATTAGATACATCCATGAAGTGCTGTAGCCATATATCATTCCATATCTTCTTCACGCTTTGTGGGTCTTCTACCATGCCCGTTACCTCTCGCTCTGTGTCCACAGCCTTCCTGACTCCGCGTCTGATAGTACCGTACAGTAATACGTAAGAATCTGTTTGTCCTTCTGGAAATTTCTCTCATCGACAAACCTGCTTTGCGTAACCCAAATGTGCCCAAATCTACGTACCATAGGCATAATCAGCTGTAAAAAAAGTCGTTTGCAACAAGCTTCACAGCACTTGTAACACAACTGTGAGCAGACATTTTTAAAACAGAATGCTACGTACGACCTATGCGAACTCCAAAAGAGCTTGCCAGATAAACCTGAAAATTCATAATTTTTTACTTGTACCAAGAGAAGAAAAGCAAAAAATAATAAAATTATATTTAATGAGTGTTTAACTACTAGCACGTAGTATCTTTTCAGGCAATTAGGTACTACTATTATTTTAACTAGTGGGGTTTAACTACCCCTACTACTACCCCAGATAGTTTTCTGATGTATTCTTCAAGCACGAACATTTACTTTGCAGTAAAAAGTCCGAAATTTGGAATACAGAGAAAGAATGCACAGTGCAGCGCTTCCGTGGAGCGTCAACAACAAATTGCATTAAATATCCAGATCCTTTCGCTTGCAGAGTAACTGCGTTGCGCTCTGTTTGCCATACCGTATTTTCAACTGTACCGAGGCCGAAAACGTGACGCCGACAATGAACTATATCCCGCGCGAAAAATTAGCTACATGTTAAATAGCTGCAACTATTAAACATAACGACGGTGGAGTGAGGAACTTTTCGCCTGGATACGTGATACAAACGGTGCATTGTGATAAAATACCAGCTGGTTTACAGCCACAGAGAGTCACCTAATTGGGTATTCCTTCTCCGTTCCACAATTAAACACCATTCGTGTCTAACTGTATGTTTTAAATCACATGCTACCGATGTCTTTTTATATTTAAATTCGTACGTGTGCTGCCTAGGAGTACAGTAAGGTAAATATTAGGTCAGCAATATGTGCAAACTTTAAACACGCTAATAAAACATAATTCAATTTTATAACTGTAGATATTCTCAGCAAATTTGTGTGCATGTAACTGTTTGAGAATTAAATCTTTCATTTTCTATTACTGATAATCAGAGTTACAAGAAATAAAAGGATGCGGTTTTCGCTACACTGGAAATAAAAAAAATATGTTTAAGGGATTCGGGATTTCGGAATTGAGAAAATTGTTTCGGATAAGAATTTTTTACGTAGAGTTCAGTGGTGTACTTGTAATTTCTCTATAAGGTGTCTCTTTTCAAATATGACCAATCGTGATGATATTAATAGACACTAGAAGCTGCTACAGAAATTTAAGTTAAATAAATAATTTTCTAAAATCCTGGATACATTTTGGAAAACGGCTTTCAGAATTTCGTGAAAATTCAATCATTTTAGGAATTGTGCCACCAACTGTACTAATATAGGGTTTATACTTACACAACAATAACTTACAGTTCTGCCTCATTTATAGAATCTAGATGCTGAACGGCAACGTTTCTGGTACTAATTGCTATTAAGTGATAAATATTTAAATTTCACAAGAGCGCTACATATTTTAAACTTGCTCAATGTGGCGTTGAAGCCATTTCGGAACTTTAAATTGTATTTTTTAATTCCTACATTTAACGTTACTGTTTATTAAGATTAATTAATCACGTGCTACATATTTTCTGTGGAAATATTCATATTCACTTTACTGAGTTTAATTCTACAAATTGGGTGTCTCTAAACTAACAAAATAGCCATTGGCTTAATGGACTGGTCTCATTTTGTTACTACATGTATATTTATAATTATTTATGCCATACATATAAGATGTTGCTACAAACTGTTAAAAGTAATTTCGTCATCTAAGTAACAAAACAAAGGGTAATATGTTTTCCTTTAATAATTCTTAAGCTATTCTTCAAAGATATAGATAACCAAGTTAGATACAAACCTCAAGCTTCTGTAGTTCTTGTAGTTCTTTTATACACAGTGTTTTGAAAATAGTTGAGGAAAATTAAATAGTCGAGGGGGTGTTTCATGTAAAAAAAAATAATTTTAGCATCCCCTAAGAAGTTTCCATGTTTTTTTTAATTTATACAGTGCCAAAACATCAGCTAAACTTATCATAAGGACGATAAAATGCAATGAATTAAACTGGTAATAACGGCAGACGACTAAAGTGACAGGAATCTACTATAAAAAGTATCGTTCGGAGAATCATAGAGATGAGACGATAGCTTTTATTTTTATTATTTTTTGTTTATATGAAATCTAGAACTGAATCTGTGCGTGCAGAGTTCACTCAAATCATCCCAAATCCATTGGCTAAGTATTGTACAAGCTGTTCCAATATTTCTAATGCATGACTAACAAATTTTTGGAGCCAAAATGAGATGATTTAACTAAACTTAATTTTTAGTGTATTATAATTTAGATGATTTAAGTGTTATTTTACTTTGAAATATAATAATTAGTGAGTTCATTAACCTGAATGTTTTCCTGTAAATAAAATAAATCGTTTTCATATATTTAGTATCGACTTATGACATATTAAATGAAAGTACAGTTCTACTCTTGCTTTACTTGCGACTACCATATGTTCTCTTCGATGCTCGACGTTTAGATGCCTTTTAAACTAATTACCAATTCTGTCTCTTTAAATACCGTAAAGAAATTCAATTCTGTGGATAGTTGAGAACAAAACACTTCATATTTGATAACACAGGCGTAATGAATACGGTAGAATCAAATAAAATATTAGAAAACAAATTTGAAAAATATACAAGATACGTGTAAAATTTGTTTTACGGTTTTGCACATATCTACGAATTTTTTAATGAACAGAATGATAACCTCAAAGTTGAGAAGGAATTAATGCAAAATAATTTACTTTGGTATATGGTATTAGCTTGCAAGATGTATACATGTTTGCGGTTTTTTAACTTTTATTCGTGAACAGTATATAAGTAGTTATAAAGTGATGGAATTTACAAAATTCAAAATACCCAGTGGCGTCGTATTTTTGAGGTTATTCGTGAATTTGTATGTTTGTAATTGGTACACATATTTATATTCGAATTCAGTTCATTATTAGCTTAAGTGTTAATTTTTTACTGTATTGTAAATTTCTGCATTTTTAGGTTTGCTTCTTCAGGTGGCCTCCTTCAAGTTGAGCCAAATAACTAACTATAAAAAATATTATACCTATAAAATAAAATTATTTTAAATTAAATATCACATCATGTCAAAAGTGATGTTGAACTGTCAAGAAATTTTAAACTAAACATGACATTACTTACTTATAAAAAAATTACCCTATATGCAGAAATAGATCAGATCTCATCTATTGCCGTTTAATTTTCAAAAGTGAACTTAAGTATTTATAGAATATTTTCATTAAACCAGGTTAGTAAATATAGCTAGATCAATTTTTTATTTTAGAAAATTATTAAATACAGCTCTGTCTATAGAATTGTTCATTAGCATACCTAGATGTTTGGCATCAGAGAGCATACATATTACTTCATTGATAGGAATTGTAAGAGAATTAATTTGTATTAGCTTAAATACCTTTGCAATGCAGTAAAAAAATTACAAAAGCTAATAATAAAGAGTATATGGGTAGATATTGTGGGTGTAATTCAACGCTGGTTGGGCTTTAGTCCGCAAAGTAGTTAGTTTCACACAATATTTTATACTTAATAAAACATACAAAATAAGTGTTATTATACCAATGTTATTGTGTATTGTTTATTGTATAAACACTGTTAAAATGATCAAAATATTCAGATTCAAACTCTTGACCCATTTAGACACTGATTGTAACAAATAAAGGTTTCATAAATATTTATAACTGATTGTTTTTCGTGACTATTTAACAAAAGTATTTAAATCAATGAAATAATGAGAATATTATTCTATTATACTACTTAAAGGATCTGAGATGTGGAATATTAAATAGACTTTTATCTTGACAACTAATAGAACTCTGGTTACTATATGTTAATTTCTACAGCCATTTTAATAGTTTTGGATGAAAAGAATCGACGATTTTACCCACAGTTCTATTTTCTCCGTGTAGGATATTCAACATCTGACCTTCCACAACCATAATTGTTATAAAAAAAACCTGTTATGCATATTGTGACCGATTATCTGATTGGGAACGTAGTTGAATTATTGTTGGTCAGAGTGAATGCTTACAAATATCTGTGGTAGGCAAGGTTATCCGTAACACACAGATTACAGAAATGCACTTATTATTATTTTTTAACTACCCACCACGATCCAGTTTTTAAGACATCTAACTATTTTTGTTCCAAGAATTGATCCCATTAAAGGTAATTATTTTGCGGGTGCTTACTTTGTATTTAAAATAATGATGAAAAACAACGCCGCTGTAAATGTTTGCATATTTTGTGGAGTAATAACCCAGTAGTTACAAGACGAGTTTACAGAGGGCGCTTAGACCGTTTTTACGAAAATGGTTAATTTCATACTTTTATAAATCTAAAATCTAGATTTATAGAAGCCTGTCCTTTGTCATTTTCGGAAGAACGTCTTAAGCCAATTGGATATAAGTTTGAATTTTTATCGATTTACATATTTTTCTCAAGACACAGTTAATATGAACTCATTTTTAACCGATTTAAATATGTTTTTAACATGTTGCCTAAAGGAACCTCTGAAGGAAGAATATCTGTATTTCTGGACGTATTAGACTGGCATGGGAGGAAATATGCCTGTGAAGGTTCACAAAGTAACAATTACAAGAAAAGACAAATTGGTCAATTTAAGACCTCCTAATTTGCCATTTGCTCCTAATGCCATTTACGGATGAGCCGCAATAGCTAAGAATATTTTTATATAATAAGTTTCATTCAAACTATCATCTGATGCTATTCACAAAACAAAGCTGAACCTTTTGAGGATATCAATATTACATTATTGCGCTGATGATATTAGAGAATTACGTCTAGAAGAAAGAACTATAAACTTCGTTGAGATATACATACGAGTAGCTTCAAAACTCTGAAGAGTAATGAAACTGAAACATATACTTGCAATCCAAGGAACAGACTGTTTATAAGCTTGGTATGCAACTAGTTTTCAGGCAGAAATGTACAATTTTGGTTATATATGGATGCTAGAATAATTATAATATACATATAGAAGATGTAACAACAGGATGATTGGCTTGAATACTTACTTGGTTAATCAGATGACTAGAGAAACCAGACGATAGATTCTCTAACTAGAGAAAGTGATATTTCAAATTTTATTCGTCTATAACTTTGCTCCTCGTAATACCACAATAGCCCTCCTGATTTGGGTGAAAAAATAACGTCTAAGTACTGACAAGGATCGCCAGGTTCGACTTAAAGGTGTTACTAAAGTTAGACAGGTTGAGAACATTTATTAGGTAACTATCCTGCAGGGAAACAAACAATATATGGTAGAGTTCATCTCCTATTAGTTGATTTGAACAACATTTCTCCCAATAAGGCATTAAGCTTCCTAGTTTAGCCGACTTGAATGCGTTTATGACAGATCCAAGTTATGCTGTTTAAAATCTAGAGTATGGTAAATTTCTTACAGATAAAAGAACATATTTTCAGTGTCTGGTAAAGTTCATCTCTTACCAGATGATCTGAACAAAACTTCACCTATATATTCGTAAAGGCATTGGTTTCATTAATAGGATCTAACCAACAATTGAATCCAACATAATGTGTTGTACTGCAATTGGTCAACCGAGTATTTTTAATCTGATGAAACTGCATCTATTTGCCATTTGCACCATTTGCAATTAATTTTTTTTTCAAACGTCATATAAGTGATTACTTATGTGACGTTACTCAATATTAAGTATCATTATCATATGACTTGCAGTATAAATAGATTTGCATCATTTAAGAATCCTCCATTTCTTGCGATATCAGTCCTTATGACAATATTACTAGGGTAAATTAGGGTTTAATTGAAAATTTTTCGACATTCTCCGCAGACCTAGGTTGGAAAATTCTCTTATCAACTTTGGTATTACTTTCTACAGAATTTTCGAAGTATCCTTCAGCAACCGCATCCAATTTCCAATCTTCTTAGCACAGTAATACCCCCCCGCTGTCGACAAGCATTGTTGCGGTTGATAATCATATCGGTTGTTATCTATTACGGTCTAAATTGCATTCCATTAGATTTCAGAAGCAACGTTTTTCTCGGCAATTTTGCGAAGATCTATTGCTTTCTAATAACAATTTTGACAGTTCTGACGCCCCTTACGATTAGAATCGCGTACACGCTTCTTGAGTTAACATAATTTTATTCATCATCTGATAAATGACGCTGCTGAAGTAGATGTACACGTCCTTTTAATTATTACTTCCACCTGTTGTAATTATAGCGATCGTGTTTCTGTTACGGGTATTTAAATATATTTACACTTGTTAAATATGCATTTATTTTCATAAACCGTCGAAGACACGGCGGAAAGTACACATGCCGGTTAATTAGTACATTACCTTCAATTTATGGCTGAGTTTGCATCTGAAAAACTAACTTGGCTATGAACAAGCTTCATTTATTTGTACAAACTGGTTCAATCACTAATGAAACAAATATTCTTACGGTTAAATGTTTCCTAGATCTTGAAAAACTTGTCATTGGTACTGCAATATATTCACATTTAACTTCGGACAACACAACAAAAAAGAATAATGTGGAAGCTGACTGTGGTTCTGATTTGTAATTATTCATTAATAAATATTTTTATCTCCAACCGTCAATTGCTTTGCCATAGCGATTTCCGGAAGTAAACAAACACTTTATTTTACTATAAAAATCAACCATTTTACCTGTCGCAAATAGTTATGTTCGTCCGATTCTCGAATACGCCGGTCCAGTATGGTACCCTGAACTTGTTCGCGACCGAGAAATGTTGGACAAAGTTCAACGCCGTGCCACCAGACTCTGTTTTGGCCCTGTTAGGCCGTCATATGAAGAGAGATTGGACTTGGCCAATCTTACAACGTTTCAGCAACGACGTCTCAGAGGCGACCTGATTCTAACGTTCCGCATTTTGAAGTACAACTTTGGCGGCCTAGCTTCAATTTTTCCACTCAACACAGATGCTCGTCTGCGTGGACACCAATATAAATTAAAAAAGGAATCATTCAAGACACGGGCTAGACAGTATTTTCTTAGTAACAGGAACTTTGACTTTTGGAATAATCTGCCCCTTGATGTATTAGATGATCAATCAATTAATTCTTATAAAAATAAGATTGACAATTATATGATCGCTTTTGGCTAGATTGGTTTCTCAATTAAATTTGTGCATTTGTCTACTATTTGTAAGTTTAAGTGTTTATTGATCATTTTGTTACTGTAAATGTAAATGTAATTTAATTGTATGTACTTACTTGTCACAGGCATATTATTTGTTGTTTTTTTTTCTTGTAATGGGCATAATAGTACTTTGTCCTCTGCCCTTATTGAATTTTTAATAATAATAATAATAATAATAATAATAGCCATTACTGTATGACATTAAACATAAACCGTTTGTCTCTATCACAGCCCCAATAGTAAAAGTTTTGTCGCAATTTATTTATAGAAAATGATGGAAGAAGACATTCAGTTCATACCACCTGAAATTCGGGAAAAGTTGTTAGAAACATCTTTCGAAATTCTACCACAAAGATCAGTAGAAAAATACAATACAATAATGACATATCTATAGAATGGTGCAAAAAACACGGTCGTATTATTCCATGGTAAAAGCAACCCTTTCAGCAAAAAATGACGTTGATATTAGTAAATATAAAAAAATTATGGCTGTTTTAAAAGAAACAAAAAAATCATATGAAAAGTAGTAATTATTTTAGATTTATGTAATGAAGAAATTTTGAATTTAAAAGTAAATGACATAGAGCACGAAGACACATTTCTGATTGTTCATGTATCTAAAACAAAGACCAACAGGCCTCAAATATTTGTGATCACTTCAAAGTTTAAAGGAAAATTAAAATCTGAATTATTTAACAAATATTTAGCGCTGCGTTCTAAACAGACGTCCCATGACCAATTTTTCCTAACTTAGAAATGGTAAATGCATAATCCAGGTACTTGGGATCCAAACTTTTGGAAGTTTACCAAGCCAAAACCAACTATTTGCATTTATCAGAAACTACCTTACACGGGACATTGTTTTGTCCACCATTCTCTTTGCCAATGTTGAAGAATCTGTACTTAGCAAAACAAAAATTGCAAAGACGAATTTAGGTGAAGATCAAACTGAGAACATTATTACCAATGATAATTCTACTAAAGATTAACAAATTGTTAGCATAAATAATAATCCTCGAACCTTTTCAATTAAAACTACAGGAATTAATTTTTATAATGCGTCAGAGCGCGCGTTCTTTACCTATATAACAAAATATGAGTGGATTTGTCTTACATTTGTTGTTATTTTTCTGTTTGCTTTGTCACAATAAAATGTGATGTTATAATTTTTTTTGCACCGCGTCAGTAAAGTGTCTTTATCGAACTCGCCCGTTACAGGCTCTTTAATAAAAAATCATTTTACTGACTTGGTATATAAATAACTATTATCTTATTATTAAGCACAATCATTATTTCTATGATTTCCATACAGCGATGTACGTAATCAGTTAGGGAAAGATAAATTTTGTATAACTAATGGAATTTTGTGGGACGAACAAATTAAGATTATATGGATTACACAAAATTCGAATTTCTCTGTTCCATACAGTATTTTTCCTACTTTTAATCCTGTATCTAAATTATTTATAATTTCCGGAACTAATATAATTCATGCAAATGAACAAATTCATGATTGTTAAGACAGTTAGTTGCCAGATTCTTCTGTGTGAATATCGGAGAAAGAAAATTCAACAATCCCTGAAAAATTCCAAGGAAAATATGAAAATGCTTATACACAATTCGAAACCTGGTTAACTAAAAGGAGAATAAGGTGATTTAAATCAACTTACGTTAGTACCATCTTGCTTTCTTAAGAAGTCATAGGTCTGAGAAAATAGTTTTTTATTTAATTTTTTTACGCTAATACATTTATTTCTTGGGTAATCGTATTAAAATTTTGTACAAGAAGGTTTTTTGTATGATACACACGAATATCTGATTAATTTTTGTGTTGAATGTAAAGGGGTTTCTGAGTGCTTGTGGTGCTGTATTTTATCTTTCAGATTTTTTTTAGGGAGGGAGATTTCTGGAAAATGATTAGTTATTTTAAAACAGCATTTTATTATATTGTCTGAAGCTATTTATTTGTGGCATAATTTTAGCTTTTCTTTAGTTTTATTGGGTTTTTGCCACATTTCTGAAAAATAATAAAAATTAATTAAATAAGCCCTTGCGCCAAACGGAACAGTCAAGGGTTATTTTTGAAACTAAGTTTGCCTAACCAAAAAATTTCACACTTTTAATTTTAAACTGTCAAACTTGACATACGTTTAATATTTTTACTACTATTTTGAAAACGAAAACAGAGAGTTTTTCGAAACGTCAATATTACGGAAGTGCGCGATAGTGATGTGATTTTTGTTATTTTTTACTTTACTGTTTTTTCAATTTGAGATTTTTTGGTTAGGCAAACTTAGTTTCAAAAATAACCCTTGACTGTTCCGTTTGGCGCGAGGGCTTATTTAATTAATTTTTATTATTTTTCAGAAGTGTTGCAAAAACGCAATAAAATTAAAGAAAAAGCATTCTATTAGTTTTAAAAAAGCTGTAATTGTTTCGCAAAAATGCACCATTTTAGAGAAAACTGCATTTAAAGTTTTAGTTGTAAATGTATGGAAAAAAGGTAAATTTAAGTCAACCTTAGTGCAAATTTGCTTCCTTAAATTGTTATAGACGCGAGAATGTACTAAAAAAATTCTCAGACTTATAAACAGTAGACAATACTTTAAGGCTAGCTTCCTTGTATGAAAATATGGTCATGTATAGGTAAAATGTTATAGACCAGAGATTATTTAAAAAGAACATTCCCATACCTATAAACTGTGGATACTTTAAGGTTAGCTTGCTTGGACGAAAATAAGGTGGTCTAAGTCATCCTTACTTTAGTACAACTTTACTTCCTTAAAAAGTTATAAACCCGAGTAAGTATAAAAAAGAAACATTCGACTATAATTTCTTAAGGAAGCTAGATGGTACTAAGGCAAGTTGATTTAAATCACCTTATTATGACCCATTTTTCAGTAAACACCCTGTATATTTTTTCTATAGGTTTGTGCATTAAAATCCTGCACATATTCATATGCTTTCTTTAAGGTTAGCTTGCTTGAATGAAATCAACTTACCTTAGTACAACTTTGCTTCCTTAAAAAGTTATAGACCCGAGAAAGCATTTGAAAAAGGAATATTTTCGGGCGTATAATTTCTCAAAAAAAGCTAAGAATGTAAGTTGATTTAAATCACCTTATTTTCTTCCCTATTTTCTTTAGTAAACACCTAATATTTTGTATTAGTCGAGGCAATGAAGCATTATGATAGGAAATCTTTTAGGATAGGACGTATCGGAATGCGGTTTTTTGCATTCACACTTTTGCAAAAATTATTTATATCATTCGTACCTACTTTGTATCTATTACAAACCGGAAGTTGCATTGCTGCAGGCAAAAATGCATGCAAAAAATGCATCTTTTGAGAGGATTTTTATCAAATTTAATAACTTCGTAAATAAGAGTCAGAATTGGCTCAAGTCGGGTACCCGGGGGTTTTCGAGGTTGCTGATCACGATTATGATGTTCAAATTGACCCCCTGAATACCTGGAGCTCAGGAACGCCGACGAACGTCATCTCCGAGGACTATCCCGAACTTTATGCGAGAGAGGAGAGAAACTGGGCACCCGGGGGTTTCTTGGGTCGCTGAATTCGAATATACCATCGGCAAACACTCCACGGACACCTGGTGGGCCCCAACCTGGACGCGGACGTCATCTTCGAGAATTTTTCTGGAAATATCGACAATAACGAACCAAAAATCGTTATGGGGGCTTTTTGTGTCCGCTGAATCCGAATTTTATGTTGAAAACAACAACCTGAACACCTGGTGCGCCCTAACCTGGCCCTGAACGTCATCCCCGAGGGTTTTCCAGACATAATTGAAAAAAAACCTCCCGAAAATTATTACGGTGGGGTTTTTTGGCTCGCTGAAATCAAATATGGCACCGGCCAACACCCCACGGACACCTGGTGCACCCTAACCTGGCTCTGAACGTCATCCCCGAGGGGTTTCCAGACACAATTGAAAAAGACCAACCAAAAATCGTTACTGGGGGTTTTTCGGGTCGCTGAATTCAAATATAGCACCGACGCATACCCCACAGACACCCGGTGCGCCCTACTCTGGCTCTGAACGTTTTTCCCGAGGGTTTTCCAGACACAATTGAAAAAGACCAACCAACAATCGTTACTGGGGGGTTTCTTAGGACGCTGAATTCAAATATGTGCATCGGTGAACACCCCACGGACACCTGCTGCACTGAAACTTTTACCTCGACATCGATGTTTAAGCGATTGACGGCAATGTACTGTAATAACTACATGGAATTGTTGTTTCTAGTGAAAATATGTATGGAGGAAAGGAAGAGAATGAATAGAAATTCAATGTTTATGTAATTAACATTTATAAACTGTTTATTGAACTCAAATGAAATATAATCCACCCGTTACTCCACGTAACCTTATGAATCAATAACCTCGATTTTTAAATACGTAACTAAATGTTAAATTCTCCATCAAGTGACACATCGTTAGCTCTTCATTTTCTTCATCACCCTCGGGGATGACGTTCAGGGCCAGGTTAGGGCGCACCAGGTGTTCGGGTGGTCGTTTTCAACATAAAATTCGGATTCAGCGCACACAAAAAGCCCCCATAACAATTTTCGGTTCGTTATTGTCGATATTTCCAGAAAAATTCTCGAAGATGACGTCCGCGTCCAGGTTGGGACTCACCAGGTAGCCGTGGGGTGTTCGCCGATGGTATATTCGAATTCAGCGACCCAAAAAACCCCCGGGTGCCCAGTTTCTCTCCGATCCAGGTTCGTCGGCGTTCCTGAGCGGGGGTCAATTTGAACATCATAATCGTGATCAGCGACCTCGAAAACCCCCGAGTACCCGACTTGAGCCAATTCTGACTCTTATTTACGAAGTTATTAAATTTGCATGCAATTTGCCTCCGCCAACTTCCGGTTTGTAATAGGTACAAAGTAGGTACGAATAATATAAATAATTTTTGCAAGCGAATGCAAAAAACCGCATTCCGATACGTCCTATCCTAAAAGATTTCCTATCTTTGGCCTTTTTAGTGCTTCATTGCCTCGACTATATAGGTATGTTCGTTAAAAGCCTACACAAGTTCATATTCATCTGTTTTTCATGAATCAAGTTCATAATACTTTATAACGTTTGTATCAAAAAGGAATGTGAGAAGTACTTAGTCATTGATACCGAGGTGTTGCAGGTGAATTACTAGAAGCCATAACAAACTGTTAGTTGCCGGAGGTAAGTCCTCCGAGTGTGTGGATTATTAACATATTTGCACCTTCGTATCCGCTACGTATCTTCTATATAATTTGTAAGAATAGTGCCTAGCAAGTGCGAATACCATTGTTATTCTTAAAGCTGCAGGGGAGCTATTTTACGCAGACAATATACTTAATCCAGGAAAATTGAAGTTAAATCATAATTCTTAATGCAAGACCTAAGAATTAATCTTATGTATTTATTATGTGATATTAGGTCATAAATAGTCACAATAACCTTGAAATAAAGATGTCAAGATTGAATATCGGTCAGGAAGCTAATAGAAATGTTCTAAATAAAGCAGTGGTTCAAAATTCAAGCAAGTTGATATTATGGTTCTCTTCAAATATCAATATAAATTTATGACATTCATTCCCGATTCTTTGAAATCAGTGAATAATAGTTTCATTATTTACTAGTAAACAATGGATATTATTATCATCACCATTGTCAGATCATATGAAAACTTATTTATTAAATATATTAACAGTAAAATCTTTACAATTTGTTAAATTAATACCAGATGTTGACATGCCTAACGATTTTCTCTAAAGATTGAAGATCATCGAGAACAGTGCCCAGTATACGCATTTGCATTAGGCAGAACTCGTGCAAGAATTTTTGGTACATTGACAATAATATTTATACCAATAGGTTGTCTGGTACATTTACCAGCCTTATGAAGCGACATAATCATAGTTTTCATTTCCCATTTTGACGTATTTTCTTACGAGTTCTTCTAAATTCAAGCCATCAATATTTGCAAATGTTACAAAAAACTTTTTAGACATTTTTGTTTTAGTATTGGGTATCATGACTTAGAAGCATGGTCCTTTATCTTTTACACACTTTTACAAGTTCTTCCAGCCGTCATGTGCACGCCAAACCGATAATCAAAATAACGTAAAATAAATAGGTCTTGTAGAACAAAACTCTGGATATTTCCTTCTTTGTTACTAACTTAGATGTTTAAGTTGTATCCTTCTGATTTTCGCTTCAGGAATGCAGTTAAATATAAGTATTTTATATCGATATTTAAATATACTAATAATCCTTTCTGAAAGTTATGTTAAATATTTGTTTTCTCTACACCATTTTAATAGCGACCAAATGCTTGTTCGTATTTCGTTCGTGATTTCTCTAGCACGAGATTGGAAACAACACTGAAGCCTCAATATCATATTTCAACTCATATTTATACTTTCACAATAATTACAAGAAATAATTAAACGACAACTATGTTTATTCCCGTGGCAGTTGTAGATAAAACGTTGTGCGCATTACGTGGGACACTAAATTATTACTGCACTGATATTTCTTCACCTGCGTACGGTAATAATGCATATATTCCACTTATTGCGCAAATAACTAGTATTATATTTCATGTCAACACAATAGCATTTGACAGATGCATAAAATATATCATGAGATAGCAGTGTGATGACTGTTGATGAACCAATTCAAACTAGGAAAAGAACTACCCATGACTGCCTTTCAAGCTGCATATTTACATTTAACATTATGGTAATGATATAATTTAAATATTACAACCACCACTGAAGATGATTTTAATATTCCGTTACCATATAAAGCTAATGATGTTATTTTTAGAAATATGTTTTATATTCTGTGGTTTCATTCAAACGTGCCGTGATATAAAAATGAGGAGGAAATACATAAATTTTATTTCAGGAACAATTTAAATGATAAGTATTAGTGGTAAAGACTTCCAATGTTTTGTAAGTAACTTTATTCATATCAAGTGTTGCTCAAGTCCAAAATACTTGGATAGTACTATGCTTGGATAACTATGAAATAAGCTTGAACAGTGGCAGGTAATTAAATTAAAATAAATTATTACTTTGTCTTTCTGAACTTAATTTAATTGCATTTTAGTAAATATTCAACTGGGTAGGCATCTTATTATGGCGCTAACATTCCATACTATCAGATACAGACACAGGGTGTCAGGATACTAAACCAACAAAGCAAATTTGTACATAATTTTATATCCATTTCGTAAATCGTATCGAAAACTGTTTCCTAGGGCTCTTTGAAGATGACCCTTTGACAGCGTTCTTATTTAAATTGTTCAGATCGTTGTTTATCTAGCAGCATCAAACTTAGGTTATGTCTCTCTTATACTTTTATAATTTTTGACTATTTGGTATTTTCAATATTAAAATAAAAAATTTCAGTGATAACGGTGTACCATATACACCCAGGTGCAAAAAAACGCAATAGTGAAATTTTTGGTAAAGTTTGAAGAGTCACAACTTTTTTGTTCTTAGGTTGATTTTCATAATTTTTTATAAAACTTTAGATAAAATGATCAACTTTAATCCACGTATTTAGTCGTTTCATAAATGTTGGCCTTTTAGTCATTATACAGGGTCAATTGAAAGATTGCTTCATGACCTTAATTTTAAAACGCCCTGTGGAATAATTTCGTTACCAAATTTCTTTAAAAGATCAATATTCATTACGAACCATTCAATTCCTACAATTTGTTTTTTGGTTCCTAAAAACAAAAAAGTCGTGACTCTTCAAACTTCCAAAAATTTCACTTTCATTTTGAAATGTTTATATTTTTTTGCACGATGATTATAAATTTGTTGCTAATGTTTAGTAGTTGGCTTTGAAATGAAATAAAGTAAAATTCTATAAAAAAGTAGGAATTTTGTATCAAAAAATATCACACACAATTATAACACACCGACGATTAACTATAACTTTAATTTAATAAAATGTACTCTACATGGCGGTCATTACTTCCATTGCATATACTGTAAAAAAATTAATTATTCACATTTTAAAACAATACTGTGATAATCGAGGTGCACACAGGAGTGTGTATGTAGCAGTGTGTTAAAGGTCTAACATAATCCACTATATGTTAATTAATATAACTAATGTTATGAGTATATTTTATACATTAACATGTTAATTTTATTGTATAAACCTTTTTAGTTTGTTAATTATATTTTTGTTTGTTGCGAAATAATTTTCAGTAAATATAATTTTTGTAATACTTTTATTTTGAAATTTTCTAGAAGTTTTCTCAGTCGTCGAGAATGCATCGAACATAGCCTAGAATGTTTTAGAAAACATCAGAATAAACGTATTACAAAAATTATAATTTCAAAAGCAAACAAGAACATAGTTAACAAAATAAAAAGTCAATATGTAGTATTTAATATGTCAAATTACACACTGAAAAATCTCACTTGCACAGCAACTTTTATACAATGTAAAGTGATTTGTTTCTCTAATGTCCTGATCTAATCTTCTCTAAAAAAGATCTACTGAGGAAGTATTTTTGGATAAGAAAATTTATATCAAATCGATATGAAATCATCCCTAAAAACTGTTGTCTTTGTTTGTCGGTTTAGCGTCCGGACACCCTCTATACATAGGCATTTAACTTATGAGGTTGAGTATAAATTCAAGTATAACTTAATTTACATTTACAATTATTACTACCTTCAAGAATGGCTAAAAATTGCCTATCCGTTGCATTTTTTGCAGATAAATATTTGAATTTACACAGATTAAAACGTCGAAGAGAATAATTAAATCTGTATATAGGAAAGCAATTTGAACGTCAATATTTCTTGAGAACCGACTAATTAAGTTGGAATAAATTATCATTAAAGGAAATAGAAGTACATTTGTCGAGAAATAGTTTTTTCTCGATATCACTAATTGAAGGATATATCAAGAATCGGACAAGATTTACTTGATTTGAGATCCAAATTTGCATCTTGTTTAATGTTGTTTTCTACATAAACCGCCTTCCTTATGTAGTGATTTTCATTACTGAAGCATGTCTATATTAAGAATAAGTTTTATCATCATAATATAAGTAATCATATTTGTATTTTCTTCGTCTGTTCTATAAAAAATAAGTTGACTCTGTTTCATGTTCACTTTTATTAATTAGAGTTCTAGTTCTTTATTGCATTAGATATGTAATGTTTTAGATACTTGCAGAAATGTTTTATTGGAAGCCACTATACAACTATAACATTTTTTGCAAATACTTTTTAATTTATTGAGAAATAATTTTGATCTCTCCTATAGTTACCCACAGCGAGGAACATATGAAAGGCAGAGATTTAGAAGTCTCGTGATCATGGACATAATTGCGGTTTATACGATCCACTACTTTATCATAAGGTATTAGTTATATGCTTCCAGTTGCCATAATAAATCTTAACAATTCATAGTAAAACCATACATATTGAAAGTTTTCATTAAATTTAGATTTAGCAACCACTGGTACTCTATCGTTATCAAATCTGAGTTTCTGGTTTGTAGAAAGAAGGAAATATGATTTATTTTTATAGATCTAAGGTTAATATCAGAGCAAGAGGAGGTGATAGGCGGCGTTCGGTTTTTCTATAATAAAGAAAAGGAAATAGTCAGTTCTGTGTACAAGCTGATTCTTATCCTATATGAATAAACTTGTGAAATTATAGCTGAGAACAAATAGTGAAAAAAATATTTTCAGTTTCTGAAGTTTACAAAAATTTATCAGGCTTCGACCCCAAATTGCTAGTTTCTATACTCCGCTGTATTCCACGTAAAAAGGCTTCACGTCTGGGATGATATCTTTGGGGAAACCTTTGGGCGTCAAGATGAGCTGCAGCCACTGAATTTTGATGTGTCTCCCTAAGTTCTTCGTTTGAGAAATATTGGATAAGAACCACCGACTGATAAAAAAGTACTGCTACAATTATCTTAACTTTTTAGTTTTTATAAATGAAAAATTTCACCTGATATATTTTTGTCAACTTCCTAAACTGAAAAAAAAATTTTTCGCTATTCACCATTTTACCAGTTTATGCGTATATAACACCATGTATAGACTCAAATATTTACGTGAGTACCTACAAAAAAAACTTACATTGCAATTTAAACAGTTACCTTGGCAGTAGCCCTTTCCCAGGCTTCAATTTTGACCTGTATTTTTAAAAAATTATTTTCTGTATATTTCAATTTTATTTTTTAAATTTACACGAAGTGTCATTGTGTAAGTTAGATCTCTCTACGGGGATGGTAAGGAGGAAAATGGCGAACCTCTATAATTTGACCAATTTTTTATATCGATGATTAAGTGGTAGGGGTTGAAATGATGGAAATATATTCAAGATGATATGTTTTCTCCTTTGAATTGTTTAATTTTCGGCAAAATTGTCATACACTAGATATCACTAGAAATCGTTTAAATATTCTACATGCACTTTTTATAAATACATGCCATGACAATGTGGTCAAGTGCTTGACCAACTTGATCCAACCTAGTTGTTTGCAAGGTAACGATGTTCTAATGTTTTTAAACCCTTTGGTACAATGTTGCGTACTATTTTAAATATTAAAGATAAAGTGGATATCTCCCAATTTTCTATGTTATTGGCATGTTTGAAGCAACTAGAATATGAGTATGTATCCAAAGAGTCAAGCAATTTCTCTAGTGAGAACATTGAGGTGTTTTTGAATAGTATACCTGATGATATGCTACCTATAAATGTTGCAATCATAATAGGTGTATCAGGGACTTGTCGAAGTGACGAACTGTATAAAATGAAATTCACTGATCTTAATATCGTAGAGAATAAAGTTCACATCGAAATTCCAACATCAAAAACCTACCAGTAAAGATTATTTATAGTGAGTAATGAAGAATGGGTAACGTTAATTAAAAAATATGTTGCACTTCGTTTATACATACTAAATGAAAACTTCTTTTTATAATTAAGATTCGGTAAAATCAATGGCCAGACATTTGGCCACAAGTCGTTTTAGCAAAAAATTGCAGTGTTTCTAAATCTTCAGCATTGTGAAACATAGACGGGTCACTGCTTCCGATAGCCACACTATTGGTAAATAGCGGTGGTAACATTTTCCAGTTGGAGAGATTAGGGGGATGGAAATCTTCCACCGTAGCGGAAGGGCACGACAGGCCAGATTCTCAGTTTAAAACTCTCCACTCCAGTACTAAAAACGTTACCATTTCTACGCAGGATTTTCAGTATGGATTAACAATTTCTGTTGCCGCTTATAACCAATCAAATATAGCTATTAATTTACTAAAATAATACTTAATGTGAATAAAATTGATTGAGAATGTTTTAATTTACAATAAAATATTTTTTGAAACAAACATAATATTATTTTTGGGGAGAATTTGAATTTTGGGTATTTGTATATTTTTAATGCCCCAAATATGCAGGCGTCGCTATGGTTAGTAATCTGACAAATACATACTCAATATGCTAACTCCTTCCCAGCAAAAAGAGTGATGTGCACGATATGATGTTTTGCAATGCTCTAATCAAGGTTTTATGTTGTTTAATGATTTATGCACAACTTAATGGAAAGTAAACCCGTTGGCGTCAGTCCTGTGAGCATCACTACCCACAGATCGATCTCACCTTAATTAGATCACCCAGTATATATTAGAGCCTGAGATTCTCACCTCAAAGACGGTTCACTTGGCTAACTTTTATATTTATGACATCAAATAATAAAAAATAGATAGAATTCAACTCAAAACAAAATGACAAATAGTGTAACGTTACAAATTTTGTTCTCTAAAAACTACTCAATTTATGATTCGTTAACCTTTGAAAAGCAAATTATCTTATTCTAGTACAGGAAAGTAAAAAGGGAATAATTTTTTAAAACAGTCCCTGTTTAAAACTAAATCAGTCTGTCTCTACGCGTGAATGTTGTTAAGGTCGCCGTATTTCTGGCAAAATATGACCCGTATTTGTAGTGTTTTTAGGTACTGAAATCTCAAAAAATAAAGCTCGAAGAACAAAAATAACCACACAAATAGAATCTTTAAAGTTCTGTCTATTCATTATTACTATTTAAATATAGTTTAAACAAAGTTTTAACTTTTAAAAAACGTATTTTCATATTGGTCTTTGCTGCTAACCTAATGTCACATTTTTATCAATTATTTTATCGTGCTTAGACATAAACCTAAACAATTTTATATGTAACACTAAGTAAGTTTATGTTATAGGAATATTTAGAACTATATATCAATTTTAAAAAGTAGTTAGTTTGATAAATTTCAGTACCTAAAAATGTATTAGCATTTTTCCATAAGGGTCATTTTCTCAGCAAGTTCGGTCAACTTCATTATCTAGAAGTCTGTTACAAACTATAAAAATTTGACTCAAATTAACAATAAATAGTTCAACCTCTGACTAAGAGGTGGCGGTAAAGTAAATTCTGTTTACAGGGCGAGCAAAATTTGGAATTAAGTATTATATTAGAAATCAAGACGAATTAAACATACCACATGCATTTGATTGCATTGTTATTGATATAAATTTTCGATTTTACCACTTCGGAACGTGCGAAAGACGTTCTGTATGCAATTATGAGAAAATTTTGACCTTAAAAAAACCTCAAAATTAAGGGAACTACAAAAATTTCTTTAATATTAACTAAGGGCTATTGGAACAGTGTTAACGAAAAAATACAGGTGTTTAAAACACCAAACCAAACTCCTGCAAAATTCAGAGAATTAAATCGATCTGATCCAAATTTTAAAATACAGGATGTTGAAAAAAATGTAGTCAAACTTGGAAAAATTTCAAAATTGACAGAATTTGAAATTTTTTAAAGTGAAATGATAACCACTTCAAAATTATAAATTTCAAAAGAAAAATCTTACAGTTAAATTATCTGTCCACTGATACTGCTGGCTATCGTAATATGAAGTATACAGGGATGCAGGAAACAAATGACGCTTACCTGTATATTAGTGTACATTGTCCTCATGCCGCCAGTGATTTTTTTAACATTTACTTTAAAACATTTATTAGCATTCGTCTTGTAAATGACTGTAACTCGTTGGAGGTTGACATTTATTAGGTAAATTGGATCTCAGCAATATATTTTGACATCTAGTTTTCGCCGTATAAGTTTGCTTACATATTTTAAAACCACCACACAAATAAAGATGTAATAGATATCAGGGTCAGGTTGAAACATAAAACGATTGTTTTTATTATTATCTTTTATTTTGCAAGTACACAAATTTTTTCAAAAAGTATATTGCTATTTGTCTTCTGTGAATTGTCTCACTATGTATTATTAAATACTTATTGCAAAAGGGATAAATAATGAAATAAAAATATATTTACATTATACAGGGTTGTTCGGATATGATTTCGAGAGTTCAGTTTACATGAAAAATTAATATAGATAATACTTCATCTTTTTTAACTTACTTGGTAGTAATAGTTATGAGTATTTTTATAATTTCACTCGATCTTTATCATTATATAAACAAGGCACCATTTTCTTCTCCACTGTTTCTATCAAAGTAATTGCTGATAGAGCTACCTTTTCCAAACATGTAACGTCTTTTATGCTATTATCTCCAATCAAACCTAAAAATGTTATATTGAATATATATACATACGGACATATTTTATAGTAAAATTTTTTTTAGTTAACTACCTTTATAACTATATGTATTATACACAGTGGTTTGATTTTTATTAATCAAAACTTTAGTAATAGTCTATGAAATAAATATCTTGTCCGGAAGCGACGGCGACAATTGAATTTCTATGGCGTTTTTTAGAAGATTAAATTTATTGATAAATTTGTAATATTATGGGAAAAATTTGAGTCCTGAATCGTTTTTAATTTTAAAAGTGCTAATTTATTATGGTTTTATTTATAATCGAAATAGCTTGTACATACTAAGATAGGTATTACATATTTAAATATTTATATGGTTAATATTAAATTAAGTATCTTCTGTCATTTTAATCTTTTAAAATAACTGAATAATGGTAAATTTTTCTTACAACATTCTCCAAGAGCGCTCTTTTATGATAAAGTTTATGATTCAAATCGTAATTTATTCGCAAAATGTCTACATAGCGTTCAGCAAGGGATGGGCCATATTTTAAGGCTAGCTTCTTTGGACAAAAATTATTTCAATTAAAATTGTACATAAATAACTATTATGTATTCCTAAAATTTGATAAATTAGAGATTCGATTCCCCTCCCCTGTTCCTGTTACATATAAATATATAATTATTAAGTACCTATTATTTAATTCAATTTACAAATAATGATATACATACCTTTCTAAATCCAACGAACTTTCAATTAATAAATATGTCCTATAATTTTCACTAGTATTACACACACATAAAGAATACAGAAAACCACTGCTACTGCAAAGCACAGATTTGCAAAGGATAAATTGCAACTGAACGCTGAAATTTAGAATACGGAAAAATCGATATCCCATTTAGATGCTAGAGTTGTAAATATTTTGCCGCAGATCGAACGCATGACCTTCAAGCTCAGTTTCGGCATGTTTCGGCTACCCGTTATTTTCTGCACTCCAACTGTGACATTCTTTAAATATTTGCAGTTCAAGTTTTCTCCGTTAGATATCCAGCACTTCCCGGTACACAGTTTTATATCATTGTCAGTCAACGATCGAGGTACTTTCTTATTTAGAATACCGCAACCTTAATGGATAAATTTAATAAATATGGTGAGAAAGTTCTTTACTTGTTTATTTAGCTTCAAAAGAATATCCTGACGATTTAATGTGGAGAAAACTTAGTAGTCCTATAGTTGTTACGAAATTTGTCTCAAATCAGCTTTACCTGCTTTGGTACGTTCGATTTATACCCTCTTCCGTGCTGTGTCGCTTCTACCACTTGTAGTTTCGGATCGAGCGTTCCTTCATAGTTTAATAATGCACTTCAGCTGCAGTTGGTGCGGTTTTCTGCGTGTGGAGAGCTTCTTCGTCGCTGGAGATTTTTCTACCACCGGGATTCCAAGATGTCTCTTCGCCAGCAGTTCACCTCGTTCGTAATCAACAACGTTCCACTAATAACCCGCCTCCACGGTGATTTCAAGGATATCTTTCTCACATAAGTTGGTATATGGTCTTATTTTATTTTAAATCGATTCAGAAATTTATTTTTATTCAGGTTTATGTTTACATTATGTCTAATTTCGTATATTATGTGTTATATTTGTTCATCGCCAGTTTTGTGTCTATCACACAACATTACATATATCGTAGTAAATAAACAATTTTTTTTTCTTTGCAATTGATCTGGTGTGACTTTGGGTTTCTTTCTTACATTCAATCTAGGAGCAAAAGCTTGATTTCTAAAAATTTCAAGTCTCCAAGTGTTTTTCCGTGAACTAAATACTGAAAACGTTGTCACATACTCGAGTGCACTTCTTATACAGTCCGTGGATGCTTGCGTCTAATTTCGAGGAGATTCGGCGCGATGTTGCAGAAATTACTGGTCGGGTTCGAAGAGAAATCTGCATAATTCGCTGAAATTACGAACTCGTTTCAAAATTAACAGAGATTTTTGCACGCGTTATAACAACAATCCCGACTCGCCAGAGGACACCAGCAGTAAGATAATGATCGGGTTCAGCAGCGGACCGATCGATTCACAAAGCGCCGTCGATATCGACGTTTGGGTTCGGTTTCACTTCCTGCATGCCACGGCGGAGAGCGTATAAACATTCTCAACCGAGCCACGACTTGGCATATAAAATATATTTCGCTGTAATAAATTTTGACACACTGAAAAGTTTTATACACATACTTTTTTATTATATCAAAATTTACGGAATAAATAACATACAGGGTGTCTTTAAAAGGCCTACTAAACAAAATACTAGCACAAATTCCTGAGGCTAGTTAACAATTTCCAGGTGTCAAAGTTATTATTTTTTAAAACTTTTTTGTAAATATTTATCTTAAAGTATACCTATACCTATACTCAACCGCCGAAAATCTAGAAAGTGACTCGTAGCTATTCTGTAGACTCTAGTCTGTTTGGAAATGAAAGAGAGTAATAAAACCCCGAGATAAGAATCGGCCATGGGCGTGGTAATATTTTGTTTCAGGTAATTATCGGGTAACACTAATGTAACAGATAATGGGCGTACATTAGCTTATCAGATTACGTACCTGTTAAACGCGTGAAAAGATGTGCGCTGTCTCAGAATGAGAAGATTATTATATTAAATGTATTAAATGCATTGAAACACCAAAATCCTGCCAACAGTGTTGACGACATCGTGGAAAAGTGTTCCAAAATGACAGAGATTGGAAAATCGACTATCTACAGACTTTTAAAGCAAACAAAAAATGAACAAGATACTGTAAATCCCCCAAAATCATCTACAGGGAGGTCAAAAGTCGTTATGGATGATTTCTTCAAAAATGTCATTCGCAGAAAAGTACACTCATTTTATTTTAAAAAAGAAATACCAACGCTAAACAAAATTTTAAGTGAACTTTCAGAGGACAACGATTTGTCAAAAATCAGTAGAAGCAAATTATGGGCCGTCTTACGAGAGTTGGATTTTTGCTGGGAAAAGTAGAACAGGAAGTCAGTTCTTATCGATAAAGATGAAATTATTTGTTGGCAAAGATCCTGCTTAAGATCAATTAGAAAATTCTGTGATGGAGGGAGGAATATTTATTATCTAGACGAAACTTGAGTCAACGAGGGATATACTGTAACAAAAGTATGGCAAAATAAAAATGTAAATAGTTTTCGACAAGCATTTTTGGGTGGACTTTCAACAGGGTTCAAGGCACCTTCAGGTAAAGGGCGAAGATTAATAGTGACACATATAGGTAGTGCCAGTGGTTTTGTAGATGGCGGTTTACTTTTATTTGAATCTAAAAATACAGGTGACTATAACGAAGACATGAATGCAGATGTTTTCGAAGAGTATTTTACACAGATGTTGGATCTTATTTCTCCGGGGTCTGTAAATGTCATGGATAATGCCAGTTACCATTCACGGCAGACCGAGCGGACGCCTGCGACTGCTTGGAGGAAAGCCGATATAATTCAATGGTTATTCGGAAAAAGCATTTCTTTTGAAACAAATATGGTGAAAAAGGAATTTTTGACACTTGTCAATCTTAATAAAGATAAGAAAAATTATGTTATCGATGAAATGACAACAAATCGCCAAATAACGGTACTACGGTTACCACCTTATCACTGAACTTAACCCAATCGAATTAGTCTGGGCGCAAGTAAAAGGAGATGTAGCGCGAAATAATACGACGTTTAAATTAAGTGACGTGAAAATTTTGTTAAAAAATTCCTTGGATCGAGTAACTGCAGGTAACTGACAAAGATGTATACATCATGGACAAAAAGAAGAGGAGAAATTGTGGAAACTCGATAATTTAATTGATGTTACTGTGGAACCTATCGTTATCAATCTAGGAGACGAAGATAATTCATCAGAATATTCAGAGGATGAATTTTAATATACCTACTTTTTTATTTTCTTTATTGTATATTTATGCAACACTACATTTACTCACCATAATTTGAACTTTCAAAATACATATATTTTTGTGTGGAATAAAAATCTATTCATTAAATTTAAAAAAAATTTTGATAACAGTAATTTTATTTGAATTACTAAATACCCTTTTAACCCGGTTATGATGCTTAAAGTAGCCTCTAGTTTTGAAATGCTATTTTTATATTGTTTACTTATAAGAGAAATGGACCGAGAAATTGAAGCGGCATAGACGAAGACGGATTGTCGGGGATTAAATTTTAGCTTCCTGCTACAATTTAGTACGGTTCGATCACACAAAGTTTTTTTAAAAGTACACCTCATCTGTACCGATAATACATAATATAAAAATATTGAATATAAGCACCAGTACTACATTTATTTACGATTTGCATACATAATAAACTTTTATTACTGTCCTTCATTTCTAAACAGACTATAGTGCGACAAACGAAGCATGCGAAGAGGAAGAGTTTATAGACGTACCAAATTTGGAGGCGCTCAGATATAGAAAATATACATAAAAGACTACAAATATAATTGTATTACATAACACCTATTATTTTTAGTAGGTACAGTGTTGTAACAGTTTTTGCCAATTTCGAGACATTAGATAATAAAACTACGAGTTATGAGTTATTTTCAAATTTAAAATTTTTATGTTGTATATCGGTGTACCTAAGTCAATTTAGAAGTTTTATCAAGAAAAGCTGAAAAATATTCTTACCAACATTGTCAATATAACTTATAAAGCGATGCTTGTTTTAGACGAATATCACTAAATTAATATGCATCACACCAGAATCATAACAAACTTCACTATCACTGTGTGTTCACTATTCATTAAAATAACCTCACGATCACTTCGCTGTCACATATCCACTTCATTATAACACTTTTATTTCACTATTACATTTTCACGTTACTGCCGCATATTCACTTCACTGTCACTGTAGAGATGTTGCTGTCACTATCGCTTGAAACATCTTCACGCAGGGTTTACACGCACTAAAACATTTTTTTCCATAGTGCAATAAACAGAGATAGAGAATACATCGGGCTTGAGTTTGGCTGAATCTTTATCGTATTGCCACTAATGTGAGTATAGTATCGTTGTGTATTGAAAGCGGTACAGTAATAAATAATGAGGTAAATAATGTGTAATGTCTTCTAAAAATATTATACGTTTTATAGTAATAGTGTTTTTATATTATCTTTGAGCCACTCTATAGATTTTTGCGGTTGGGTGTAGAAGTTGTCGTTTCGAGCAGCCGTTTTTGAAATAATCGAATTTATATGTTTTATTGCATACTGAAACTAAGCCTCGTGTATGATACGACAGACTGTTGACTGGAATATTCTATGTACTTGTTGAGCGGCCTGGTTCTTATTCGGGGATTCTTTTCATCAATCTCTAAAATATATTTTTCATTTGCTGCAATACGCCGTAGATGTCCTAGACCTCCAACTCTTCCACGATTCTGCATACAAACGAGAAGCTGCTAAAGCATTTTTTCTTACTTTACCATAAAATTAAACAATATCTATCAACGTATACCGTTGTTGAAACTTGTAAAAATGTTAATACTATAATCAGTATTTCAATATTCGAAATCGTTTTCATTTTAATGACTCTAAAGACTACTGTATGTAAAGATTGTACATCAAACAACTTCAATAATTTTTTCTTGGAAACTATAAAGATTACACAACATTCTTTTTACACCATATTTTATGGCGCATCTATTTCCCATTTTTTGCATCAAACTGGTTATGGGTTTCATATTTTTGATACATCTAACTAAAAACAATTGTGAAGTCCGTTAGGAGAATTTTGGTATGTTCGGTAAAAAATTTATTGACATATGACATACAGTGCTTTCGAAAAGCAACGAATAAAAACATTATTTTTGAAATTGAGAAGTTTTCGAAAAAATCTCCTGACACGCCGATTTTGTTTTTAAAAAAGGCACTTTTTGACATACGACCCACATTTGTGACGTCATCGTTGTTCGAGATGTGACATCATCGACAATTTTTTTAAATAGCAACCTGGAATTTTGACCATGCCATTTGAAAGAGCGTATCATTCTACATACGCATCGTCAAAAATCATGGTTGCCTGACAGAAGCGTTAGCGACCGAGAATGTTTTTATTGCTGTTAGATAAAAACTTGAAATCGTACTTTATTAAATAGTTTTTCTTGTTTTTTTGAGTTATGCATTTGAAGTGTTTATTGAGTAGTAACTTTGTCATTTTATAAAAAAATGGTTATATTAACTGAACGAGAGCGAATTGAAATTCTTTGCATGATCGGATTTGGAGACAGGACGCGCACCCAAAAAGAAGTAGTTGAATTGTTCAATGAAACTCATCCTGATCGACATCCCATTAGCCAAAGCATGGTAAGCAATATTGAGTCTAAATACCGTAACTTTGGACACTTAACTCAACACTTAACCAATTGGCTTCTGATTTTAATATGGCAGCGTCCACAGTTCACTAAATTATGAAAAAGCAAAGTATCATCCGTATAAGGTATGCCTTGTTCATGAGCTATCTGAAGACTACTTTGATCGGCGAAATCAATTCTGCGAGCAAATGCAAGAGCTATGCAATAATTTCGTAAAAAACGTAATTTTTTCTGACGAGGCTACGTTTGGTTTGAACGGCCATGTCAATAAGTAAAACTGCCGTTATTGGGCTACCGAGAATCCTCGATGGATGATGGAGTATCACACTCAAAGTCCCCAGAAAGTAAATGTGTGGTGCGGCATAATCGACGGAAGAATTCTGGGTCCCTATTTCTTTGACGTCAACCTAACTGGTGCAAGATATTTCGATTTTCTTCGAGACCACTTCATTCCTGAACTAATAACTTTATATCCAGACATAGAGGGACACGATCTTCCAAGAAATGACATTTTCTTTCAACAAGATGATGCACCTCCCCATTATGTAACACCTGTCCGTGCTTATTTAGATGAGCTGCCCCCGAATCGTTGGATAAAGAGGAGGGGGTCGATTGAGTGGCCAGCCAGATCGCCTGATTTGACACCCCTAGATTATTTCTTGTGGGGATACTTAATTTAGTCGATTCTTTACATAATCATTATCATTTTTAGTATTGTGAAAATTAAATTTTAAAATCTTCAAATATTATTATCTTCAAATTTTTGTTATATAATACCATAATTTTTCATGAAGTGTGTATGTAGAATGACACGCTCTTTCAAATGGCATGGTCAAAATTGGGGTTTGCTATTTAAAAAAATTGTCGGTGACGTCATATTTCGAACAACGATGCCGTCACAAATATGGGTCGTATGTCAAAAAGTGCCTTTTTAACACGCTTATATTAGCTTCACCTGTATGTATGTATGTATGTATGTATGTAACGGAATCTTTCAGCGTAATTTTCACCAATTTCAAGAAGTCTGATCAGCTTGAAAATTTGCACAGGGGTCAAGGACTGATGACAATACAATTATTTAATAACTTTATTCTAATGTCCTGACTAGGATCATCAGAATAAAAACTATTTAGATTACTTTGCAGGTTAAGTGTATACAATCCATCAGTGTTGTTTCCAAGCAGGCAAGGCAGGGGCAGGGGACTGTAATAGATTCGTGCTCTTGCTTTTCACGTATAGATGGCGACCTGACAGAATTAGTTTTCGGTTTTCGCTTAATTTTAAATTAAAAATTTTTATAAATAAATAAAAATTTGATAATTTATAAAAAAATTCAAATAAACATTTTGATTAAAAAAAATTCGAAAAAATACAGAATTCAAAATTAAAAAAAAAATTCTAAATATAAAATTTTGGAGTTTAAAAAAGTTTTGAAATGTAAATTTTTTAAAAAAAATTCTAAATATAAAATTTTGGAGTGTAAAAAAGTTTTGAAATACAAATTTTTTAAAAAAATTTACATTTGAAAATAAAAAAAAAAATTCGAAATACAAAATTTTGTAAATAATTTTGGATTGAGGAATTACATGATAAAATCAAATTTAAAAAATTTTAGAAATAAATAAAAATTTGATAATTTATAAAAAAATTCAAATAAAAATTTCTGGAAAAAATTTTTAATTGAAAAATTTTAAAATTCAAAAATTTAGAAAAAATTTCGAAAAAGACATTGAATTTTAAAATTTTGAAGAGCGTAAATTTTCAAATTCAAAGAAATTTTGATTTGAAAATTTTGGCAAGAATTTTGAAGAAAGTTTTGAATCTCTAAAATTTTGTAAAATTAGAAAGAAAAAAAAAGATTTTGATACGAGAACGTTGACAAAAATTTTAATTTGCATATTTTATAGAAACAAACAAAAATGAAAAATGAAACTATAACACAAAGAAAGAGGAGACTGGAGAAAAAAAATTGTATAGAAAAACTATATGAAATGGAAAGGTTACGTAAACATGAATGAAATGAATTTAGATTTATTGTCAAATATAAGATATTTTAAAAATTAAGGCTCTTAATTATAATTACTTTTGTTATTGTTTTGAGACTAAAAATTAAGAAAATAAATTATAGTTTAAAAAAAACTAAAAAAACACGCTTTAATAGTAAACCGAACTAAAAAGTAGAAAATAATTTTGAAGTATCAAGAGTTTGTTACAGCAATAGAAAATTCCGACAATCAATTACGACTAATTAATTGGGAATAAGATTAAATTAGAAATTAAATTATTAATAAAATAATTCAATTATAGTAAAAAAAAGCGTGGGGTGCTTGATATTAAATGTTACCATTATTTCAGTAGTGCAGCTATTTATAAAAATAAAGTCATTATGAAAATATAGTAAATTGCACCCCACGTTTTTTTTTTACTATAATTGAATTATTTTATTAATAATTTAATTTCTAATTTAATCTTATTCCCAATTAATTAGTCGTAATTGATTGTCGGAATTTTCTATTGCTGTAACAAACTCTTGATACTTCAAAATTATTTTCTACTTTTTAGTTCGGTTTACTATTAAAGCGTGTTTTTTTAGTTTTTTTTAAACTATAATTTATTTTAAAAACAAACCCGACGTGCCAAGAGATTTTTTCGAAAAATTTTCAATTTCAAAAATAATTAATTTATTCGTTACATTTCTAAAGCAGTGTATAATATTTTTAAATTTTGTTTCTAATTAGTGGTGCACTCTGCTATTTAAACTATATTTATATTGTTTTACCTTCATCGTAGTTAATTACCAAATACTTCTGTAACATTTAAACAGATTTTGGCTTCGTTATATTAGAATGATTGCTTGCTTGCGTCTCGCCGTTCATTCATGGCAACATAAAGAAATTAGCTCTAACATTTAGGTCAGTGTCACTAGATTAATGTCACAGCATATCACGATGTTACAGATCTAAATATGGACATGTTCGCCTGGCACTTAATTTATGTTCTTCTTTGTATATTTGTGGTACTACATTTAGAAAGATTCAAGTCGTGACTAATTTGACTTTGGAATAATTGTCTATGGAGTTTTTTTTAAATAAACAACGTATCTCGAATACCTACTGAATATTGGAAATAACAATATTTCTAAATACATCAAAATCTTTAAACTGAATTTACTCCAAAATATTTTATGGAGGTGAATTTATAAAAGTAACTAATCGTTAGCATACGTTGCTCTTTTCTTTAATTATAATTTAAGGATATTTTGCAATATTTAAAGACAATATACACAGATATTTTCAATACTGTTTTTAAAACAGTACCTACACATTTCTACTAAAGTGATTGTTGTTTAGATATGTCTTGGAAATTTTAGCTTACGACAATCTTACAGACTATTAAATCAATTCACAGTAATAATTAATACATTCCAGGTATTACTTCTGAGCATTTATAGCAGGAAATGAGTCTGATTGGATTTAAAAACACACTATTAGTATTTAGTTTGATTGGTTACATTATAATGATGGCAGCATTCTGTTTCATGTGCTCAATTTTCAACGGTGTCGAGAAGGGACGCTATTAGCCAAAGGAACTGAGATTAATCAGTGAAGCTTATATGTTTTGCACCGATCTTCCTTTTTTAATTGTTTCAGCCTACATTGGATACAATAATTACAGATCTGTGGCAATTTAAAACGAGAAAACGGCTTCACTCTTTATAAACAGGTCTTTACAAGACAGACATCTTCCTAAATGTCATGTCAATACTGAAGGAGGTAATTCTTTGGCTCATTTTAGGAATAAAAGCTCATATAGACGTAATGTGTCTTAAAACGCTTATGTTTCGATATACAGAGTGGTAAAGTTATTAATTTTAAAGGTTTTTTTAAATAAATAAGATTTTAAATAAAGAATAGGATGCAACCAGTTATAGAGAAACCGTAGCTGTCGTAACACTAACAACAGGGGCTGAAATCAATATATAGGCCGAGAACAACAAGGGCAGGTCAAAAAATCCTCGCTATAGCTAGAGATGTGTACTTTAATTCTGTTACCAGCAACCAGTCACCGAGATCACGGCATAACAACAATAAAAATTGAGCTAGACTAATTTATAATTTAGATATTTATTGTGTGCAACCTTGTCTATGAAATTGTTTTTCAGTATGCCTTCATCAAAAGAACATACCTTCATATGACTTCATTAATAGAAGTTATAAGAAAATTGATTTGAATTTTCTTAAATAGGTACTTTTATACTAAATTAAAAAAATGACTTACCTCAAAGTAATAGCAAGTATTACTTTCCGTAGAATAGGTTGCTGAAGTAAATTACAGTAGATTTTTTCATAATCCGGCATTTTAGTATAAAATGTAGTGAAATGTATTTCGTGTCATCCTTGCATATTGCAAAAATCTCTCCTTGTCGTTTCTTAAATTTTAAATACCACTATTGATACTATTTCCCATAACATATTCTATTGCAATAAATAGGGTGTACTCTAAATTGTTTTCTCTTTAACTTAGTACTATAATTCAAAACGATCATGACGACATTTTGCAAAGAAATAAGGCACATTAATTAAATTTTAACACGAGCGAGTTATCGGTAAGCAGGGAACCTGCTTCCACTCTGTCTATATATTGGCAATTTTGACATGTTATATTATGTTGCTATGTTGGTAGTACCAACAACAGCCAATAGTAGAAGCCAATTGCTTAAGCGTAGCGTAAACCTAAAATACACTGAATTTCTTACTTAATTGACAACGTTTTTGTAAACTATATCAATATGTACAGGGTGTTTATAAATGAAGCAGTAAAAATGAGACCACAGACTCCTTAGGTTAAAATAAATCTATTTAAACAAACATAGCTATATCCCAAGTCGCATAATAAAAAAGATACAGGGTATCAAAGTAAAAATTTTATTTTCGATATTTGTAAATAACTTCTTAAGAAATTCAAATATTTACATAAAATTTGAAAATATGGGGTTTTTGCGAGCGAGAAATTCAAATTTGTTTCAAATTTTGGCGTCACTTGTAAAGGGCGCCACATGTGGCACACATTGAAGTCGGTAGGAGTAACCATTTTTGAAATAATACTATTTGAAATGCTCAGTGCACCGAGTAAAAACTGTTTTGGTTTCAGATAAAGTGCCTTTTATTCTAGAAATACAAAATGTTACGTGAAAAAGTTGTTCAGAATGGTAAATTATGGAGATTGGCGAGGTTTGATGAAACCATTTTTCAACAAAGCACAAAAATTGTATCAAAGCATTCCGATCTTTTTGAAATTTTGTACGTCTCCATAATTTACCGTTCTGAACAACTTTTTCAAGTAACATTTTGCTGTATTTTCAGTAGAAAGGGCACTTTACCTGAAACGATAACAGTTTTCAATCGGCGCACTGAATATTTCAAATAGGACTATTTCGAAAACTGTTACCCCTAACGACTTCAACAAGGTATATCTTTTTCAGATATAACAAATAGGAGAATCGAAAGCAGCAAAAAAGTTCTGCAATTTAAATGAAACATGATGTGCTATAAGTGGCTTCAACAAGGTATATTTTTTTCAGATATAACAAATAGGAGGATCGATTGTTTCAATAGTCAGGTGAATACAGAAAACAGCAAAAAAGTTCTGCCATTTAAATGAAACATGATGTGCTATAAGTGGCGCCCTCTGCTAGTGACGTCAAAATTAGAAACAAATTTGAATTTCTCGCCCGCAAAAACCTCTAATTTACAAATTTTAAGTAAATATTTGGATTTTTTAAGAAGTTATCTACAATATCTTGACACCCTTTATATTTTTTATTATGCTACTTCGGATGTATGTTAGGTTAAATCGATTTATTTTCACCTAAGGAATCTGTGGTCTCATTTTTGCTACTTCATTTAAAAACACCCTGTATATGCAGGACTGAGTCCTCGAACGAAAGGCTCTGTAGGTGTAATTAGTAGGAGTGCCTCTTGCTTGTCTAGCTGATGAATAGAAAATCAAACCTTACACAACAAACAAGCCTGATAACCGTTAAAGTAAATACAACTCTCCAGTCACAGTCAACACCAGCGGTGTACTTAAGTGCACAAAGTCGGAAGTGAGGCCTCGCTACTGCATAATCTCTAATTACTACCCAACATTATAATCTAATTTATATTTGCACAAGTAATAACGGTTAAATACGTTCACAGAGATAAATATCTCGTTATTGGTTAAGGAGCGTACTCACGGACACAAGTAAGATCGGAAAATATTAACGAATTGTTAACAAACCGTAAAAAGCTTGATAATATTCGGCTCCAATAAAATAAATATATCCAGTCCAACTAGACCAACATAGTATCCTTGTAAGCATTAACGTAAGATCTTTATTGAAGCCTTTGTACTTTCTTTTTCTTTAGAACCAGATTTATGAATAAACTAAAGGAGTAGCTTTAGGATTTTATGTTTAGCCCAATCCAGTTAGAAAATGGTATTCTTCCTTTTCTAGATGTTATTGAATAAGGAAAATTAGTCATGTCTAACAACATTTACAATTTATTTACACAAGGATGTATTGGCCAGATGTAAAACTTAAAAGAAATGTAATATTAATTTCTTTATCAACATTTCTCAAGTCATGTTTCATGAAGTTAAGTATACATTGGATAGAAACATGTTAGAAGGAACACAAATGTCATCTAATATCAACTAGAAGTTGTAGAGCACTGGTAAGAGTTAGGGCATTCAATAAACTAAAAGGCTAAATAGGTAATGGTAGTGTTTTAGTAAGAGAGGGATGATTTTGGTCAGAAGATATATAGATCTAGAAAAAAATACATCTACAAAAATTATAAAAGGCACCTTCCTGTTCCATTTGTACTTCCTTCGACTAATAATTTATTTTTCTTTGGAGAAGGTCTTCGTTACTTAATTTCTTACCATTAAACTAATTCAATTATTCATGGCTGAACAACTGTTATTAGTTCAGGTTTATTGATGTTTTAGAGTTTTTTCTGAAGAAGAGAACTATATGTTTCCCGAAATGTCGAGTAGCTTAAACCAACAAGGTGACAATCAACTCCAGAGATTGTTCAGCCATTCTGTAAATCATTTTTTCATTGATCAAATTATTCTCTAGTAACAACCTCTAGCAATCGACATTGATCTGTACGTACCTTTACCCGGAAACACTACGACAAATCCGGAGCCTCGCAGACACACCAATTTACATATAAATCAAAACAAAACACTGTTTCACTACTCGCTGGGCTGATCAAGATACCACTCACCTAGGCCAAACACTGATTGCTTTTGTTTTACGGTAAGTGAACTAATTGGGGGATATATGGAAGTTAAACGATTTCGTAATAACGGTTACAAGCTCCTGAATAATTCTTTGATTAATTAGGGAATACTTTCATAGTAGTGATGAAGAAAACAATTTTCAGTTTATGGGAAGTAGCTAATGCTATTATAACATTGAAAAATAAAGAAAATCTTTATAATATAAACACGCAAAAATTGAAAGGTATAATGAGTTCAATACTAATTCCTATTGCCAATTATTAATATTAGTATCACGTTGAGTATTTTTTCACACACTCTCTTTTCATAAAAATTTCATATGATGTAAACATTTTTGAGTCCATATTGAAAGTACAAATTACTAGTTATTTTGATACCCATATTATAAATTCTAACCAGTATGGTTTTCGCAATGGTTGTTCCACAGCATTAACTATAAATAAACTAGTGGTATATATTGAAAATGATGAAGTGCGAAAGGATAGTTAATAAACGCTTTTAAATTTAATTTAAATTTAGTTTTAGTACGCACTTTTATAACTCTAGTTGAGATTTTTTGAGCTGCCTTTGTCGTTCTCAGGCTATACTCAGTGGGGGCGGACTTCAGGTAACTGTGATCTTCTGAGACATTTTGTGGTAGGTAGCCTCTATAATTGGTCACATTTCATGTTTCCCCACACTGAGACTAACCAAGCACATTGGCCATAGCAGAACAACCCGAAAAATCGTAGTATATTGAATAATTTGCATCATTACTTTCTCAGACGTATTAGCGACTAACGGTTGTAAAGAATTTGTATGCCTAAAATGTGTTACAATAAAATCGAAAGATTTAAATCTAAAATCACATTAGCTGTGAAAGGATCAAGTAGTCGTTAGAAAATAATTGAATATTCGTTATTTATAGTGCAGATATGTCACAAAATAGTTGTCATTACTCTTTACATCAAATGTATAACTTTTGTGCCTACAAAATTTCATTCAGAAAAAGTAGATATATTACTAATTTACACCACAAAAAAATTCCTCATTCCTGTTTATAGAACCTTTACAAGATTGGAGGCGACTTTTCGACGAAATGAAGACGCATTTTATGTTCGGAAGGAACAAATAATTGACCAAAGAGTAAGAAATAGACTAGTACAGTATTTCGAACAAAATCCAAGAAATTCTATACGGCAGGGTAGCCGGAAATTAAGTTTGGATAAATCAACCGTTCATCAAAGACCAATGGGTATTATGACTAAAAATTTCAGAATTTGGAGTATTTGCTGGAGCAAATGTAGTAAATGTATCAACTGTTGAACAGAACCCTCTTCGGCTCGTTCATTGGACGGACGAAAGTCGGTTTATCAGTAATGGTTCGCCAAACAGACGCAACAAATACTACTGGTTCATTGAAAATCCCCACAGTGTAAATCCAGTCCAAAACTGAGCCATTTTGGAGTAAATGTATGGTGCGGCATCATCGGTAGGCATTTAATCGGTTCTTATTTTTGTGGACATATATTAAACAGCGTGAGTTAATGCGACTTAACACCTCTAAAGTTTTTTCTATGGAGTTTTCTGAAATCTCACTTTTAGGCCAACAGGTAGAAATAGAACGCTATATCAACTGGACGAATCGTAGCAACAATACTTTCACCATTTTTATAGTAATGTTTAATAAGGATCCGTTATTGTATTATGTATCGCTCTATGTTTAATAACTTCTATACTCGCGTCAAGAATTCAGACGTCTTACGTCACGGCTGACGTTACGCATTTGTTTTTATTGTCAACGTAATTTTCGATATTTGGTCGCGTTAAAAGTAATCATTTTTTGCAATTCAGTGCAATATATAATGCAAACTTTTAGTGTAGCATATAGTTTTATTACTATCAGTTTCAGTTTCTTAAATATTTTGATGAAAATATAATGAATTATTCATTTGTTCGCATGACGTAAGTTGTCTGAATTCTTGACACGAATATATCTGTCTCCTATCAACCTGTCATAATTATTGACCTATCGAATCATGATAGCCAAAATGGAGAGCACTTTAAATTTTGCACTCTTATTGCAACACTTGTTATAGTCAGCGGTCGAAAATCTGGGGAGTGACTATCACTAGCTTGTAAACAAGCACAACGGGCGAAGCGCAAAATTTGAAGGCGATCAGATATAAAAAAGACAAAGCTAATTGCATTACATAACATCCATTATTTTTTAGTAGAAACAGTGATATAACAGTTTTTGCTAATTTCGAGGCGTTAGACAATAAACATGATAAGAATTATTTCAAAATTTAAAGTTTTTATCTTGTATTATCAATTACCCAAGGTCGAAAATAATAGAGAGTGACTAATTCACAACATAGAGACAAGTACGGAAGGTGGGGGTGGCATGATTACCTAAGCAAGCATAGTTGACAAAATTTATTACAAATAGAGATTTTCCCACCATTAATTAAATTTGCGAATTCCGCATTTAAAAGGACAAAAGGCTTTAGAATACATACACACTATTCACTAATGGTTGCTAGCACTGTCACTGTAACGGTCATTCATTAACACTTATTATATCATATCGTACCGCTTTCTGCATGACTGACCTTCATGCATCCATGTTTCGTCAAAATTTAATATATTCTTCGATCCAGATTCTGATTTTTAATATTTATTTTAAATAGTTTCTTCGCGATATCACTATTTCGTCTTTTTCTTGTAAGATATAGCAGTCCAATTTTTTTTTGTCAAAAACTCATTTTAAAATTACTGTCTTCTTTCCGCGAGTTTCCATTATTTTCCTTTTTACAGTTGTATTTCACTTAATTTGCTCTATACATATATGCTACTCAGGTTTGACCTCGCGCCCTAAACTCTTCATACATGTAATAATCAGATATTTCCCAGTTGTTAAATTAGAACGACTTTGAGAACACACTGTAGAGCTTGAATTATTCTGCATTCTTAAGAACACAAAATTAATTACATTCATAATTAAATTAGCTAAAAGATATACCCGAAATTTTGCCCGCCGAACGATATACCTGCCCATGATAGCGCTATAAATGGAACAGGTGGATGCGTCAATACGTCGCATCCAATCAAAAGCGGCAACACATGCGTGCTTACTGCAGTAGAAGTTGTGTAATAGGGCATGCTCTCAGAGATATGCTGCACACGATTATTTTTATAGGAAAAATATACGAGCTGCATGTATGTTTCTTTGTGTCGACTGCTATAAATTGTGAACTGATTTATAACAGCCACTCTCTAGATTTTCGGCCGTCTAGTATAGTTGAGAATAAAATGAAGATCGTAACCAACCAAAATAAGACAAAATTCTTCTTGTATCCTCAGATCTACAAATATGTACATCTTGTAGGTACTTTACCGAAAGTGGCCTTTGTAAAAACTTGTCCCGTTTCCCACAGACGCAATAATCCTTTTGAACAACCTTTTATTTATTGCCCACATTTTTCCTCTTATCGGCTGTATTTCCGATCAAATTAAAACTCACTGCCTCCATCCAAGTCGTAACGCATGAAAGTACGATTGCGTACCGTGTACCTCGGAACAAATGGGCTCCATATTTCAGATTTCATATTTGTCATCTAGCCGCAGTGGTGGAAAACGGCACCGGCAACTGGAACATTACCATATAGCTGTCGCAGATGTTGGGCAGCCCGTGCCGTGTCCGCGGCCGCAGACACTTCCGCGTTTGCGGACGCTGTCCAGCGGGCTGACGGAGTTAATGGTCTCAGCTGGAAGGCCAGTTTTCAATTTATATGCTCGCGTATGGTTTTTGTATGATCTGGCGGAATGAAAGTCAGGTTGTTTGTGTTTAATTAGGCGTGATTTAATGATGCCGGTTGCGTTGGGTTTATTAAAAATAGCATTTGTACGTACAATTTGAATAGATTGCAGTTTCGTTTTCTAATAGAACGAGACGCAGAGATTGGTCCATATTCGTTATTTGAAAATTACAGGACGACAAGGAAGTGTAACACAACAAAATGTTAGTTTTCAGAAAAGTTATTTCTAATTATTAGGGTATACAACTCCCAAGTTTTATGTATACATAACTATTATGTTTATGTTTTATGTATACAGGGTGATTCAGCACTTATAAAATAATTTGAATGTAATAATAATAGTGATTTATTTAGCATCAGTGCTACATAAGAGTACAAGTTACAATCTTGACAGTCAGTAAACTTAAAAATTAAGCGTAGCTAAATAAAACTCAAATCAGGTAAATCAAGTATAAAATTACATAACAAAAAATAAATAAGTAAAATACATAAAAGATAACAAACACTAACATTTAGTTAAGAACAAATTTGCTCAGTAGCTTTTTGAACCGGTTTAAATTATCGCAGTTTTTATTGTCGTTGGTAGTTTATTAAATTCTATCAAGCTCCTATATAAAACAGAATTTAGCATTTGGACGGTGTTACATCTCTCCAGTAAAATAAAGTCCGTACAATTCCTAGTATTATAATTATGTACATTTCTAAAAAAATTTAATTTATCACTGATATATTCAGGTAACAGATTTTGTTTCAGCTTAAATATAAACAAATGTACACCAAATATGACTCTTTGTTTGACAGGCAACATATTTAGAACACTCAACATAGTTCTGATAGGTGTATAACTATTACATTTTAAAATCATTATCATAGCTCTGTTTTGGTTTTTTTCCAACTGGCTTATTTTGAATGCACAAATACAATTATGTAAAAATGCATTTGTGCACGGCACTGGAAACTAGTACACTGTAAGACCTAATCTTGCGTAAGGCGACAAAAAATAAAAAGAACTTCCCAATAAATAAATAAAATTTTATAACACCTATTTTGTATCAGCAAATTCAACTGCTTTTGCTGTTATTGTTATTATTAATTAATAAAATTAATTTGTGGTTTTAATTACTATAATAATTTGACATACCTAATATTACAACAACTTTTCATAATTTTGTAAACCCACGTGTAAACACATTTGAGCCCGTCTCACACAATTTTTACGAACTAACACAAATGTTTTTTTGTCCGTTTTGAATTATTGGCATAATTGAGCCTACACCACCCTATTGATTGGAATATTCCTGGTAATTGTTGAGCGATTTGCCTGATACTTTTCGGAAACTATAAGATGTTTTTTTTTACAATATTAACTCCATTTTTCATGACGCATCTAATGCCTGTAATGTTGTCTATATTATAAACTTAGAACTTTATAAATGGTAAACATTTTTTGTTATCAATATCGGTTATGTATCTTAAAAATATTCTGTAAGTTAGAAGTAGTTTGCTAACGTTACATGCTCTTCTTTTCTTATCTTGTAGTATTTGAATTAATCTACGAGTATTTTCTCTTTATTGTTTTTTTATTAAACTGTTTAATAGTATACTCTTAAGAACTGTTTGGCATATTACTTTGTTTCGAGCAATTGGTTAGACAGTGGACAATTCGGCTTTAGAGAAGGTATTTATTTTCAACAATGCATGGCTGATTCCAAAGTCGAAAAGTTTGAGAAAAAAATAGTTGTGCTTACCTTAGACTTTAGGCTTTCGATTACATTTCTGATAATCTTATTTAGAATATTTTTCTATGTGGTATTAGAGGGATGCAATTGTTTCAGTTTCAAAATATTACCTTACTTTCAGGAAGTAGTAGGTTACTATAAAGAGTGGTATATTTAACCTGATTTAGTGTGCCTCAGATTTATATTGGACCCGTACTCTTCGCAATTTGATCTTCCTCTTATCTCTGATAATACATCTTTAATTTTTAGGCCTGTTTCACGATACCAAAAGTGTTTGGATACACAAAAGTATAAACACCTGCAAGCAATTCTAGTTCCCGTCATTATGACAAAATTATTTGCTACTGCCATGATTTTGATCATGGTTATCTAGAAATATTTTGCAGTTAAATCTTTATAATATTTTTCTTGCTGGTTATAAAATATTTACCCTTAACACAAATTTAAAGAAGTTATTAAGAAATATTTACTATTATTCAGTGCATTGGTACTTGAACGCCACTAACTCTAATTTTTAACATTCTTGTCCCTATATTTAGTATTACCATTACACATTTTTTGCTGTTTATATTAACACATATTTTATTTTTCGTTACTTACACTACTTGTTTTATCTTTTAATTCGTTACTGCAGATATTTTAATATTTTATTATTTTATGTGTCTGCCTTGCTATAAGTAAAATAAACTCATCTATTATTTCAAGTTATTTATCAAGAAGATTTTTCGTCCTAATTTCTAAAATAGGTACAGAAATCGATATTACCAGGTAATATTTTTTTTATATCTGCCTCTATCGATTAATTTGGAATCGATTTCGTTACTTCATTTAAAAAAATATATTAGGAAACATGACAGTGGCCACTGTTCTAAATAAACTATGAAAAATATAAATCAATTCAATCAAAGAAGAAAACGTGACTGACACATATAGATTCCTTCACAAAACTAGTTAAGACGTTATAGGTTTTTACTGGAGTTTCAAACTACTTCGTAGCACGCTTTAACGTGTCAAACTTCTTTCAAATTGTAAACAACGGCCGCTTTTTGCCTAGCCACGGTCATTTGTGAACAAAGTGTTTCATTTTATTAGAAACCGCTTTCTCCAGAGCCTTTTGATCTAAATCTGAAGCCGCCACCGAGTCGCAAGCTGCGTCAAAAATGCGGGAAAAAATAAACGAAGTAGGAAGTGCATTGGTTTTTGTGCTAATAACATCTGAAAGTCAGACGAAACGAGAGCCAGATTGAATAAGTGGAATGCCGTTTCTGTTTCCATAAGTTCTCGAAAGTCGTTATGTAATTATACACATGTCGATACTGAAAGACCAAATTACAGTTAATTACCGAGAATGCAGCAGTTGCAGCAGTGTTGAACACAAATAATTTTCTGCTCTGCTTTGTATATGTCATATTAATTTCCTGAATGAAACTGTTTAAGGAAAACGTGCAGGGACGGCTCAGAATTTTTCACACATAAAAATAAGGTATCAAGAAAATGATGGTAATTATAGATAACGGTATCCATTAGTACTATATCAGTAACAAGTTATCCAAAAAAAAAAAATCCTGTTTGAAACGACAGTAATAACTGACCATACACACACTACTTTATTTTGGAAATCAAGATTGACTGTGTAGTTTTTTCTTTAACATATCTAGACATTTCATATTAAAATGCATACATGACTTTATATGATAAGGATATGATAGGAATATTCTTTTAGGCTGACTTACTATATTTAAAATGAACTAATAAATCATTAGCGATAAAAGGAAATGAAAAAGTAATTGTAGTAATATAATACGACGGCAACAGCCTGTCAATTAAGCCACAAGTGGTCTATTTTTGCCTACCCCACTATCCTATTATCTCGCCATCTGTCTTTGGCCCTCCTTGAATCTATCTAACGCCTTGGCGGACGCCCATGACTGGCCTTTTATCTCTTCTCTTTGCAGCTCTTCAGCGCCAAAGATCTTGCGTGTTAGTCTCCCAAAAACCGCAGAGTGCCCTAGAAAGTGGATGGAAGTGTCTTCCTCTTCTCCACATTCCATGTATAAAAAATCCTCCTCTATCCCAATCAAACTTAGATATCTTCTGACTGAGTCTGCAGGGATAAAAACCAAATGGTGGGGGTTTTAACAGGGAATTGGAAGGTTCAGCAGAAACTCTGTCCTAGATCTATTGGGTTCATCCAAAAATTCATGGACCTGCCTACACCCTCTATTCCATCTCCAATTCCATCCTAATATTTGATGACTAGGGCAACCAAATATGCAAAGCGCATATTATGAATTTTGAAAATATTTACATATATGAGTATTCTTAAAAAATAGCATATCGGATATAAAATCTAATTAATTAAAAGAATTATATAGATGTTTGGTAGGCATTTTAAATATTTCCGTACGAGTCAGATATTGAGGATTGTTTGGATAACAGCAATAAGATTATGCCTGAAAAAGATTTTTTTATAGAAGTTATGGGGCATGAAAAATTAAAAATACTTTTTTTTCTAGAACTACTTGTCCGATTTTGATGTTCAAAAACTATGTTATAGAATTTGATTGGGCAACATTGTAAAAAATTGCTGACATTTATTTCAAAAGAGAAATTGGTAAAAAAATGGAATCTGCTGCAGATACCATCACTATGTTATATCTAGTATAAGGTGTCAAACTGATTGAAAGGGTATTTCATGGTTTAAAACACTGATAAGACGCAAGTACAGGGCGCCGATTTTTCGTTCATAACTTTGGGAAAAGATTGAACATGACATAATAATCGTTGCCTTACCTGTAACATTTTCTCCATAGCACTGTGCTCTCCTGATACAGAGCGTTCAACTTGACAGTAAGTTTTGCTATTGCGTATTTAAAATGAAAAATAAAAAATTTGTCATAAGAGTTACTTTTACGGAAAAGTGATATTTAGCAAAAGACTCATTTCAGTTTTTACATGATACGATTTTTACATACTTAATAGAATGTTATTCGAATACGTCCTGTTACGTTGTATGTCACTTAAATTAAACTTAAAAGAATGTTTTCCTATTATTTATTCACAAACATATACAAAATTTGAACAAAAACGTTGGTTAAGAAAAATCTTAAAAGCTGTCAAATTACCCTTATGAATTGTTTGGTTTCCAATACTAGTTCTTACAAATTCCACTCATGTTTTTCCTAACGCTGACTTATGCAGTTGTGCATGATTTGATTTATATCCTCCGTACAATTGCGGTTTCTATTTTATAACTAATTATATGAAATATGCCCCAACCGAGTCGTTTATTGCTGCAAAAATGCGGATAAACTGTCGTTTCATCGACCCACGAAGAGATATTTTTAATTAATGTCCAGCCCACGGGATAAATTTATGACTTCATTAAATTAAACAGCGATATTTTATGCATTCATTGTATGCACGATTTCGCGCGCAATTCCTGACTTTGATTTCAAATTGGCTAGCAATAAACTTGCTCAAAGCGTTACTCCGGGGAACTGCCAAATATATTTAAAAGTAACAGCAATATTGCCATGAAATATCGAAAAGGTTGCGAAAATCATAGTTTGCGTTTTGTATCTATCACAATATTTTGTCTGTAATGATTTCTTTCGAGGTGCTACTAATGGCTAGGAATCACAAAGGAAATTAAAAATGGATATTTCTTAGCAACAGGCAATTAAACGCCTCATACCTTGGTTACTAAGGATTTAGTTAAACCGTACATCATTTCAGTTCTTGTTTTTCTTTAGTTTAATTGGGTATTTTGTCCCACTTTTGAATAAATAAACATTAATTGAATAAGCCCTTGCGTTAAACGGATCAGTCAAGGATTATTTTTGAGACTAAGTTTGCCTAACCTAAAAATCTCATACTGAAGCTTATAAGTAAAAAATAACAAAAATCACATCACTATCGCACTCTTCCGCATTTTTTGACGTTTCAAAAAACTCTGTTTTTATTCTCAAAATAGCAAATATATTAAAAGTATGCCAAGTTTGACAGTTTAAAATGTGTTTATTTGCTTCCATAGAGATGTTAAATGATTTATATTCTATTGTTACTTACTTCTTCTTGATACAACTGTAGCCAACATTGATCACTGTTTACTGAACAGTTTGATACCCACTTATCTCCGTTCACAAAATAATCGCGGTATCTTTTAATTTTCTCTAAAATTTTTGCCGAACACGTTTGGGAAAACGGTAATATGATTTCATGGGGTTTTTGTTATTTCTTACGTATCTGCTTTTTCAGTGTGAAATTTTTTGGTTAGGCAAACTTAGTTTAAAAAATAACCGTTTGCCGCAGGGGCTTATTCAATTAATCTTGCAGAAAATTACGGAGCGATTTCTAAATGAATTGAACTTTTGCACATCAAAGCCGATATTTTGACAAATTATTTTATTATACTTCACAACAAGAAATAAGTAGAATATCTATCTTTCTAGTAAGTAAGTACTCGTATATGGAAAGGTTTGGCAATATTTAAGGTACGACTTTGGTAATCGGTTAAATACTAGTCTCTTTTAATATACAGTGTATCCAGAAAATGTGGGTACAATATTTGAACAGAGGTTATTGAGTTCAAAATAGATTTACTAAAGCCAATTTAGTTGTTTCGTTTAGCCGCTAGAGAGAGTCACAGACTTCCAAAAACAGTAAACCAACCAAAAGTAACTGAACAATATATGAATAAAAGAAATTTTCACAAACTTTAATAAAAATGGGGTTTATCACAGTATTTTTTTTTTTGTTTCAGGTTAGTGTCTATTAAAAAATCCAGGAAATGTTTCGTAAGTTTCTAGAATATACAGCACGTATACATATTGTTATAATATCATCATTAATTATTACGTCATTTAAATTTTTAATTACGGACAATAACATCTGATAAAACTTTTTAACAATTTCATAAGTTACGTATATGTATATTTATTCGTTTTTTGTTTATTGTAGGTATTGACTAATTTGTATTTTTTTTTTGTACTTCTCAATAAAATTCCAATTCATAATTCGAATTTTGTTCGAAGTTCTATTTGATATTTTGTTGAAACAGTTGACCTGATAAAAACTATATTTCTAATGTCTGCTAACTTAATAATTTATAAGCTAGCAATAATGTTTCAATTTTATACTTCTGCTATATAGCTCAGGAAATAATACAAATTCTTTAACGCCATCTATGACTTAGGTGTTTGACCTTCATTCACTTAGAATCATTTGAAGTAAAGTTAAGAACAATTTTGTTAAAGTGGCGTGTGATAGGTTTAGAATCTAAAAAAAATTAATAAAATAGTGTCAGATAATTTAATAAACCTTACCAAGTTGTCTAGATCTATCACATTTTAAATTATATAAAATAATTTTTGGAACTACGATCTTGAATAAGAATTTCTTTTTATTTATTGTTTTCTTATATAATAAGGCAATGTAAAGCAACAGACGTATTTAAAAAACTATAGTGATGTTACTACTGCTGCTGAATGTCTTAAGTTACAACACTTCTTAAGCCGTGTTCGTGGTTGGCGTATCATTAACATATTTTTTTAAATGCTAGCAAGTGCACTGTGATGACTTTCTCTAGGAAACGCTACCCCATACTATACAATTATAATATGAACGACATTATCCTGAACCGTCCTGAAACTGTAAAAGGTCTAGGTATATATTTTGACAATAAATTAAGTTTCAATATTCATATTGACAAAAGTCTGCTTATAAAAGTCTTACATACGGATTCATCAACAAGGCGTAACGTTAGTCAGACTAGCGGAGGTTACGTGAAAAATTTACGCATCTGTTGCACCAATTTAAATAAAAGGCATACTCCTATTCACTACTATGTATAATACTTACTTGATGATATGTTAACTAATCCGTAGCACTGAAAAGTACTGTTTTTTGAATATAAATACTAAATATACAAGTTACGCGATTTTTAGACAGGTACAATACTGGGTCTAACTTTTGGCGCAAATATGGACGTAAATAAACAGCCTACCTAGCAACGCATGTTTCGCTACCTAGCAACGCATGTTTCGTGAATGGGCGCCAAGGCTGGTTAGACCGACTAACGCTACACCCGTTTGTTTCATGAATCCGGCTGTTAGATTTCTAACTAGAATGTCCTACGGCTTTTCGTATATTCAAGTATGACACTTTTCAATGATCTTGTTAGGTCTAAACTCGAGTTAGCTAGCATTGTATGGGATCACAGTTACAAGGCGTTTCAATCTGAAATTGAAGATGTTGATAGGCAATTTTTAAAGTTACTTTCTTATCGTCAGGATGGAATTTATCCTCAGATAGGTATTCCTCACGATATTTTATTCTGTCTGAAACAACGTAAAAATAAATATACATTCATGTATCTTTATAAAATCTTACGTAATATGTGTGTTTTTCCAGATTTTTTGTCATTAATCCATTTTCAAATACCCATTCAGGCAACACGTAGTAGTCGTTTGTTTTATTTGCCGAGAGCCAGACTGAATTTATTAAAATTTTTACTTTTATTTTCAATGTGTGTGTGAAATATTTTTCAAGTTTAAATTTCTCTATTTTCTTTTTCTTTTACTTTTGTACCTATCTGATGTAATTTGTTTATTATTTATATGTCATAGTTTTAATTTACTAATTAATTATTCTTTTTTGTCTTCGTTACTTTTCTATTATTTGTTGTTATAATCACCCTGTAATTGGATTTTCTGTTAGGTATTAAATACAAATAAAATAAATTTTATCAAAAGTGTTAAGTGAAAAAGGAACTACATATTAACTATCATACAAATAAAATTAAAAGAGACGTTTCTATTTTGAGAAGTAATAATAAAGCTTGCAAAGAACTGTTTTCATGTTAAAATTCTAGTGAAGTTGTAAAATATGAAAATATGTAATAGTATTGGTATTATGTAAAAAAAATTAGTCTAGACATAAATTATACAGGGTTAACTATGACTAAGTACAAAAATTTTAACCACGTGCTCAGGAAGGTCTAAAAGACAATAAAAAATTTATTTCGGAATTCTACCCCGATGTTTAAAAATGGAGCAAAACCCTCTTTTCCCACAGAAAGTCGGCGCCTATGACAATCAATCATCCTCCGTCATGGCTAGATATGTCAACTGCTGGTCGTTTTTTCATCATTGCCAAGTGTAGAAACGACGAAACGAAACATTTGTATTAATAATAATAATGTCTAAGTACCTGGTAGATAACAGCTAATCCTAACCGGATTGCTGCAGTACTTTGTATTCTTTCTTTCGTTGCACACTGCCAAACTACATTTTCACTTCTTGCAGATTCATCATAATTATATACTAACATATCCAACATAAAATACTTTATTTAATTACTATAACACGTTTAAAATTAGTCACTAAGCTGATTTAAAGTAACAGTAAGTTCTAGGTTATGTCATACTGCATTGCTAATTGTACACCCTCCATGTTCCAAACCATCCAGAAAGCAAAGTTAGTTATAATCTAAGGGTCATTTTTACAGAACACTGTAAACATCTTGAGATGTTCTGGTTATAGTTTAAAATATTACTAATTATTTTATGCAAACCTCGTCGATTACTGTTAATATTGTTGCTATTATTAGTATTAACAGAATTTAATTACACAACAACACATGAAGTTTAAAAATTTAACGGCGTGAGTGCATAGTGATAGTGGCCTACAGATGTCGTCTGTTACGGTACTCTGATTAGTTTGAAATAATTTTTCAGTACTTGTTTTTCGCAAATTTAATTTTTCGCGTATTTTATGTGTATTTACAAACATGTCGTATTCAAATGCCTAGATGACGGATAAGGTGCTGATTTATGGAAGTGCGACAAGTGCATATTATCGTGCGGCAGCCTCAAAGACGTTTCCCGAGTATATAAAATATTTTGCTGAATACTTTTTAAACCACATTGAACAGCTGTTTTATGCCGTGGCGGTAAATGTGTGGCAGAGTTTTTATGTATTTGTGTACATTTACGTTTATTTTGTTGTTATACTTTGTGCTTTTCCCCGACGTAAGTAATCGACCTGGTCAAGACCGCCAAACCAAGCAGATACCCCGCTTTACACAAAAAGAACGATCGAGGGACTAATTCTTTTTCATTTCATCAAGAGATGCAGTACTACTACTAGTAGGTATAATTAAAACAATGTATTACTATAATAAAACATTTGATTTACAGTAGTTTTTGGGTTGTCGTGACAAATTTTGAACTTGTAGGTCATTCAGATCTAGACATTCTCCGATAGACCTCCTGACAAATTATGCATATATCATTATTACTTATTCTATATATTACTTGCACTACCCTATTATAACAGTTGAAGTAATAAGTTGTCTTTTCTTCTAGCTCATGTGATTAGATATTTAGCGGTGTCGATCGCAATATTCACTAAATTGTGATATTCCTGAAGGTCAACAAACATCTAAAGTTGTGGAGAACAGCAACCCTCCTATTATCCTATATCTAACGCTACTACATCAACGAAGCAATTTGATTTATATAACGTGCTTTCAAATTGGCACATAATTCGGGGTCTTTTAATTTTACACTAGAAGCCGCTCTAATTTAGGTATAGAACGCACTGTAGACTCCAATTCTTTTCTATTAGCACTTTGATTTAATGCATTAATTTATAACACATAACCACATACTAAAAGGATCAGTAACATACTAATTATATATCGCCCTTCGCGGTAAAGGCTGGTTAGCCTGGTTTATTAAAAACCAGTCGGCCATTAATTCCTCAAAAGAAACGCAACTCACTACCTTTTAAGATAATTTTCTATTTATCTGCCCTGGAATGTTGATATGTATAATCTCGCTGAAATTTATAGCACCCAACTAACGCAGTTTTCCAGCGACGGGCCTAAGGGGAAGAAGAAAAAGACAATTTTTTATGTAATATAAGCCACAAATTTTAGTGGCGAATCTAAAAAGGAAAAATAAATTTGCGTAAGGTATCATTATCTAAACTTGATTTATATTGAAAATATCAAATGTATTTCAGAACTCATCAAATTCATCTAATGTTTAAAATATTACACATACATATACTTTAGAATAACTTTAATTAATAATATAATATAATATCTCTACCCCTCGTTCTAGTCACGAGAATTATTCCAGAAGTCGAAGATTTGTGTAGAAGAGGGGGCGGTATATTATTATAAGCAGGCCGCATTTTCGCACAGGAACGACTTAGGCCTTAGGCCTGGTAGGCCTTAATCACCATTCAGTGCAGGAACGAGGGAAACCTGGAAAACCTCATTAATTAGGGGGGGTAGTCAAACGTCAACCGGTATCAATCTCTCACATTGATCCAAGTCAACATTCTTCCACCCTACCATACCCGCAGATAGGGTGCCAATCCTCTACACGAATATAGCTTATATATGGTCTACCGGCTGCGGGGGTCGAACCCACAGCGTTCTAGTCACCACGATTCAAGTACTGACGCCTTAAGCCGCGCGACCACTGACCAATCCAAAAAGAGATAAATTAAAGAGATGTATATTATAATTTGTCAAATATCTCATGTGAGTGTCTCCGCTATTACACGCAACCTTGGTGGGGGTGATTGTACAGTTAAATAATGATATATTAAATTTTCATAATATTTTTTCCAAAAATATTATTTTAGATTTATTCAAAACATATAAATTTATTATAGTTTGTCTTTCGGTACAAAATGAAATATTAAATATGTGAAAGCGATATTAGACGAGCTCATATTTAGGAACGTTAGGAAAAAAATATTTTTTAACAAAAAGAGTAAAAACATACAAGTAAATTTAAAAATTTCTTTGTAATAAACCCGAAAGGTACGTAAGTTTTCGTTGTGTTTTGTTTCTCAAATGACCTACTATCCCAGGATGTTGAATCTATATTTTTATTGTAAATAAAAAAGAGTAGCGCAGGGTTTTTCCGCCAGTGGTGATAATAGGAATAATTAAACATTCTGAATAATTAAACCTGAGGTATCCCATTACAACCTAGAATTAGGTATTGTTGTTTCCAAGTAAATAAAAAAATATAATAAAAATTTCAAAATCGTTGACGCCCTGTTTCTTGGAAACAGTGAAGTTAGATACAGGTATATTTGGGTATATCTAATTTATGTTCACTGTACAATCAAGTCTTCCAAGAATGCCAGTAATACATGATACAGCCTGTATAATACCATAAATTGACTAGCATACATTTTGCACTTCTTATAATCCTTTCTTTGATACTGGTCCAACACGCCTCAACGTCGTATGTAAGTATATAGAACTAAAATCTACGATACTAGAAATTAATAGTCCTAAAATATATTTGATGTTTCCATGGACATGATTAATGTTTTCTGAAATATAATTTACATATTTTCAATTACTAGTGACAAGGATTTAACATTTTCTGAAATAAAACTGACAATCTGAAATACAAATTACGATTTCTGATATTAAAGTTGAAATAGAAATGATTTTATGAAATGCATTTTGAAACACAATTTACATTTTCTGAAATACAACTAACTATTCTGAATTACAATTGACGTTTTCTAAAATAAAATTTTTTTGATTGAATTGAAAATTATACGTTGTAACTAAAATACAATTGACGCTTTTTTGGAATATAGTTTACGTTTCTGAAATACAGTTTACATTCTCTTAATTACATCTAACCATTCTGATATATAACTGATGTTTCCTGAAATTAAACTGACGGAAATTTAAATAATGTTTTCTTAAATTAAACTGCTAAGTTATACATTTTCTGAAATATAAGTTATATTTCTGAAATAGATATTATATTTCCTGAATTAAACTATTATTTAGTTTTACAGTTGACATTATCTGAATTAAAATTGACAATCTGAAATATAAATAACGTTTTCTGAAATTAAATTTGATAAGTTGAAATAGAAATGATACGTTCCTAAACACATATTATGAGGTTTTCTGAAATATGTATAAGATATTTTTTTGGAAATATGTTTTACATTTTTTGAATTATAACTATTAAGATTTACAATAAAGATTTTCTGAAATAAAACTGACTTAATTTAAAATACAAATAACATTTTCTGAAATTAAATTATCTGCCTTAAAATAGAAATGTACAATTAATGTTTTCTGAGAAATAAGGAATGCTTTCTAAATTGCAATATAAATTTTCTGAATACCAATTCACTATCCTGATATTACAATTATTGATGTTTTTTTTATATAAAACTGACTAATATAGAATTAAAAGAAGGCTTTCTGAAATTAAATATTAAAGTTGAAATAGAAATGACATTTTCTGAGATGCGATTGACGTTTAATTTATGAAACGTATTTAGAAAAGATGTAAATAGTAAAAACTATTGTTTAGATGTGACTGTCTTGCGGAACATATCACTGTACATTTTGTTATTATTTTAAAAAATATACCCTATTAGGAATGCGTAAATGCCTGCTAGGCCTCGAAAAACATATTCGTCTCGGTTCTGCGAAATGTGACTTAATATTGTTTATTAAATCATTAAATAATTATAAGAAGTGATCTAGCAGTGCTCCGGTTCCATAAAAACGAGAAAAAGGTTAATCAAATCGTGTCAGCATTATTCAAAGGCAAAAATTCACTTCGCCGCGGCCTGGTGTAATTGAACATCATATCGCTGGTAATTATTCGATATAAAATAAATAAAGGTCGGCATAAGCCGACGGTTTTTTCATTACGCTCTGCGTAACTAATCTGGATCTACATACAGTCTCCGGGCAACGCAGCTCATCTTTTTTTAATTAGTTTTTTTAGTCTTTAACGAGATATAGATAATTGAAGTTATCTTTATCAGGGACGTTCAAATAATATGTTATAAAAACCCTTTCAACGTTAAAATCTTCGGATACACCCCAACTAGCAATTTTGTATTTTATAACTGCTACAAAATTGTTTTCAAAACAAATCTTATAAAACAGCATAAGTCACAAAAACATTGTGAAAATGTTTATACAGCAATTATACAATCATAATTGGCACCATATTAGAAAGAACTCTAGTAGTCGTTGACATTGACATTTGACAGTAAACAACAATTCTATATTCTGTTGTGGTATATTTAGTAGCAATAATACACAACTTGTAGCATAAAATCCATCAACGAAAGTAAATTATTTATTAACTGTATGGTAAAGGTATCAGAAGGTATAAAATAACGAGCATCTCTGTTTGGTCACAATGTCTGCAACTGAAATATTATGTAGAGTACTACTCAATATTATTTTATCCGTTTTACTGCACTTTGTAAAAACAATTTTTATTGCGGACAAAATTGTATTGTGATTTGTATGGTCCTCTAGTGAATTTTATATACGCCGCGTGTTAAGTGAATATTTATGATATTATCATAATTAAAAAAGGCATTTTGAATTTTTATGGACATTAAAATCATCATAATTATCTTCGTTTTGACTATTCAATATTAGGAAACTGGCTAAATTTGTGATATACAGGGTTAACTATGACTAAGTACAAATATTTTAAGAGTGGATAGAAATAAATAAGAATTAACAGAATTTCCTTTCAAAAAATTTCCAAACTTATTTATAAAGCAAAAAAATACATTTTTTTTATATTATATTGAATCCTTATTTAACGCCGCCAATGCGAGAATCAGAGTATGCAACCAGCAAGCTACCGTCATACAACAGTCGGCCATAGTCGGCAGTCGGTCCAGTCGAGTGCCTTACTTTAATTTAAAACGTTTTATAGTTAATAAATAAAGAAATATGTGTCGGGTACAGATATTTTCCCACAATATAGTTCGCCGGTTTGTTTTTCTAGGTTATGGGACAAGACTGCAGCGGGTGTTAAACGTTTTCTGTTATCTATTAGAACCTACCTACCACCCCTTTCTTCGATTTTGTTATAATACAACTGTACCTACGGGAAGTGTGTTTATCGGTAGTGAGTGAAAATGTAGTTTTACCAGTTTGTAACTAAATAATGAAAAACGAATGCAAAATACTGGAGCTAAGTGGATTAACTGTTACCTACCTATCAGGTATTATTACTAATAGGAATGTTAATTTTTGTCGTTTCTGCGTTTAGAAATACTGCAAACGACCGCATGGTAGTTGCTGACAGATGTAATGCCAACTATGTATCTAAGCCATAAGCAATCTCAGTCTATACTTATCATAGGCGCCGACTTTCCGAAAAAAGGAAAGGAAAAAAGGGTTTTGCCCCATTTTTTAAATATCGAGCTAAAATTCTGGAATAACTTTTTTATTGTCTTTTAGGGCTCCATGAGCACGTGGTTAAAATTTTTGTACTTGGTCATAGTTAACCCTGTATTTATAGTTATACGCCACAATGATAATTGTTAGCATTGTGTCATAATGGCTGCTACTTATACAATAATTTGGTTATAAAAACCAGCATTGAGTCGGCTTGAATGTTGTGAAGATTGATACAGGTTGACGTTTGACTACCCCCCAAATTAATGAAGTTTTCCAGGTATCCCTCATCCCTGAACTGAATGGTGGTTAGGGCCTACCAACGTAAGTCGTTCCTAGGTGGAAATGCGGCCTGCTTAATAATACTATACCGCCCCCTCTACCGCACAAGTTTTCGACTTCTGGGCTATTCCTCGTGATTAGAATGAGGGGTAGAGATATTATTATTATTTAAATATTTACAAAACTTATATTCAGATTGTTTCTTTTAACTATTTTGATAAATTTCTATAAATTCTTATACAAAACATTATTGGTACATTTTCCCAGCATCGTTTTTAGCTTGTCGAAACAATCTGGCCAGTTGCATTTCTATCTTTATTTGTAGCATTGAAAACCATTTCCATCTGTTTTAAATCTAAAACTATGAATGTGAATTTAATAAAGTTGGTAGTCCGATATTCTTACCAGTCTAAAACCGTAGGGTTTTTATGAAATGGTATTTTTTTCACAAATATAAACATATCATTTAATAAATTAGGTTTGATTAAATATATTAAAAATGGTTCTTTGTCGTTCATCCTACAGGTAATTACAAACAATAAATAAAATTAATTATTATACTGACAAAATAAATATTCTTACCTGGTTCCTAAAAAGTCAGAAACTATGCGCATTCACAAACACTTTTAGCATTCTAGATCAAGCAGGGAGGTGAAGTTTAAAGACATAAATGATCGAAACAGTTGATATTGCGCCATCTCACATGTCTGCACACAAGTCTTGCCAAATTATTGTTAGTATACATAAAGTCATTGATTAAAACAACGTAAAATTTGTTACTTAATGTTTCATATATTATTAAACTTCTTCGTTTAAAATTAACAGAAATTTCATGCATTCAATAAAAACTTTCATTGCATATATGTAAAATTCGTTACACTCTTTGTTTAATTGGGCATTTCTGTCACTGGAATATAAAAATACAACAAATAGCCCCTTGCGCCTAATGGATCAGTTGGTTTGACAAATTATTTTTTTGTTTTAGAAATAAAATATCTCATACTATATTTATACTTTAGTGGCAGGAATGAGCAATTAAACAAAAAATGCTGTTGCGTCCTCAAACGTATCCACTCTAGTATCCCTATCGCCCTCTGCAGTACAAGCCGCACTGACGAAACACGAACATCAATGAATCTCTTGCAACAAAAATAAGGTGATTTGACGCCCCATTAATGGTACACAATTCTAACAAAAGTGAACCTTTAGCTTCCAACAACTCCACGTCGACGTGCATTGAGCAGATCCACTATTGCCCCGTTGAAGACTATAAATTTCTAGAAGATTAACCACTAAACAGTCTAAAACTAACAGCTAATAGGCAGAATCGAGCAAAACTTTAAACTCATGTTCTTGTCTCATATCAAAAGTACTGTAGTTATTCCCATCGATTTCCTATTAAACTTCATATTATTATTTCCTGTAGCTCCAGCTTTCGGATAACAGAAGCCACCAAATCATTATTTAGTTAATATATTGTCTTGTTAGCATTGCATTGTGAATATTCTGAATAAACCCATTTATTTTGTGGGTTATTTCTTGTCTTTTGCCGAGTTAGATATCGAACCATTAAAAGTAACATTTTAGAGCTTTCGGATTTACCACCGCAGGGTGCTACAAATACATAATTACAGATAATATCTTAAAATTCGTTACTTTAATCAATATTTTACACTGGCTAATCTAAAAATATTTATTAATACAATACATTGATCTAACAAACGCAGTGTACATTATATTAACAAATAGAATCATTTGTTTAATAAACTTTTGTCCAATAATCGGCATTGATTAATACTATGAAACACATTTTTATTTAGTGTATACAGGATTTCCTTTACAGTAGTAGCGCCCGAGTAGACGCAAATTTTATTTTTATTGCAACGAATGTCAGTAAAACGGTGAATGAATTTAATATAATCCAGCGTACATTTTAATAGCTCCGTTGCATTTTTTCAGTACTAATTATGAGACCTCAGATAGGTAGCAAGGTAAATTATGAGAACAAACTGTATGACTAAAGTCAGATCAAACAAGTTTTTCACATCTGCAGACCACACAGAACTTTAGAAATTTTAATGAATCCTTCTATTTTTTTAATTACGGCTAAATATTTTATCACCTCTGTTCATTCTACCTTACATGATGTTGTGTCAAACATAGTAAATCAGTGGAGTAATTCTAGCTTGAGTTGATGTTAGATTACATCAGTTTCAGCGGTAAATTTCAAATAAAACTGCTGTGTTTAAAAAATCTTAGAGCAACATCGAATTCTTTTATATGTACTAAAAAGTTAAATTTGTTGTTTTGCTTCTGATAATATTTTTTAAATAGGGTTCAATGGCGTACTTATTATTTATTTCAATTACATTATTTTTTTCTTTCATAATCGGATCGGACAGTGGTTTAAGGCGTCTCTACTTGAATCGAGGTGACTAGATCGCTATGGGTTCGACCCCCGCAGCCGGTAGACCATATAATCTTTATTCGTGGAGGGGATTGGCATCCTCTCTGCAGGTATGGAAAGGTGGAAGAATGTTAGCTTGGATCAATGTGAGAGATTGATACCGGTTGACATCTGACTACCCCCCTAATTAATGAGGTTTTCTAGGTTTATCTCATTTCTGCACTAGGTTAGGGCCTACCAACCTAAGTCGTTCCTGTTTTCCTGCGCAAAGTCGGTGCCAATGATAAGCATCCACTGCGATGGCTTAGATCCATAGATAAAACTTACATCTGTCAATGTCAATTACCATGCGGTCGTTTTTTTGCAACGTTCCTAAATGCAGAAACGACAAAAATTAACATTCTTATTAGTAATAATGCCTGATAAATAGATAACAGTTAATCCAGTTAGCTCCAGTATTTTGCATTCGTTTTTAATTATTTGGTTACAAACTGGCCAAACCACATTTTCACTCATTGCAACCACTCATTACCGATAAAGCACACTTCCCTTAGGTAGAGTTAGATAAAATGCATATTTATTATAAGAAAATCGAACGAAAGGAATAAGTGGGTACTAAAAGATAATAGAAAACTTTTAATGCATCCGCGACAGTCTTATTTCATAGCCTAGAAAAAACAATCCGGCGATCTATATTGTGGGAATATATCTGTGCCCGACACAAATTTCTGGATTTAATAACTTTAAAATTAAAATAAAGTACTAAAAACTGAAGAACACAAAACGACAACGTAAACACAGGAATTGAATTATGACATAACAGCAAATTTTACTTGCCTTGCTGGTTGCCTACTCTGACACATAAACGTGCGGCGAACGGGTTGCATAGACGGCGTTAAATAAGAATTTAATATAATATCTAAGTGTGATTTCGTTAAATCTTAATTTTCTCCATCCCCTCTTAAAATATTTGTACTTAGTCATAGTTATCCCTATATAAAACCGATATCGCCTGGTGCGTAGTTGACCATGCACTTTTATATAATTATACAAAACTGGTTCATGTTGGCAGTACCTGATTTTCTTTTCGGTTCTATTATCATCTACTGCTTTTATAACCTTAATAAAGTCATGTGCCTCTATCCTCTATAATATGAGGTTTTCTAATAACCATGTCAAAATGGAGAATTATTTTTGTAAAAAAATTTAATATGATAATGTTTTGTATGGATTTAATCTTATAACTTTGATTTGAATGGAAGTAATCGTTTTATTTCACATAATAGTTTTGGCTCTCTCATAGAGTTATAATTTGTCAAAATTTTATTTTTGTTCATCACCTGTAACTACTGTACAATTCCTGAGGACGAGACAATTAAGATTTTGAAAGCTTGAGCATATTTATTATATGTCAATCAAGATATTAATTGTTTAATTGACAATTTATTTTTAATTAGGTGTATTTTTTATTTTTATGCTTGTAAAACTTTGTTTATCTTTTATTTTTTTATTAGCTGTTCAATATTTTAGTACTGTTTCTACTTTTAACCATTTGTACTTTATAATTTTTTAATATGAATATTTTAATATTTTAGGTTTAAGTAAGTTTTATCAGTTGTAATTAATGTTTATTTTCGTCATTTGTACAATTGGAAATGCTGGAAAAAAATGACTACTACAGCACGTTGACAAATTTAAGCCATCTCTACTCCAATTTTTAAATATCGAGTTAGAATTCCGGAATATTTTCTTTATTGTCTGTTAGGCCTCTCTGAGCATGTAGTTGAAATTTTTGTATGTACTTAGTAGTATAATTGTCATAAAATAAATTTATTCGAATTTTTAATCTTTCAAAAGGTTACTTAATTTGTTCAAGTATTATTATGTGTTCTATTTAGATTTTACATTATTTTCTAGTCCTATTTTTGTTAAGTTTATTCAATTTTAACTGTCAAATATTTTAATATAACATAGCCGTATAGAATACTACTTTGTATGACAAATTCAGAAGTTTCTTTTATTCTTTCTTTTTTTAATCATTATATGCTTCATTGAATGTTCTTGTAATCGAATTATTATTTCTTTTAATTGATTTTATTAAATTGATCTCTTGAATCTTTCTGTTATTATTCTCATTTCATGTATATGCAAATATTTGTTTATTTCAATATGTATTATCTAATATTATTTTGTCATGTTAAATTATAAGAAATAATAATAATTTTTACAGTTAGTGCAAGAATTTAAAGGAATTTCGTGAACAAGAGCAATTCGCATAAAAATCCTCTTATTAAGATGTCACCTTTGACGTCACAACACGATAAAGAACCTGTATACATTTGGCTACCTCTCGTTGATCTTTCTTGAAGCGTTATCACTCCATTTCCTCCATACCATCAAAATAAATTACACCAGATAAGCGGTGGAGAAATGAAAAATTATAATGTTCGTTCGTGCCTCGAGCCTAAATTCAACCGGTAGACCATAAAAACCGGTACTTGTTTCGTAAAATATACAATTATCTTTGTGCAAATCACCGAGATTTAAGTAAACAGTTGATGCCGGCAAGACAGCAGAAGATCGCTGAATAGTCCTGGAGCAAGTCAGGCAATACTGCTGACAACACAATATATAATTCTTAATTCATCTTGCAATCTGAATTTTGTTATTGACATTGTGTTTAATTTTTATCTGTAGCAATTTTCATCACTTTTCTATTTGCTTTACTGGAAATTTCAGTTGAAAATAAAAATAAAAGGAAAATAAAACTAAAATATAGAAAAATTAAAAGTAAGAAATAATTTCAAACAAATAACATCTTTTATGCCTAGCCAGAAATATCTCACACTAAGAAATTTGTTTCAGATGTCAGTATGAAAAGTATAGTACAAGTTAAAATTTTCACAACTTTTTTAATTTTCATTATTAAGTTAAGTGTTTCAGTTCATTTAGGGTAAAAGTGGGAGAGATGCCGCACATTTTATTTAGTGTAAAAATAAACGTTTTATTAAAATAATTTTTACACAAATTTAAGCATCATATCAAAAGCTACAAAAATAACAAAAAATATATTCTCAAAAAGAACATTTAAACTCACATCACATATTTGTATGAAAAATTCTTGCGGCGTCTATCCACATCCCGTTGGAGAGACATTCCTTTTACACGGATTACATGTATCCCCGTACATAGTACAGGACTCATGAAGCCACTGGCTGCATTTAATACATCTTATCCAGTCATCCGGTTTTTTGGTTTGTATTGTATTCCTCATAACATTCAACGCAAAAATATTTTTCTTTGTGAGATAGTTTTATTATCAAAGGTTCTTCGTCACTTTCACTCCAACTTGTCTTCACACTATTTCTTTGCATGTCTTTTTTTCCTGTTTCTGTCGTTTTCCCTTTTTTAAAACTCTTGCCTTTTCCTTTCATTATAACTTTTTTATTCTCTTTCTGTTCGTTCACAATCTTCCTTTTCTTTGATATATTTTCTGGCGAAGTTAATATAATCGCTGACTGTTTCCGTGCAGACAGCTTCAAAGGAATTTGTGGAACTGGGCGAATGTCATGCAAATATTTGCTGGGTGTAATAATATGTATTTCATCTTTAGGGTGTTTTTCTGGGGTAACTGACGGTTCTTTCGATGTTCCAGGTTGAGGATTTTCATTCTCTGCAGTGACGTGTTTCACGCTTGAAGGTCCAGAATTTGGAAAACTTGCTTTAGGCACCGAAGAATCACAGTGGGCGCTTCAGATACTACTGCTGTACGCTGAGGGGTGTTTGAAACATCAGAGATGACAAAAAAGTGATCAGGTATCGCATTTCGATCAAGCGGGTAGATCCCTGTTGCTCGAAATCCTGATATGGCATTTGATGGTACAGCAGCACGTACCCAAGCCTTGCCTATGACTTCTCCTGCTTGATACCTAGAAAGATTTCTATTTGGGCGGTTAATCATCCACGTTTGAGCTTCCTGGTTATAAAAACATTTTAAGGGACCAAAACAGCTTCTGTCAAGTGGCTGCAATGCATGGGTGCAATGGCTGGCAAAATTACGTCATTTTGTTCTGCGGTTTCTAGAATTTCAATATCTGCTGAGTGAGATGTATGCCCATCCAATACTAGTAGGGTTTTCCCTTGCGATTTTCGGAGTATAAAATGTTCTTTGAACCATGTGCTTTTAGTTTGACTGTAGGTTTTCTGATGTACTTTCTAGGCATTATAGTTGCATCTATATGCATATTAAATAGTTAATATACATTTTATTAAATCACTATTTAATTGAAAAGTGAATTTGGTGCGACATCTCTCCCATCAAAAGTGAGCGGCGTGCCATAACCTATGCTAACTTCTCTTTACACTCATATCAACTAGAACACACTACTAACTCGCCAAGAAAACCTCGTCATCTGCTTTCAAATTGAGGGTAAACTACTTAATGTACAAATTTCAGGCGTAAAATTAGTTCTTACCTGTATTTTAGTTATGTTTTCACCTCAAAAATAGATTGCACACCGCTACCGCTATTACTCTAATAACAACTGTCAAGACTACTTCCCATAGATGATACTATGAGAGTCATCTAGTTTCATTACTTTTAAGCATGTGAACTGCGGCGTCTATCCCCAGGCAGCATCTCTCCCACTTTTACCCTATCTTTACCTTTTATAGAGATATTTCTTCTATTATCTAGTACTCACCCACTTCTTTGAGAATGTCCACCCAGCAATTGCCAATATTCAAATAATAATTGGAAACACCCATCACCCTTTCAGTTTTCTTTTTACTAATTGTAAACTTTATAATTACTTCTACGGATTCCTTTCAACTATACTTCTCCTTCTGCTTTTCGCATAAAACAACTACCTAGTTAACTTTCATACAGATATTTTATTAACCCCCTGATACATTTACAAACTACAGAAATATCAATACACTAAATCACTACCTGAATCACTATTCAAATTATCAAAACCTCGTAACTTAATCACTACCGATATCTCAAGTAAATTCAGACTACACGGAAAATAACGTAATCTGCATTTAAGTATTAATAATATGCTTAAAATTTTAAACTTCATACAACTTTTGTATATGTAATAATGCAGTAATAAATTATATATGATATAAATATTCGCATATTCTTGACATCCAAACATTGTTGTTTCAACACTTTTTTTCTTAAAATAACACTAAATTTTATATTTACTTAAAGAATAATAAAGTTCCATGTCTATTCAGTAAGTCTATTTCCTTCTGTGGGATACGTCGTCGGTTGCCTCGCCTCCTATGATATACTGGGGAGAGCCAACAAGCTCAAAAGCGGTATATGTCTGGTGTGCCGTTAATGTATGACTTTTACAGTTTATTATGATTATCTTTCTTTTCTTATATAAATAATTAAATACTACTTCAAACAAACATAACTTTATCTTATATTAACTATAGTAGTTTTTTGGATTTAAAGTAATTTTTATTCTTAAATGAAGAATATATGTATAATCCTATACAAGTTAATTTTTCAATAAAATATTACTATATTTGAGGAATAGTAAAACTAAATTAACGTAGGAATACTCCGTGCACTGATCTTGATATTAGTATAGCTTGCTTTCTATGTAACTGACTCATTCTGATCTCTAATATTACTTCACAGCCACAATCGAGAACGTATCGAATTTTCCAGCACGTTGACGCGATTCATCCCATCACAGTTAACACTCTTACAGTAGGAACAATCGGTACAAGCTAATCCACATAACAGTAGGGGGTGTTCGGTGCAAATCTTGTGACATTACTATTGATTTAGTAATAATATATTTGGACTGGATGCTGAAAATCTGCAATCCTGTCGTTTAGGCTTGGAACGTTATGCTTTTTAACAACATACACTTGGAGCGTACACTTCTAAATCTAGCTCTAGCGCGGTACTCCAATCCGTCGTTCCAAAGCCGACCGATTGGCGCGTACGTGTAAATGGATCTAATATTTGCAGCAGTATTTGTAAGCGTTGTGGAACAAATTTAACAAAAACGGCCATAACAATTGTAGACATTATTTACTTTTTCGTATTTTATTAAGCTAATACCATTTATTAGCCCCCGATTCTAATAAAATGTCATCATTCGATGAAGACGACGAATCGATGTATTATAATTTATAAACTAGAAGAGTCCCTGGCGCTTCGCTCTAACACACTGTCGCACTTCTCCTAGCTCTTGTCTAGGAGCTTGGCGTGCAGAACGGCGTGTTGATTTTATTATGGCTTAGCGAACCGTTTCAAACACACACTTAATGGCCGGTTTCTCAACTAGTAGATATCTATTAAATAAACTTATCGATTCCATAAACTGGAGATATCCCATGAATTCGGTTTCTGAACCATTCGATAATACTTATCTATTGCATAAGTTATCGAACAGATATCCAAAGAAAAATGGCAAGATATCTGTCCAATAAACATTAACGCACGCGCGCAGCGATTTAGCTGTTGCTTGTTTACATCTTTATTGTAAGGTTTAACCCAACTTTTTTTGATATTTTCGTGACGATTACTTTGTGCAATGGAAAATTCTGATTCGTCTGCCTCTTCAGATCAAGAATATTTAAATATAGTCAGATATCTTGAACAGCCAAGACGTTATCGTGAAAGAGAAAACCAGTATGAAAAATACAGCGACAGAATTTCGAGAGAGGTTTACGGGCGCCGTATTCTTGAAATAGTGTTTTCTACAAATACAAGTAATTTTAGACATTTAAGAACTGAATAATATAGACTTTAGCAAATAACAACAATGTTATCTCATGCCACCAGCGAATATTCAAAGGTACCGAAATAAAATCAATGTATAACGTCAGAAAGCGATTTATCCAGCAAATTTTTAGGTACTGAAAACTTTCAAAATACGTATTTTTTTTTAAATTCAGCTATAGATGTAAACATTGTTATAACATAAGCTTACATATTTCTGCATATAACATTGTTCACTTTTGTTTATAAGTATATGAAAATAATTGTTAAAATGTGGAGTTAGAATAGCGAAATAATGTGTGTCATACAAATGCATTTTAAAAGTTATTATATTATTTGAAGAGAGTTTAAATAGTAAAAGTGTATAAACAAAACATCAGTAATTTTATTTTTGATATTACTTTTGTTCTACGCGTTTTATTTTTAAAAATTTCAGTACCTAAAAAACCACAAATTTGATCATTTTACGGCGAGAAATACGGCGACCTTAACGAAAGAAACTGTAAATTTACTGATAGATTTAATAGGAGATAGTATTCAAGTCTCTAGTACTAGAACAAATCTACTATCAGTATTAGAAAAGGTTTTAATAACTTCGTTTTTATGCAACAGGTTTGTATATATTTTTATTTAGTTAATGTGATGTGATATCATTAGGTAGCCGATAGTGGCGCCATCTACAATTATTTCTTGAAAGTGTCTTACTTCCATAAATGGCGTCTGCAAACAGTTGTGCATTTGCTAGCTCCCTCTATGATTATTGCAGATATTAAGATATCCATTCAGCTGTTATGTATTCAACAAAATTTGGAAGGCATGCGTTCAGAAACCAATATAAAGTTATCGGTCTGATAAATTTATGTACTCGATAGTTATCGAATGGATAGCGCCAAATGTTGAGAAACCGGCCATTAGTCCGCCAGCAATCGCCACCCAGTTCGTACCGTGTTCGCCACCGGTACCGCTCAAGTGTGCGCTTTGCTTTATAGTATTGTAATTAGAAAGCAAATATGGTTCGATCATTATTCATAGTTTATTAATTATAAGTATCCATTATTTATGTTTAAATTAAATGTTTCAGAAAAACAACATCCACGCATGTCCATAGTAAGCACAGATGAAAGTCAGAACGTAGTTTGTTGTAATGATCGAAACTTTTATTAAACAATGAGTATTTATCTGAAACCCTTTATTTTATAGTCAAGCAGAAAGCTTTGAAGTTTTTGTTATTAAGTGTCTGTAGTAGTGTAGAGTACCATTTAGTAATTTTGTTACTTCTGACGCTGAAATAAAAATGCCCTCTGACTAACGAAAAGAAAACTGTTCGTTGTAGTTGCGTAACTTACCAATGAAAAAAAAAAGTTAAACCGCGGCGAATTCAAGGTCAGCAACTATGATTTACTTTACAAAAATGCTCATTATTCTGAAATTGCTTTTCATAGTAAATGATCTAATAATTGTGGCAGGCAGAAGAAGAGCGACGCGAATGATTCATTTCAGTTTCATAAAATAGTTAAACGATTGGATTAAACTTGCCTGCATATTTTCCATTTTATTTTGGCATGTATGGGCCTACAGTGAGGATACAAAAAATGTAAATAAAATTTGGGATGTGTGGTTTTAAATGGGATGATTTGACAGAAACGACAATTTTTTTCCCATTAAATAGCTCCTTTTTTTAATAAACTTTTATTAGATAATTTTTTTTGGATTACTGCCCGTTTAAAAGTTATAAGCAATATTGTCCTAAATAGTCTCAAAAGAAATACGACCTAAAAATCATATTAGCCGTAGAAGGATCAAGTAGTGTTGGAAAATAATTGAATGTTTGTTGTTTAAAGTGCATACATGTCATAAAATACTTGTCATTACTCAATACGAACGTCAAAAGTATAACTTTTGTGCTTACAAAATGTTTTCTCATTCGGAAAAAGTTGATATGGTAATTTATGGCGAGTCACAAAAAAATTAGGAGCTGTAGAGTTATAATAGAACATAGAACCTTTACAAGATTGGGAGCATTTTCTTGATCTTGATCAGTTCAAAAGAATCAAATAATTAACTCAATCTTCAACAATGTTAATACAGCTAGATGTTATAGTATTTCTAATAAAATCCACGAAATTCTATAATGGAACTGAATTTGGATAAATCAACCGTTCAACGAAGACCAATGAGTATCATGACTTCTGTCAGTGCGTCACATTGAAAACAATTAATTTTATAGCTCAAATTGTAGTAAATGTAGAAAGTATTGATCAGAACCTTTTTTGGCCTTTTGTGGACGGACTCGAAAGTCGCTTTGTCAGTAAAAGTTTGCGAAACAGGCGCAACTGGTCCATTGAAAATCCCCACATTGTAAATCTAATCCAAAGTCAAGGCCAGTTTGGAGTTAATATATGATGCGGCATCATCGGTAATCATTTAATCGGGCCTTATTTTTATGAATATACATTGAACAGCATGAGTTGCCTAAATTTTCTGCAAGAAGACTTCCCGCACTTCTGGAGAATGTGCCTTTGGAGCTAAGGAGAAACCTATGGTTACAGCACGACGGAGATCAACCCCATAACGCCCTGCTTGTGGGACAATATTTAGATAACATTTTTCAGAAAATGGATTGGTATTAATGGACTTCAGTGATCCGGAAAGTCACCAGATCTAACACCCCTCGATTATTTTATGGGAGGTTTAAAAAATAAGGTTTACGACACACCTTCGCGAGTTATTAATCATTTGAAAGAAATAATCAGGGGTAATACCATAAGAGCTAAGATTTAGCTGGATATTTGTTTATGTTTCTTATCGACAGCTCGAACAGCTGGAGTTAAATTATCTTCGAAAGTAAGTACGAGAAAATAAACATAAAAAAAAATCAGGGCTCAAAACCTGAGTTCGAATAGTATTTGGTAAAACAATTTCATGAATAGAATAATGATGATTTAATCAAAACTTTATTTAAAAGTAGAAACAACAGACAGTGAACGCGTATTAATAATAAAGAGATTATTTTTATAAGACAACAATTATTAAAACACAATTATTGTTAATAATTTGTGTTGATTCTATTAATGATTCTCTTGTGGATCCTAATTGTAAGGCTGATTTTGAAAGATCTGTTGATATTGACTCGTTGTTCGAATGTTTATTTCGAAGATGTGTTACAAGATTTGAGTGATGATCGTTGTCCAGTTGTAAATAAGGTTTTATAGAATTTGCTGAAGAATGTCCAGTTATCTTAATTAATTCTTCTTGATTAACACCTGCTTTAGCTAAATTTGATACTGCGCTGGAGCGATGCGAATTATTAGAAATATCTTTATTTTTCGTTTCCAACCCAATATTCTCAGTTGATATTTTAGTCCACTTTTGACATATAATTTTTCCAAAAAGATTGGGAGTTAGAAAAAATCTGTCAGTTGAAATATAACTCGTTCTGTGTGATAAAATTTTATAAAATCGTCTTAATGGACAGTAATCATATTAGCGCCATTATAATAATCTAGCTTTGTGATAGTACAACAAAACTCTCTTTGCCTTTTTCAAAATTATTTTGCAACTTCTTTCGTCTAGAATGGCGCGCGTCATGGGCTGTCTTGAAAGCAGAATCAGTAAATGAGTTGAAAATAGCATTAAAATTTTCAAAAAACATATTTTGCAGCAATTTTGCCGTGGTATTCCACACTGTTTTCACAACGTACTCATAAAAATTTATTAGAAAAGAGATAGCTTTTTACTGGAAAAAATTGGGTACGTTTCTGGCAAAAATATAATTGATGACGTCGTTAGTCGCTTCTGACAAATCCCAAAGATAATATTTCGATTGAAAATAGAACTCACCTCATCCCATTTAACACCACGTGTCCCATATTTTATTTAATTTTTTTGTATCCTCACAGTATGCTATTCTATCGAATTTGAGACACCCTGTACTAGTTCATGTACAGGTTTTTTTTATCATTATGCGACTATTGTAAATAGCTATATTAAGTGATTTTCTGATTGTATTTCAACCCATATCTACACAAAAAATATCTGACCTGAATTGATGAACGCGGGCACGAGGTAGAATAAGTTAATAAGGCTTTATTGTTTCCAATTTCTGAGCTGGCACTCTCGATTTGCTGCAAGTTCTTCTATTACGTTCACTTCACTGGTATACATTAATGATTTTATAGTCCCTCATAAATAGAAATCCAACGAATTTAAATCTGGGCTTCTAGGAGGCTGTCGATTCTCTCTCACGATAAAAGTGCGGTGGAACACAGTCCTGTTGGAATCACACATAACGCTAACCGTTTAATGGTACTTTTTCTAGGAAATAAGGTAAATTATTTTGTTCAGTTAAGTAGAATGAGTAGTACCATAAGTAATCTATTTACTATACCAGTCCACACATCAACTAATAATTCTTATTGAAAATAAGTCTAAAATCATGTTGATTTTCATATTCTTATTCGAAATATGCAAGTTCACATGATCACGTCACAGTGGATAAAACTCACTTTAGTTGTCGCAAAATTTGACAAGTAGTTTTCGTGGAAGAATTTTCCTCTATGGTGTGCATGTCATTTTTTTTCAGCTTACCACATCCTACCTAACATACAGAAGTATATAATCAATTTTCTGAAATAGAATGATCTGATTTGAAATATAAATAGCATTTGAAATTAAGAATCTCACCTAGTAAATAATTACCTATATTTGAATATGACAAAGTAATATAATAATCATAATATCGAATCAAGATATCATTAAAATTTAATTGCACATTTTAATTGCAGGTCAAGTTCTGAGATCATCATTTATAAAGATTATATTTTTACCAATTAGAAGGAAGTACTAAATAAACCCAGGATCTACCCACATAAAATACTATATTAAATTAAAACTTAATCTGAATTAGTTTTTCTTCAGTAAAGAATAATTTGTGCTAATTTACTAATTATTATAACTGGAATTTTATTTTAGTAAAGGAATAATATTTTAATATCTGAAATTCCTGTAATCATCAATTTGCATATGATTATCGAAAAAAATGGTAGTACTACACTTCCTGCAGATTATAATTATAATGTATTCAAAATATTTCTTAGATGTCTTTAAACGAATCTTGTTAAACGTAATTTTCACTATATAAGAAGGTTTCAAACTTATCAGCTTAATTACAGTGACAGAGCAAGCATATGTTTATAGGATAAGCTGATTTTGCAGATTTATCTAGGTAGACAGGGTCGTCCGTCACTTAAAACTCCCTAGGCCTGTATCAACGTTATTTTTTAAAATATATTAACGATCAAGATATTTTGTAGGTCTGTGATTGCCTTAATTTTTAATTTTCTCTATTCTCTATTTCTGCATTTTTAGGATTGCTTCTTCAGGTGGCCTCCTTTAAGTTGAGTCAAATATCTAACTATAAAAATTATTATACAAATAAAAAAAAATTACCAAACATAGCAGAAATAGGTCAGATCTCATCTATCGTTGTTGAATTTTCGAGTTCCCACAGTTTCAAAAGTGAACTTAGATATTTATAGAATGTTTTCATTAAACCAGGTTAGTAAATTTAGCTAGATTAATTTTTTTTAGATAATTATTGAATAGAGCTTTGTCTGTGGAATTGTTCATTAGCATACCTAGATGTTTGGTATCAGATAGCATACATATGACTTCATTGATAAGAATTGTAGGAGATTTGATATATATTAGCTTAAAAAATGCCTTTCTAATACAGTAAAAAATGTTACAAAAGCTAATAATAAAGAATATATGGGTAGATATTGTGGGTGTAATTCAACGCTGATCGGGGCTTTAGTCTGCAGAGTAGTTAGTTTCACACAATATTGTTCATAAATATTAAACAAATTTTACTGAATGCAGTTTTCATTCCGTGCGTTTTAAACTAGCCTTCTTATATAAATTATAGTAGTAGCTGCATTAAAAATATACATTAAGCGGCGTCTACAGCCCGCGCATTACCCATGCATGTGCGAGGCGATTCAGCTTTCCCATTCGCCGCAGAAACAATGAGCATACAACATTGTATGTGGTCGTATCGAATTTTTTATCTAATACCTTTTTTTCTCTTGCAGGTGAGTGAACCTCGTCCAGGAAACATAGTGGTTACGGTAAGATTTATCATCTATAACTCCTATGTAAACCGCGCGTTACAACAGGTTGCAACACGGCCAAAAGAAAGCACAAATTAGCAGGTAGCAGTAACCGACGTACACCTAATCCTGTGCCAGATGTAATCATCTCTTTATTATATTTGCACGTAAAGGTGTACGCGATAATTAGAAAAACGCTTGATAACGGTGTTCGCATCTCATGTATGCACAGGCGGAGGCTGTAAAGCATCCGATGGAAAAATATCGCCATGGGTGACGGTTGCACATAATAATTTCGCAATTTAGCTGCGTTGAATAAATAATTTTGTCGGCAGGCTCGTAATGATATGTACAGTAACAAGTTTTGCTTTATGTGACATGCCCCATTGTAAGTTTTCACGTTTTCATCGCGTCGCCTTTGCAATGTAACACGTTCCGCCGGTGTATGAGATGTAACTGATAAAGAGTCCGCTATCCACTAAAATTTCTGCTTTTGCCGGTGTTTTATCCAAAAGCTATTTTTAGGAGGTACCTACAGTTATTATTTATGTTTTCATTTTAAGAAATGGTCATAGAATGTTTTTTATACGTAAGTATCCTGACATTTTAGAATATGGTGAAAATAGTTGCATCATGTACAAAGAATACAAATAGGTGAAAATATAAAAAAAATTGAAAAACATAAATGCGGTATATACAGGGTGTTCCGGATAAGAACCGACACAGAGCAAGTAAATGTAGAGGGGTCTACAATATTGCAATTTAACCAATCATACCTATACAGGGTGAACCTTAAATAAGTACAAATATTTTAACTGCTGGTGTAATTCGTCATATAGATCAGTCTAGTGAAAGCCATTTTTAAAAATTTCTAATATTTACAGATATTAATTTAAAAAAAAAATACCCATATTTTGAGGACCGCTGTTGCTGGTAGATCTGTCATAACCAACCTAATGAACCATATGATTTGTTGCGAGGTTGCCATATCTCCTCTAATATAAATATTACATTTCCTTTAACGTAATAGTAAAGTAATACGGTTAATTCTATTTTAGAAATACTTGTTTTAAGCATAAGTACAGTAAAATTGGGTATGTAGTATGATACGCAGCAATATTAACATACATTTTAACTGCTTAAGTGACCTTACTATAAACGATTAAAAATGAATTTTCGCAAATTAAATACCACCATAAAATATTTAGGAAGATATTATGTGATATTACTATATCCAATGTTCAAAAATTATACATAAACGTGCACACAAGCTTACCTGGTTTGTTAAAAAAATAACTATTTAATCAGTAATCCACATTTCACAAGTTAGATGTCATTGTACACTGTTAGAAAGAGACACAAGACACAATTTCCTTAAGTTATTTTATGAAGAATAACAAAAAAACTATGATTTGCACACAAGATATTAAATTTAATTTGTGGTAAATCAGTTGGAGTGTAGTAAAAATGGATAATGAACAAATTCTGGATAACTATGATTGTGAGTAGATAATCTGGTTAATATTTTCAATTTATTGGTGAGGTATAGAAATGACAAAGGGGAGGAGATGGCCATTAATATTTTCATAAATAAACATATTTCAATCATTCTTTGACATGTCTAAAAATTCTGGTGTAACACTGGCAACGCTGTGGAATTCACATCCACCATGACTCCCGGAACAGCGGTCCTCAACAAGTTTTGTATTGAAAAATCACGAAATTTATTTAAAATTTGACTTTTTTATTCCTGATTTTGTTTGCAAAAATGCTATGAATTATATGTTCTACACAGAGAACTGTACTGCTGGTTAAAATATTTGTACTTATTTAAGGTTCACTCTGTATACAAAATGCACACAGATGGAGTTACAAGTTTGCAAACAGTTGAAGATGAACCGCAAAGAAGTGCTAAACGTTTATCTCGAGAAATTAAATTCTTAAACGTAATCTGCTACATCTATATCACATTCAAAAAGTGCAAGAGCTGTTGCCTCAAGGTTTGGATCAACGAGTGACCTTTTGCGAATTTATCTTGCATCAGGAAACTTATTTTCATCAGTGGTGTGCATATTTATTATTAACAAAAGGGGTTAATTTTGTCAGACGCAATATTAGGTAATTTTTTCGGGACAAACTAATAGCATATTGTTGATTAGCCTGCTTTAGAACCACGATATGTAAAATTTTAAAACAAGGATTAAAGGTTTTTGAGTAACTAATAAAATAAATAAATTTGTTTTTACAATATTAGGTGGAATATGAACATCAATTTAATTAAATTTGTGTAGCTTCAACAAATCCACCTTCTGCATTTATACATTTTTCTATTCGTCTTTTTTGATGCACATTTCCGATTTTGGCAGGTGATACATCAGCACATGCTTGCCTTATCATATTTCGTAGGTCTTCTCTATTTTGAGACCTATTTTTATACATATCTTTAATTATGTCCCAAAAGTAAAATACTGTGTCAAGATAAAATTATTGCACTTCAAAACTTCAAAATGTGACAACATAAAATATCTATGTATTTGTGTGCATTTGAATTTGGTTACAGCTTTTACTAAATAAATTTGAAAGACACCATTTTTCCTCCGACACCATTTTAAATTGGCCTGAAATTCAACTTTGATCCAAGTAAGTTGACAGCCATCCTACTCAACATGGATGTGATCTGCTTGTTCAAGTGTACTTGTAGTGAAGTTTATAAAATCAATAATACTTGAATAAAAAGGTGACACGATCAACATAGTGTAAACCAGATTACACTATGTTGATCCAAGTAATGTCAAAGTGAATTGCGTGAGACATCCAAGTGTATTTGATCCAAGTATACGTGCATTATAACCAGTGGTATGAAGATATTAAAAGGATATTAAGGGACCTTTCGGCTATAGAAACCAAAAACGCTTTGAAGTTACTAACTTTTACTTCTTATTATTCAACAACCGGTAATATTAAACCCTTGATTTTGTCTTAAAATCACCCAAGAACTGACTCCCTTCAGATTGGAACGTGGTGTTAGATACCTCCTGTAAGCACTCGTACCTACAGTCCATCGAATATACCGTGTGTTATAAAGCACTGTTCTTCGTTCTCGGGGTGTCGGATTCCTCACCATTTTCCGTCCACGTCAGCCTCCGCTTCGTGAATGCTCTATCATACCGCTCGTGCGTGAACTTATGCACCGCGCGGCTACAAAACAGACGGGACGCTGGAACGGAGGACTGACGAACGCTCCCGCATCGCCTTTGCTACACGGGTGGGTGCCTGACGTCGGTCACTGGAACCAAAGCAAAAAGTCGGCCGGTTCGGATCACGAGTATAGGTAGTTTCGAAATGGTGCGAGGGTAAATCAAAATTTCTACCCATTTCACGATGAGTTGATACTTGTTAATTTAATAGAGGAACGCAATATATGTACAGGATGTTTTTAAATGAATTAGCAAAAATTGGACCACAGATTCCTTTGGTGAAAATAAATCGATTTAACCTAACATACCTATATCACAAATCGCATAATAAAAAAGACCCAGGGTGTCAGTTAAATTTTATTTTCGATATTTGTAGATAACTTCTTACAGAATCAAAATATTTACATGAAATTTGTAAATCAAGGGTTTTTGGGGGTCAGAAATTCAAAATTGTTTCTAATTTTGACGTTGCTAGTAGAGGGCGCCATTTATGGCACGTCATGTTTCTCTTAAATGGCAGAACTTTTTTGCTGCTTAGTGTATCCATCTGACTATTGAAACAATCGATTCTCCTACCTGTTATATCTGGAAAAGGTATACCTTGTTGAAGTCGTTAGGAGTAACAGTTTTCGAAATAATCCTATAAAAATTCAGTGCAACGATTGAAAACTGTTATCGTTTCAGGTAAAGTACCTTTTCTACTAAAAAATACAGCAGAACATGGTTTCATTAAACCTCGCCGATCTTCTTGAAATTTTGCACGTCTCCATAAAAATCTACCATTCCGAACAACTTTTTTAGGAATAATTTGCTGTATTTGCAGAAAAGGCACTTTACCCGAAACCAAAACAGTTTTTAACAAATATCGAAAATCGAAAATAAAATTATTTTAACTTTGACACCCTGTATCTTTTTTAATATACGACTGGGGATATAGGCATGTTAGGTTAAATCGATTTAATTCCACCTAAGGAATGTGTTGTCTCATTTTTACTACTTCATTTGAAACACCCTGTAGAACCACAAGTGCTGTGTAACACTGTACACATCGAACTAAATTGGATAGTAAAATCAAATTTTTTTTGCAACCTGTCTGCGACAAATTTAAAACTAAAAATCATTTAAACCATATATTGGTTATTGCATGGATCGTGCAAAAAAAACTAAGCATCACAAGCGTTAAGGGCATCCAGTCTCAGGTAAAATTGGTAAACTTTTGTCTTCGATCAGGAAACAACCTTTACCGCTTTTGATGCTTAAATATGTTTTTTGCACAATCAAGCTTTTTTAGTTCACTTACTATGTTTGTTTCTACGACAGTAGGATGCTCTTACTCGTTGTAACAGCTAACAAAACGGTAAGTAATTTCCTTACCGTACTAGAGCGGTAAGTATATAACTGTCAAAATAGACATTAAGGGTTATACCGTACTCAGACAACAATATGTCTTCCAACGATAAACTACCCTTACCATTCTTAATACTATACTGTGTTCACAAATGTCAGATCGGTAAGAGCAGTCATTTACCGATCGGAAGGCAGTAAGTTATCAAATATGAAAAATGTGTAACTTTATTTACAATAATTTTTTATTACAACATTAAAAATTCAATTAGTGCAATTGATAAAAAGACTTCTGGTGCCAGAAAAGGTAGAATCTTTGGGTGCATTTGGTGCCGAATTATTTCCTGTGTTCGTCTCCACAACAAGATTTTCTGTAGTCGTTATGTCACTATAAAAGTAATTCAACAGTTGACATTAAACAAATTTAAATCTAAAAATCATTTAAACCTTATAATTCGGTTATTGCGTGGATCGTGCAGAAAACTTAATAAGCATCATAAGCGTAAGTCAAGGAAGGCATTCATAAAGTAATTGTATTCTACAACATCATTAGCAATAGTTAGTTTTAGTTAGTCGTTCTTATTAGCATTCCGATTTCGATTAGAACAGTATAAGGAACAAATAGAATAAAGACAACAATTTTATAAAAATACTAACTTCCATTAAATTGTCAAATAATTACGATAAAATCAATGGAATTTATCAAAATTCTTGAGATTCCACAACTATAATCTTTAAAACGATAAGGAAAATTATAATACAAACTAGAGACATTCCACGTTACTTCGAAACAATGTATACTCAGATAAAGCAACAACATCCTCTTGTAGTCTTTCGTATTAGCAGAGATAAGATGTAAGCATAGATGATTCATGCCAAGATGATATACAAGACCGGCTGAGTGTCACTGGAAAGAACAGACCAGCTACATAGATATGCTATCTGTGAGGAGTTAACGATGGACTTGGCACGCAAATGGAACTCGCGATTTTTCATACCATTGTATGGAAGTTACTTTCAACGGAAACGGTATCCTACGCGAGCTATTCTGTAATAGATGGTTAAAACTCACCGAAGTTCTCCATGTTCCTCATATTCTTGAAATTTTGATTTAAAAGTACTGTGGATATGGATGACAAATAATATATTTTTTCTACACCCGTATTATAACAATGCAGTTACATGCCCATAATCCGTTTCATAATGATACCCATTACGATACAGATTTTTCATTACGATACAGATTTTTAACCAATAGGAACCCATAATTTTTCAATCAAGCATGCTGTGCATTTGACGTTTATCCTAAGTTTCTATGTAATTATTTTAGATGTCAAAATCAGTACGTATTAAATTTTCGTAGATACCTAGCTAAACTTCGATAATTTATCAAAATGTCTGATATCAGCGATATAGAAGAATTACCATCGACTCTTCCACACATATCGGAGAAAGCAGAAAATACAGTTTATACGAATAATTACTGTTACCTATTGTGTTCAATAAAAATATAAAATTTATGGTTTTTGATTATTTATCGGGTGTAGAAAAAATAGCGTATGCAACTCTCATGTAATGGTTATTAATACATGATCGTTGCATAATATACTATTATGTTATAGACAGTATATCTCTTATACTCTTCAAGAGATAACACAACACATACCGAATATAATTTATTTCCTAAAACTTATGTAAGCATTTACGACTGAATTGTAAAGAATGTCCCAATTTCGTTGTAATTGCAGAGTATCTGGGAAACTACAAGAGATAGAAGGATGCGGTTTTCACAACATTGAACTACTTTTTCGAGAAACTTAAGATGCCTTTATCAGGACTTTCAAACACATCTTCGTTTCAGAAATATAGGGTAAAATCTAAAAAAACTACTTTTAAGAGATTCCTCAGTATCTCAGAGAATAGCGATATCGTAATGGTAAAAGTTGTTTCTGATAGTACTTGTACCTTCTTTATAGAGTGTCTCTTATCATGCAATTACAATGACATTGCGACACTCTGTACAGACATGCCATTACCATCGGTAAAAAAACACTTAAGTAAGAGATATATTAATATTAGTATGCTAAAAGAAGTTGAATGACAAAGTAAGTATTTTGAATTTAAATTATAAAACTAAGTCGCCGATATTCTATCCCCCTGCTCCTTCCTAAATTGAATTTTTAATCACCAATTTTCAAGGGTTCATATATTCCCTTCTTTCTGCCTTCGTTTTCTTTTAGTGGGTGTCTAAAAATCAATTAGTTAAATATGATCAATGCAATGTTTGCTTTCAAGATATATATTTAATACTACTAAGCTATTCAAAATTTAATTTACTTACCCTTTTAGTAGTAATCTATGAAAACACTGTTCCATCAAAAAAAAAATTTCATCTAATCGATTCAAGTCTTAAAGAATTTTCAACTTCGATTTTTTGATATATTGAATCAGGTTGTATACATATAATTAACCAGTCACATTTTTTTAAGTTTGGCATCAACCTTAACGTTCTTATTAATAATTTCTCAGCAAATTAGCTGCACCCCTAGTCATAAACAACTTTCCTTTACTCAACTGTCACAGGCACCACCTGTTTCTCATTCCTTATATAATATGGTCACAGTTTTTGGTTGCATGATCGATACTTCTCGAAGGTTTGTTTCCGTTGCTTTCAATGACCGGTGACGGATGCAGACATCGATCCTCCATAAATCAACTGATTCCTTCACAGCGAAAGAGTTATTGATTGCTAGTCAGTGGAGAGCAAATAGTTTTTATGCAGCAGTGAGTGGCACTGTTCATAGCACGGTATATTTCTTCTGGAAAATTTTTCGAATGATTTGCTGAAATGAAAGAATTTTCGTTTTAGCTCTAATTATTTGGATATTATGCCGTTTCAAAAAAGTTATTAAACAAAGTCTTGAAGCAAACATCGTTAATTAGTGGTTTTTAAATGAATGAATATAAATAATTGTATACGGAAACATCGAAATAAGCACAATTTTGACAGATTCTTCAATTTATCAGTGTGTAGCTTAATAAATCCAAGGTAGGTGGTTCAGTTTCCGGACGGGTCAACTTTTTTATTTTACTTAATATTTATTGAATCTTTGGGTTAAAAAATATATATTTATAAAATATATATCTTTATGATATTTATTATATATAGTGTTTTGCAAAACCAGACCAGGCTACAATTAATAATAATAATAATAATAATAATAATAATAATAATAATAATAATAATAATAATAATAATATCTCTACCCCTCATTCTAATCACAAGTATTAGCCCAGAAGTCGGAGACTTGTGCGGGAGAGGGGGCGGCATATTATTATTAAAGCAGGCCGAATTTGCGCCCAGGAACGACTTACGTTGGTAGGCCCTAACCACTATTCAGTGCAGGAATGAGGGAAACCTGGAAATCCTCATTAATTAGGGGGGTAGTCAAATATCAACCGGTATCAATCTCTCACATTGACCCAAGCCAACATTCTTCCACCCTACCATACCCGCAGAGAGGGCGCCAAACCTCTCCACGAATATAGCTTATATACGGTCTACCGGCAGCTGGGCTCGAACCAACACCGATCTAGTCACCTCGATTCAAGTACTGACGCCTTAAACCGCGCGACTACTGACCGACCGAACGACCTACCGAATTAAAAGGTTCCTTTTTGATATTCATTTATTAAAATCTTTTGCTAAACATCAAAATCAAAATTTTTAATAAAAAAAACATTTAAAAAAACCATGGCACATATATGAATACGGGAGGCGAGGACTGAAGGGTCATGATTACCTAGGCGTGTCACATGAGAAGGGTTCAAAGCACACAAAATTATCAAAAATAAGTTAACGTCGAGTGAACCTAGCACTTTAACAGTTTACTTTAAATGTTCCTCCCTCCTGTGTCATCCTCTTTACAAATTAAAATGCTGTCCTTTGGAACGGTGATGGCGCACCACCACCCACTTGCACTTACTTGATGCGCAGTCCGCGAATATCATACTTGAGCACTTAAGGGTTGTCCTCATGGACATTCGGGGATATTTGCGCGAATTTCGCAACTTTTGTTTTATTTATGGCGGCAAAATCTCAACTTTTGACAAATGTTGCAAAACAAAATAAGACAGTAAAAATAGTAATTGCTTCTTCCATTATTATGTGGTGTTGTTTTGAGCTTCTGACAATCTACCATGAAAGTTTCATGATGAAAAATGAAAACGATAGAAAATGTAGTTGACAAAATTCGTTAAAATATTTTACCATCATTAAATAAATCACATCCATAAAGAAAAAAGGCTTTATACATTGCACTATATATACACACTATTCACTATTGGTTACTATCACTGTCACTGTAACGCTCACACATTAATACTTATTATATCGTATCGTACCGCCTTCCGTATGACCTCATTTATTCCTGTTTTGTCAAAATGTTATATATTTTTTGCTTAACATTTCGACCTTTTAATATATATTTTAAATAGTTTCTTCGTCATATTCATTCTATCAGTATACTCCTTTTGATTACAGAAATTAAATCCGTAATGCATATATTCTAAACAAAGTTTCCTCTTGTAAGATATAGTAACCCAATTTTTTTTTTGTAGGAAGCTCCTCGAGTTTCCACTATTTTCTGTTTTGCAGTTGTACTTTTTTGCCACTCTTTATTGCACTATATATACTACATATACACTACTCCCGCACATTCTTGTTAATGAGCTATATATTTCAACATCACTTACACTCATATTTTGACCTCGCGCCCTGAAGCCTTCATACATGTCGTCATCCGATATTCCTCACTTATTAGATTAGCGCGTTTACGATTTTGAGAATACGTATGAACTATTCCCCATTTTTAAGAATACAAAATCACTAATAAATTAATTACTTTCATATTTAAATTAGAGAAAATGGAGATGGAACGGGTTAATCCATCAATTTATCACAACCAATAGAAATCGAACGTTTCGGTCTGGCGTATGGGTATGCTGTGTAATCGAGTATACTCTCAGAGGTCAAAATGTGAGTGTAAGTGATATTGAAAGATGAAGTTTATTAACAAAAATATGCGAGAGTAGTGTATATGTATAGTGCAATAAAGAGTAGCAGTTTTTAAAAACATTCATGTAATTTTACATGAAAGATGTAAATCTACAATATTTACATGGAGATTCTTGTAATCCAGTATGAATTTGGTATTTTTTACATTAATGTATGATGTGAAACATGTGACGTGTAAATTTACAATCATTTTTATAAGTGCATGTAAGATAAGCACCTATATTTGGTAATGGCCTTTGTTAATTAATTGCTACGACAAATTTGTTTGTTACATGCATTTTTACTGATAGGAATTTAAATTGAGTGTGTATGAAATATTACATTATAACCGAGAAAGTCCAATTCCGGTTTCGATTATTAAAATTGCCCCCAGTAAGTCATGTGTAAAATAATAATAATAAAAGCCTATTGTAATTTATAGTGATTAGCATGTTTCTGAATTATGATTGTTGTCTCGGCCGTTTCGCAAAAGTGTTTACAGTTTCACAATTTTTACGTTCGACGGTTGACATGTAATTGCCTCGTAATTTAGAATTAATTGTTAGCAACAAATAATATGCCGCGATTTGCCATTACACTTTACCTTGCTACGATCGGTGCTCGAATAATAATAATTCAACAATACAGAACGGACACGTAAAGGTAGGAAGCACTCACATCGTCGGTGAGGTTGCAATTAAAGCGTTATCCTTGATATTTAGAACTGCTCTGAAAAAAAACTACCGATCGGTACTGCTACAATGATGGGCGTATGCATCGGTTATAAAAATATTTTTGATTTGTTTGTTTCTTCCTCGTTCGTGAAGGGAAAAGAGTCAGTAAGAAACGGAGATGGAAAAAACACACTGGCGGCTCGTGGCTGTATAGGTAAAGTACTAAGTATGATAAGACACAGAATGTCCCAATTTCATTATAATTGCAGGGTTTTCGCAACACTGGACTTCTATTTCGGGAAGCTGAAGATGCTGGCAATTATATAAAAATGCATGGCCCACTATGCACCACGCAACATCTGTTTTATCAATTTCCAAAATTTAAAATAGCAACTATTATACGCGGTGATTCAGAAGTTTTCTAAACAAAATAATTTGAATGCACAGGGGACTCTTACAAAGATAATTTTGTAAAACAAGTCAAACAGGGCGCTTCGAAAATGATTTAAAAATACACTTCTGCAAGGCACTGGAAGTTGGGCCACTGTAAAACCTGATAAGGCGGCAAAGTATGCAATCAGTGATCGAACAAGAAATGGAAATAAATTCCCAAGGAAAGAAATAAATAACATTTTACAACACTTACTTTACACAGCAAACTCAACTGTTTTTGCCCTTATTAATTTGACAAACCTGATGTTATAACAAAATTTTGGGCTCGTCATACCCAGTTTCTACAAACTAACAAACAGGAGATCGTGGTTGTGATGGTACCGGTCCTCTTCGTCCAATCACTTGGTATTAATGCTTGAACATGAATATATTTGACCCTTGTGTATGATATTCCACAGTGCTGCGATACGCCGTGGACGCCCTGGACCTCCATCTCTTCCACGATTCGGTTTCAAATTTCCCTCGCGTTACACTACACTTGAATTCACTGCACACCGTGGTAAAAGAAGCTGTATTTGGCACATGTTTACCTGGAAATCATTCTGCTAAAGCATTTTCACATCGCCATAAATTAAAACGATATCCATCAACGGAACTGCTATAAACGTAAACCATTTTTGACACTTGAAAAACTAATAAAGACTGGCATCACAAAAACTTTAATACCTACAGAAAGTAAACATATTTCAATATTAGCAACATTAGCATGACTAAAGTGATGTCACTAGGTAAAAATTATCTTAAAATGAAAATTGAAACAGTAGGGAAACAACATAACAAGAACAGTTATACACATTTAAATATTTGGGAGTGAAAATACAGAAATACGGAAACAAAGAAATGTAAATAAACAGTAGAATAGAAAACGCGTCAAAGTTATATTATACATTGAATAGTATATTTATAAGAAGAAAGGAAACAACGAAGAAAACAGAGATGACAGTATTTGATACTGTGTACAAACTAATCTTAATATATGGATGTGAAAGTTGGATTTTAAATAACAGGGTGAAGAGTAAAATTCAAGTAATGGAAATGAAATATCTTAGAGCAGTAAAAGTAGTTACAAGGTAGGACACGATGAGAAATGAAGGCCAGAGTTCAACGTACAACTTATTTTATAAAGTATTGAGAAACAACAATTAAGGTGGGAAACGTATAGGAAAAGAAGGACAAACAAAAAAGTTGTGGTTATCGAAAACAACGCAGAAGAAAAGTAGAAGAAGTGTGATAGCCGAAAGCCTAAAAAAGAGGAGTAACATAGAATGAAGTAACAAGAATGGCAAAAAAAATGTTTTATTCATAAAAAATTGCAAATAGTGTATAGTATTGATTATTAACAACCAAGGGGTCTAATATAATATTATTTATTATAATAATGTTTGGATTATATTTTAAAAGAGACACTCTGTAGATAAATTACAAGTACGCCGCTGAATTCTAGGTAAGAAGTCTATCAGAAGCAATTTTCCCCATTCCGATATTTCAGCTATTTTACGAGATACAAAAATTCTCCTTTTACATACCTCTTTAATGTTAAGATATACACTGACAGAAATGGTTGTAAATTTACACATCATATAATGTAAAATGCCACAAAAAAATTAGGTACGCCACTGGACTCTACTCAAAAAAGCGTCTGTATTAATTATTTTTTTCTAATTTTACAAACAACCAAGTTACAGACATGTATCGAAGAGTGGAAAATTTGAAATGTTGAAGTTTTGTTTACTACTCGAAAACAAGAGGTGATAGGTCATTTTGGTTGCGACCATAAATTTTGTCGTAAAAAAAGATCGAGAGTGGCTGGGGGTCATTTTCTTCTGATCTCCTATAGTTAACGAACATATAAAAACATCGAAACTTATCCTTCCTGTAGGTACATATAAGTCGCTCTGTATAGTTTTTGCTTACTAACTGCAAGTAAGCTATAATCGTGGAGAGAGAAATATTTTCCGAATTGCTTACTATCAAACTGACACCGTATTTATATTCCTGGAACAATAAATGTCTATAACTGACCACAGATATAGTCTATATTGTGAATTATGGCATTTTCCGGATTTATGATGCCATAAGCGCTACTTAAGTGCTATAGCGAGGAATATTTGATATACGTCTCTATGTACTATCTTTCCGCGATTCAAACTAAATGCTCTATTATTAAAAAGTGACTAATGGTAGTTTTGCATACAATAGTTAGTAATTTGCACATTCTCGGTTCATTAGAAACGTATAATTGCAAGAAATCTTTATTTTTGTTGGTATCATTCTATAAATCTATATATTTTTCAAATAACATCATAAGCCTTATAAAAGAACAAAAATAAATATCATAAACAATGGAAAATTTTCCATAACAATTATAATTATATGAAATTTAATTATTTTAGACGAAAAAGCAAATTCTCCATTAAACGTGATTATAATAATTACATCAGCTCTATAGAGAGTGATATGCAGTACAATGTTACGAGGTTTTGGACCTTTGTTTCTAATTGTAAGCATGACAGGAGCATTTCATGTTTTTTGATATCAGAAGTCCGCATATTTGTGAGCTATTCCCTGATTTTAGGAGTGTCTATGAGTCGCATAACCAAAAAAGTGTTAATTTTGATAATAGTATGCCTAATGATATTGATTTGATCTCAGTTTCTGCAGAGAAAGTTCTCAATAACTTGAACGCACTTGATGAAAACAAAGGACCCGGGCTTGATAATATACCACCATTTTTTGTAAAACGGTGCTCGTATTGCCTGCATATTCTTCTCACCATATCATTTAACAAGACTTTTAAATCTAGCCAATAATTCCGCTTATCTGGAAAACTGCTTTCATTGTTCCTATATACAAGAATACAGGCGATGAGACGCATGTATGAAATTAACATTGCATTAGTAAATTATGTATTTTTAGTAAAGTTTTGGAATTACTTATATATAATGTATTTCTCGGCCTCGACCTCAAGGTATCTATAATAACTGATCAACATGGTTTTCTTCCAAAACATATTAATGGCTAAACGACTAAAATTTGGTGTTTGTGGTAATCTTTTACATTGAATGGTGTCATATTTGTTCAATAGATTCCAAATTATCACCGTTACTCTAAAGCGTTTAGTATCACTTCAGGAGTTCCTCAGGGGTCTCATCTTAGTCCACTGTTTTTACATTAATGAAATCGGAAGCTTGTGATATTAAAATTTTCACTAAGATTAATTCGTGTCGAGATTGTTTATTGTTACAGAACGATTTAAATAACTTTTTTAAACACTGTGTTAGATCTTAATTCTAATGTTACTGTATTTCTTTTATTAAAAATGTTAGATTTGATTATGGATATTATTATTATATTTAAATAATGTGTCTTGAACGAGTAACTGACATTAAAGACTTAGGGAGTAATTTTTTATTGTAAAATGAGTTTTACGTTTCATATTGATTATTTGGCTAGTAAGTGTAATAAAATGCTTGGTTTTATTACAAGAATATGCAAACATTTTAGGTCTGCTAGAGCTATTAAAATAATATATTTTGCATATATTTACAGTAGATTGAATTTTGTCTGTTATATGGAATCTTTATTACGAGGTACATATATTTCGCCTTGAAAGAATTCAAAATGAGTTTGTTAAGTTCAATTACAGGATTCATGGACTGTATAACATTCACAATATGTCGTCTACTATTTTATTATTTGACTTAATACCTTTAGAATTTCTTAGGTTTCAGGCAGACCTGATATTTTTCTATATGTTACTAAATAAGTTTATAGATCCTCCTGAGTTGTCCATCTTACCTTTTCATGAACCAGTTAGAAACACACGTGTTTTATTCCTTTTTTATATTGACCATAGTAGAACCAATGTAGGGCTAAATTCACCATTTATATGATATTTTTAATAGTTTCATAAGTCGTTTTAAACATAACATTAAATGTATTAATTATTAATGTACTGTTAATCTAGTAATACAGTTATAGTAGAGTAACCTGTTTGTATTGTCATGTGTAAGCACACTATTGCAATTGTGGCTTGGGCTTTTAGCCTATTTGTATCCCAAATGTTGTGAAATAAAATTAATGTTAAATTTAAAACATTTTTTATAAAGTCTATATTGGAACTGGGTATTTATTATATTGCATTTAATGAGCAACACTTTAACTAGGTGTTGGTGTACTGTTTGCATTATGCATGACATTTTTAATGAGATTAAGGAATGCACTCCATTCTAAGCAAAAATTACCAAGTAAAATTGCAGCGATAATGTGTGTTTAAATGTATGCGATTATAGTAAAACTTAGTGTGATTCAAGACCGTTGCGATGGATAATCGGTAATGACCGGATAATACTGTATCTATATAGATAATAGGCGATCTTGGCAATGATGCCTTTTCATTTTTTTTCATACTACGAGTATATGTAAAATATGTATCTTTTTTAAGTGAACATATTTAAAAAAAATAAGGAATCGAAAGAATGGCAAATACGAAAGTAACAAAATTTAATGCAAATGTGTCCAATAAAGAATCTTGGCATTCCTTGGACAAAAGTATTGTGTTGTATTGATTTCCAAGCGTAACAATACGTTTTTTTCAAAAATAGTGCATTTCAACGATAAGCAACAAATACATTTTTTTTTAAATTAATCGAAGGCATTCATACTTTTCACTATTCTATTCACCATTACCATATAAAAATTTTTGCACTTGACATTATGCGTTAAATGCAGAAGACAGGTGTATATATACAAATCTATTAAAAGAGTCGTATAAAAATTATGAATGGAATAATAAAATTAGTAGTATTTCTAAGGAGAAGTAAAAATTAAACTAATTAGTCATGTTGAGAACGGAAATAATCAATACCTACATCGATAAATAAAGAATTAAAGAATAGCTGCAAACAATACTCAGAGGAGAAGAATTGATAGAAAAAGGACAAAATGTAAAATGGTTTCAGAGTAATAAAATATTACTATGTATATGATACTACGCAGATACTACAAAATACCAAAATAATAATAATAATACGATTTGTTTATGTACGTGTTACGTTGTTATATAATGAAGCTTTAAGGTTAAGGTTATAAGAGAAGCGTGACATTCAATAAAAACTGCACGAGCAACTTATAACATCATGTCGCATAGATGACGTATTGTGAAATACAGTTCCTTGACTTATTAGGACAGGTTAGAGTTACAGAGTCGGCTTCGAAATTTACAATCACTTTAAACTTAGTTATCTCGCTTATCATTAACATTTATTAGGGCAATATTTTGTAAAATTATTTATTTTAATACCTAATATCATCAGTTAAAATTAATACCCCCCCTTCAAAATCATTTCGTATAAATTTGTACATAAAATATATGAGCTTGTATTGACAAAACTGGTAGAAGTGGGAATCCATGGATGTTGATGCATAGTAGTTACTCACAAACGATTCTCTCTATAATCCTGCTCGGTGAAAAGTTAAATTTTTTGGGTCAAACTAGAAAGTTTATCACCTTTTTTGAAAATTGTAGTCGCACTAAATAATTTTCAGTCAGTCAGTCAGTGGTTTAAACTTCTCAAAAATATATATCAATTATTAATCGTTCAAGACGAATTAAAATTAAACACAAATGTGTGACACTCCGTTTTATTTAATTGTGAACCAGAAAATGCTTTTACTAGATAGTATGCCTTTTTACTACCCATTATTTGAAACGTAAATTATATAAATACTAGAAAGGTGGCAAGTCGGCTATCGCCGACTTGACCTTTCTTGGGATGGTGGACACCGGATATTTTCATTAGTATGGTTTTTCTGCAGACCATTGCGAAGAGTTTCAGAAAAAGAAATTTTTAAATCCATGAATTTTGAGGATTATTTGAGAATGGTTCGGTTTTTTAAACACCCTGTATAGTTCTCATTAAAATAGTTTCCATATAGACCATTGTTAAAAGTTTCATCAAAGGAGTATTATACTTCCATGACAGTTTCAATTATCAGCAGTATGATCTGTTCTTTAATTTAATACATTTTAAAATTTTTGGTTATAATATTATGCACTCTTGTATTTTTATCACTATCAATTGTCGTAGGTGCAGATCAGCAGTATGATCTGTTCTTTTATTTAACATTTCTCAAAATTGTTAAATACATTAGCTATGCTTTTCTGTTTTTTATCAATTATCGTAGGCGCAGATCAGCAGTATGATCTGTTCTTTCATTTAACACTTCTTAAAATTTTTGTTTATAATATTATGCACTCTTGTATTTTTATCACTATCAATTGTCGTAGGTGCAGATCAGCAGTATGATCTGTTCTATTATTTAACACTTCTCAAATTATCTATCTTTTATCAATTATCGTAGATGCAGATCAGCAGTAGAGAATGGTTCGGTTTTTTTAAACACCCAGTATTTTGTCATTAGTATATTTTTCCTACAGAACATTGCAAAGTTTCATAAAAAAAAAAATTCAATTCCAGGAATTTTGAGGACTTTTAGAGAATGGTTTGGTTTTGTTAAACACCCTGTATTTGCTCATTAGTATAACTTTTTTACAATCGTGAAGTTTCATAAAAAAATTTAAATTCCATAAATTTTGTGGATCTAGAGAATGGTTCTTTATTTTACACCCTGTATTTTTTCATAAGTATGTGTTTATATACACATAATAATATCAAAGTATGTATTTTTTATAGTTTTCTTACAAACTATTGTAAAAAATTTCATCAGAAATCAAAAAAGAATTTTCAATTCCAGGTTTTAAGGATTTTTAGAATGATTCGATTTTTTTAAACATCCAGTATTTTTTAATTAGTATAGTTTTTCTGCAGACTATTGCGATAAGTTTTATAAAAAAAAGTTTAATTCCATGTATTTTGAGGATTTCAAGAGAATGGTTCGGTTTTTTTAAACACCCAGTATTTTTTCATTAGTATGGTTTTTCTGCAGACTATTGCGATAAGTTTCATAAAAAAAATTAATTCCATGAATTTTGAGGATTATTAGACAATGGTTCGGTTTTTTTAAACACCCTGTATTATTTCATTATTACAGTTTTTTTACAATCTATTGTGAATGGTGTCTACAAAAAAAATATATTAATTCCTTAAATTTTGATGATTTTTAGGGAATGGTTCGTATGTTTTAAACATCCTGTATTTTTTCAGTAGGGTAGTTTTTTGCAGCCTTTTGTGAAAACTTTTGTAAAAATTTTTTTTTAATTCCATGAATTTCGAGGATATCAAGAGAATGGTTCGGTATTTTTAAACACCCAGTATTTTTTCATTATTACAGTTTTTTTTACAGCCTTTTGTGAAAGGTGTCTAAAAAAGAAATATTAATTCCACGAATTTTGAGGATATTTAGAGAATGGTTCGGTTTTTTAAACACCCAGTATTTGTTCATTAGTATAGTCTTTTTGTAGACTATTGCGAAAAGTTTCATAAAAAAAAATTTAATTCCATGAATATTGAGGATTATTAGAAAATGGATCGGTTTTGTAAAACACCCTGCATTTTTTTAATAAGGGTAGTTTTTTTGCAGCCTATTGTGAAAGGTGTCATAACAATCAAATATTAATTCCATGTATTTTGAGGATTTTTAGGGAATGGTTCGGTTTTTTGTAAACACCCAGTAGTTTTTTAATTAGTAAAGTTTTCTTACAGACCATTGTGAAAAGTTTCATTAAAAAATATTCCATGAATTGTGAGGATTTTTAGAGAATGGTTTGGTTTTGTTAAACACCCTGTATTTTTTCATTATTACAGTTTTTTTACAGCCTATTGTGAAAGGTGTCTACAAAAAGAAATATTAATTCCACGAATTGTGAGGATTTTTAGAGAATGGTTCGGTTCTCTTAAACACTGGATATTTTCATTAGTATATATATATATTTTTAACAGCCTATTGCAAAAAGTGTTTACAAAAAAAATTTTTAATTCCACGAAATTTGAGGATTTCAAGAGAATGGTTCGGTTTTTTTAAACCCCCTGTATTTTTAATTAGTATAGTTTTTCTGCAGACTATCGCGAAGAGTTTCAGAAAAAAAAGGAATTTTTAAATCCACGAATTTTGAGGATTTTTAGATAAGGGTTCGGTTTTTTTAAACACCCCGTATTTTTTTCGATAAGTAGTGCGGTAAGAGACCCCTGACTGAAGTTTCGTAAAAAAAAAATTTCAGTTCCCTTAATTTTGACATTTTTTTAGCGTTCGACATTTTTCCAACACTTTGTATATAAAACGGTCTTTCGTCAGACGTCCCCTCCGAAGCGAAAAAACCGAAAATTTCCTCGAACCTGTAATTTTTATTTTTTTCTCGTCAATTTTTATCGGAACACCCCGTACATCGAGCTTTTTTGAGTCGCACTGTATATACGTGAAGCGCCTCGAAAAATTTGAAGAGCGCCACATTGCTGACGTCACTGTTACTCCGTCTGGGTGCGGATTTATGCAAATTTCGATACAAAAACGACATCAAAACCCAGCGCTCGCATAACAGAGAATATCTAGAGACTTCAAATTTACCGTTTTCGGCCTTCGGGGGGCTCCGATCGGCTCATTTAGCGAAATTTCCTATGTTTTAATCTGAACTGTCACCCAGTCGCCGTTTGACGTTTCTGAAGGGCGTGAGAATTTTCGCTATTTTCACTATAAAATCGAATTTTCAACCCAGATCTGAGGCACGCGGGATATTGTAGAAGGTTCAAAGTTTACGTTTCGATATGGTTTTATGGAAATAAAGGGGTACTTACTTTGGAGAATGTAATCGTTTTGAAATTTTTGTGATGTCGGCCATTCGCCTAACTTTTCGTTCTCGTCTTGGTTGTTATTTTTGCAGATTGCCATCTAAAAACGAACTCAAAACCCAGCGCTCGCATAACAGAGAGTATCTAGAGACTTTAAATTTACCTTTTCTGACCTTTGCGGGCCTCCGATCGGCCCATTTAGCGAAATTTCTTACGTTTTCTTGGGAGATGTCACCGCATCGCACCGTCGGGCTCGAAGTTTGACGTTTCTGAAGGCCGATCGCCGGACAAACGTGCGTGGACGCATATTTTCACTATTTTCGCTATAAAATCGAATTTTACACCCAGATCTGAGGTACGCGACACATTGTAGAAGGTTCAAAGTTTACGTTTCGATATGGCTTTGTGAAAAGGAATGCGGGAAAATACGAAAATATCGAATCCGAAATAGTTTGACGTCTAAATATATTTCGCACTGAACAACTGACGTTTCTCCGATTCCCTGCCGATAAGCTCCGCCCGCGCTATATCCATCTCACTTTTGTCGCGTTTCCTCGCGAAAATCGCAAACCGGCGTCCGCGGACCTCCGGAAAAACGCAAAATTCGCCCGGAAAAGAGTAAAAAGAACTCGTCAAAATACGCCTACCGGACAACCGAAGGACCCGACCGGGCTTCGCGCCCTCGTGCTCGCCGCTGCGCGGCTCGCCTCAAAAGCCTTTGTGGCGGCAAAACGCCACTTTTCGACCCCTCCGGAGGGAGCGAGAAAAAACAACGGATTTTAATATATAAGAATAATAAGAGCTGAACTGGAAAATAGTTAATAAAAATAAGATTTGGTTAGAAAATTACCATCAATGAAATTACAAATTTAACAAATCAATTAATGATAATATCTTATATTCTAATGTTCAAAATATTGATTACCATCTAATGGGCCTTTTACTAATTCAATATTTGCACAGCAAGTGCCTGTAATAGAGCCTTACTCGTTGAACTATATCGTTTGCTGTCTAGGATCCGTTATCACGAAGTGCCAGTATAGGTACTCCGCATTTTCAATGGTAATTACGACATGACGAGAATATCAATGCGTTTTGCACCTATTTTCCTATTAGTATTCCCAGCAGTCCCCTTGTAACTCTTATTCAACATGTTCCTGTCATTTCGGTATTTGGTTTTTAATAAACAGATTTACCTTGGACTTTTTTATGCACACAGGCTAGGCGTTATGGTTTATCCACCTCCAACGACTTCGCACTTTATGATACATGCCTAATGTATTCTAATTTTTTCTAATTCAATTAAGAGTATCTTGTAAATAGGACGATGTGCTCCATTGTATTTGGTTAAGGTTGTTTTCGCATCGTACAGGTTGCCAATTAAGGTGTTAGGTATGGGTCATTACAAATCAGATATGATTCAGTGTATAGGTACCAGTTTTGGAGATGTTAAATTTAGATCATTTCTTTTATGCATGAATATTTTCTTCTTACTTTAAAGAGATTTAATCAGTTAAAAACTTCAAATCAATTAATAACTTTGGCGACTTAAAGCTGCAAGTAGAATTATTGTGAAAAAGGAAAAGTATTTTTAACAATATTTAAGCCTGGTAACATACTTGCGGTTTGACCTCTGTATTCAACCATTAATGTGATACCGAATTGGAAGTTTTTTTAATTGCATTATCGAAATATGATGTTGGTTGTGAAACCAACGCGCATAAACGTTTCCACATCTTGATCGTCGTCAAAATGGTATCTTCCCAGCTCTTTCTTGAGTGGTTCATACGTGACAGTTGCGTGGTGACATATCTGGGTTATAGGGCGACTGTTTGAGTGTTTGCCAATGGATATTTCCCACATTGTTTCCATTTAAAGTTGTTCTGTGTGACCGAGTCCGGACATCTCTGGACATCTCTTCTTTTTTGAAATACCAGTTTTGCTTCTAGTTTTGATCAATCACGTCTGCTATCCCAAAAAACAGTAGCAAGAACTTTCCCTATAGAAAATAAGAGAAAGCAAGATTTTTCGGTAACTCGTGATCGGAAATGATTGAGTGACCATTCTGTATGATATTTTAACCTCTGCAGCAATTTCCCATACTGTTTAGTGTTGGCTATCTTCAATCATATCATGGAACGAACGAATGTTCACCTCATTGATGCTTGTCCGGGGTTGGCGTACATAGCTTTCATCTTTTATTGATTCTCGACTACTTCAAAATGTATTATGCCAGTCATAGACTTAGGACTAAAATAGTTTTGTCGGCAAACTATACACTTAGTCGTCGCAAAATTTCGGTGACTTTTACGCCCTCCTGCAACAGAAATGTAGTCAACGGATGTGTGAACCTCTTACTTACTTACTTATGATGCTACTGGCGGTAAACTGTGCTTGATCAGGCGCATCTATATATTTCTCTCCTTCTCATATCTTCACAGGGTGGGGCGTCTTTAATGCAAAATATTAAAAAGCTAGATACCTGACAGTAAATGAAGTAAAATCATAGGTCGGTTATGAGATTTGAATATTAAAAATATTTAATAAAAGTTACAAAAAGTTAATGCCGTTTCTCGGACTGTGATAGATGCGAGTGGAGTGCAGTGGAGACTACGGGATCATAGTTGCCAGATGTGAATATTTTATTCACATTTAGAATTTTAAAATTTGACTCTTGTGAAGAAAACATTTTTTTGAATCACTAAAATGTGAAGAATTTTCTGATTTACATAGTTTTTAAGTTTTCTATACATTTATTATTCGATTTATAAATAGTCGGATATCACACACCTTATTCCAATGTAGTGTCGTATTAAAATGTTATTAGAACTATTTAGAGTAGAGTAGACGTTCGATTTGTGATCGTTTAATGATACTTGACATTATTTTAAACAATAGGTCTTTGTAAACTATAATATTTACTCAATTTATATCAAAGCTGCATTCCAATTTGTTTCCGATTTTCCATTGAGGTTTTTGTTACGTGAAGAATGTTTAAATTGTCAAGTCTAGTTCTGCGACAAAGATTGATGTATTACGTTATTGTTTTTATGGATTTGCATTGTGCTGTGCTTGTTTTGCTGTTTTGATTTGAGTAGCAGAAGAGTATATAACAGTGCTATTCTAAATAAATTAGAAACGTCCGGTACTATTTGTTTGTCCAAATTGGTTGCATCATTGCCAGGCCTGGAACAGGCTTATTGTTAAAAACAAGTTATAGTAAACCTTTCCGTTATTGATTTTAGATTCTAGTCTTGCCCTAAAGAAACAATAAAAATAATTGTGAGATGTCGGCAAGGGATCAGGTTTTTATTAACAACAGTCTAAATTTCCGTCCACATCGAATCCAAAATTTATTATGAAAAAGAGAGGGTATGTATGAAAATCCTTTATCTCTTTATTTGTTCATTTTACAAATTTTCGTAATATTATACCATCTTAGTTGTCAAACGGTAACATGTTGGTCAGAGCCGTACTAGGATTTATTTTACCAATACAAAATTGTAGTTCAATTTTCTTGGTAAAATATAGAAATTTTTGATATGACGTTTTTATTCCAAATATTCCCATAGATCTGAATTATATTTTTCTGCATTAAAGACGCCACACCCTGTATATATCAAAATATCGCGCTACTTCTTTCACCTAATGAGCGTTAAGGAAAATGTTATCTATTTTATTTTGACAGGGTTATATTGGCTTTTTCTCGCTTAAGAAAAAAATGGTAAATACAGTAAGTATTTGCTGATATTGTTCTAAATTATTTTAATGACATTTAAAAAACAAATTTATTATAAATGAACAAATATTACTTGCATGATTCATTGAAATCAAGCTTGCACTTGTTATCAATTGTTTAATATTTGTTAACTGTTTAATATTTTCTATCATCGTAGTCGGTCAGTGGTGGAGCGGTTTAAGGCGTCAGTATTTGAATCGATGTGGCCAGACCGCTGTGGGATCGAATTCCGCGACCAGTAGATCGTATATCAACTATATTCGTATATTTCATTTCTGAAGAAGAATCCATGAATTTTCCTGCGAATGGCGTATTTTACGTCATTATCGACTTCTGGTCTTTTTCCTTCCTCGTGTTTCTTATTTCTTCTTTGGATTTACTTCCACACTCTTTTTTATAGCACGATGTACACTAGAAACTGACACTTGTGTTAACAAACTACACATATCAACAGCTTCACTAACACTTATGTTAGAGTTTCGCGCTCGAATTCCTTCGTATACGTTTTTTATTATTATCAATTGTCCGTTACATAGGTTATGTCGATTACTAACAGACCTTTTACTAGAACTGGCACTTTGATCCATTTTTAACTGTTATTTGTTAACTTCGCGGTTGCAATAATTTATTTTTATAATTTAATATAACTATAGAAATAACACCCCGCGAATAGCAGCAAATTCCCCAACGTACGCATATTCAAATGGCGTTCTAACCTCGGCAAAGCCATGTACCGCTCACGGTTTACACATACCAAAATAATGTCTTCCACAATGCAATAAACAGAGATAGAGAATACATCGGGCTTCAGTTTGACAGTCTTTATCGTGGTGCCGTAAATGTGAGTATAGTATCGTTGTGCATAGAAAGCGGTACAGTAATAATGAGCTAAATAATGTGTAATCTCTTATATACTTATTATACGTTTAATAATAATAGTGTTTTTATATTATCTATTAGTCACTGTCCACAATTTTGGCCACTGCCTATAGTTTGGATCAATGTGAGACATTGATACCGGTCGACGTTTGACCACCACCTAATTAATGAGGTTTTACGTAAGTCGTTTCTGGGCGCAAACGTGGTTTGCTTAATAATAATATGCCGCTCCCTCGCCAATATGTCGCCAACTTCTGGGCTAATCCTCATGATTAGAATGAGGGGTAGAAGGGTTATTATTGTTATTATGTTTTGCATTTGCCCCATCCTTCTTCTTTATGTCTCCTTGTTTATATTACAACCTTGAATGTTTTCTTCCTTCTTATTTAGTTCAAAGGAACATGTACGGTAACAACATTGTGAAGGTAATAAATGGTAATAATTCGATTTAAATAATAATATGGTTGTTACTGACATTCCCTTCAAAACAATGGAAGAAAATGCACCGAGATAAACCTCCATCGTGTTAATCATAAAACATCTAAAAACCACTGTGGGCGTTTAGAAGGTAGCAATAAATAATAAATAAGTTAGTAAATATAATATTTCAATCTCGCCATTGGGCACAGAGCTGTAAACTTACATGCGCGGATACGAACATGTGTAAGATCATTAAAAAACTAATTAATCTGTAATGCTGTCGAGGCCAACTGTTACTTTCCGAAGGGTAATGCTAATTGTGAGTGACACATTGCAGAACTAAGTGTTTTGACCTGGTCTAATGCTATAAACGGCAATACGTGTAGGAGAAGGCTTATTCATAGCCACACATGTTAATTCCTTTATATTGGGACAAAATTACCCTTATTGAAATAATAAAGGATTGAGAAATACCACTTTTTGACTGGAACTTTTAGGTGGAAAATGAAATGCATTATCATTCATTTTGAACCATTAACATACGCTAAAATTTACGCGTAATCAACGGGCCAAAAACTCGGGTCATTCGGTAAAACTGTTAAGATTCGTACCTTCGAACTAAATAAAATCAGTGTTAGCATATACATCATACACTATTAATTAGTTAGTTAGTTATTTACTCTATTTGCAACTCGATTGCTGACTTCCCGCACGTGTTAGGTACAATATTTTTCCTGCGATCATGACAATTCTAAGCAGGCGAAACAGTTTATTTTAATTGTCAATTTATAAAATTAACAAATAATTATTAAGCAGTTTTTTTTTAAACTAATAGAATATGTTAACAAAAAACATTGAAATTAAATTCACAATTTGTGGCATTTTGTAAATTCAGTGCTGAAGCAATATCAGCTTGAGTTAGTTCTTCAGTCGTGGAATTCATTGTTGACAAAGTATGTGCTATAGGATCAGCTTGTAATTTTAGTGAAGAGAGAATAGCTGCTATAGTCGACTTCCAAAATTGTAGAGAGTGACTAATGTTATAAACCTGCTCACAATTTATAGCAGTCCACACAAAGAAATATACATGCAACCCGTATATTTTTCCTACAAAATCGTGTGCCTCATATCTCTCAGCATACCCGATTACACAGCTTCTGCTACGCATGCGCTGCAGTTAGTACACGTTAGTATGCATGCGCTGCTGATTTTGATTGGTTGCGACGAATTGTCGGATCCAACTGTTTCAGCGCTATCATGAGCGGGTATATCGTTCGGGCGGGCAAAATTTCGGGTATATCTTTTAATATAATTTCATTATGAATGTAATTAATTTTATTATTGTTTTGATCGAAATGAAGAATATCGGATGATGACATGTATGAAGAGTTCGCGATATCAAAATACGAGTGTAAGTGATGTTATATGTATTTCATTAACAAAATTGTACGTGAATAGCATATATGTGTGCAAATAAAAACGTGGTAAAGAAGTACAACTGTGAAACGGAAAGTGACGGAAACTCGCGGAAGGAAGATTGTATTTTTAAAATGAGTTTAAAAAATCTATTGCTATATCTTACAAGATGAAACTTAGGCCGTATAAATGAAATCGAAAAGAGTATACTGATAGAAAGGACGAAATAGTGATATGGCGAAGAAACTATTTAAAATAAATATTAAAAAATAAGAATCTGGATTGACGAATATATTCAATTTTGACGAAACATGGGCGTATGAAGGTCATACGGAAAGCGGTACAATATGATATAATAAGTGTTAATATGTGACCGTTATAGTGACAGTGCTAGTAACCAATAGCAAATAGTGTGTATGTATTCTAAAGCCTTTTGTCCTTTTTCAATGCGAAATTCGCAAATATTTGCGCGATTTATTTAATGGTGGAAAAATCTCTTTTTGTAACAAATTTTGTCAACTATCTATAACATTATCTATCATTTTCATCATGAAACTGCCATGGTAGATTATCAGAAGCTCAAAACAAATTTATTAACATCACATAATAATGAAAGGGGTAATAATATTTGTAGTGTTTGACAATTTCGGAAATTGCAATTGTCAAAAGTTTCCGCCATAAATAATTAAAACGGAAGTTGCAAAATTCGTGCAAAAATCCGTGATTTGGCGTCCATGAGAACAAGGCTTAAGTGTGATATCCGCGGAGAGCGCGTCAGGTAGGTGTAAGTAGGTGGAGGTGGGCAATCGCCATCCAAAAGGACGGCATTCTAATTTGTAGAGAGGATGACATAAGCACATTTAGGTTCAGTCGACGCCAACTTATTTTTGATAATTTTGTGTGCTTTAACTCTTCTCAAGTGTCACGCTTATGTAATCATACCACACACATCTTCCGTACTCTGTGTTGTGAATTAGTCACTCTCTATTATTTTCGGCCTTGGGTAATTAATAATACAAGATAAAAACTTCTTATTCTTATAATTTTTATTATCTAAAACCTTCAAATTGGTAAGAACTGTTATATCACTGTTTCTACTCTAAAAATAATGGATGTTATGTAATGCAATTATTTTTGTCATTTTTGCATATTTTTTATATCTGATCGTATTCAAATTTAGTACGCCTATGAAATCTTGCTCCTCGCACGCTTCGTCCGTCGCGCTGGTCAACAAGCTAGCGATTAGTCACTCTCTACAATTTCGACCACTGACTATAGATGTTGTTCTTCAGTCACTGTTGAGAAAAATCTAGCGCAATTTTTTTCGCTTAATGCTGCCTGCATCCGCTGAATAACGTTGGGCACAAGCATTGTCATAACAATACGATAGGCCTACTGTATAATGTAATAAAAACTAAGCTGAAAAATGCAACTTTTGCCACGCAAAATCGTGCGGAAAAGTACACTGTTCCGCATGATTCTAGGAAAAATTACAAATCAACTAATTTCTTTCTGAAGTTTATTCTTACTAAGGCAATGAAAGTTTGTTTGTTGACAAGTAATATCACTGACATGGAAAGTGGAAATCAAAGGAGTGGATAAGGTCACTTTTTAGTTATTGTTTAGTAAGTCAAAGTAACAGTACGAGTTTTCTCACAATAGTTTCTTGAGACGATGTGAAAAATGTTAGTCGCACATTCAGTTAAATAGTTCTTTTGGCATAATTGGAAGATACGTCCAAAATATGGAAATCTCAACGCTTTGGTCAAATTACTCCATGTTGAAGGCGATGATGAACATAAAGAATCGAGACACTGCTTTAGAGTTATATGGCGAGGTGACGCCTTCTACCAGTTGCGGGTAATCTGTTGGCAAATTAAACGATTTCCGACTCAAGAAACCCTCCTCCCTCCACACTAAATTTCGGGCCTATATTAAAATGTTTTTAATAGTTATACAAAAAATCATTAACAAAATTGACTTTGTGACCCTGTAAATCGGTTAGTATCAATTTTTGGTATAAGGTTAATTTAGCTAAATCACATTATTCTATTTCCCCCGTCAAATCTTTTTTTTGCAATATTACTCCCGAATGAAGGGTCCTGTACAGCGATCGTCAAATTAGTATTTTACAGACATTAGTAAAAAAATATTGTTTACACAAGTTAACATCCCGTAGATTACCTTTTTAATAACTAAAACACTATATAAATTTCCATTCAATTCCGTTTTCTCCTCTCCGCTTCCCAAGACTTTTCTTTTTCACGAGATCGAAATGAGTTTCACCACATCTCTAAAGATAGTAATAAACACATAACCTCATCTTCAAACAAGTAAAGAGATGCCACTTTCGCGATCGTTAAGTTGAAATAGCCGCGGGTACCGACTTCACTTTTAGTTCTCTTCATCAGTGCAATGCACTCTCGGTTTCCTCGCCTTGCAAATTGTCAACGATTGATTCAGAACTTCTAATTAAAAAAAATATTTGTAAATAAGCTTATTATCACCGATTATCTGTTATAATATGTGAATTAAAACCAGTAGTCTCTAAAAACTGGCGTAATTGGTTGATAATTTTTAAAAATTAAATTTTATGAACAAATTCTTAATATTCAAAATATACTCAACAATTTTTAAGGCAACGTGTTTATTCAGTCACAAAAACTTTTTATTTCTAAATAAAACTGGTTATGTTTTCAATTTTCCTTTATCGTCTATCTTCAGAAAAATTCTCCTCTTTACCAGTTCGTTATTTTAATTATGGTCCTTTATTTTATTACTAATAAATAAATAATCGAAGTTATGAATATTTTTTCACATTGGAATTTATTGACCACCAATAAGGAAACTCTAATAGTTTTTTGTGTAACTGTTATAAAAAGCGTTTCGCCATGCCTACGTAAAATTAGTCATTTTTTAACGGAGCTATCTTGAAAGAAATACTTAGAAATAAAGCGCGCAATCGTGAAAAAATGTTTTTTTCGAAAACTGTCATAAAAATCGACATTTTCATTATATTTTCAGTTGACAAAGTGAGTGTCACTTAGCTGCGAAATACTTATGTTCTAGAACGCCAAGGTTTTTCGTTCCAGAACATAAAACAAATGTTAAAATAATTTGTCATTTTTTCAAAACTTATTTATGATTTCAATACAAAACAGTAAGTATCATAAACAGGACGATTACAGTTTATTTTGCACTACATGTAAATTGATAGTGCCGATATTACAGTGAGTTATATTATTTTCTTTGACATGGACTGATCACAACGTCGTTTAATTTTACATTTACATTTTTTTTGAACTTCGCCATGAATTCGTTGTAGGCAATCTCGTACTATACATCGCGTTGCTCCCAATACTTCTCCTGGTCAATGCTTTTCGAGTTCATTTTGAATTAAACTCTTAAAATATAAACTGCAATATAAACAACTAATTTTTATTGTACCGTATTGATTCAAACAAATTGTTGTAACACACATAACACAATTGCTTTATTGTAGTGCAGTTTTGGAAAACATATTGTTTCGATTTTGAACACGAAATGCTTCTGCGTTCACAAATGGATATTTAAATAACTTTTAGATACAAAAATAAAACTATTTTTTCACAGTTCTGGTACCTTTTCTTACGATCATGTCAATTGCAACATCAACACTCACTTCAGATAAAAACACATTGAAAAATAATAAACCTACAGTGTCAAATACTATGCACAAATGGATACTTTGTCAAACATTACTCTCCATATTGCTAATTGAGTTTATGTATAGTTGTTTGTGGTTTAATTCAAAATTCAATCCAATGAAGATTTAGGTGTACCTGAGGAGATACTGAAGTGTGTTAAAGAAGTTTTGTTGAATTTTCTCCTAAAGAAATTTCGAGAAATTTATGAACGTGTCTACCAACGTTTTATGGATTAATGCAAAAAAACATTAAACTGTATTCAAAAAATATATTGATTGTATATTTCTCAAACTTATCAAATAAAATGAAGCCGTCACCGCTTTGGTCACAATATTCAATGTTGCGGTCAACGATGGATATAAATAAGAGGACGACTAATATAAGCAAATATTTAAAGTTACTTGCGCTTTTCTTAAGATACAAAATTAGGGATATGTACCGAAAAAATCGCGAGTATTTACAAAGGAGCAAGTTGATTGCTTTTTTATAGTGCACTAGATAATTTATATTTGATGATGAAGGTAAACGATTTAAAAATAAAAGAATAACATTTTTAAAAAGCTTCTTTATAGGTCGCCCTAATATTGAGGGTTGCAGGCGCTGTTCTGATGAATTAGTCAATTTATCAATTGATAATGTTGAAGATGTAAAATCCGCCTTAATTATTAAAATCCAAATACCAAAACCACGTTCTTTTACTGTTCTGGGAGACAATACACTCGGATTGGTAAAACGCTGATTATTTCTCAAATGTGTCAGTGGAAAGTGTCATCGAATTGTGGTCGGTAATCATAAAATCAGTGTCGTCTCTCAAGAAGTGGCAACATTTTTGAAGCAGGACAATTGGAAAAAATACAGCAGACATGCTTTACGACGAACATCTGCTATCCTTTTTGTTAACGGCGTTGCTGACCTCATAATGTTTTAAAACACGCGGAGGATGGAGATCAAGCACTGTGACGGAAAGCTACATGAAGACTCACTTTTCAATAAAGAAAGTTTTGCGAAAAAAATACTGAAAGTTGATGTGGCAATGATACACCAAGCCATAATTATGGCGATCAGACACCCGGGGAACGATATTCCTGCGAGCATGTATTTCTATTAAAGTTTGTAATATATATATATATATATATACAGGGCAGTGGTAATATAAGAAATTTTATATATATATATATATATATATATATATATATATATATATATATACAGGGCAGTGGTAATATAAGAAATTTTATATATATATATATATATATATATATATATATATATATATATATATATATATATATAAAATTTTTTATATTACCACTGCCCTGTATATATATATATATATATATATATATATATATATATATATATATATATATATATACAGGGCAGTGGTAATATAAGAAATTTTATATATATATATATATATATATATATATATATATATATATATATACAGGGCAGTGGTAATATAAGAAATTTTTTGAACAGTGGTTTGCAATGTTCACTGTTACATTAGCTAAGATTCTTACTGCACGTTTCTGAAGACAAACATTTTTTTTAGAATCAACTGCATTGCCACACAGAACAGTAGCGTGGCTGATCATAGAATGAAACAAACCGAAGTATGCATTTATTACTTACTTTTAGCTAATAGTTTATATATTTATATAAAATTAGTGACTGCTCAATAATTATTATTGTTAAACACGTACAAGCACTTTGGTGGTTCTGTGGTTTTCTACTTTATTTATAATTTGATATGCTTTCTATGTATTTTTCAGTATGTTTTTTAGATATTTCAAGTTAAATAAAGTTTATTTATTATTATTAACATATGTGGATTCAACAATTTACGAAGCTGTCTTAAAAGAAACAGCGCTTTAGATAGTCTTGTGCTAAGGTCGGTTATGTGTTGATACCAATTTAGGGTATCATCTAGAGCAACACCTAGCAGTCTGCAATGGCTACCGTTCACAAAACGCCTATTGCTGGAGACAGTCAGATATTGGGTTTTAGCTTTATTAAGCTACAATTTATTTACTTGCGTTTGCTAGTGAATGAACTGCATACTGATTTATATCTGCAACATTCGCATATGAGCCTATAAAAGTGGTGTCATCCGCAAAGAGTACAATATTACAATTTCCCTCCCCAAAATAGCATAAGTCAGTTATATAAATAATGAAGAGCGAGGGTCCCAAAACAGAACCTTGAGGCACCCCATGTTCAACACTCTCCAATTTTGACTCATGACCATTAGCAAGATCAACAAATTGTTGTCTAAGATCTAACCAAATTCAGAGGTGATTTCACATCTGAAAATAATACTATTACTACTTTTAATGAAAACGTATTGGACTGCTTTGAGAATAGCTTCAAGAATGAGGGCAGTGGCAGTTTCAATGGTTTATTTAATTTTAATATTTGTTCAAACAGTGTATTTAATGTTAATGTGGATAAACAAAAATTATTGTAAATATTATTGAATAAACTTTTATAAATTAAAACTTCATTAACACTCAACTGTAGCTTTTAGGATTAAAAGCTAATATGTTTGTTTCTAAGATACCATTTTTTTCTCAATAAGGAAGATGTCATCCTTGAAATTCCTGACAATCAAAAAATGTAATAGTTTTGTGGCTGTTGGAGAAAAAGATACTTTTAAGCTATTGACGTCATCATTTTGCACTAAAAAAGTAATAGAGAATGTAATTTTAAATTCTATTGCGATTATCCTATCAAGTGAATTTAATTTTGTATTTCTGTTTCTTTAAATTTGTTTTTATGTTTTCTATTACGTAGATATTTGGCCCCTTATTTTTAATTAAAGAAGAATAAAATATACGGCCATTATATAATACATTATGTTAGTTATATCTCACCTACACCTGTCTTTACGTATAGAATAAAATTACCACACGTGATTTAACTTATTTGTAGGTTTGTCTTTATATTTTCCTCTTTATAATCTGTTCAAGACGTATTTTTGTCGACAAGTATAAACTTCGCTTTGATTTGTAAAATATTCAAGGAAGTGCTCAGCGCATTTGACACGGCTATAAATTGATCACCATAAGAAACAGAAAGGAATATTTTAACACTCGGTGCGGCATTTTTCCCGATAAACCCATACCAGCAATTTATTAAGGACGTCCCGAGGCTAAGCGTTCGACACGCAACGCGCGGAGAGTGCTAATTTAGTTAAAGATGGGGAAAGTTTTTTCAAAAAGGAATTGCGAAAGTATTCGAGGATATTTACATTTGAAATTAATGCCTAATAAGGTACTTCTTTCTACAACTAAACAATTTGTTGGGGCAAGAGCAATAGTAATTGTTGCTTGTCTTTTAACATAAATGTATTTATTGCCGACGACATGCCGCGTGAACTTGAAATAAAACAGCTTTAACGTCTTAAAGGAGCGGCAAAAAGTAAAAATGATCTGTAGCAGATTTCAAACCAGTATAAAGAGATTTAAACTTAGGAGTAACTTTCAGTAAATAAAATTTTGCCTGTAAAATTTCAGTGTCTAAAATGTCGTGTTTAAAATGTAATTTTAAGGCACTGGTAGAAAATAGTTATTTTACTAACAAATGCGGAAAGTGACACTTTCCGCATGAGATAGGAAAAAAAAATTTCTACAAGCTCATGAATAGTTTAATGTTCTTAAATCTGTATTAATACAAATGGAAACAAAAGTAATATAACAAGAATGAATACAAATACATTGGAATAAGAGAAGTATTATGTTCTTATTTATTACTAGTGATATTAATTGTACATGTACAGTTAGACAAAAGTAACATAACAAGAGTGAATACAAGACATTGGAATAAGAGAAGTATTATCTCCTTACTTATTATAAGTGGTACTAATTGTAAATGTACAGTTAGATGCGTTTTGTTAGTTAACTACGAAAGTCACCATGTGGGGTGAAGTTAGCTGCTTTTTGAAAGAAGATTGTTCTAATACGACGAACAAATATTAGAAAAAAATTTCTTCAGAAAGTGTCAAATTGTGGCTGTTGATTACTCATGGTACATCTAGGCAAGACGTTAATGGCTTTAAATTGCAGTTTGAAGATGATGGAGTCTTCATGAAGAATTTTCTTGAACATTTTTTTCCGAATTCTAGAGTCTTCTAAGCACCCCTGTGTACGTTAACTGTTAAATTACTATTTGTAGACAAAAATTACATTTTTATGATAGAACTATAAAACTTAATTACATACAATATGAGGTCATTATGAAAAGTTTGAAAAATTTGTTGGCATATATTTATTTTATTTTAATTGCTAGTAAATTCAGAAGATGTTTTATGACAATACCGTATTTATTACTATACCTGATTGATTGTTAAGGATATTGCAGACTAAAAAAAAAACAGCACAAACATATATTTGTCGACAAATTTTTATTCAAAATCAAAATTTTATTAGTCTGCACCAAACGTATTCAGATATACAGGGTGTTCTACAAACTTTGGTAGATGGTAGTTCAGTTGTCATGTCAAACATTTTTTTTTTCTATGAACACAGTTTGATTCGTTTTTGTTTAAAAGTTAAGTATTTTAAAAAATAGAATTTCATATTTCCCAAAGTAGCCTGATAAATAAAAATGAAGGTTGCTACAGTAATATAAAATTTGTTTACCATTCCTGTAAGTGAAGAACTAGTACAATTGTGGTTCTGTTCATTATGTGTCAAAATAAACAAATATCAGAGACGGTCGTTAAATGCGCGGGATTTTTGAAGAATAACGATTGTGATTTTTCTCTTTTATCGAATAAAATACCAGTACGGCAATTTCACCACTTTACCGTGAAATGTGATTTTACCTTATCGGTAAAATTCCATTTTATTATTTTACTGACCGAAAAATATCACCACTCACATCCCTAATTAGTATGCAAATGCACAATTTACATCTGTACAACCTTTCGAAGTGTTTCATTTAATTCTATCTCTATCTCTACAGATAGGGGTAATAAGGGACCTGAAAATAAACATCTTTCATTAAGCATATGTTTCAGAAAATAGATTAAGTTTACAATGCACTAATTGGGTCAGTTCCACTACTTGTTCATGAGACTGATTTACCTCTAAAATTTAGGCATGGTGTGAGTGTGTGGCAACACCATCGACTTTCAACGACTTTCAGCTTGTTTTAGCTGCAGCCCATTAAATTACCTGCAGTAACGACTCGCGAATAAAATAATTTTCACCACCGTAGAAGCATTTTCATTAGTTCCTGCAAATAATTAGAAGCAATTCTTGTACCTATAATTACCTAATATCGATTTTTGGTAAATACTATATTTCTAGCACTTTCAAACCAATAGCTTCTTAACATTTTAATTGGCAACATCCCTGATACGAGGCAACGTCCTTGATACTAATTACAAAATTTCACACTTGTTCGTTTTGATGTACAGAAAGGATAATTAATAAAAATTGTCTTTTCTGTCAAATGTTTTGTTGTTTAATGTCGATAAAATAGATAATGATATACTACTGCGTATAACATAGGCTTTCTCAATTATTTAAAATAAGTTTCAGTAGATTATTTATCCACAGTCTGTTGACCTTTACCCAATTCCTGACAATATAGTAATTGAGATACCTCATTTTTTCTACCTCAAGTTGTAACACCAAACCATATAATTATTCAGTAACCCACATGTGAAACCCAACGCCTCTTACGTAAGGATGACACAATTGCCTCATAAAGATCACAGCGATGACAGATCGAACCATCAGTTATAATAACAAAGTCTCGAAAACTCGTCACCATAATTGGCCATGGACACTTGCCGAGAACAAGTGAACGTCGACTCGAAAGAAAATGAATTACGATCGACAACTTTCCCTTCAGTGGCTGTGTCTTTAGATACAGAATCGGTAAATCAAGGAAATCAAGATTAGTCATCAATGTAACATACAGGGTGCCAATATGTAAGAAATAATGTTTATAACTTATTAAAAATACCCAGTATAAAAAATGTTTCGGCAATTGTTTTTAACAAGTTTTGTGTACTCTTTAATGACAACCAATTTTGTTTTTTAAACGGCGCCACAGTGTGTTCTGTCTTTATTTGGAATTAACTCTTTTTTTTGCGTAAGGATGCGTAAAATGTATAGGGTCGTATTATAGAATTTTTGAAAAAACTAGCTTTTCAGTGAAAAAATTCAAATTCAAAAGCTTCGAAAAAGAGCGGTGTAGTAAACATTTTGACAAATTTATATGTAAAGTGAACTTGTCAACATGTCATAGTTGTAATAGAGAACATCAACTGTAAAAATTGGTTCAATTAACAGATATAGAAAGAACCCGAATTTTATTAATACTTGTGAATCGTAAAATAACACATAAGTTTGAGTATCTCTGTATTATTAAATGTTCTATTGACAATATTTTTAGGAAAACCTAAGTAACAAAATACAATTTTTGAAGAAATTATTTTTTTATCATATAAGATTTAATTAGACTCTTTTTTATGTTAATGTGATGGTTGGAATTAGTGATGTAAATGTAAAATTGTTACTTACATAAATTACTGTAAAATTACCGATAAAACAAATGCTGTTTTAAATAGTAATATAAATATTTGTCTTCGAAGATTTAATATATTTTATCCACAACCGCTATATTAAGAAGGTTTAACACGTCTGTTTTCCGTGGATTAAAGGTCTTTTAACACACTAGTGGATTGGAATTCACGATATCACATTTCGATGTTATAGCATTTTATTTAGAATTATTATTATAAACATTAACATCTATTTTAAGAATGATCTTGTCATTTTGACTGGGATTATTTAAATTCCTTAGACAAGAAGTTTCTGAAGGCCAAGAGGGGCCCACAACTTTGCTAAGTAGAACTTGGAGTTTTTCAACAATTGCCATCTTGCTGGACAGTGAATCTTCAATATAAATTTCTGCTACCGTAGTCGATTTCCAACCACCATAACGCTTCGCAGTGGTAATATCATCCCTAGCATTGGCCAGTAATGTTGTCGAAGAACGCCTTATTTCATGTCTGGTAAAACTTTCTGGATCAGGAAGCCTAAGAATTGCAGCCACTTTTGAAAACATTTTCGAAATTGTGTTGATATATACATATTGTGTAGTGCATTTTCCAGCCACATATCTCAAAAAAAATCTCCCACCTGCATTGTTTGGTCGCAGATTGATGTATTTTCGACACATTTCTACAACATTGACTGAAAAAGCTTCTTCCATGATCGTGAAACCTCTTGAAATATTTGTTTTCGTATCCGGAACGCGTACGTATAAGTAACTGCCTTTGTCTTGGACATGGGTGATATCCAAAAAAGTTAATTCATTGCATTGACAAGCACTTGCGGCATTATCGTTGCAACCTGTAAAGAGTTCAAAATAAAATGCTCAATGTATAAATTGAAATATTAGAATCGTGTATTTTCTACTTTAACTTGTAAATATTACTCATCTGGTGCTTTTTTAAAAAAAGCTTCGATTTGGTTTCTCTCCAGTATCTTTGCCTTCTTTGGTTTATAATTTCTTGATTCTATTTTCAAATATGAAGTTTACGATACTTCGAAATATCAATACCTTTCAATATTGATTTTAGCATGGTATATTTTGTTTACATTAGGAAGAGGTAGCAAACTGTTTCCCCATTTCTTCTGTAATTGCTGCTTTTCCTATGATCTCCTTTTTAGTCAGTTATCGAATTCCATCAATTCTTTCTTATACACTTTTGATTTTCGCTGGTAACAGACGTAATGTTGCTTCTTGGGTTTCTTGATGAATTTCAGCCGGAATGAAGAAATTTTCAGCATTCTCATTCATTTTTTGTGCCGATTTGCAATTTTTTCACTCTCGTTGACAAATAAACAAACGCATGCCATAAAAACGATTCCAAGACTTTCTAGTATTCAAAACCATAATTTTTCACCTGTTCTCACACGGCTTTCACTGTTCTAATTGACAGGTTTTGGCCGTGGTCGTGGACACATTCGGGAAATATAACACTCGGCTGCACCCCAAGTGTCCATTTTTTCTAGTAGATTAAAGGTTTGTTAATTCCCTTATATAATCAATAACTATTTTTTACTACTATGTTGTTATAGTTAGTCCCTTATATAATTTGGTTACACGTTACACAGTGTTACAGTTACACTATGCTTTTATGGATAAACGTTTACATTGTTTTCATAAAAAATAATAAAGTTTATTATTTTTACTCATTCAATTGCAGGACTAGTTTTGCAGTAGGTGAGCATACGTTAAAATTTTAATTTCATGTTCATACATTACAAGCTAATTTGCAATTTACATGAAATGTTACCCGTAAAATTATATTTCCAAAAATTGCAAATAACATCACTGATTGGCACTGAAACTTAAATATACAGGGTGTTCCTAAATAAGTGTCGCAACGGAAAACCGTAAATTCCTCTTGAAATAAGAAATATTTTTTTTCTTTTCCATTTTTCTCTCCGGGCTATCGTTTCCGGGATACACGGTGTCAAAACTTTAATTTTTTTTTAGTTTTTTTCCAATATCTTAGGAACCATTTGAACTACAAGACTGAACTTTTGTAAACATATTACTACTATTAATAGCTACTTTTTCGCATCCTTCTCGAATTTATTGGACGTGCCAGTGATGAAGATTTTAAGGTAGGTATGGGAAACGTTTTTTCCTCCATAACTTTTACGCCACTAGAAAAATTGACATTTGAGAGCAAATTTTGAAGCACTAATTAATTTTACAGAAAAATAGTTCTCTTGGTTCATTGCTCTAAAGTCAACCGTTTTCAATAAAAATGACTTTCTATGAACAAAAACAAACATTTTACTAACTTTTCGAAAATCTTTTGTTAATTCAAAACAACAATATGATGAGACACCCTCACATTTTGCAAGTGCAAGACCTCAAGAGAAGAGAATGCATCCTTTATGAAATCCATGTCAATAACATCGAAGAGTTGACAGGGGTCAATAGGGGTGAAGCCGCAGCTGCAGAAAGAAACATGATTCGAAGATGTAATGCATGCATTGAAGTCCGCGAACGTAATTTTGAACAGTTTTTGTAAATTTTACTCGCCAAATTGATAAAAAAAGTTAAAATCCTATCTGTTGTTAAAGCTCGTTAAAATTTTTAATTATTACTACCTATTTTTTGAATTACAAAAGATTTTCGAAACGTTAGCAAAATGTTTTTGTTCATAGAAAGTCATTTTTATTGAAAACGGTCGTCTTTAGAGCAATGAACCATGAGAACAATTTTTGTGTAAAATTCATTGGCGCTTCAGAATTTGCTGTCAAATGTCAATTTTTCCAGTGGTGTAAAAGTTATCGGGGAAAAAACCCTTCTGATACCTTAAAATCTCTACCACCGGCACGTCTAATGAATTCGAGAAGGGTGCGAAAAAATAGCTATTAATAGTGGTAATGTGTTTACAAAAGCTCAGTCCTGTAGTTCAAACGGTTTCTAAGATATTGGAAAAAAATTTAAAAAAATATATAACTAAATATATATTTGACACCGTGTATCTCGAAAATGAAAGCCTGGAGAGAAAAATAAAAGAGGAAAAAAATGTTTCTTCTTTCAAGACGAATTTACAGTTTTTCGTTGCGACACATATTTAGGAACATCCTGTATATTTTATGTGTGTAGTTCTCTGTAAACTCTATTTTATCTTATGTATTTATATTTTTATATGCAAACATTACGTACGATCGACATTTGAACGTAGGCATCTTAACAATAAAAATTTCGGTCAAGATGGGTGTATGTTTTATCGACTTGGGCTAGCTAAACCATCAATTTGTTCGCGGATTAGCATTGTGATTGATAATGGTATAAAGCTTGCAGCGTGTACTAGGTCAGATTAACGTAGTTTATCCTTGAACTAAGATTTATATTGTGAGATTTCAATTCGAGGTAACGGCATGTAATTTTAGACGCCGGTTATGAATTAGAAATCTCAGCATTTTAAAATGATGTGCCATCATTCCTTGCAATCTATAATTTCAGAATTTTTGCAGCAGTCTTAAAAATTATTTAACAAGCAAGATTTTTTAATTCTTTTATCTCTTAAATGAAAATATACCTTGATGGCACAAATTCTAAAAATGAAGAGTCCATTGATTGTTGTTGTTGGTTGATACATTATGTCAATTAAAATTATAAAAAAAATGTAAAAAACTATTTATTTTACATATATTATTTTAAATTAATATAGGTGCAGTAATAATATATCGTACATAAGAATACATATAAAATATTGAATTAAAAAAATAAAATGATATAAAACCTGAAAGTTAAATTGACAAGCTATAAAAATAGCAACAGAAGAGACAAAAATCAAAATATAAAAATAAAAAGAAACAAAAATTACCATGTACACCTATTGAACATATGTTTTTATATCTTGCACACAACAAAAAGTAATGTTAAAACTCTTCATATTGAATTTATTGGTGACAGTACGGCACCTTCACCAGATATGTGACATATTTAGAAATAATACTTGTGACATTAATAGTTGTTATATTCTTGGTGTATCCACTGGACTCCCGCGAAAGGCAGTTTGCCAATACAAACGCAAATTTATTAAAACAGATAAGAAAAATATACTTACAAGTGGAGATGGCTGGGGAAAATCTCTTCTAGAGATCAGAGCCAGCTGTCCACTGTTACTTAATGCTTAGAAAGATCATGAATTATAGACATAGTGAGGTTCGGTAGTAATCTTTACAACGATAATTTTTATTTTTAATATCATTTGTGTATCATGTATGTGTATAAATTTAATTCGATAATATAATTCGTATATATGCCAAGAGGTTTTTCATTTAAAATTATTTATTTAAAATATGAGTCCAGCAGGAGCAATGCCCTCTGACCAATCGGATTTTAATTTCAGGCGTTATTTAAAATTACTTACAACCTTTAAAATTTTAAAAATGACTCGTCATCTCTATAAGATCCATTTTATTGACAATATTGTTACTATGCTCAGCATTTGAGATAAAGGCGACTAATAATTTATTAGGAGGATAGCGTGAGTAAAACAATATTCCTAAGATTAGGCAAACCAAATTTTGTAATAATGTTTTATATAGAATCTCTTACTGAAGAATTTGTGTCTACTGTGTTGGATACAGAAAAACTAATAAAAAACAACTAAAACAATTTAGTGTCTTGATATGTTATTTTGAGCTCCGTGATTTTTACTAATTTATCAAAATTGTGTACGCTCATCTCATAATATCTAAAAAAAATTGAGACGATGTTCTCTTAAATCACTATAAAATTGATAGAATTGCCCTTTTAGCAATCTTTGATTAGTAACTCATTACACCCAAATATTATCTATTATGTCATTTTCTTGGTTTTCTAGTCCATGTTGTCTTTGATTGGTAATGATAAATAAAGTCTCAAGTGAGCGTCTCATGCACAGTTTTAGAGATTTTTCTATCGTGACTACAGAAGCAACAGAAAACTCGCATGTGTGCGTTACTCTAAATGTATAGGATTGTGGGCGCTACGCCTTTCCTGCTGCCTTGGGGCTTGGGCTTCGGTAACGTTTCATCAATGAGATCTAACAAAGTTAATCTATTCTATAATATATAGGGTGATTTAGAACTTATCTGAATGACGTTAAGGATGTGTGCATCATTAGAGTCGATATCACCAAAGAATTATAATAAAAGTTTGATAGATTTCGCTTAAAAAATGTTTGAAGTTCTAACATTAGAAAGAAGTACGTAGCTGGGCAACTATACTTCAACGGTATTTGATATACAAGTAAAAAAGTTTTTGCACCTAGAGCACGTATCAACACGCTTGTATCGTGAATAGGGTTCGAGGTGCTAAACGAATGAGGTCAGTAGAGATGTTTTATTTATCGTGGGAGTGTCAATCTTTAAAATTTTCAAAATGGCTCGTGTGTACAGCAATGAGTTAATTCACATGACCCTTATTTATGATTAAGTTAGACAAAAGGCATTGGAAGTTTCGCGCTTATATGCGAATCGATTTCCCTATCGATACACGCCAAATCATGAAACTTTTACAGCAGTGGTGCTGCGTGGACGTGATATTGGTAATTTACGTGCAAATCGTGGAAGAGATGGTGTCCTTGGGCAACCACAACGTATTTTAGCTGCGAAAGAACAAGTGCTGAATGTGATCTATGAAAATCTGCGAATAAGTACAAGGCACATTGCTAGACAGGTGCCTGGAACTAAGCTAAGTTATACCTATAACATATACGGCGTGTTCAAGCACTGTTACCAGCGGATTATCCAATACGAGTTAGGTTTTGTGAGTGGTTGTTGCAGCAAAATGTTGAAAATCCCCAATTTACTGCTGCTGCTTTATTTATTCGCAATGGAATACAAAACATTTGCAATACACACGTTTGGGTCCGAAAACGCATGTGGTTCTTACATGATGGGGCTCCTCTTCACATTCGGCTAGATATTCTAGATTATCTTCGTCAAGTGCACGGTATACGGTGGATTGGACGGAGTCTACATGATCTCCCGATTTAAATCCTCTGGACTTGTTTATGTGGTGCAATTTAAAAATAATTTGCATTTACAAGAACAGCAACCAGAAGGAACATTCGCTTTTGTACGACAAAATTCGATAAGGTGCGCCCAAATGTATGTACAAGTCGAGGGACAAAATTACGAACAGTTTTAATAATAAGGCACGTGTTATTTTTTTATAAATTTCATGTTTCTAATAGTGATCAAGTACCACAATTCTTCCTCTAAATTAGTGTAATAAAATTTTATTCATTTTAAAGGCACACCAAATTTTATTCATTTTAAAGGCACACCACTGGTCAGATCTATATGTCTTAAGTTTATTTTAAAGTAAAAATGCCGCAAATCTTTTTTGCAACGATGTCTGAATAATCACAGAACACGAAAGTTTTTTCGTGCGACATGTGACACCAGTTTGCATTGTCACTCCATTACAGTAGAGCAGAATCCATCGGCGTACAATTAAATAGTTTTCAGAATGCGTATATTAATTTGTTCTTGTACATGTATGCTGAACATTTTCAATTTTTCGAATAAGCTCTCAATCTATCTAACTGATGTTTCAAAGCTGTCCTTGAATTTTCACTTTTTACTTCATCGACCGGCTGAAGTGTAGCTCGAAAACACCTTTTTTTATTATGCAATGCATGATCTCAGCATCGTGCCGACGTTCCCTTCTCGAAAACAAACAAAACACCATTAAGAAACAATAGTCAGCCTCTGTTTCGCTCCGGTTGAGCTGGCTGTTTTTTTTTTATTAGAAAAGGGAACAGTACATTCGTTTTTCTTGTTCGCGGGCAACAGGTATCAATGTATTCCGAGGCAGATACAATGCAAGTAGTGAAAGTAATTTATATTCTGAGACACGCAGCATGCAAAAAAATGTGTACATATAGTCTCGACATATTTGTGTAGGTCATCTAATTCCATGCTATTTAAATAAGGTTAACAGTTAGTAAATAAATGTCCTAGTCAGCCATAATAAAAATATAGATTGTTAACGTTTTATGTAAAAAATAGAAATTTCTTAGGCTCTGTAGAACCATTTAAGGTATTTTAATAAAATTTTATAGGCATTGAAATTTATGGAAACTTCCTATTTTGCAGTAAAAAATATCCTTAGCGCTACCAGTGGCGTATGTACTAACACGTCACTGGATGTTTGTAAAAAAAATAGTATAAATTAGTTTTAAACTTTTAGTTTTTTCGTAATATGCACTGTTTTTAAGTATAAATATTAAAACCATTTTAATGTGCGCCTTAATATGTACGAATAGTATTTCAAAGCACATTTTAAACCAGTTAACAGCATTGCATTCAAGAGACTTGTTTCTTATAATCTGAATGTTGAGGACTTGGTAACATCGGTTTTAAGTTAGTTAGCGCGAGTGTGCGTGGTATACATTAGTCGCAGGAATATCGCAACGGGTCAGAAATTATATAAAAAAACAAGAACGTCAATAATAAATGTATCAATGTTAAATATTTCATAGTGAAATTTAATTCAATATAATATTCTTTAAAGTTACAGTCCACTTATTTAATAGGAGGTATTGTACCACTCATTATACACTGAACAAGGGTTTAACTAATTATTTATACTTTCAGATAGAGCAGTGGCGTACCAGTCAAATTTTGCAAATAAAGCTTTAATACCTTCTATTAGAAGCATTATTGAAGCATATTTAATATAACAAACTAATAAGTACTATTTTTCGATGTAGAATTCGTAATTAAAGTATGGCGATGCTTTCGGGACACCCTGTATAGTGTATTGAAAAATGAAGAAAATATGTTTTTCTGCAAACGTCAGTATAACTTTATTTTTGACGCAAGTTGTTCGTGCCTAAAATGTAATTTTAAGGTTTGGTGTTAAAAGTAATTTACTTTTAGCACTGCTGGCAAATCTTAATGTATTTTATAAAAATTCATGAACGATTAGTGTTCGTTGAACTTATGACTATGTACTTCTTATAATAGTTCAAATATAATGGACCAGTAATAACAAAAGTTCGTTGCACATTAAATTTTTTTCTCTGGTATACGCACAACTAGTGAAGTTTCCGATTCCTGAGTGAATTTTCGATATTGAATGTCAAATTTCACAGTTCTTCGCGGCGACAGGCTTCAAATACACTGAAAATTTGTCGATTTGTTTCCTTTCGACTTCTTTGGTCGATATCATTCCTCCTTTTACTTAAAAAAGCAACAAACCTGTAATATTTGCTTGTCCTGATTCTTAATGTTCATCACGGTTTCTACATGAAGTAATTTGACTAAAGCGTTGACTTCCATATTTTTGACGAATGTACGAATCCCTTGTTTATTTATGTTCATTACCTTAGCAATAATAAACTTCATGGACAATTGGCTTCTAAAATAGTATTTTATAAATTTAATAGCCTAAGAAATTATTTGATTTGTACTTTTAATTGTGTTTGTTGAAAAAATGTGTATTTGTGTTTAAAGCGTCTTCCCTTCTCTCAAAATAAATATCAGTTTAGCACTTATATCATAAATAACTATTTAGATTTGGAGATATTAAATCATAATATGAAAAGTTTAGCTTAATTTTGGTATTATTTTCGATATAACGATATTGGGAATTAATTCCTCTTAAGTAAAGGATGGAAAGCACTTGAAATTTCAATAAGTCACAAGAAAGATCTTTTTTCAGTAGTGTATTTTTTTTATATAACTTAAACAATTTATTCTTAAAATATCCATAATTCAGATAAAAAGTAATAGAAACTTGGATGGATTACATATCAAATATCAGTCACAATAACGAAACAATTTTATAAAATTAATGACATTTTATAGCAGTTTTACCGCCACCCCTGTGTGACATAATAAGACCACCTCGAAATCTAATAACTGTCTATTGTCTCGTAATCGTTAGAAAATTATGCAAATTCACTTACTTATCTTTGCCTGCATTCGTTTCTATCATACAAGCATAATATGTATTATTTGTGTGCGGACTATTACTAATAATTTACTTTCTACAAACTAATAATAACAGTAACAACTGAAAGCGTTGCCTAATAGTTAATTATATTATTTCATTAAGTATGAAAGGTTTAGAGTATAAGTAAAGACTATTAAATTAAGCAATGTCATTTTTTGTATATTTTTATCCTTTATAGCCATTACCACTGTTAGGCCTATGTCGTAATATATAGTTTATTAATAATAAGGAAGTAAGTAACTCTTAAAAATGAGGTATAACTATAAAGTTTAAAATTTACTGTTGTGCAAAGAGAAACCAATGGTTTTTCAAAATGATTATATAAAGACTTTTTAAGTATCTATAATGTAACAAATTTATTGATCAAATTTAAGGTTACCAGCTTTTAGAATAAACATTAAAATATAACAAAGTTTATACTGAGTGATATATAATAAATGATGATAACGAGTAAAACAGTTATGAATATCATATATATACACATATGTGGGTGTCTGATCTAAGTGGTCACTTTGCCGACAGGTTCGAATCCTGTGGTGGGTAGACCGTAGACCAGCTATATTCGCGGAGAGGATTGGCATTCTTTTTGTGGGTATGGTAGGGTGCAACAAAGTTGACTTGGGTCAATGTGTGAAATTGATACCGGTCGACATTTGACCATCCCCCTAATTAATGGGTTTTCCAGGTTTTCCGCTGAATGGTGATTAGAGCCATCGTAAGTCGTTTTTGGGCGCAAATGCGGGCTGCATAATATTATTGTGCCGCCCCCTCTCCCGCAAAAGTTTCCGACTTCTGGGCGAATCTTTGTGATTAGAATGAGGGGTAGAGATATTATTATTATTATATAGAAAAAATATTTGATATAAAAGGTTTAAGGATTTAAAGAACGAAACGATAGAAACGGTTTGTAAACTTTGTATTACAGTGGTGCCAATGCAACTATTATGTCAAACACTGATCAATGTAAAACGCATTTTAAATTTTTGTGAAAATTTGGTGAGCTTAAATTTTAGTCTTCAGTGGAAACGTGATTAACTAAAATATATTTTTTATATGCAGCACGTATTGTATTCTTTTAGTCATTTGATGTTTAAGCCGTTACAAAATATTTATATCGTAGTATACAATACTGTGCATTTATCGAAAGAGAAAGGTCTTGTTAAATCGATCTCGAGATGTGAGTATAATTTCTCAATAATGTATTTTCCATCAGGTGTAACGACAATGGGTTAACTTTATCTGTGATTAAATTGTGTATTATGATAGTCACAACTTTCGCATAGTAGGTGATACATTTGTTACCGCGTTCCTTTTAACGTCTGAATGCAACAGATTGCATCTTAAAATAGTACTAAAAAATTTGGAAGGAAGAATTTTTAATGATTTTCCCGTTCTATTAAAATTTGTAAATTTAAAAAGTATTCGATTGTGGGGAAAAGACGATTGTGTTCAAGGTTTAACACAATCCACTGTGTTAATATATCAAATCTTATGAGTAAGTTTTATACATTCCAGTATTATTTGTCTTATTAAAGGTGTAGACTTTACACATTAACATGTTAATTTTATTGTATAATAGGCATTGATATGGAAGTTCATCTACCTTTTTAGTTTGTTAATTATCTTCCTGTTTGATTTCAAAATTACTGTTAGTAAATATAATTTTCGTAATACCTTTTTTTTATGTTTACTAGAAGTGTTTTCCAGCCGTCGAGAATGTATAGAATATAGCCTAAAAACCGTCAATATAAATGTATTTTAAAAATTATAATTTCAGAGGCAAGCTGGAACATAATTAACAAACTAAAAAGGTAGGTGAGCTTCCGTATCAATATATAGTATTTTCAGAATTATAGTGTAGAAGTAATAATAAAATAAAAGATATTTTAATTTTTATGATTTCGTTAAAAATATATATTTAAGTTCGAATGAACAACAACTAAGTGTTCTAACAAAATATTTAACAAAATTAGTAGTATTTAATTGTTGCAGTAGTGCATATTCTAATAAGGGACTTATAAACTAATAAGGCTCTAATAAATCATAAATAAGAAACATTAAACGAAACGAAAATTAGCTGGTAATGATCTGAACATATCATTTTCCTTCTCCAAAGTTACAAGAAAATCAGACAGTAATCTAAAACGTTGGAGTGGGCTTCGAATATTTTAAGAGTTAAGAATCAAATATTGAATTTATCTCGTAAATTAAGAGTTTTATAAAAAAATGTCAAGAGTAATAAAATATTACATTATATATGACATTGTAGAAAAATCGTCCACAGGTGTATGTCAGAAACAAGTAGGTCCGTTTCTACGTTTGTGTTTAGACATTGTTTGCAATAATACCCGTGTAAACCTGAAGAAATTATAGCAAAAAAAAATATTTTAAAAGTTCAATTTTAGCACCCTATATCTTTTAAAGGAGGAAGTAAGGTCAAATCGTCATATTTTGCCGCCAAAAATATCCATTTAGCGGGATGCCCTGCTTTTTTGATACACCCTGTGTAGTAAATTTGGTAATTTCACAATGAAAAAATGGATTTCACATTGCTAATTGTAAAGGTATTATAATATATTCTATAAAATGTACATATTTTTTTATAATTACATAGGAAGTTTATATTATTGTATTGGCATTTGTCTTGTAAAATTCCGGAAGTTAGTCACATCATCATCATTTTTAGATATTCTCTGAAGCTATTTATTTGTTGCATAATTCTAGGATTTCTTTAGTTTAATTGGGTATTTTGTCACACTTCTGAAAAAAAAAAGATTTATTGAATAAACCCTTGCGTTAAAGATGCCAATGGTTATTTTTGAAACTAAGTTTGCCTAACCAAAAAATCTCACACTAAAAATCAGATAAGTAAAAAATAACTATTCAGTAAACATTGATAATTGTTGGCCACAATTGTATCAAGAAGAAATAAGTAACAATAAAATAAAAATCATTTAATGGAAGCAGATAAACAAATTTTAAACTGCCCAACTTGACTTACTTTTAATACATTTGCAATTTTTGAGAACGAAAACAGTTTTCAAAAAATGTCAAAAAATACTAAATTTTTCAATGTATTTCAAAAACAATTGCTCTATGGAAGTATTAGACTATAAAGCTCTATCTAAATAATCCATTGCAAGCCAATGCTGCTGCGTCTCATAAGAATTTAAAAATTTTATAATTTACTAACTACAGTTTTTCAGGAGTGGCCGCGATAATCTATAGATCTGCAGTATAATACTAAAACGCAATTATTGCCTATACGTACCAATAATTACCAATCAGCAGGAAATATTACCCCCCTTAATAACGCTCCAACTGCCGCCATTTCTTTCTCTGACAGGCAATCCGGCGATTAATTAAATATTTTCCCTGATTTACATATTTGTAATTAAGATCTTAATTGAGCTACAGATTCATAAGTTCTCTCGATTGGAAAAACTCTCCAAGGCCGCCGCGATCAAGGACTCGGCCGGTCGGCGAAAGTACTTGCACTTTTTCGTTGCATCCAGCAGAGAAAGTTCTGCCGCGGTGATATCTTGTGTTCCCACGTATTTGCCTGCGCGATTAATAGCGTGTGGTTTTATCGGCAGTTAAGTCGATGGGATATGAAGTAGTTATAAAAATATTAATGGGTATTCTTTCCAGAGAGATATTAATTAACATTGTAGGAGCTAATTGATTTACTGTGTACGCAGCGTGTTGCAACTTATATTTTGCGAATGTATTTGCATTCCGTTCACGTACATTAAATAAACTTTTGAATTCGGAGGAAAATGGTTTTTCTAGATTATGGCGAAGGCGCCCGGAATAATGTGCAGGGCCGTCACTTATATTTTAGAGAATGTCTGGGTTTTTACTACATCTCTAAACTTGCTTTTTTAGATAATAACCATAAGCACAATATATACAGGGTGTCTTTAAAAAGTACTTACACAATTGAATCAAAATAAGTTTATTTCCACGACTATCCATCCTATAATATGTTCATTGTACATGTGTTTAATAAATAATAATATCTATTATTACTGGTTTCAGAGATTCGGGAAGGAACTAAAAAAACAAAAATTCTCCGATATCAGCAATTGAACCTGAACCTCTTGTGTGAAAGCAACACGTTACTCACTATATCAGTTACGGAAATATTACCATTTTTCTAAATGGTAGAATATACAGTACTACAATAGGTAGAATAGATAGTACAATAGGCAGAAGTTTATTAATTATAATTTTATTTGCTTTTTTAAAATTACCAAGTAAACGACAAATGTCAAATTTAAGGCTTAAGTAAGATTTTTGATAGTTTTGAATTGGATGATATCCAATTCATGTTATGGGGGTCAAAATATTGTGCAATATTTTTAGTTAAAAGTTTGCTGACATTGTTAATAGTCATGGACAAAGTATAGTATTCTATTTTTATATAATGACTGAAATTAACTCGGATGATTTACCCTTCACCCTCCTGAATTACAGTCATCCTTATATGCTCGTTGAAAAATATACGATTTGATGAACTTTACGGCAAATGAGTTGTCAAATTTTAAATTATTTTTTTTATAGTTTCAAAACGATTTTTGCAACTTCGCTGAAATATGGTACAGAAAGTCTCATATTAAATCAATTTAATAAACACACATTCGTACATAAAATGTTTATTATAATTTAAAACCACTTCAAAAATCTGATTTTTTAAGTATTGGATACACTGATAACTATAAAACTGTTTTCGTACATTCAAATGCTACTTTTAAAGAAATCATCAATATATTTCAAAATGTATAAGTCTAATTTTTCGTAAAAACACCATAAAACTATTCCAGCTTGAAACGGTTACCTACCATCGTACACGAAAAAAGGTTGTAGGTAATATTCATGCAATTGTAAGCAATAAAATTACAATGTATAGTATAGGCGTCAAATACACAGAGTAGTAAAATTCCCTTGGTTTTTGTAGCAGTAGTATTTAACAATTTTGTAGGAGATTTAATATTTTATTTGAGCCTTAATGATCTTAAATCATATTTTAAACAATTATAGTTTTTGTTAGATGATTTTTGTTTATTTTATTATTGCGTTTATTTAACATATATTAAGTTATTTATATATACTGCATTCTCCTGTTCTGTAGTTGAATGAAAACCGGTAGAACGATATAGATCAAATAAACGGATAAATATTTTATGATTTGGACGGAACTGTAGCTGAGCCGATGCAAATAATATGAACGTCTTCTAAACTGTGTACGTGAAATGTACACTGTAAAAAAAGTTGCTGCGTAAGTGTATAGGACAAAAACAGTATTTTATATAGTTGTCCTCACGTCGAAATTTTCAATACATATTCCGTGAGTTTTCAATTTAGAATTCATTTTTGGAAAAAAGATAATTAAAAAAAATTAGTATGCACTGTCGGAAGCGCTGTGGCATTCTATATATTGACGCAAAAATTGAGATTAATAGTGAAAATATTTTTCAAGATATACTAATGTATATCTTAAAAAAACATAAATTAGTAATTTGTTATTTTTTTAAAACAACCCTTATAAAAAAAATCCTCCCGGTGCAATTTTTGTACTACCGATGGAAATTGATATTCCAGTGGGTAAATAATAATTTGAAACAGGTCGTAGTTTTTTATCTTAAACTGACTTCGAAATTCATTTCTAGGGTGTTTTTGGGCTGGTAAGAACTCTATTATAATAAAATGTGTATACTTACCACAGAACAGGTCAATAGACAAAGAGTGTTGCAAATACAAAACTTAGGTTAGGTAATATATTTACAACAGAAAAGAATTGAAAAAAAATCACAAACTTTGCCTTATCCTCTAAGAATGGTTATTTCATCTTGAATAGCATGCCAATGTCCATAAAAATCATCAAATTTGGAATACGTGGTGGCCAGTTTACAGAGACACCATAGCGTGGTGATAAAACCTAACCCTTTGAAAAATAATGACAAAACCAAAAATAGAGTTATCAGTCGCTGTTGGCAAAGCAGTTGAATTAATTTCTGTTTGTAGTTAATTACATTAGACACTAGTCTAATTTTTATTAAATCTATTCAAATGCACTCTGACAAATTTGAAAATTTTTAAAAATGTTAAGCACTTTGTATCTCGAATACTTGCTCCATAATTTTTTTTTAATCTCAAATGACCCCAAAAACAACACCCTGTAGGTACATTAAATAGTTCCTTTTGTTAACATATTCTTATAAATAAAGAATAATTTCCGTAAGTATAAAAGTTATTGAACTTCAATTTGCACTTCACAGCTTTCTGTTTGCAATTCGCTTTATTTGAAACGTTATAAGGTCAGCCTTATTACGTATCGCTGCAATTTATTATATATAATGCTTTTAAATTGTTTATTATGACTACATTTACGTTGCTCATGTTGTTTACATGTTTCTCGCAAATCAATTTTCATTATCTTGATTTCCTGCCTACAAGATTTGTTGTTTGTAGATGTTTAAACAAAATTAACTATCAAATGTAAATTTAAACTATACCCACTTGTCAGGTACACTACACTAGATAAGTTAGATGCTTTATGATTCCTTCATAACATATTTCCTTTATTTTAACCTTGAATCTTAGTTGCCAAAATGGTATATGTGGGTTAACAAAACAAAAGTAAACTTTTAACTGTTTTATTATATTATTATGTCCAAGACAGCTAAATTATTCCCGTAATAGATGAAGATTTGATTCAATGCGTTATTTCTTTTGTTTTTTTTTGTTATTTATTTGTTTATATTTTATTATTTATTTTATAAAATTGGAGCAGAATAGTTACCATGTTAATTATGAGCGCAAAATATGTCTGTATCTCATATACAGGGTGTTAAAGTAGTGACAAAATTCTTCGATATCTTATATTGATGAAAATAGTTCGGGTTTATTATATAACAATTTTTTATTTAACGCTTAATAAGGGAGTTACAGGGTCTTACAATTTTATATATACCGTATGTCCACGGTTAGAGTAAAAAAGAAGGAAAATATATTTTTTTTTCATTTTACGAGAAAAGAAATTCTTGACTAAAAATTTTGCTTTTTAAAAAAAATCGATTGTCGTGGACAACAAATTGTCTTTTTATGTTTAACAATACAGAAACATGTTACTTAGGAAAGTTGCTTAGAATTTAAATTTATAATTATAATTTTTATATATATTTTTAATTTATAATTATAATTTCAATTTGTGCATGAATCTATTTTGGTAGAAACGGACAGTGAAACATTTTTATTTTTCATTTTATGATAAAAATGCATTCACGATTAAAATTTTTGTTTGTCTTTAAAACGCGGTTGGTATGGAGAACTTTCATCTTGCATGTACAGGTTGAACAAAAAATCGGTGAATATAAAAATCGTTAAAGAATAAACTGCGTTTTTTTAACAATACAAAAATACGGTATTAGGGAAAGTTGTTTAGAATCGAAATATATGTTACAATTTCAATTTCTGTACGAAAAATGAACAAGCTTGTCAACAATCGCCATATTGAAAAATTATATCAAGCATGTTTTTTTTTTTTGTAAAGTGAAATATAAAAATGTATTAGGTACTGTTCATTTCTGTAAAAGTAGGCCAATTCATACACAAATTGAAATTATAACATAAATTTCAATTTTAAACCACTTTCCCTAATAACATATTTTTGTATTGTTAAAAACAAAGACAGTTCATTCTTGAAAGATTTTTATATTTACCGAATTTCTGATCACCCTGTACATGCAAGTTAAAAGTTCTCTATGCAAACCGCATTTTAAAGACAAGCAAAAATTATAATCAAGAATGCAGTTTTCTCATAAAATGAAAAATAAAAAATGTTTTACTACTCGTATTTCTATCAAAGTATGCCAATTTATGCACAAATTCGAATTATAATATAAATTTCAAATATAAACAACTGTCCCCAATAACATATTTGACAAGCAGTTTATTATTGAACCATTTCTATATATACCGATTTTCTCATCACCCTGTACATATAAGATGAATGTTCTCCATGCCAACCGCGTTTTAAAGATGAGCAAAATTTTTAATCAAAACTGCTTTTTTCACGTGAAATGAAAAATAACAATATCTTCTCTCTTTTCGGCTCTAAATGTGGACAAACTACATTTTTTTATTCTTAGCTTAAATACAGGAAAAAATTATTTGACAATACTTGGGCGGTGATATTTTTCCATCATGAACTATATATCTATGCACTCATGAGTTTAAAATATGCTCCAGTGGCGTAGCTACTGCATGGGCAATGTATATCCAGTGACATCCCTAAAATTTGAATTTTTAACTATTTTTTGTCATGACCAATTATAGTTCCCTAGAAATTACATTTTATGATGTAAGTTCTCAAAACAAAAAATGGTAACTCCCTTATTACATTTTGATTCGTATTAAATTACAACAATTGGTTCGGAATTTTAATATAACACCAAGGTTTTTGAGAAAGTAAGGCGTTATTAAAATAAATTAATAAATAATATTAAACATAATTTGCAGTATACATAGAGAAGCAATCTTTTCTTCATTGCCATTCACTTTTCTTATTTTATTAAATGAATTTATAATAATTGCTCTTTTTTAATGTATATTAGATTGTTCAGTCAGTAGCTGAAAGTATAATTATCTGAATTAACATCATTTATCTTTTTTATTGCATTCAAATTAAAAGTTATAGCGACTTTATGCGTGTATCAAAAAATTAAGTATGTTATGTGGTTATATTCACAATAAAAGCATGAAATCATCGTACACACCTTTTATTTCTCGGGTTTTCACTATGGGCGATCTTCTCAGACATCATCGGTATATCAGTGTAAAAATATGTAGTTCTTTGATGTGCACGAGTATATGTGCTTTACAAAGATTGTACTTACTTGTTATTACAAATTCTGATCGGGTAATATATCACATCCCCATGTCCTACTGAGATGAAAGATCCAACAAACCAAATAGTCGTTTCGAAAAGAAGAAGAAAACGCCTATAATAGATAATTCGCTTCTCTGCATTCGATCGGTATTCACGTTTAACAGATGAATTATACCAGCCGGCTAACATCGTACCCAGCAAGGGAACGCTACATCATTATTAATGGAATGATTAATAATATTTTTCCTATTCCACAAAGCGTAGAATTAATACGTGCTCGCCTTGCAGGAATAGCAGGAAAGCCCGCGTCGAGGCAGGATGATAAAATACAATAATTTAGACACAGACGTCGGCTCGTATAAATCTCAGGGCTGGGAATTTCATGAACTAAAATTTCTAGGAAAGTTGTTACTGACTAACTTGCCTGTTACTTATATAGGATGGTCGGTAAATAATGGCCCATTGAGACATACTACATTTTTCACGTCAAAATACTACGATAATGAATATGAAAAATGATTGGCTCCGAATTTTTCGATTTTATAAAGTAACTGATTTTATCCAAAACTGGATAGATACCTTACATTTTGAAATACTTATTAACTTTAACATACATTTTGTTCAATAACTGTTAAAATTTAACTAGTAACTATTCACCAATAGTAAATACCAATGTTACCACCAATGTTAAAACATTGTACAAGGAAATATGCAGTTGATTGTTGAAAAGCTGTTATTTTAAAAACGGTCAGTTTCTAAGATTAATAACAAGTATATCTTTTTTTCTCAAAAACAATGTATTTAAGATTTATTTTATAAAAAACGTAATAATGTTAGGGCTAAAAAAGTTACGCTCACATTTGTGTCACAAATGTGGCGGATGTGCGCGCGCTAGGGAATAAACAACGGATTATAATTTCTCATATCCAAAAACATTTATTTCGAAATTTTTAAGATGATACAGTAAAACAGTGTAATTATTACAAAAAAATCACTTTTTAAATTCGAATTATGACACCCTGTATCTTTCTTATTATCAAAATTTTATTATGGTTGTGTAGTGTGTAGTGCGTTGGCTTGTATCGTAACGTTCAAGTGAAAAATTTAGTATGTCTCCATGAGTCATTACTTACGAAGCACCCTGTATAGTTATGTAAATATTTAGCGTAATTGTAATTGATAATGATAAATTATTATTAGTATTTTATATATTCGATAGCTCTCGTTTATAATGATTAGGCAGGCATAACGTACAAGAGTGTGACACATATCTTACATGAGTACGAATATATTTAATACGTTATTGATGCGTTTTCTCTTTTGTAGTGCCTGGTTTAACCTGAAAATGTGTTATACAACTATGAAACCGATAGTCTAGTCTATAGGAAATATTCATAAAAATCTTTAAAAGCATGACCCTCCTAAGAATATAAACAAACCTTTTTGTAATATAGGGACAAACCTTTATTTATTGTTGCAGAATTTGATCCAGTTATACTTTCCACTCTGTATAATGGTGAATGATAAGAGTGTTAATTACTTAGAACTACACAATCGTCTTTATTTTTGCTTGAAACTTAAATGTTGACTTTTGTTAATAAGTTGTGCCTACCAGAATAGATCTTCTGTGTTATATTTTTTTATCATGTATTATTTCCTTTATCTGAGACAGTTTTTTTCAATTATAATATAGTTAACAGTTTTCGGGAATTCAATCATTTCTGCGACAAGCTTTTTTTTATTTAACTTTCTAATAAAATAATTTTAAAATGACTATTACGTTTAATTATCAATAAATTAAATTTCCAGTACTAGATTTTTTTTAATGTGGTGGTAATGGAGAGAATGCATTTGCCTTAGCGATGTTCTGGGGTCGTTAGACTGTCAACGTTTATCTATCTAAGTGTCTCATAACTGTATCGGTTTGCACAACACATCTAGCACTTGACACACCCAACGTATTTTTAATTACATGTAATGATTAAGTTGGGAAAATTTTTAATGTGTTGCTTTATCGGTCACTGTCTTGTTTATACGCTAATATTGACTTTCAAAGTTAGTAGATAAAAAATTTGTCGAAAAAATTTCCATTCCATCTATTCGACAACGTAAAAGCATTTCTTGTTCAATATACAAACAATGTTTTTTCGAAAACTGCAATAAAATAAGACAATTGTGTTATGTACAATAATTTAATTTATATTTGAAAGCGTTTGAACCGTGCTTGAATCAAGATGGTTTAGGCGCGGTGACTATCATAACGATAGCAATCTAATACACATAAAAATTTGATATTTGAAAAATATTAGAATTATATATTGTATATTCTAAGAGCGTTTAATTCAAAATGTGCTTGGAAAGTGAAGACAAGGAGAAGTATTGCAAGCAGAACAAAGTGCACAATAACTAAGTTCACAATAATTAATCCCCAAAAAATCATCGATACAGTAAGAGATTCCTACAACAAATTAAATGGATTGTGTAGTCCGAAGAAAATTAAAAAAGTATCCGAAGAGATAAAATTAAACCTTCGACGTTATGGTCAGTATATTTCATTTTAAAAAGTACACAGAACGCCAAAGAATAAAATATCAGCAAATTTCCAAAACTAACACTATATTTGAAAAACAAATCAGTTGCATACCGTCTAAAAAAGTCCAGAATTCTAACTAAACAGGAAATTGAGAGATTTATACAAGAATCGCCTGATAAAGGTGATTCAAAATAATATAAATCGACCAATTTGACTAATTTTGACAATTTTTCAAACCATTTTAATAATTGGTGTTTTGGAGCTTTTTGAGAAGGGATGACCTACTAAAGATGATATAAAAGATAATGATTCAATTATTATTATAAGAATTACCGATTTCAAAACTCATAGTCCGAGATGTTTTGTGGTTTCAACTCCAGACCAAATGAAGATATACCGCAAATACTGTGTGATAACCAAATGATTGGCGTTAACAAAAATAAGGAATGTGCCAAAAGAAGTAGCACCTTATTGCAATTTCCCTCAGGAAACTTATACCGGGTGTCTGGATATAAATGCAGCATAGAGAAAGAATAGATCCTTGACGATAAAATAATTCGATGTTGCCAAATTTACCTTAGAAACTTTTGTCTTCGAGGAAACAACTCTTAGCGCTTTTGATGCTTAAATAACTAAATTTGAAATTAGATACAAAAAAGTCGTTCAAGGAAGAATTATCAGAATTTTAAACTGATACGTGAAAACATAAAAACAATTTGAAAAGTGCAACTTATACACTCTGTATATTTTAAGGGAGACATAGAAATAGGGTTAAATTGTTATATTTTGTCACCGAAAGTACGCAGTTAATGAAGTGACTCGCTTCCTTGACACGCTGTTTACTATGCAAAAATTTCTCTTCTTTGGTTGATATCATGCGATATCAAAAGTGTTATTTATGCTAATACATTTAACATTTATGATCATCATTAGGCAACTTAATCGAAACAAACGTAAAATGCCAAAATTAATCTTACGTGACCTTATCTAAGTGATGCACTCTAGTTTGTCAGATAAGTTTCGCATTCTATATTAAATGGCGGATTTATGCAGGCCCATTTGTCACTAACTGAGATGAAATTAATAATTGAAATAACTCATTTGTTCAGTGTTTAACTTCCTCAAACATTACATGAAAATAATTCTGCGCGTTTATCAATTATTTAATCTTTCGTAATTTTCTTGTGTAGGTACTTAAACAATGGATAATTTGATAATTTTTAATGTAACTGTGATGAATAATGTATTTGTTAATTTAAAGCCTTTTTGTTGGTTTAATTGACGAATTATAGAAATAAATGAGATATTTCTTCACTCATTTTCTCTATCGAAACTTATGTCATTATACAGGGTGACTAATATTACTTTTAGGTTATCAGAAGCAGCCTGACATACCTGACCTCAATTGTTTATTTCTTTAATCCAAAAAACAAATTACTTTATTTAACCATAATTGAGATAGTTCAATGTTTTAGAAATGATGAGACGTTGTTTTTATTTTACCTTTTATAAAATTATAATTGTTTATTTTTTGACTAATTATTTGGAAATACTCGTAATCTAGTAGAAATGAGTGTAGCCTTAAGTATACAGGGTGGTTACTTTTACGATGCCCACTATCTACAGGGATTTTGGAAACGGTAATATATAGGGTGTCTGTGAAAGGTTGGGAAATCTCGGAGCTGGAGGTACTGGTGACCAAAAAAAGTTGATTCAGCCAAATATGCCTTGTCCGAATGTTGCTGGTTTCAAAAATACAGGGCTAAAATTTTATATTGAAATATCTCAATAACTTTGAAACTTGCCGGAGTATTAAAAAAAATTGGCACAATTATGTTTTTTGGCACGGCAAATAAGAATTTTTAACTAATTTTGACGTCACTAGTAGAGGGCGCCGCTTATGGCACATCACATTTCTTTTAAATAGCAGAACTTTTTTGCAGCTTAGTGTATCCCTCTGACTATAGAAAAAATCGATTCTCCTACCTGTTGTATCTGAAAAAGGTATACCTTGTTAAAGTCGTTAGGAGTAACAATTTTTGAAATAATCGTATTTGAAATATTCAGTGCAATTGAAAACTGTTATCGTTTCAGGTAAAGTACCTTTTCTACTGAAAATACAGCAAAATAAAGTTGTTCAGAACGGTAAATTATGCAGGAGTGCAAAATTTCAAGAAGATCGGCGAGGTTTGATTTTGAAACCATTTTTCAACACAGCACAAAGATTTTATGAAAAAGTCAAAATTAGTTAAAAATTCTTATTTGCCGTGCCAAAAAACATAAATGTGCAAATTTTTGTTAATACTCCTGCAGGTTTCAAAGTCCTGTATTTTTGAAACCAGCAACATTCGGATAAGGCATGTTTGGCCCAATCGACCTTTTTTGGTCACCAGTATCTCCAGCCCTGAGATTTCCCAACCTTTCACAGACACTTTGTATACAAGCTGTATTTTAAATTTTTTTTTTAATAATTGATTATGTTAAACATTGTTAACAAAAAAACATTAGTTATAAAATTTATGAGGTTGCAGACAGCGAGGCTCATTAGAGCGTAGTTATTGTGCTTAAAAGAAATAAATTAAATGTAGTCTCCTAAATTATTTACAAATTGCTCTGTGATTTATTACACCCCACATATTTTAAAATGTATTAATTTTGAAATTCGTTTCTCAAATGTGCTTAAAGTGATCATATTCTACTTACACTCAACAAATATCACTTAATATTTATATTCTATTGCATGAGAAATGGATTAAACTACACTACCTATCTCGAAAATCAGGGACATTCTTTTATTCATATATTTCTTCCACTCTGGACTGAAAAATTTTATAGAACAACGGTTTCATTTCGTTACAGAACTACTTATTACACCTCGTTCTGCTTCCTTCCCATCCACCTGAACAGCTACCTTCCGGCAACCTAATGAAAAACCGAAGCTCCTCACCCCTTCCGTATTGCGAGGTACTTATTCCGAATAATTCCCTATTATTTTCTCGTTACGCCTTGCAATTTAGAGCAGCAAATAACGGAGCCGCCGCTAACAATGAAAAGACAAGATCCAGTGCGAAGGCAAACACATCGTGTTACTTTTAATAACCCCGAGAAGTTTGCGAGGGCGTCTGGTTCGCCGGCAACAATGGAAGATGGAAAAATCGCGACCGCGTGGGCTGCCCTAGACACCTCGCTGAAGTATTATTTCGATGAGATGTGATTACTCATCATTTTTTTTCGTGAGGTTCCGCGACGGTTGATTTTTGGTAGGCGTAGGTCCGCGATTGGATTGGTATCACTAACACAGTTTTTGGTGGCGTCAGCTGTGGTATCAGTAAGCAAAATATGACCTCGAAAGCTTCATTTGTAATGTAGGCCCCTTTGTTTCCTCACAAAAAAATTAGGGTCACAAAGTCCTACAACAATTTTTCGAAAACTCAATATTAACGGAAATACATGGACATATTTGGAATATAAATCTAGAAGAGCACTAGTAATACATAGACTTGGAAAAAAATCAAATCATAAATAAAAAAGTTATCTAAGAAAAACTAATACAAATTTTTTTTTTGACATCCTGTATCTCCGCTAATATTGAGTTTTCGAAAAATTGTTATAGCACTGTGTGACCCTAATTTCTTGTGAGGAATCACCTCCTGAAGTCTTGACGCATAATTTCTTGACACCCTGTGTTGAAATATCTATGTTTTGTTTAGTACAAATTATCATGTGGCAAAATTACGGCACTCATATTCCGGACACCCTGTATGTTCTATATCTTAGTATAGGAACACATAGCACGTACCTAAATTATTTTAATCCTCATAATTCTTTTTTTATATATTTTTAGGTATTAATAATATTGCGTGAAATTAACTACTCTGTGGACTAAATACAGTAAAAAAAACGTTACAAAAACTAATAATAAAGAATATATGGGTAGATATTGTGGGTGTAATTCAACGCTGCTTGGGGCTTTAGTCCACAGAGTAGCTAGTTTCACACAATATTGTTAATACCTAAAAATATATATAAAAAACGATTACATAAAGGGTAAAATTTTGTTAATTAAGTAGGTCGTTATGACGTATAAATTCATTGGCAGGTTCACTTTTGACATTGTCGATATTTAATTTCAAATAATTTTAATTTATTGATATAATAATTTTTATAGTTAGATATTTGACTCAACTTAAAGGAGGCCACCTGAAGAAGCAATCCTAAAAATGCAGAAATAGGTCAGATCTCATCTATTGTGGTTAAATTTTCGAGTTCCCACATTTTCAAGACTGAACTTAGATATTTATAGAGAGTATTCATTTAACCAGGTTAGTAAATTTAGCTAGATTAATTTTTTTAGATAATTATTGAATAGGGTTTTGTCTGTGGAATTGTTCATTAGCATACCTAGATGTTTGGTATCAGAGAACATACATATGACTTCATTGATAGGAATTGTAGGAGATTTGATTTATATTAGCTTAAAATACCTTTCTAATATAGTAAAATTCTTATCGCTTATAATCAGTTTCATATTACGCGCATCTTTGCTCATTTGCACCATCATCATAAAGATGAGATTTTTTAATTTATTCAAAATTTATTACATTAACTACGACGTTTTACGACGAAGGTTACTGTAAAACTATTTTTTCTTCGTGCTGCATATATTTTTGTTATTAGTAGCGGCATTGTCGTCGATTTGTTTAACAAATTTACACGTAGAGCTGTAACATTGTCTCCATTTGTTTGTAAAACTGTTCTAAGAATGTTATTTATAAAAATGATGCAACGTTTTAGTCAACCTCCCATTTTATTAGACAAGTTTTTTTTGAATAATTTAACGAGCAAAGTGAATAATGAAGATGAATTTATGAATACAGTAGTGTAACTAAATGTTTCACTGTTGTTTTAAAGTTTACCATATAATTACATAATTAACTAAATAACTAATGCCATTTAGGTAAATAGTTACCTGAATGGCATTAGGAATTAGAAAACTTTTTACTAATTAGTTTTAAAACAAACAAACTCTTCTTTTAATAATATTTTTTTTGTATCTCGATTTACTTTAATATTAATTTGTAACTACAAATTATTTCAATTTATACAGGGTGCGCTTTCAGTCCACGTCATAATTTTACATCGATTTTTTATTTTTCAGCAAACAATTCAATTTATTTAAATATAATTTATTCTCATGAAATAAATCTTTTTTCTTGTCATGTTCACTTTTTTGTCAAACATAAATTGACTTATTTGGTAAGAAAATTTAATTCTTAGGACGAGTTTTTGTTGAAATGGAACAAATAGTTATTACATCTTATGAAAACTTAATGAAAAAAATGATTTTCAAATAAATATATTTTTTCATTTTCCTAAATAATTTGTTAAAACATGTATAAAAATAACGTTGTAAAATGAATGTGCATTTGTTCATGTGCATGTGTTTATTTAATTCGAAAATGCATATAAATTTTTAAATAATGCTTTATTAGGTTATATAATATTTCGAAACATCGTAAATTAAAAAACTTCAATTTCTTAACACAATCGTATCGTCGAAAAAAGTATTAGTTTGAAAGAAAAAATTCGAAATGTTTCCTATAAACAAAAAATAATTTTCAATAAGTGGCCACTAGATGAATCTATATTTCGTGTACTCAGGTATGTCGGGTTTAAGAGGACCAGGGTTAGTCAGTTAATTCACCACTCATCTGTGGCGTACTGATGAGAACTAATAAACCCAAATATTTCAGGTGTATTTCTATGCTGGTCAGGACATTAGCTCGCAGTTGTTTCCTGAATATAAATAACCAGTTGTTAACAAAATTTATTGAAATATACAAATATCGCTTTAGAATATAATTAAATCAACACCAGAAGTGCATCACTGAAAAAGAAATAATGTTTTATTTACACAAAATAACTGTATTATTGCTTTTTCAAAAAAATGTTTTGGTATCATGAAATAAATATTTGTTGTACCTAAACCGAAACTAAAATTTGCCAAAATCTTAATGAACCAAAGGTCTAAACCTTTTGTAATTAATTTCAAAAATACTCAGTGGGGTTGAAATTTTGACAGTACTCCTCAGCGTCTTCTCAATAATTGACGGATTTGTATATTCAGTGGTTTTTTGAGTACTTATGTTTAATTAGGAATATGATTAACCTAAATTAGAGTCAAACAAGCAACTTTCCGGAACAAATTTTGAAAATTTAATCAGATTTTGTAGTATTAAATTTTTTAAAATCAATATAAAGTTGTTAATTTTAATGAAATCGCACAAAACGTCAGCACATTAGACGAATGTCAATCTGGTAGATTAGTTCCCAAACGAGTTTTTACGTTAGTGTGCATTAACACTTTTTTTCAAGTTAATTAAGTATTAGAAGAAATTGTCTGTCATCAAATATTTTGATGGACCCCTGGGGTACGCTTAGTTAGAAATTAGTTTACGATTAGCAAACATTTAATCAATTTAGAATGTTGAATATGCAGAAATATGTAAACAGTAGTTAATACAGGTATTTGTGGACATTGCTAGATAGGTATTTAATCCTTATGTTATATTTTCTCTTGCAATTTCCAAAATATAAATTAGCACCTGTTATATATAAAAGCATAAAATAAATATTGCAATTAAATTGCATAAAAGTATACAGGGCATTCCATTAAAAAAATGTAATGTTTAGGTCATATTGTAAAAGAAACATCTTGTAGATAAATTACAAGTACTGAACCCGTGAAACAAATTATCATTTCGTTGTTTCAACTATTCTGAGATACCAAGAATATTAAATGTAGTTTTTTTTTAAATTTCGCCATTTATCTAAAAAAAGGATCTATGAAAATTCTGATTGCGGCATATTAAGTTTTTCCTGAAAAATAACCTAGTGTTGTGAAAATTTCACTTTACTATCTCATGTATTTTCCTACAATTACAACGAAATTCGAATACCCTGTACACAGAGGCGTAATTAGGATTTAATTTTTGGAGAAACTAAAGTTCAGAAATACAAATGCATTTTATTTTTTTTATGTCAAGCAAATAGAAGTATTTTCATATTTAGCTAAATCGCAAATATATAAAATCTGTAAGATTTCAAAGGCTTCAAAAAACTTCTTAACCACACTTACTTTAACAACACGCTATCGCTATAGGTTCTTCAGGTGTAAATCAATGCTAGTCGAGGGATTAGCCCATAGAGCAGTTGTTTCCTGAAATACCGCTTTTGCACATACTTCATACCTCTCCAACAGACAACCTTGGTGTCAAAGAGTAGGGAGAAGATATATCTTCCGTACTATGTGTGATTTATGCAAGCTTCATAATAGTAGTAGGAGAATTGTCCTTACTCCATTCATAAGGTGACCAATAATAAAACTTAAGTGAGTACGCTATATGAATGTACAGTATGTTCACGGATTTCTGAATGGGAAGGATTTTTTTTATTTTTTTTTTCTAGTTTCACGTAAATATTGAAGAGAGGTATTCTATGGTCTTTTCTATATATTTTTTTTTCGATTTGAGTCCTCTATGCAGATATATTCGCGTTGGTGTGGTGAACCTAAAATTCGGTTTTCATTTTTTTTTAGCAATCAGGAATATGCATATATGCTTTTAAAAACTATAGAACTATCAATAAGAACAAAACCATTAAAATGTCACACGCCTCCTATGTGTTTTTATTTATTATGATTCCCAGTTTGAAAGGGTGGCAATTGATAAGAAATATTTTTTTATTCAGAAAGTATTAATTTTTTGGAAAAATTGGAAGAGCAATGAAAGTTTCTATATTTATAGGTGCATAACACTGTAATTTTAATTTTAATCCATAGACATCTAGAAAAAAGTTCTGGCCAAAACATCGGGAAGGGTTGTTTGTTTCAATCACTTAGAAGTGAAGGGCGAAAATAAAAATTATTTTTAAAACGTAGTTCCATCAGTACAATACGCGTAACAAATTTCAAAATTTTATGTTAAGCCGATTTGAAAAAAAAAAAAATGAAAACCGAATTTTAGGTTCACCCCACCAACGCGAATATCTCTGCAGGGAGGGCTCAAATAAAAAAATATATAGAAAAGACCCCTCCTAAATTAGGCCATAGAATATCTCCCTTCAATATTTACGTGGAATTACGGGACACCCTGTATATCTGTAAGGTCTGATAGAGTTCATTAATGCAACTGTCTTTTTATTCATTTATATATTCACAATAAAGAGAAACGCGACATACATGGTGTCTAAAAAAGTGATCCACAGATTAACAAGAAAGAAATAGATTAGCAAAAGAAAAGTATGTATATCAAAACCATTATACATTTTTCAATTAAATAGAAACAATTATATCCATATAACAATAGAAAAAAAATTTACAAATTCAAAACAAAATTGTTCATAATATACGTCTTGAAACTGCCGTATTAAAAATAACTAAATTGAAAAAACTCGTATTAAACGAGTCTATTCTTATTATTATTTTTATTTTTTAAGTTATTGCATATAAAATATTTAATTGAAGATATAATCAGATTATTATAGATAAGCTTAGTTTTTTTGTATATCTATATAAAGAAAAGCTTTATCTTTAATTTTACAAAAAAATATTATATTAGATGCACTTCTAGAAATTCAAAAACTGTTTTAAGGGAGTGTCATTATTATTGCAAAATCATGTACATTTCCAATATTTTCCCAAATTGTGATAATATTTTTAACTCTCATCCGATAAAATATTTTCAATACTTTAGATACGTAATTTTTTATTTCACAAATTCAGTGATATTTCTGAAATTGATGCTTTATTAAACCTCCTATTTCAATAACTCACATAAATAAAAATTGGTAATTGTGAAATCAAGGCTATGAGGTGGTCAATGTGATAAGTAGGGTTTGTAACGTCATATTAAAACTGTCTCTTCTGACGGTATTTCTGCTAAAAAATTATTTTATTATGCATTATTCATTCAACAACTATTCTCATTTGTAATCGGTCATATATTTGGAAATAAGAAAATTAGTAAATATTTTTCTTTTACCACACCCACGAGCCAAATTTAACCATAACGGAGTTTTAGTTGTGGGAGTATTTGAAACAAAACAAGTTTATGAAAATGATTTTTGGAAATAACATGAAACTAGTGAAAAACTGAGTTAGGTAATTATATTAACAGTCATTACATGTGACTATTGTTTTCTCCAATGCATTTATTGTTGAAATTCTAGTCTTACCAATTCCTTACTATATTTTAAAATAATTTCTATCATTTGAATCGGTCAGTGGTTAGGCGGTTTAAGGCGTTAGTACTTGAATCCATGTGGCTAGACCGCTGTGGGTTCGATCCCCGCGGTAAGTAGACCGTATATCGGCTATACTCGTGAAACGGATTGGCACCCTCTCTGCGGGTATGGTAGGGTGGAAGAATGTTAGCTTGGGTCAATGTGAGAGGTTGATACCAGTCGATGATCGACTACTCCCTTACTTAATGAGGTTTTCCAGATTTCCTTCATTCCTGCAGTTAATGTTGGTTAGGGTCTACCAACTAAGTCGTTCCTGGGCGCAAATGCGGCCTGCTTAATAATATGCCGCCCCCTCTCCCTCTCCTCGTGATTAGAATGAAGGGTAGATATATTATTATTATTATTATTCCTATTATTATTATTATTATTTAGAAAATTGTATTGTCCTAATACAAAATTTAAGTCTTCTTAACACCTTCCATGACCGTTTGCAGGAATTTTGGTGTAAAAGCTTTAAAATTATTTTTCTTGACACTTCACCAAACTTTGTTCTTGTTCAAATTTAAAAATTCGGCCATTTTTCTTAAGCCTTGTCCTCATGGACGCAAAATTGGCAAAAATTCGCGCGAATTATCTAATGGCGGGAAAAGTCTCAACTTTTAACCAATGTTGCTAACTGTAAAATTTTATGTCAGGTATTCATCCTAAAATTGTTATTGACGGTTATGATAGATTGTCATAAGTTCAGGTTAAACTTATTAATCCCACATATGATGAAAATAGCGATAATATTCCTGTTTTGCGAAGTTCGTGAAAAGTTGACACTTTCCCGCCAACAATAATTAAATCAAAATCTGCGAAAATCGCGAAAATTTTCGCGAATTTCGCATTAATAAGGACTTGCTGTTGGATTCTTCTGGAAAGCTATTTACTTTTGGGGTAGTTTTATAGATGATGAGTATAGAAATATGCCTCAAAATGGAGAAGATCTAACAGAATAAAGCAAGTGTTGGGGTATCAGCTGCCGAAAGATTAATGTGTACCTTTAGATGAATTAATGTTCATATTTTATTTCATTTAGCAAAAAATGAGGTTTATCATTTTATTAGTTACTCGAAAATATATAGGGTGTTAAAAAAGAGTGTAAAATATTTCAGGAGGTAATAGTATGAACCAAAATAAGCAGAAAAGTCTTAATAAACATGGGTCCGCAAAGTAACGGTTGCGGAGATATGGACCACTATTCGTTTTTCAAACATTTAATTTTATTAGGAATAAATCGACAAAGGAAGCTTTTAACAAACAAAAAACAAAGTTACAGAATATGTTCAAAGTGCCCTCCGTCCATTTCCAAGCAGGCACGACATCTTCGTCTCAACGATATTCGAACTCTTTCGAAAACACCCTCCTTGGTTTGGATTTCTCGACGCTTTTGATTAATCCGTAGCTGCAGCTCTTCCAGGCTTCTTACAGGACTACCATACACTAATGTCTTCAAATATCCCCAAACAAAGAAATCTAGAAAGCTCAGATCAGGCGATCTTGGAGGCCATAAAACTTGTCCGGCCCTTCCTACCCATCTATGTGGAAAAGTTTGGTGTAAATGCTCTCTAACGGCCATGGAAAAATGAGCTGGAGCACCATCATGCTGGAACCACATTTGTTACCTCTGATTCAAAGGAATGTCTTCCAAAAACTCATACAGTGTGTTCTGCAGAAAGTTGAGGTAAGCAACACCTGTTAATCGGTTTGGTAAAACAACAGGACCTAGAAACCTGTCACCTACAATACCCATCCAAATGTTTAATGAAAGACGTGTTTGATATCCAGATTCTATTAGAGCATTAAGATTTTCGTCGGCCCAAATATGCGTATTGTGAAAATTAAACACTCCATTTCTTGTGAACCCGGCCTCAGCAGTAAAAAGAATGTTTGTAAGAAAACGAGGGTCTTCAGCATCATGACGTAGAAACCAGCAGCAAAAAACCAAACGTACTTGATGATTATTTATTGGATTTAAGGCCTGTACTCGTTGCACATGATATGGATAAAGCAGTTGCTCGTGAAGGATTCTCCAAATAAAAGGACCACTAATTCCTACCTCGGTTGATATTCTCCGCACACTCGTACCTGGATTCTGCTCTACCAGTACTAGAATTTCTTCTGCTCTAGGAGTGCTTCGGTGGCGTTCCCATTAGCACGACCATACATGAAATGCATGTCTGTTAATTCTGCGTTAGAGTAACCGGCCATAGCGAAAGAAAACTTTTGTCCTGAGGACAACTGTCAAATACGTACTGTTTATTTCACTAAACATCAACCAACTATTATAAGAAAATACACAACGTTTTGGCAAAATAAAAAAGGGGCTAAAAAACATAAAACATTCCATATCTCCGCAACCGTTACTTTGCGGACCCATATTTATTGAGAGTTTACTGCTTATTTTGGCTCATACTATTACCTCCTTAAATATTTTACACTTTTTTTAACACCCTGTATAATGCATTCGCTGTAAAATTTAACTTCAGGATTTCAAAGCATGCCTATCAGCAACCTGCTATATTACTTTGTCTCTAAAAAATTGTCAAATATGACTTCTGAAAAAATTTAACCATTTTCTTAATAAATTCGTTCTATTAATAAAGATCCCATGTAGGATCATTGCAACGCATTCAAATTTGGCTGAAATCGGAGCACTAATAACTAAGATATGGAGGGGAGGCCATTAAAACTGAGACACGCTGTATACAAAAAATATTGTATTTAAATTTAGGTCAAAGCTTGATATAGACATATTAAATTAATCATTATTCCAAATACTAACAATATATAACTATATAATTCTCTAGTTAAGTGGTTTTATGGTAATATTATGAAAAAAGTCGCCTGCTACTTGATTGTCACTAAGAATGCCTTCCAGGGCTTGTTGTTGGAACAGGAAGCAATTTATGCTGCTGGTCTTTCTTCCTGATCGCGACTGTCACTTCCCTAAACGGGTCACGGCTTGCGCAATGTCTTACGTGTAATTTCGCGTTTTTATTGGCAAACGAATCATGCGGAGTCAGTGAACGATAGCGTTATAACTAACGCTCATTATCTCATTGAGTCGTATATGTGTAAACACTCCTTAATTTACTAATGTATCGGCTTTGTTGATACGGATCTCGACTGGATCTTTGAACTTGTGCGGCCTAGAAGTTTCCGAGAACTTGTAAGTGTTACGCAAGATTTTCTAGCTTCACGTATGTATCTGTAAACACTGATAGAGTTCATTAATGCCTTATTCATTTATTCACAATAAACTCGATAGACATGATATCCTAAAAAAGTGATTCACAGATTCACAAGAAAAAAATAAAAAAATAGCAAAAATGTATAAAATTAGTAAAAAAAATATACAATATATCAAAAACGTTATATATTTTTCAATTAAATAGAAACAGTTATATGAATATAACGACAGAAAAAAATATTACAAATTCAAAACAAAATGGTTCATAATATACTTCTTGGAATTATTTATACTAATATTAAAATATCTAAATTAAAAAAAATCGTATTGAACGATTTACATGTTTTACTGTATTAGAAAGATATTTTAAGCTAATATAAATCAAATCTCCTACAATTCCTATCAATGAAGTCATATGTATGTTCTCTGATACCAAACATCTAGGTATGCTAATGCACAATTCCACAGACAAAGCTCTATTCAATAATTAATCATCTAAAGAAATTAATCTATCTAAATTTACTAACCTGCTTTTATAAAAACACTCTATAAATATCTAACTTCACTTTTTGCAGTGGGAACTCGAGAATTCAACCACTGCCAAAAGTGAAGTTAAATATTTATAGAGTGTTTTCATTAAAGCAGGTTAGTAAATTTAGATAGATTAATTTCTTTAGATAATTATTAAATAGAGCTTTGTCTGTGGAATTGTTCATTAGCATACCTAGATGTTTGGTATCATAGAACATACGTATGACTTCATTGATAGGAACTGTAGGAGATTTGATTTATATTAGCTTAAAATACCTTTCTAATACAGTAAAAAATGTTACAAAAGCTAATAATAAGGAATATATGGGTAGATATTGTGGGTGTAATTCAACGCTGGTTGGGGCTTTTGTCCACAGAGTAGTTAGTCTCATACAATATTATTAATACCTAAAAATATATAAAAACGATTTACTTATTCTATTAATTGGTGCATTCTGTTCAGATTGGGATAATGTGATCTGAAATAACAGGGTGGTACGTAGAAATGAATATTAAGTAAAATCAAAGATGAGTCCCCAAAGTTATGTAGCAATTTATACAAGAACAGCATACTAGTCAGTTCCTTGCGATCTTTTAAGAAAATTATGTTAGTCTTTTATAATGGTCGTTACAGGATTTATGTTATATGCTCCATTCACTTTGGAACCAAGAAATTTTAGAAACTTGTTTAAGACCAAACAACAGAAGCGAACCTTAATCTACTTTGCACGTGAGAAAAATACAATCACATCAATACAATTTAAAAGTTGTAAAGGCAATGGAGATTTAACATCAGATCTAATATTTCTAATAACGAATCTTAACGTCCTATTACCTTTCGCAACAACATAATCAATGTGCTTGTTAAATAATACTTTATTGTCAAATATTTCTCCTAGATCTTACAGAATCTCTTTTTAGATTAATTTGGTTAAAATTATAGTCAAATGTGTACTTATCGATATTTCTGGTGAAAGTAATAAGCAAGCATTTATCTATATTAATAAAGTATATATTATTCATACTAAAATAATTAAAGGATCGATCAAGATCTGTGTGAACAAGTCAACAACCATTTATCTCCGATAAAGATGTATACCACCAAAAAAAACTTTCTGTGATGAAAACATAAGAAGTGGTAAATAAAAGAACAGTGGCTGCAAGTGAGAACCTTGGGACATCCCAGAAGTAGTTACAGAAGCAGCTGAATGAGACCTATTTAACAGAATAATTTTTGACCTGTTCAACAGATAGGACGGAAACCGACGTTGTAGACTTCCGTGTACACCAATTTTTATTAATTGAGCAATGAGGATATTATAATTCAACTTATCAAAAGCTTTACTGAAATCGGTATATACGGAATCTACCTGTATTTGACAGTATAATACTGACACAGAGTAATTCAGAATGTATAAAAAAGAATTAAGCATACAGAAGGCTCTTACAAATACATTTCTGTTAAAAAAAATAAAAAGAGCAGTGCGAAAATGATACACCGGCCAAGAAATGGAAAGAAATTCGCAAGGAAAGAAATAAATAACATTTTATAAAACAAGAAGGAAAATAGCTTAATGGATCATAATCTTAAAAGAGACAGGTGGGTTTTAATGGCTAGATGGATCCAGAGAAAACAAATGGAGGGAACAATGAAGTAACTGCGGACAACGTCGTTTCTGGGTTTTCTGCCCTTCATCAGCGCAGTGCAGTTTAAAAACAAGATGGAATAAGAAGGAGAGGCAAAGGACTCGAACACAAGAGAATGACAAGTAGCAAGCCTATCTCTATTTACGGCTTCGCGTCACACAACAATTAAAATCCACTTGTCTCTTTTATGGTTATGATTCATTAAGCTAATTTCCTTCTTGTATATTTCCTGGTTGAGACCCTAGCAGTAGTTGCTAGACTCTCTTTCGCGGCCACTGTTGCTCCTGGTCTCAATACCGAGGCTGTGTGAAGAGCTATAAGGATTTTACAATTTTTTTTTACGACATTGACTCCATTTTTCATGACGCATCTATTTCCAGATTATTTAGATAAGTTCTGAATCATCCTGTATATTCTGAATAATTTATCAAATTAGTTTCTTATAAGGTTTATGTTATTCAGGAGTTGCAGTAGCATCATTGCAATCATTGAATCTGAACTTTTTTGAGGTAGACAGTGGGGTGCGAATTTTGTGGAACGTATTTTCAATTCTAACAGCGTGTGACTCTTAGATTCTACGAACTTAGAACAGTCTTTTCTTGAGAAACTAGAAATAAAAATTTCCGATTTGTATATAGATAATATAAACGAGAATTATTATTATTATATACTATGCATCTACCTCATATTTTAAAGATGCTTTCAACAATATCGAATCGATAGATGGCGTACAAAAACGTTTATGAGTTTACTACAATTACAAATTTTCCAAGGTACCTCAAATGAGCTTCGCCGTCTCCCACACTTTTGCTGCTAGTGCATATTTATAACACTTAATACCTAAAATAACGCGTCGGATTACTATAATTCTCGTTGATGGTTGCTAACAACCCATCGCGTTTCACGTGCAGGTTTTCCTCCAGACTTAATTTAATAACGTCTCACGTCAAGGGTCCGCTGCCCCTTCTCGCGGCGGCCATTACGGCATCGCGTGTCCGCCCTGGGCGGCAACGTCTTCCTCATCGTGTGGGTGGCGGCACTGCATTGTTAGGGCGTGTGGATCCCATACGTGAGGCCTCTCATTATTGAGTGCATTTCCTGTTATTACTTGTCGTTGATTCCGCAGTCGATCATTGCGAGTATGTGCGGGTGATTTTTTTAACGCCACTGTTACACGGCATGTTGGAAAGGGAGGTATTATGAGAAATTGATATTCTTTTAGCATAAACTATATTCGTAATCGTACCTCTAAGGGTATATCTAAGAAGAAGAGGAAGATTGTTACGGATAAATTCTAAATATTTATAACAATCCATCCGATTTAGACATGAACGGTCCCACTAGATGTTAATCGATAATCCCTGTTCACAGGTTCAAAGGGAAATGATGGTGGAAGTAATCACGAACTATTGAATCATGGAAAAGTTATACCATTACCTTTAAAATGTATTTCATCTGTAGCTAAGATGTCGGTCTCAAGTAGCATTTTTAGTGAATGCAACGTTGCGATCACGGCACTGAAAACTTTAAAGTGTATTGCTAAAATCATTACCACATGATATAAACGGTTCTATTACTCTTTTGGAGGCAGCTATGTTCCGACGACGTTTCTGCATCTTATACAAATCTATTTAAGCCACGTTGTGATTATCTTGTGAAAACGGGAGGATGTGGTTGCCGCATCTAAAAGGAAAACTGTAGCCAATTAATTGAAGTTGCGGTACGAGTTTTCGAAAATTTTGACTTGGCACATGATTTTACCATAAAAATCGAACTCAAAAACAATTGAAATTCCAAAAAAAAATTAATGAAGAAATTATTTTCTGCAAATTTCTGTAGTTTCACATCTAAATTAATTTATCGAAGATTTTCACAGATATTTATTATTTTCTGTTTATTTAAAGCTCAATAACAATATAATTTATAGTTTGTACATTTCGAGTCTTAACAATGATAATAAATGAACTTAAATTTAATGTATCATACTTTTATGCTAAATATGTCAAAAACATGTGTAATTTTTAAATTTGATTACTTGAAGCATCTGACAGAACTGTATTTCTGAGCACAAGATATCTAGACAGCTGCACCATGAGGACGACGAGATAACGTTTTTGTTAAATCGTCACGGAGAAAATTTACTTCAAAAGAGTCCCTCGAGTTCTAATAACAATCGTGACATTGTGCAACTAGTTTAATCGTCGAAGAAAGTAACATAATTTATATTTCGCATTAACGGTACCATCTTCATGATTTATTCCAGATATAACATTTACAGTAAAGAATTGCTCAGGAAGTTATATGAAGCATGGTACGTGCAACAATTACATATATACCGCGGCATTTGCTGCACTAAAGACAACATAAGTTGAATTTAAAAAGGGATTTAAAAGTAAAATCAAGGAGCAGGGTCGGTTCTGCTATGCCAGTGTCAAAGAGAAACTCGTTGAAAGTTATTATTGAGTTATTTGAATGATGTGCTTCCAAAAAGTGACGGTAACCTTCAAAATTTAAAGTTTTAGAATGAATCTCAATATGAAACATAAATTACTGCATTTTATAAAATATACTCGATTACAGTGTAGGTTATGCACCAAAGTCTGGCCAATAATATAAAATTTTTGTATTACCTACTTATTTCCTTAAAACCAAAATTATACTGAATCAACAATATAAACTGTGTACATCAACATTCTTTCTATTTTACTTAAATAGTTATACCTTGTTTGGTAACAAAACTGTAATATTATAGAATAGGTACTTGCATAATAGGTTTGTTTCTAAAACAATTAATATACAGTATGCGCCAAAACTATGGAATAAATTCAATAAAAACGAAACAATTATTTTTTGGGAAAAATCCTCGAACAGGTCGATTTTTAATTTAAAAAATACATATTTTAGCGTAAAATGCGATTTTCAAATGTCATTTGTTTTCGAGTAATGACGTCATCGATTTTTTTTAAATGGCAACGCCATATTTTTTTTCTTGATTCTGAAAGATCGTTTAATTCTCTATCAGACAGTACTAAAATTTTGTCCTCTTACATAGGAAAGTTTTCGAGTAAATGACGATTGAATGTTAGAAAACGTAAATCAATTAAAATAAAGCAAAAACGTTATCAAGTTTAGTTTTTCGAATTCCATAGTTCTTTTAAAGATCACGTAGGTGAAAATCTTTGCAAAGTGTCATTGTCACACCGATTTTCTAATAAGTATTGTAAGCGACATAGAAATTATTATTCAATTTAAAGTATTATGGCACATTTAACTGTTACTCAAAGAATTGAAATTTTAATTCTTATTGGATGCGGGAATATGACTAAAACTCAGCAGGAAGTTTGCGATTTATTTAATAAAAAATATCCAGATCGCCCTATTAGCTAATCAACAGTCAGTAAGGTAGAGTCTAAATTTAGAGAAACTGGCAATGTTGTAAATATTCCAAAACTTGGACGTCCAAGCATTAATGAAAATCAGAAACAGAACATTTTGATAAGTATGGTGGATAATCCTCATAGTTCTTCACGATTGGTTGCAATAAACAATGACACTAGTCAGAGCACAGTATCTTGAGGAAGGAAAAATATCATCCCTACAAAATTCAACTTGTGCAGGAACTCAATGAAGATGATCCCGATCGCCGCTTACACTTTTGCGAAATTCTAATGGATTTATGTCAAGGAAATAGAAATTTACAACGGCAAATACTTTTTTCAGATGGGGCCACATTTTATCTGAATGGTACAGTAAACCGTCAAACTTGCAGATATTGGAGTCGGGAAAATCCTCATTGGATGGCAGAGGCACATACCCAACACCCTCAGAAATTAAATGTGTGGGCTGAAATAGTTGACGTTCTTCTTTGAAGGAACCCTTACAGGACAAAGATATTTAGAGTTTCTAGAAAATGACCTTGTTCCAGCCCTTGCAGTAATTTTTCCTAACGATAATGACCCTGACATTCCTGACGATACCATATGGTTTCAGCAAACCGGCGCACCTCCGCACTATGCGCGCCCTGTACGAGATTTTTTCGACAACTGTTTTCCTGGGAAGTGGATCGGCAGACGCGGATCGATAGAATGGCCTGCAAGATCGCCAGATCTTACACCTCTTGACTATTTTTTATGGGGATACTTGAAGTCAAAAGTGTATATTAATAAACCACGTAATTTAGAAGAACTTCAAAATAGCATTCGGGACGAAATACGCAGAGTTACCCCAGAAATCATTCATAATGTGCAAGAAGAATTTCTTCACAGACTTGCGCATTATCAAGAAGTTGGTGGATGGCAATTCAAACATTTAATTTAAGTATAAAATTTAATCAATTGTATTTGGTCTACCGGCCACAGAATTCGAACCTGCGGTGAGTGACAAACACGATTCAAGTACTGATGCCTTAAACCGCTCGACGAGATCGCTCTATCAGCCAATCAACAGTCAGTAAGGTAGAGTCTAAATTTAGAGAAACTGGCAATGTTGTAAATATTCCAAAACCTGGACGTCCAAGCATTAATGAAAATCAGAAACAGAACATTTTGATAAGTATGGTGGATAATCCTCATAATTCTTCACGATTGGTTGCATTAAACAATGACACTAGTCAGAGCACAGTGCTACGTATCTTGAGGAAGGAAAAATATCATCCCTACAAAATTCAACTTGTGCAGGAACTCAATGAAGATGATCCCGATCGCCGCTTACACTTTTGCGAAATTCTAATGAATTTATGTCAAGAAAATAGAAATTTACACCGGCAAATATTTTTTTCAGATGAGGCCACATTTTGTCTGAATGGTACAGTAAACCGTCAAACTTGCAGATATTGGAGTCGGGAAAATCCTCATTGGATGGCAGAGGCACAGAACACCCTCAGAAATTAAATGTGTGGGCTGGAATAGTTGACGACAGAATAGTAGGGCCTTTCTTCTTTGAAGGAATCCTTACAGGACAAATATATTTACAGTTTTTAGAAAATGACCTTGTTCCAGCCCTTGCAGTAACTTTTCCTAACGATAATGACCCTGACATTTCTGACGATACCATATGGTTTCAGCAAGACGGTGCACCTCCGCACTATGCACGCCCTGTACGAGATTTTTTGGACAACTGTTTTCCTGGGAGGTGGATCGGCAGACGCGGATCGATAGAATGGCCTGCAAGATCGCCAGATCTTACACCTCTTGACTATTTTTTATGGGGATACTTGAAGTCAAAAGTGTACATTAATAAACCACGTAATTTAGAAGAACTTCAAAATCGCATTCGGGACGAAATACGCAGAGTTACCCCAGAAATCATTCATAATGTGCAAGAAGAATTGGTGGATGGCAATTCGAACATTTAATTTAAGTATAAAATTTAATCAATTGTATTTTATTTTACATACCTCAGAATTGTTATTTTTTTATGGATAAAATTTACGTCTTCTAACATTCGTCATTTACTCGAAAACTTTCCTATGTAAGAGGGCAAAATTTTAGTACTGTCTGATAGAGAATTAAACGATCTTTCAGAATCAAGGAAAAAAATATGGTGTTACTATTTCAAAAAAAATCGATGACGTCATTACTCAAAAACAAATGACATTTGAAAATTGCATTTTACGCTAAAATATGTATTTTTTAAATTAAAAATCGACCTGTTCGAGGATTTTTCCCAAAAAATTATTGTTTCGTTTTTATTGAATTTATTTCATACTTTTGGCGCATAATGTAAATTAAATTTGATTAAAATTATCATTATAATCAAAATATGAAGTTTATTTGGGAAAGAAATCAGTTGACCCAAATCTGCAACAGTATTGAAAAGCCAAATCCTGTATATTTGGAAACTCGCTCAATGGAATAAATTTCCAAAATTCAGAATAATCTGGATTAGTTGAATTTGAAATTAACTCCTTATATTTATTTGTAAGGACTGTATGGTTTTACAAATCATTAATTTCTGTTTGAAGTTGTGTATAATAGTGACTTATATCTTCATCAGAAATTAGAATTGGATTGGTAAATAATACAATATTTTTTTATCCCCATTAAAATCAGAAAATCTACTGTCCGTCCACTCTACTTTGGTACTTTCAATTGCACTTTTTAGTTCAGTTAAAATATCCTCACATCTAGTTGAAATTAGTTGACGCAAATCAAGAAGTTCTTCGACCACATCAAAGTTATTGTTAATATAACGCACAAATATACTCAACTGTGCATTGTCTGTAATATCGCAGCTTTCGTTCAAAGCCAAAGGAAAATATTCCATTTTCTTGATTTTTTGATCATCCGAATATTTAGCAAATATTAATAAGCTACTCTTGATTAATTCCTCTCCATCAGAATACAATTTTTTTCCCAAGCCAACAAAAGAGAAAGTTCATAAGAGGCTTTTATCATTGTTTCCATGTGATCACTACTTTTCTGAAAAACTAGCTGTTGCGCTATTAATGATTTTCTTCTTATTATTTATAAAATCCGTTCGTAAGTTTGAGCCAACAGGATATTTATAATTGAAATCGGAATGCATTTGCTTGAAATGTCGCTCCAAGTTGAACTTTTTAAGAACTGCAACACAAGCTCCGCAAATCAAACACACCGGCTTCACAGTATTTTGTTTGGTAAACAAAAACTGCACCACCCAAGCCAGGTTAAAATCACGAATGGCAATATCGTCTTCATATTTTTTCTTTGACGTACTTGGTTTAATAATTGACATTTTTTGCCACGAAAAATGAACGTTGTACAATGTCGGAGGGTCTGGAGTCTGGACGCAGACACTTGCAGCCCTGAAAATACACGAATGTAAGACCGTGCATCTGGGGCGCGAGAGAGAAAACACTACCACGTTACCCTTGTCTATCTCATTAGGAAGATACTACATGCCGGTGCAAGCGTCGGACGCATGCATCCATATGCGGAAATCACACCTGCAATATTTGTAAGAGTAGAGTGGGACTTCGTCGCGTATTTTTCCGTGTGCCACTCTTAAGTCCTTAGCCGCGGGTTTTGTTTTAGGCTTCCTATTATGATATACCTGCCCCAATAGTTTCCAAATATTGTCTCAATGTCGATGACACCAAAAATTTACCTATTTGTATAGAAATTTTTAATAATTAGTTTCTATAAACAAAAATTTTTACCTGATATATGTTTGTAAGCCTCCGAAACTAAAAATATTAATACCAGTTTCTTTTCTTTATTCGTTATTATTATAGTTAGTGCCGGCGCGGAGTCTAACACAGACGAACACGTCTTCACACCTGAGTCACATTTCGAACTGCATCTTTAGTTGTACTAGTTATTTACGGAACGCTGTAATAGTCACTGCCGTGTTGATATGTTTCATTTTTACGTCTGATGTAAGTTGTATTCGCTGTGTGTATTTAAGTAACATTTAGAAATAGTTACATAATTTACATACCAACTATTAGATGAGGGGAGAAGTGAATAAATTAAAATAGCATGCCAAAGAAGAGAAGAAATGGACGGGAATTATTTCAAATGTGGCATGACATTGATCCCGAAGGTTATAGGGACATACGTATTAAAGAAAATGACCTATTTTGTACTATGTGTGAACGCATTGTATATTCTTCTGACAAAATATTTGAAGACCCATGCCAACGTTGAAGACTGTATTTATCTATGAACTTACAGAAGCCTTTCTTACTAGCATTTTCCACACAAACTAGATAACTCCAAGTTACGTACCTTTTTTTAAAAAATGGACCGAAATGAAAGTACATTCAACTGACTACGATCCTGTTAAACCCCGCTATATTATTATCAGTGATTATTTGTCTTCAGCTATAATTTCCCAATGGAAGCATAACCATTCCCAAAAACGTAAAATATTTACTTTTATTTACTCCCATTGCTTACTGCATTAACTCAGGATTAATTTAATAAAACTGTCTTTCTTTTTTCAGGTAAGGACAACCTTTCATCAATCACAAACACATTCGTAAGTATGATTACTAATACCACCCATCATTAAATTTAACGTACAGTTACTTTGACACACATACTCTCAAATTATACTTTAATCACCACCTCCATTTTAATCCATCGACGTATTTCACTCGAATTATTGTGTAGATATCCACGCATATATTCAAATGCCGATACGCCTTTATTTGGCGTGGTAGAAAAAACTTTAACCGTTGGCCGCAAATGAGACCAGTTTATATATACAGTTCTCCTCTATTATCACTATTTATATTGCGTCTAATAATATTTTATGATTAACTGAACTTACTGTTAATAATATTATCACTTGGTCGAGCAGGTTTTATTTGAATTGGTAGCAGAACCGTTAGGGTTTACCTGTAATCCCCATCAGATTGATGGTAAATATATTTATATAAATCTCACTGTTCATGAGGAATATAGATAATAATTATGAGATAATATAGAAAATGTTTGTTTGATGAACTAGCAACGATTTGATTTATTGAGAAAACATTTCTTAAACTCGCCCCGATACGTCATCCTTTACTTTTAAATGCACGAATTCTGATGACGCCTCATTTTTCAAACAGCAATAGCAATTTATTTCTTCTGCACACAGAATGATGAGTTCTCAAAAAGGTACCTAGCAACAGTTTTTTAATAAAATATTCTCTATTATTCGCTGTAACAATAAAAGTTTAAGTAAAACGTCAAACGTTACAAACAAATTGAATAATAATCAAATTAAATGTTCAAACTGTCTACCACTTACATGGTGATATGTAATGAACAAGGCGATATTCAAATCCTTCTATGACACTTCTCTCTTTGGAGATATCTTAAAAGTGTGATCTGTCGTAGATACGAGACAGCGTATTAGAAATGATGGTAATTCAACTACAGCAAACCTTGTTGCAAATCATCCAACACATGCCTCGAAAACTTCAAACTTGCATTGGAGAAGATGGCGCGTCATTCGAACGTTTAATGTAATTAAATAATAATAAAAGTGCAAATCAACGGATTTCTTATTAAATTTATATTATTTGGAAATTCAATTGTCAATGAAGTTTATTACTGCTAAGACAATGAAAGTTCGATGGTTTATTGACAAGCAATTTCAAATCTTGTGACATGGAAAGTGATCAAGAAAATGATTTTTTTCCGGTGGAAATCGAAGAAACTGTTAATAAAGCTTGGTATGGTATGTCAAAACAACAGCACGAATTTTCGTACAACCGTTTCTTGAGATGGTGTGATCTGAGAAATATTAGTGTCAAGTTCAGTGAAACAATGCTTTTGGCTTACTTTGATTCCGACGATCTGCGGCTAGTTTGTTGGAAGACTCTGATCTGGAAGGTGGATGGATGTCCATTGAAGTAGTGGAAGGTTATATAGAAGACTCGTTACAAGATAAGAAAATCGCGGGCCAAATTTTGTTCAAAACTTAAAGTAAAAGCACCAGTGCTAAAAGTAAATTACTTTTAACATTTTTAACAGTTCCTTAAAATAACATTTTAGACACTGACAACATGCGTTAAATAATTATACTTACTGACGTTTGTAAAAAAGGTTATTTTTCTACAAAACTGTTAAAAGTGGGCTTTTTAATTGTCATTTTTGATGTTAAAAATGTCACTTTTTGACACGCATGTTAAAAGTAAGAAAGTTTATTTAAATTTTGTTTCGAAAATTAATAAAACGTTTTAACAAACACATGAACAACATTTTATTTTAAATAAGTACAAACCAACATTTTAACTAGTTATTATTATTTACATTTATAGTAAAATTAGAACAATTTGAAATTGTAATTCCCTGTGGAGTCATTATACTTCAGTTGGTTTTACTGTCAACATGTGTGTGACACATCTATTTTCTGTAGAAATACTACTGGTAGTACTGGTGGTCTTGCTAGTAGTTGCAGCAGTAGGAAGTATTTGGCACGCAATTTCCTTCTTCTGTTCCAGTGAATTTTCAATGTAGCCTTCAGCTACCGTCGAAGATTTCCATCCTCCATGTCTCTTGATGGTAGTAAGATTTGCACCAGAATCTGCTAACAATGTCGCCGATGAACGACGAAAACAGTGTCCGGTGTAGAGTTGAGGATTTGGTAGATTCAAGAACTCTGCAATGTCGGCAGGCATTTTACCAAACATGTTAATTCCGACTGGATTCTTCACAGATTTATTCTTCATATATTTAAGAAAACGTCATCTATGGTCAGCGTTGGGTGGCCGGAGTGCCATATACTTTCTAAAAAAGTTTAAATAGAATTCACCAACAACACTGAAAGTCCGAGGCACTTTCGTTTTAGTATCTGGTATGGTCACAACAACCGAAGTGGAAGACACCCACTATTGCTGCTACTTTCATCATCAGATATTTTTCGTCTTCTGCTTCTGTCAGAAATTTGTCGATATGCGTCTTCGTCAAAACTTTTGACTTTTTTGCTTAATATCCATCACACTTCCGTTTTAAAAAAGCAATAAGTTCATAATGTTTGCTTATATCTTGATCTTGCTTTATTTTTAACATAGTTTTGATCATGGAATAATTTGACCACAGCGTTGACGATTTCCATATCTTGGCTTTTTCCTCAAAATATGCCAATAAAACACTTTCGTTACATTTCCCAGGGATCTTTTTAATGTTGCACCATTCCGAAAAGCGTCTATAAGCGATTTCGTACTGTTCCCTTGATTTCGCCGGCAATAATTCCAATGATGCTCGACTGGCGGCTTCTTCGATTTCAACAGGGATGGATTCGTTACGCTCATTATCGAGATTATTCATTATACTTATAATATTACTAGAACATGCTGTCAATATTTTTGCATTTTTTCCGTAACTAACAACAGCACTGGTTGCTACGAAAATTTTGGTTCATAAACATTGCGATCTGTGTGGTATTTTTGATTTCTTATTTTTATTGAGTTTAAAGTTCTTCCGATTGTTTTGTAGAAAAAATAGTGTATGATATATGTGTTAAAAGTTATTTTATTTTGTTCGTGAAGTTAAAAAACGAGCGTAATCATCTTCACTCACAAAATAAAATCTTACTTTTAACACGTATATAATAAATAGCTATTTTATGCAGTGAATACTTTTTAGGATATTAAAATGTTTTCTTTAAAATGGGACACTCGGTATAAAATTTTAGTACTTTCGTGTATAAGTGGCAAAATATCACCTATCCAGGTCACAGTTTCTCTAGATTCCTTGGCGGTTATAAACATAAATTTATTTAGCAATAGAAAGTAGGGTTCGTTATGTCGATTTTTTATAATAGGAGGCTGTGCGATGTCATCAATTTTACCCACGTCCGGAGGTATAAAGTCGATGTTTATGTCATCCTTTTTGAAAAATTGGGAGGTGTGGGCAAGTTATTTCGCATTTCCGTATTTGTTCCAAGGTTTGTTGGGACAAAGAGAAATTCTCGTTTATGTTTGAGGAGGTACAGGACATAGTTTGTGTTGTATAACGAAGAAATATCAAAAACAACAGTTAGAATATTCAAATTATTTTCATATAAAGAAATTTACGATAAATGCAATGTTCATTAGAAATCTTGGAAACTGACAAAGCAATTAGATATTCTTCATTGTCAAATTTATAGTATAGTAAAACAACTTAGCAAATAATCTTTAATTTTATTTTGGTTCCAATCTATGACGTGAATAAGAATAAGAATAAATTTAGTATGATAATTTAATTTATATATAAAAAAGCCCATATGCCACAGTGTAATTGTCACTTTTACAACGACAAATGCACTAGTATTTTTTTCAATTATTCATTTTTTAGTCAATTATTGCGGTGTCCGTTGCCAAAATAAATAGTCATAATTAGTCAAATTGTTAATGTCAATTTCTCATGAAACAACCCAAATTTACCCGGTAAAATACAAACCTCTTGTGCAATTATAAGTGAGAAACTTAAATTTTTACACATTTTCACATGTTCTAAGAAATTGGCCAATATATGTTATATTATTATATATGAACTTAAGTGTTATAACAAAATAATAATAAACTGAAAAATATGTTAATTAATATAATTTTAATCCAATTTGACATATGTGAAATTTTTTCGGAAAACATTTTGAAAGGGTATATTTTTAAGAAATGAAATATGTATAGCCTGTAATTCTAATTATTGTTTCTCTATTTAAAGTTTCTATAATTGTTTGAAACTGTTTAACATATACCTAATTCTGTTACATCAAATATGTGGGATATATTTTCATGAAAATTAATCGGTTATTAAAAAATCCTTTCGTTTTTGTAAGGAAGTAGCGAGAACAAAATTCTGACCAACAATATAAATTATTCATTTATATTATTTTGTAACATTATGCGTAGGCTCTTTGTTAATAATTTTGTGGAATGCAGTAGGCACCGTATGTCAAAATAGGCGTAAATGCCTCGACGTAATTTTAGTCAGGTGTAAATATAAACATTACCAGGAAATATTTAATATATTATTTTAAAATATATAGATTAACTACTCCAGTATATGAATATATTCAGGAGTACAGAGAAAATTACCTTTATCTACTCCTATTAATTTATATATTAATTATTCAACTGCTTTTAAGCAATTAATAGTATCAATAAACAAATAGCGTGAATTTTTATAGTGAGTTATAACTCGTGCTGGGCTTCTACAATGATAGTTCGGTATGTAAATAGTGTACGCAGTAAATTCTTGGAAATTTTTAAGCCGATAAATATGTTCCATTGGTGTAAAATGGAAAGACTTTTTAACAAGTGGAAAGGAATGAATAATTAAAAGATTTTAAAATTATTAAATTGCGGAAATAGGCGGAACTGTCAATTATTATCATTGAGGGGACTAATGTCATTTGATATTCTAACAAAATAATTTTGACGTTTTTTAATCAATTTTCTTTCTCGATACTTGTATCTTAATATTTATTGTTATAGTCGTAGATAAAGTATAGTATTCAACTTGCGGTAATGGTCATAATTCACTTGATGAATTACAGCACTTCATCTGCGTGAGTTATGATCTGCATTACTGCTCGTTAAATAATATACTATTATCTTTTGCTTCTTACTGATGGATTTCAAAAATGTTTATTTTTGTTCTATACTCTAAGAAATTTTTGGAACCACTACCTACTGAAATTCTTATTAATTTGACATTTTATTACTAAAATATGACATATCTTTAAATAGACTTACAGAAAAAAGTATAAGTTAACCACCACAATTGTTATATAAAATTCAATAATATATTTGAGTAAATTTGCTTTCTGGGTCCATTTTTTTACCTTGAAATTTTACTGGAAAAATGTATTTGAATCCGTTGAAAAATGCCATTACTCACGCTCTAGGTGACTTGATTGAGCAAGACATGCTCAAAATTTAGTTTTCTAATAAGATAGGATTACTATATAGCTGAACATAAACTGGTATTTTGTGAGTTAAAGTGAGATTTGAAGAAATTGCCATTTTATGTTACCTAGCGTGACTTCAGTAGGTTTAATGTCGAACATTTTAATAATGACTTAAACAGTGTACAACTGCATAATTTATTCCATATTGAGGACGTAGAACACAAGATTTGCTGTTTCAATGATTGTTTGACTAATTTATTTAATACACATGCTCCTTATAAAACTGCAAAAATTTCAAAGCAACGTAAGCCATAGATGACTGATAACGTTAGATTACTAACATCTCTTAGAAATAAAGCTAAATCAAAATTCAGAAAATCTAAATTAGAGGCACATTGGAACTATTATAAACAATTAAGAAATTATACGAATATTGCAATTAAGAATGAAAAGCGAGCATATTTCAATTCAAAATTCAGGACAAACGATCCTAAGGATCGTTTGTCCTGAATGGTGTGGAAGGGCTTACAATCTTTGAACGTAAAACAACGTAAAAATAGTGATTTACCAATTATTCTCGAAGACCTATAATAAATAATCATTTTATCAATAGTATACCAATTTCAAATTATGATAATAGTTATTTAATAAATTATTCCGAGAATAATACATATAAGGACATTCCTGCAAATTTTGAATTCTCATTAGTAGACATAAATACCATTTCTAAAATTTTATATTCTGTTAAAGCAAATGCCATGGGTCCAGATGATATAAACTTGACAATGTTGAAATACTATTGCCCCTATATTGTTCCGTACATTACCCTTAAATAAAAAGATATATAGATAAATAAAATTTCAATCCAACATGCTTCTACTAACGGAAATATAATAAATTAAAATTTTTAAATGGAAATCTTAATAGTTCAGAGGATAGTCAGTATTTTTAACCCTCCTAGTTTTTATGATAAAAACCTCGGAATAAATTCAAGGAATCAAGAAGTATCTATTATGAATAACAATAATTGTTATCACTATTTTAATCTGATTCTGTTAATTAAATCAACATATGAAGTTTCCAAGTTCTGAATGTTTTGCTTTTCATTAACGCTAATTTTATATTTTTTTTGTTTATCATTTCGAGCAATAGGTAAGCGTTTTTTATAATTTTTATTGCTTCCTATCATTTATTAAAAAAACACTATTCTATTTTTTTTATTGTAGTGTCCTGAGGAAGGCCTAATAAATAAACAAAACGTTGGCAATTTTGAAAATTGTATTTTCTATAACATTTTCACCTGAAATCAACTATACCCCCATTACATAATATTCTGAGGTCTCAAATAAAATTATTTAAAATTTTAATTATATTATTATACAGATTAGATATTTTTTCGTATATTGTCACCGCAGAAAATATATTATCTCGACTGGCACATCTACGAGTAGGTGCTTTGTAAATGACACGTTTAAACAATAATTATAATCTCTGACTTGATAGCACGAATACCAGCGCTTCTCATCTTCGGTACTCATATACATGCTTGCAGATAATCTAAATATTCATTAAGACAATTTTTAGAATAATTAAATCTCTATTACAGCGTTCCACAGCAGGTCTGCTGAATATTCATATCTGTACGTGAAATAGCTGTACGTAGCAGCGACTGTTAGCTAGAGCTGAAATCCCGTTTTCAGTAATCATGGTGGGAAAATTCACGTTCGCAGTGCACATGCTGAAATGTCACACGTTTCTCTGAATTGTCCTCAAATCTCCCTTAATCCTTATTAGATCTAGAATTAATCTTATGTGAAAATATACTGCACGGAAAACACTGTAGATAATCTTCATGCAATTATAAGAGATGTGTTTAATTGATATCCATGTTTGGTTCATAAAAATGTGTTCAGAAATAGAGTCAGATATAATAATCATCCTAAGGCACCTAACTCATTGTATGTATACCTTAGTCATATAATTGTTGTGGCTGCTGATTAAAGAACTAAAGATTTGTACTTTTGTCCAACCTTAAACGCCATTTTCAGTAGTCCAAAATACAAATCAATATACGATACGATACGAGACACGATATGTCAATAGACGATTTTCTTTTATCACACTCAGACATATTATACAGGGTGTCTCTAAAAGGTCTGTACAAGACACTAACACGAATTCCTGAGGATCTAGTCCAAAAGTCGACACTTTCCGAAAAACAGAATATCAGAGTTATTATATTAATAGTGGCACGAAATTTAGTACTTACCCAGTAAACACATATACGTTGGAAAAACGTTTATAATGCCCATACAACGTTTGAAAAAGGCGTGTTTTTTTACGCACAATCAACTTAAAAATGTCGGGGTTTTACACGTTTTTGGTAACCAAAGTACAAACGTTTAATATTAGTAAATGTGGAACGATCATTTTTAGTATTAATAAGCTTTAAGTTTTACGTTTAATAATGACATAACCTTAATAAAGGTTTTTAACTAACGTAAATTAAACCTTGTTATTTTAATGTCCAAAAAGATGTTACTACGTATTCCATCCCTTTAAGATTAAAGCGTTGTTTTGAGTGATAAGTATTTTTTTGAAATACATAATTTCAAATTTTTAAAAATACTTTAAAAGTATCTGAGACATTTGAAAAAATTATTTTTAGTTCGTCCCTCAGAGGGTTATATCTCTCTTATTATTGAGTTTTGAACAAAAATGTAAAATAGTACCCTTATTTTTTAACGTGCCATATGCCCTAGTATTTTCGGTACATTCTGGACCACCCTGTATTAAATAAATAATTATCAGGGAATTAATATAATACAAATAAAATCTTGTTCCTATTAATAATTATTATCGATATTCCAATAGTGTGGTTCGAATGTTGAACTCACTATACGCCTATAAATAAGAGTATTATAAAATATCAATACCTATTGTTTAATTTCAAATTTAGGTAGGTAACAATAAATAATTGGTTTTAATATCAGTAATGGTTTATTAAATAAATAATAATACGTATATAATACAAACAATAATTGGAACCTAAAAACAATGAAGTTAGATCTGAACAAGTTTCATATCAATAACTTCACTTACATTGGATAATATAGATTATTTAAAGAAGGTCTAAACTTTGAACATGTCTAATTTTAATCTTTTATAGTTATAAATATAATAATAATGTTAATAATGATAACAATAATAATAACCTAATATACATTTAGTATGACCACGAAGTAGATAGACAAGAAAGGAAATAAAAAAGTTTAAATCATTCCCAATCATGATTAGAAATATATCACTGTATCTTAAATTTTAGTATAAAGTAAAAAAATTACCAAATCATAATAATTGTTACCCATTTTACAAAGTAATTTAACGTAGGCATGTACGAGTACAAAATTCACACGCCTACTTTTACTAATTTTGTCATCGTCTTTGTAAGTATTTTGGAACATAAGTAGGAAAAGTTATAGTGGAATAAATTTAGATTCCATTATATAATTATTTGTAATGTAATGTAAAAAAAACGTAATATTCTTATATTAATAAAATTAAATTAAATACTTATAGAAGTAGGTATACTTACCAAAATACAATAGGGAAATATTTCACGGATCACAGTAGGTACGTACAGTGATGAATATGTAACTGACAAACTTTTACAAAAAAGAACTCGAAATGGTATGTGTGTAACACGTGATCTTTATCTACCAATAAGATTATTAAATTCGTATAGAACTTTTAACGGCATTATAATTGACACATGTAAAAAACGGCAATTCGCTTCCTTATTTCAATGAATGATTATAACGTATAATATACGTTTAAATTGTACTGTTTTTTAACACTTGTGAGGTTTATTAGAAAATAATTACTATCTAGTTATTTGTATATATAAGTACCTATATATTCTAAATGCAATACCTTTTTATTAAATAATATTGTATAAAATTTACTTTGGATTGATATCGTTCCGAAATATTTATTAGTTGCAAAATGTTTATGATACGTTTTGTAAACATTACTAATGCCTGTTACTTTAAAACGTTACAAACACGTTTTTGTTCAATGTCAATATATTAATCAGTTGACACAGATGTTTTATAAAGGTTTAAATAAATAAGTTTTATTTAAATATTTTAAATAACGTTCATTTAACGTTACAAAAGGTTTGCTAACATTTTTTGTTAAAAAAGTACGTATTTTAAACGTTATATTAGACCGTTACTTTTCTAACCATAAAATAATGGTTGATTTTGTAACGTAGAATTATCAACCAATGTTACGTTGACAATACGTTTAAATAACGTATGTGTGTTTACTGGGTAGGGATCTTTTAGGATGAGAAATCGATCACAGTTTCGGTGTATATTGCAGAGGGCACCACCAGCAGCCCTTTGCCAACATCTAAAGCTTCATAACTTTTTGTGCCTCGGTATATTAAATTTCTAGTTAAAAAATCTTGTTCCTTGGCATGGTTAGTTAAGTTTAAGTTTAGTTAAGTAGTTTAGTATTACATATATAGTAGGTGTCGCTTTGACATAGTTATGCATACTGAAACTTCTCGCAGAAATGAGCTAACAATGATAAGTTCCAACATAGATGTCTGGTGCTCGGACTCGGACCTTCTTCAACTCTTTCTAAAGTGTCTTCCACAACATCTGGTGTCCTAGTCATACGATTCCATTATCAACCATTGTATATCGGTTGCTCGAAGACGTTTTTCAACAGTGGCAAATTTTGACTCGTTGGTACAAGAAGTTTCAGTATAAAATAAAAATATTTAAATTCGATTATCTCAGAAATGGTTGCTCGAAGCGACTCCTACTGGGTATACCTTTTTTGAATAAAAGATTGTAAGGAACAAGAACTTTTAACTAGAAATTTAATACAGCAAGGCACTAAAAGTTATGAAGGTGAAGTGCTGCTGGTGGCGCTCTCTGCATTGTACACCGAAATTTCATGCAAATCATGCTACTATTAAGAAACATATATTAAGTACAAAGTTGTTTTAATAAATAATAACTTTGAAATTTCAAAAACTACTAACTTTTGGGCTAAGATAAATTGGGCTAGATCCTCATATTTTTGCCTCAGGCATACTCTGTATGTATATTGTATTGATGCAGTGTTGATTGGTGCACCTGGTCGACACCCATCTGGTTCCATTCTTACATTTTTGGCATCATTCCTTGGCATCACAGCTGAATACGAGATATATGAGTTTTCATACACTTCTATTCGCCATGGATACAGAGCTTCTTCGCACAAAAATGTGTAACTCTATGCTGATCGAAATTGGAAGGGTTTTGGATAACAAATATAAACAGCAGAAACTGATTACTGTGACAGTTACAAACATAACTAATGTTACAAAGCGACAAGTGAATGATTAAAATTGTTGCCATCAGAATAACCTCCTAGAGATGAACAAATCTCTTAGATAACACAGATAATTTAATAAATCAAATACATAAATGCAAAACGTAAAGGTCACTCTACTGCAATTTTATAGTGTTTTGTGTGTACTTTTGAAGCTGTAAGGTGAGTATTGATGTTTAACCCATACTATTTCAAAATAATAATTAATAAATTGAAACAGTATCAGTACTTGTTACGTTGTCAATAATATTAGATACATTATGAAGTATTCATGAAACCTATAATAAAAAACAAATATTTTTAATGTAAACATATTATTTTGATAACATCTGTCAACGTCCAAAGTTTCTCAGAAATAAATCAAAACAATTAGCGTATGACGAGAGATCCAATCTACCTGTATTTTTTGTAGCTTTAAACAAAGGTTACTAAAAGCTTTTACGTATTGATCAAGACGGTACCGTTAGAGAATGCCACAAATAATATGATATGATAGCATTGGCAAGCACTTACATTTACCACGGCGTCATATTGTACATATGCCGATTTTTTTAGTATCATGTTGTTATTGCTTTTTAAGTAGAGGGATTGTAACGGCTTATTAGACTGAAACATCGGTGACTGTTTTAGGACAATGTACGTAATGCTCGCGAGTGTTTGAATAATATGAAAGGCAGCAGCATGTGTCATGGATTCATGAAGGAGGTGCATAATTGTACTTTTACGCCTTGACAACATTTAGTTGTTGGATGGCTAAGAATCGAGAAAGTATTTTCTACAAAATATCTTGGTTAAGATCAGTGGCGTAACGTAAAATGCATGCATCCCTAATATGATGTTTGAGCGCACCCTCTCTCCCTTCCTTCACATAATGTAATGCGCAAAACGCTACCATTAATTTTCCTCGGTCTTGCACATCGTACAAGTAGCTAGATGTTAAGGTAAAACGTGCCAGGGAGTATGTCATTTTAGAATAGAAAAATATTTTCCCCTACCTTTTCTTCTTAAAAAAATATATATTGAAGTCCCTAGGAGCAGTCGTTTCCGTTTAAAACTCATATAAAGATGATGATGCATGCTAATTATATTTCATTTTCGTGCCACATACATCAAGGTGTTTATACACGTCAAAAGCAGGAACAAAATAAATAGGAGCTAATACAAATGAGAAAAAAATACAATAAATCTAGACATACTAAAAACATAAAGCAAAATACATAACAAATATGGTCGGTAATTAAATTAATTAAAAAATGTAAAAGTACAAAGATTTAGAATAACAGAAAAATATTAAATTCAGGATAACAGATAATAAAATCAATAATAAAAATATTAAAGCTAAACATTTTTTAAAAATCGTCAAAATTACTCTTAAAATATTCGTCAAAACTATAAAAAGCATGTTTGCATAAACATTTTTTAATTCTTGCTTTAAATAACCTTGAGTGCAAAGTGCCTACATTTTGGGGTAACTTATTAAAAATATAATCGGTCCCTTTTCTGGAGTAACTATTTTTGAGGTCATTTTTATTTCTAATATTATAGTGGTGGTATAACTTATGTTTTGAAATTTATGCAAGTTAGTTTTTATGAAAAGAAGGCAGTGGAATATGTAAGTTGAAGGCACAATAAAAGTATTTAAAAGTGTAAAACAATATCCACAATCATCTCTGAATCCCAAACCTGAAATAATCCGTATGCCTTTCCTTTGCAGTGAAAATACATGAATACTTGTGGGAGCATGTCCCCAAAGTAAAATCGCATATGATATAATTGAATGAATCAAAGAATGACACGCGGTTTATAAAGTAGATAGAGACACTTTATGTACCAAACTTCTCAGTAGATATAGCTGCTTAGACATTTTTTTGCAAACATAACTGATATGTTGATTCCAGGATAATTCTAGATCCAAATAAACGCCAAGGAACTTAACACTATCTGGATTATTTAAATTATTTGGACAACGAAGACTGAATATCGTTGTCTCAATCTTAGACAAGTTTGTTGTAAGTTTATTACTAACAAACTAGTCATTTGCAATAGACTGAGATCGAGGAATGATATTAAGTAAGGTGGATAAATTCGGATATAAATAAACTTGTGTCATCTGCAAATAAAATATTCTTTACGTTGCCACCAAAAATGTTGGGGAAATCATTAATATATATTAAAAATAATAAAGAGCCCAAGACCGAACCATGAGGAACACCATGTTTTATTACTCGTGTTATAGATGTTGAATAAGTAACATATTGAGATCTATTAACTAAGTACGACGATAATAGTGAAACACTCTCAGTAGTGAAACCATAGTAATATAATTTCTTCAACAGAATCTCATGAGAAACACAGTCAAAAGCTTTACTTAGATCTAGGAAATTTGAAATTATAAAATTCTTCTCCTCAAAACCATTATTTATATAAGAGATCAAACAGTCAATAGCTAATTCCGTGGATAATTTTTTACGAAATCCGTATTTATGCAAGCTGAATAATTGGTATGTTATGTATATTATATATTAGTGTGAATCGAAAGTTATTGTCACGTTTTGTACATTTAGTTTAAAGATTTTATTTTTGCAATTTTCACAAAAAATTCATTCAGGCTGTTTTAATTAAAATCTAATAGTTCTTAATCTTTAAAGTGTTATGCACTGTTTTTTACAGAAAAGTAAGGTAGCACTAAAATAAAATATTTTTTATCACGAAAACGATGCGTCAGGAGGAAATATCCAAGAGACACTTTTTAAACAAAATGAACTTGGCTTTAACAGAGCGATACCAATTTGTCCAACAATCAGTGGCGTATACTTTTTTTTGTTAAAAATACGTATTTAACGGCACGAACGCCGTATATTACAAGAGAAATGTATACACGTAAAAGCAGCCCTTCACTATACACTATTGTGTATCAAATATCATCTCTATATTTCGATCGGTTTTCGAGAAATAAAGACTATAGTATTTACGACAGAAAATTTTAAATAATCTTTACCTCGAAAATGATGCATTTTCGGACCCATCTTCATATAAACTTTTTTTCTTATTTTTAAACATAGAAACATACAAAAGACTCGTGCAAACAATTTGTAATTGTATTTAACACCAATAAATTACTACAACTACTATATTCGAAAAAGTTTATACAAAAAGGCATATTTATTTGTAGTGTATACCTATTGTCAGTCATTAAAATATCAGGATACAATCTGTACTATATTTATATTCTTATTAACTTCAATATATTCTCAAATCAGTTAAGTTATTAATATACGAAAAGTTCGTATATTATTTAAGAATAAAAGAAAATACTAGTACTGTAGTTACAACTACATTTAAGTCCCACTGAAGTCAATTTTAAGCTACAAAGCGCACTAGCGTCAATCAAATTGTACATCGAGCATAACAAGTTCACGCCGATCGTACTAATGTATCAGACCGCTAGGTAAAGCGCCATATATTAGCAAGGTCAGAGGTCGGGAAGGTGGGACAAATGTCTTGCAGGTTGAATTGTGTGTTCGCTATGTTCCAGCACCTTTGACATTTAATCGCATTCCTGCTCATAACTGCGTTGTTAACATTGTGCGAATTCACTCGATTCAATTGAACGCAACGTGAGCGACTATAGTTCTTATTATTTACATTGATGGTAATGCAATCGATGGTCACGGCGTTTTAGCAGTAAAATATACTTTTATATTTCACTTCCTTATAATTTGGATACGAGATATATAAACATACACATATCACCCCGGATATTCATAATTCCCGGCAAAACGGATCTTTTTACGTCCGCTGCCATGAGAATCCTAAAATCATAACCCTTGGGTTGTTTGGATATGTTTGAAAATATCTAGCATCAGTCATAACCACAAATCAAGAAACGTCAAAGCTATAACCCTTTATAATTTTTATTTCATATGAAATAAAATATAAAACGTTGTATGGACCATGGAGGTAATAGGATGATTATGCTCTTAGATGACTTGCAACCTATCACCTGCAGGCATAATCATCCCTGAATCTCCCTTGGTACTTAAATAATTATTTTGTCCATCCAACTCTCTTATAACTAAACAAGTAAAATAGAAATATTGCTAAGTATTTTTAAGATACTTCGCTAAATTTGAATGTTTGAATTAAATTTACCCATATACCAAAACACATATATAAAAAATATAGGGTGGAACAAAGATCTGATATCCTTACATTACGTCCATTAAATATAATGTAAATAAGGTACAAGCAATCTATTTTGACCTTTAGTCTCCGCTGTATGAGTTTGACTATATATTTCAGCAGCACCCTGTATAGTACCCAAAAAACCGTACATGTATAGGCTGCCTTTACTTACTAATATCACATCCTCAGCATGTATTTTTCTCTGGAAGGTCTGCTGTCATTCAATTTGTTAGTGTCAATCAATTTTTTGACTTTGCATTTTTGGATACCAATAAAGCGCTTACTAATGCACCTAAAAAAAATTGCTACTAAAAGTTTAAGGACATGCGCAAGATTTTATTATGGATTAAAATATTTCTCAGTAAGAGATAATTTCGAGTTGATTTGTCAAAATCATCTCCAAACTCCACATTGTCTTGTATTGTCACAAGTGGAGTTCCACAAGTACCCGAGTGCTGGAGCCGATATTATTTTTCAGGATCGGGTTATTATAATGCGAATAGTTTAGTGGTACATACAACCGTAAAAAATAATTTGTATATTCAGTACTTGTTACACAGCATACAATTTTCATTGGATTTCTAGATAGACTTAGATAAATATAGCTAATTCCTTCAATTTATAAATCCAAATTCAGTATTAGCTTGCAAACCGTATGCAAGTGATGTCCGGTCAAAATTTTAAACATTAAGTCATTGAATTACTTTTAAAAAAGTTATCATGGAGGAAATTGGTGGGATAACTATAAAAAAATGCAATAGTACAAAGATTTATTAATAACCAAATGTAGTACAGCAAAAGCAGAAGATGTAGGTGACAGTGAAAATAAATATGAAGAGTGAAGAATATTTTGACCGCATTAAAGAAACTGTGTTTTGACTTCGAGCTCTTCATATTGCATATCCTAGTTCTGGAGTATTAAATTCTCTCCATCTATATTTCGAGTTAAAATTAAAAGGCGTAACAAAAAATGATCAATAATCCTGGTCAATATATGAAAAAATTAAACACTATATCATCCATTATAGTGAAGAAATATTGAAATGGATATACATCCCACTATACTGGATAGATTCATATACATGTATAGGTTGATATTCCTTTTTAATAATTGTTGTTTTTACACATGTTTCATTTACTTGGTCTGGTGGAGTCTTCCTTTCGTTTAGCATGTAACTAATTAATGTTACTATATGATCTAAGGTAGTTAATTCCTGTTACAGTATACATATAATATTGTAAAATATCGGTGACCTCACGGGTCAACTACCGCTCCCGAAATTCACCTCCATCTCCTCGAATGAAACTGCCATTTGCGGGACTTGCCCATCGGCCCACACCGAGATAAAACTGTGACAGATCTTATCGCTCCATGTTATCCCGTAAGTATAAAATTTACGAACACATAACGCGAATATTTCCTTTATAATTTCAAAGTCAAAACAGTAAGAACGATAACGGGTGTTTCCGATCCAATCGTAACTCAAGCTTTTATTGTCTCGTTTAAAATTCTGCCCAGCATAGCAATTTCATGTATTTTTATTATGCGGTTGTGGTGGAATATTTTCTTAAGCGGATGAACAATAGCAAACCACTTCTAACCCATAAATATTCCCGTATTATATATATGTCATTCGCTTGACCTGGACGATGGGTCAGACGAAGCGTACGCCTCAACTTCCTGCTTCGCACTACCAGGATGTGCCACCTGGGTAAATTATTGGAATGTTTAACACATCTGAAGAACGTTTGCGATTTATGGCAGTTAATCAGGCGAGTCGACCGACCAAATCGTCTAATGAAGCGTGCTGATATTATTTTAACCTTTCGGGTAACTGCAAATGGAAGAGGTGGTTTTCTATGCAATCTCGTAATGCTGCACTTGGGATGGGTTCCCGTAATTCATCTCGTCTGTATCTATTTGAATTATTATGTCAATCCATTATGTGGTGGAATAATATCGTAATGTATCCTATATTTAAGTTATTCCTGTTTCAAAATATAATAATGTACTTCAACATAATTGAAAACACCATCCTTCTACGGTCGTCTACTTAGGCAACAAGAAGTTCACCTTTCCCGTACAGTGCTTAGAACAACTTCTCCTATGCATTAATTTTGAACGTCTTAGTAGCAATTAATTAAATTTGAAAATACAGGATGATTCAGAACTTATCTAAAAAAAATTTGGGAATAGATGCGTCATGAAAAATGGAGACAATATTGTAAAAAAAATTGTAAAATCCTTACAGTTTCCGAATAAAGAAAATAGTTGTAGTATTTTCAACCTTTACATCGCTGGACGACTATATTATCTACCTCAACTTCCTGCAGAACACACTGTATGAGTTTTTGGAAGACATTCCTTTGAATCAGAGGCAACAAATGTGGTTCCAGCATAATGGTGCTCCAGCTCATTTTTCCATGGCCGTTAGAGAGCATTTACACCAAACTTTGGGTAGGATGGGCCGTACCTGTTTTATGGCCTCCAACATCGCCTGATCTGAACCGTCTAGATTTATTTGTTTGGGGATATTTGAAGACATTAGTGTATGGTACTCCTGTAAATAGCCTGGAAGAGCTGCAGCTACGGATTTAATCAAAAGTGTCAAGAAATCCAAACCAAGGAAGGTGTTTTCGAAAGAGTTCAAGTATCGTTGAGACGAAGATGTCGTGCCTGCTTGGAAATGGACGAAGGGCAACCGTTACTTTGCGGACCCATGTTTATTAAGACTTTTCTCCTAATTTTGGTTCATACTATTACCTCCTGAAATATGTTACACTCTTTTTTAACAGCCTGTATAGTGGGAGCTAGGTCGTGGTTTGCAATAAATGTATGAATAATTTTTTCTAAAATTTATTTAGATGTTAATTGTTGAGCGCTACTAACCATTGAAATAATGTCTGAGTTATCAATGGTTGGCCAATAAAATAACTACCACTCGGGCATTAATATTCAACTTAATTCTAACAAGCATCTAATATTTTCAGAAAAAAATAGCTATTTTATCCTTTACACTGTTTTAAATAATAAAATTAAATAGTTAATTAATAGTGGTTTTACATATGGCTCTTAACTTCAAAAAAGCAATAATATTATAATGACTAATTCGTAATGATGGTTGCAGATTTTCAATATGGCTCAAAGCCGCAAAAACAAATAAATTCTTATCTAAATGAAAATTTGTGCAATGAATAAATTTAATAATCATAAGAAAAATTTGGGTGTGTCTACTGTGTCGGTCTCACCAAAACAGAAACGCCCTTGTCTCTATCCTTGAATGTTGGTCGGCTACCATGAATTGCTTCCGTAGCCCTCGCAAGAAACCTTGACCTCCACTATCAGCCGCCTTATTGGTTCCTCAGAGTTATTTTTCAACTTAGACACAAAGTCCAATTTGAACCAGTTTGACTAACGTATGCCCAGCATTAAAACTTCAAAATCTCGTTGTTTTATAGTTCTCGAGTCGCGCTATAGAGGTTAGAAAAACACGCCGATTTTTGAAATGCTACTGTCAGGCAGCCAACGGTGCACAATTTGAACATTTAATTTAGTCGATTTATTACATAATCATTACCATTTTCAGTATTGTGAAAACTAAATTTTAAAATCTTCAAACATTATTTTCTTGCAATTTTTGTTATGTAACACCATAATTTTTCATGATGTGTATGTAGAATGACACGCTCTTTCAAATGGCATGGTCAAAATTGAGGGTTGCTATTTAAAAAAATTATCGATGATGTCATATCTCGAACGATGACGTAGTAAATATGGGTTGTATGTCATAAAGTGCATTTTTTAAAAACAAAATTGGCGTGCCAGGCGATTTTTTCAAAAACTTCTCAGTTTAAAAAATAATGAATTTATTCGTTACTTTTCGAAAGCACTGTATATTAATTTCTACTATACTTACATAACCTTGAAATATAAAATCAAATTATGATATCACTTTTTTTTAAAATTATATTACCAGTTTAGATACAGGTGTAAAAGAAATTGTTAAAGTTACTAATTTTTAGAAAAAACTGTTTAGTTTCTAAGACGAAGAATTGTTGGTTGCTCGTTGAAAAGATCTGCGACCAAGTTACAAAATTTATACTTGAAGCCACAAAAGAGAAGAAAATTTTAATATTTAGCTAAGACAATTTGGTGCATGCCGAATAGATGATCTGAATGATTTCCTATAAATAGTGTAGCTAATAAGAGCTGTTTTTCTTTAGTTTTATTGGGTTTTTGCCACACTTCTGAAAAAATAAAGATTAATTAAATAAGCCCTTGCGCCAAACGAATCAGTCAAGAGTTATTTTTTAAACTAAGTTTGCTGCTTATTGGTGGTGTTTTCAAATTTGAGGAGAATAACACATAAAGAAGTTTCACAATTACATATGATGATTAGTTTTCGAGCATGCAGCTTATATCGTAAATACATTAATCTACGACCTGCAACAGTAGAAAATTATTTATTGCCTACCGTAACGGTAGATGCAATTCTCAGCATGTAGGAACTCATATTATTAGTGGCGTATTAAATGTATTTAATATTTAAGTTTAGAAGAGACATGACTGATAGCGGTTTTCCAGTGTAGGCAAAGGATATATGGGGAGAAATCAACAAGAAGAAAAGTTGAAGTATCTCAAATGTAAAAAGTTATAAAATATATACCGTAATTCAAGTAGAACGTCTGTTAAATTGCTATACAAGGTGCTTCAAAACTTATCTATAAAAAATTGACTGTGCAGGGAATTCTTACAAATACAATTTAAAAAAAATTCAAAAAGGCAGTTTGAAAATGATTTAAAAGTATACCTCTGCACGGCTCTGGAAATTACTAAAATTACTACGATGACAAGTTTTTATAGGAAAGTATTGGAATATATTGACGCGGGTGAGTGTGTCGATCATAAAATATTACTATTAAAATTGTCATCGTATGGTATTCTGGTATGGTATGGTATGGAAGTTCTGTGACTGCTAAAAGTGTATTCGTGGCACAAAAACGTATTATTAGGTATATATCAGGTGTAACAAGCAGACAGTCTTGCAAAAAATTGTTTAAAGAATATCAAATATTAACGCTTGCGTGTCGTTACATCTTTGTATTATGTGTTTTCTGTTTTAATAATAAAAAACGTTTTCACAAACTATGTACTTTACATACACATAAAACTAGACAATGAAATACTTTTTGTGTACCTTATAATAATTATCACATTTCTGTAAAATCTCCTTTTGTGTTTCGACCCAAGGTGTTCAATAATTTGTCTGAAGAATTAAAAACCATTGAGAATCTTTCTGAATTTAAATCCCGGTTAAAATATTTTTTAATTGTTAAGTGTATATATGCCATTACTGAATTATTTTAGTAAGTAGTAGTAGCAGTAAGTATATCTATTGACTATTCCCATATTTTGTTATAAAGTCGTTAGGAAAATAAACGTTATTATTATTGTTATTATTAAGTAGTCCACTGCAAAACCTGATAAGGCGACCTGATAAGGCGACCTGACAAAAAATGGCCAAAGAAAGAAATAAGCTGACGTAGCTGACGTTAGAACAACATTTTGGGCCCGTCTTACCCAATTTCTACAAGCTAACACAAATGTTTCTGCCTCTTGTGCGTTTTGAACTCGTGAGTTATTGGCAGCAACTATAATACGATTCCGTAAATCATCAATAGCATGTATTCACTTCGGTGCGATACACGGATATAAATGAGCCTCGTATATGATACGCCACACTGCTGCAATACGCCGTAGACGTTTGGACTTCCATCTCTCCACGATACGGTTCAAAATTCCCCTAGCGTTGCACTACACTTACACTCACCGCGATAAAAGTAAATGCATTTGGCACATGTGTACTGGAAAATTGTTCTGTTAAAGCATTTTCACATAGATAAACAAAAAAATTGCAAATCGAAATATACTACTATAATTAACAATCAAATAAGTTAATAAAGTTAATATTTAATAAGACATCTACAATATTTTGAGAGGTCACTCAGGTATATAAGTTATCTTAAAATAGCAATAAATAAGCATCTACGCATACAATTTAAAGAAGATTCTACAACTTTCTCAACATATTAAATATTAACTTTATTAACTTATTTGCTTGTTAATTATAGTAGTATATTTCGACTTGCAATTTTTTTGTTTATCAATGTAGCATGGAATTTTAAGAAAAAAATTACAGTGTGTTTGGGACATAAAAAGGTAAGTTTTCACCAAATTTCGTGAAAGAATTGTTTGTAAAAGATAAAAATAATAAACCAAAAACTTGGTTATTTGAATTTTTCACATAAATTTTGAGGTTATGTGAAAAAAGTGCAAATACGAAAGTTGTAGCTTAAAAACTCACCTCTTTCTACTTCCCGAACTCAGATCGCCCGTAAATGATTTTTCCTTTCATTTTTGCTATATTCTCTTGCTTTTCCTATGGGTTTCATTCTACTATTATTTTTTTTTTCACTTTTTACCATTTTCAAAGGCTTCAGTCCTGGTCTAATAAGGATATTAGAAAACAATTTTTATACGATACTGACTCCATTTTTCATGACACATCTATTCTCATTTTTTTAGATAAGTTCTGAATCGCCCTGTATAAATAGTAGAACACTTACAAAAATATTAATTGGAAGAGCAACCAATATGTTTATGTTTAGGAATAACGATATTTTAGTAATTTGAGTTTACCTTGCTTTTTTTATACAGTATGCGCTAAAAGTATGGAATAAATTCAATAAAAACGAAACAATTATTTTTTGGGAAAAATCCTCGAACAGGTCGATTTTTAATTTAAAAAATACATATTTTAGCGTAAAATGCGATTTTCAAATGTCATTTGTTTTCGAGTAATGACGTCATCGTTTTTTTTTAATTGACAACGCCATATTTTTTCTTTGATTCTGAGAGATCATTTAATTCTCTATCAGACAGTACTAAAATTTTGCCCTCTTACATAGGAAATTGAGTAAATGACGATTGAATGTTAGAAAACGTAAATCAATTAAAATAAAGCAAAAACGTTATCAAGTTTAGTTTTTCGAATTCCATAGTTCTTTTATAGATCAGTGAAAATCTTTGCAAAGTGTCATTGTCACACCGACTTTCTAATAAGTATTGTAAGCGACATAGAAATTATTATTCAATTTAAAGTATTATGACACATTTAACTGTTACTCAAAGAATTGAAATTTTAATTCTTATCGGATGCGGGAATATGACTAGAACTCAGCAATAAGTTTGCGATTTATTTAATGAAAAATATCCAGATCGCCCTATCAGTCAATCAACAGTCAGTAAGGTAGAGTCTAAATTTAGAGAAACTGGCAATGTTGTAAATATTCCAAAACCTGGACGTCCAAGCATTAATGAAAATCAGAAACAGAACATTTTGATAAGTATGGTGGATAATCCTCATAATTCTTCACGATTGGCTGCATTAAACAATGACACTAGTCAGAGCACAGTGCTACGTATCTTGAGGAAGGAAAAATATCATCCCTACAAAATTCAACTTGTGCAGGAACTCAATGAAGATGATCCCGATCGCCGCTTACATTTTTGCGAAATTCTAATGGATGTATGTCAAGGAAATAGAAATTTACACCAGCAAATACTTTTTTCAGATGAGGCCACATTTTGTCTAAATGGTACAGTAAATCGTCAAACTTGTAGATATTGGAGTCGGGAAAATCCTCATTGGATGGCAGAGGCACATACCCAACACCCTCAGAAATTGTGGGCTGGAATAGTTGACGACCGAATAGTAGGGCCTTTCTTCTTTGAAGGAACCCTTACAGGACAAAGATATTTAGAGTTTCTAGAAAATGACCTTGTTCCAGCCCTTGCAGTATTTTTCCTAACGATAATGACATGATTTTTGAACAACTGTTTTCCTGGGAGGTGGATCGGCAGACGCGGACCGATAGAATGGCCTGCAAGATCGCCAGATCTTACACCTCTTGACTATTTTTTATGGGGATACTTGAAGTCAAAACTGTACATTAATAAACCACGTAATTTAGAAGAACTTCAAAATCGCATTCGGGACGAAATACGCAGAGTTACCCCAAAAATCATTCATAATGCGCAAGAATAATTTCTTCACAGACTTGCGCATTGTCAAGAAGTTGGTGGATGGCAATTCGAACATTTAATTTAAGTATAAAATTTAATCAATTGTATTTTATTTTACATACCTCAGAATTGTTACTTTTTTATGGATAAAATTTACGTTTTCTAACATTCAATCGTCATTTATTCGAAAACTTACCTATGTAAGAGGGCAAAATTTTAGTACTGTTTGATAGAGAATTAAACGATCTTTCAGAATCAAGGAAAAAATATGGTGTTGCCATTTAAAAAAAAATCGATGACGTCATTACTCGAAAACAAATGACATTTGAAAATCGCATTAACGCTAAAATATGTATTTTTTAAATTAAAAATCGACCTGTTCGAGGATTTTTCCCAAAAAATAATTGTTTCGTTTTTATTTAATTTATTCCATACTTTTGGCGCATACTGTATGACATTTTTAGAGACATGTAATAAAGAAATATTGTCCATTACTCGTTCACAGACTGATTTTTCTGTGCTTGCCGAAACTCTATTTCCATTGATTTCATCCAACGATAAAAGATTTTGTACATCTTAATAACCTGAAATGATTGTCTCTACACGACAATAAATTAATAATAATAATAATAATAATAATAATAATAATAATAATAATAATAATAATAATAATAATAATAATAATAATAATAATAATAATAATAATAATAATAATAATAATAATAATAATAATAATAATAATAATAATAATAATAATAATGTTTATTTGGTATTAGCATTTGAAATATATAAATCATGCGACAATAGACAACCAATAAACATAGTGACGTCAACTTAAGTTTAAACATAAACTTGTTGTGACCTACATAGCTAAAAGGTAAGTAGCAATTAAATTTACTTATCATAAAAAAAACAAACATAAATAAATCAATAATTATACAATTTATGCAAATTACATTATCATATCCTACACCAATATAATAAATACATATATTAAAACAAATATATAGATATAATAAAAAGAAAAAAAACAATATATATAATTAGAATATCTTTATACATATATCTATTAGTTTGTGTATTTCATTTCTAGAAGTATTTTGAAGAAATATTTTGACATTCCTCTTGAATGATATTTTATTATTTATATTTGCTATTGTTTCAGGCAAGAAATTAAAAATTTTTGGAGCTAGAAATATATGAGATCGCTGCCCTACACACTTATGCATTCCTTTGACAGGTACTAACTTAGATTTGTTCCTAGTGTTATATTCATGTTGTAAGCGTCTCTTTATTTCAGAATGTTGCATAATTGCCAGTGCACAGAAAAATATTTGACGTGAGTCCATAATTGATGTTTCTTTATATAGCAAATTAAAAGATGATAAAACCTTTATGCATAGAAGCGTTGATTTATATTTATCAAATTTTTAGGACATGTAAAAAGTGTCGCCCAACGTGGGGCTCGAACCCACGACCCTGAGATTAAGAGTCTCATGCTCTACCGACTGAGCTAGCCGGGCTTGCCGACTTATTTTTACCTGCTGCAAATCTGTGAAATTTGCATTTAACTAAATTGTTACAGTCGGCCATAATCAATGGTCTTGCGTAAAATACGACGCTTTCAGGTCGCCGTATTCCTTGTCACGAAATCATCAAATTTCTGTCATCTTTATGTGGGTACTGAAATCTATAAAAATTAAATCATGTAGAACAAAAGTAAACACGAAAATAATATTCTTGATGTTTTGTTTTATTTTATGAAAAATATACAGCGATTGTTACATTTATATAATTATATTGTATGAAGCTATTTATTTGTGGCATAATTTTAGTTTTTCTTTAGTTTTATTGGGTTTTTGCCACACTTCTGAAAAATAATAAAAATTAATTAAATAAGCCCTTGCGCCAAACGGAACAGTCAAGGGTTATTTTTGAAACTAAGTTTGCCTAACCAAAAAATCTCACACTGAAAAAAGCAGATAAGTAAAAAATAACAAAAATCACGGAAGTGCGCGATAGTGATGTGTTTTTTGTTATTTTTTCTTATCTGCTTTTTTCAGTGCGAGATTTTTTGGTTAGGCAAACTTAGTTTCAAAAATAACCCTTGACTGTTCCGTTTGGCGCAAGGGCTTGTTTAATTAATTTTTATTATTTTTCAGAAGTGTGGCAAAAACCCAATAAAACAAAAGAAAAATTTATATAATTAGTTAAGACGTTTTCAAAGAATGATGCGGCGACCAGCAGCGTTGTGTCTATCTAGCGCTCAGTAAGCAACAGTCGAGTCGGCTGCCGAGGCGGCATAAACCGCAGCGGCTGTCGTTCTTCTAAGATTCTTCCATTTGGCACAAAATTTAAGTGAATGCCATTTGGTAAGCTAAAAATTGTACATAGATGTAATTTTTACAACGGTAACCGAAGTTATTACAATTACAGCAATAGAAAAGATACCTACTCATATACATAAACAAATATGCTTATATTTTTTTATTTTACAGATAATTCTGTAACATATTATTTACAAGATTCTGGAAGTGATATTTCATATTTATTATTAAGTATTCGATGTCAATATAATCGGATAGGTACCTATGCAAAACGTGTTCATAACGAAGCTATTTCTACAGCATGTAAAGTTTTTGGCATTTACTTAAAGTTTAAAATAAATACTCATTTGACATTTATCTAATTTATTTCAGCTATTTATGACTGTGACCTCACAACCATTCATTTGCAAAACAGCAACATCCAGAATTGTACTATTAATTGTTTTCCCTTTAGCTAGAATCACCTATGTTTATTTACTTTTATGAAGAGAGTAATATATATGTTGCGGCAAGAATTCAGACGACTTACGTCACGGCTGTCGTCACCATAATTTTTGATAGTTTGTCGCGTTAAAAACATCATTTTGTGTAATTTAGTGAAATATATAATGCAAACATTTAGTGTAATATATAGTTTTATTATTCTAAGTTGCAGTTTCTTAAATATTTTGATAAAAATATAATGAATTATGAATGAATTTGTTCGTATGACGTAAGTCGTCTGAATTCTTACTGGAACAATATTATTAAAGGGTACGTTTAAGAGCTTTTTTCTGCTACAGCTTTAGTAATACATTTTGAATCATTTTTATTATCACAGATTTGTAATATCCTGCGATAGCAAAAATAGCGATAATATTTCAACTGTTCAAATTCATCATTTTAAATAAGAAACTGGGAAACTTGCGCGTAGTCACATCCATAAATACAAGTCTTAAAAACTCATCAATGCTGTTAATATTTAATAAATGATACTAAAACATTAAACCATATTTTTTTATCAAAAATTATTTGTATGGTAACAAAATATGTTAAGGAAAGATAATAGTTCATATGTATGTTAAGGGTGCCGTATTCTTGAAATAGTTTTTACTACAAATACAAATAATTTTAGACATTCGAGAGCTGAATAACATAGATTTTAACAAATAACAGGAAAGTTGCTTCATGCCACCTGTAAATATTCAAAGGTGCCGAAGTAAAACGTATATATAACGACATATAGCGGTCTGACCAATAAATTTTTAGGTACATAAAATACATTTTTTTTTAAATTTAACTGTATAGATGCAAATATTGTTATAACATAAACATACATAGTTCTGCATATAAGATTGTTCATTTCATATTTATAGTTTATAAATATATGAAAATGATTGTAATTGTTAAAAATGTGGGGTTAGAATATGAAAATAATGTGTCTTACAAATGCTTTTTAAAAGCATTTATTTTATTTGAGAAAAATATAAATAGTAGCAATGATTAAACAAAAAAATCAACAAGTGTGTGTTGCGATTTTTCTCTACCTAAGAACAACACAAATTTGGTCATTTTACGACGTGGAATACGACGACCTAAAGTTTTGTTTTAGGTACATAAAATACATTTTTTTTTAAATTTAACTGTATAGATGCAAATATTGTTATAACATAAACATACATAGTTCTGCATATAAGATTGTTCATTTCATATTTATAGTTTATAAATATATGAAAATGATTGTAATTGTTAAAAATGTGGGGTTAGAATATGAAAATAATGTGTCTTACAAATGCTTTTTAAAAGCATTTATTTTATTTGAGAAAAATATAAATAGTAGCAATGATTAAACAAAAAAATCAACAAGTGTGTGTTGCGATTTTTCTCTACCTAAGAACAACACAAATTTGGTCATTTTACGACGTGGAATACGACGACCTAAAGTTTTGTTTTAGGTACATAAAATACATTTTTTTTTAAATTTAACTGTATAGATGCAAATATTGTTATAACATAAACATACATAGTTCTGCATATAAGATTGTTCATTTCATATTTATAGTTTATAAATATATGAAAATGATTGTAATTGTTAAAAAAGTAGGGTTAGAATATGAAAATAATGTGTCTTACAAATGCTTTTTAAAAGCATTTATTTTATTTGAGAAAAATATAAATAGTAGCAATGATTAAACAAAAAAATCAACAAGTGTGTGTTGCGATTTTTCTCTACCTAAGAACAACACAAATTTGGTCATTTTACGACGAGGAATACGACGACCTAAAGTTTTGTTTACAAATTCGCAGTTTTTAATAATAGGTAATTCCTAAATAGCTTTGCCGAAATTAGATTATATAATTGTTTTGGAATTTGAATTCTGCAATTACTAAAAAGGAAAAAATATTATTTTCAATATTATGAGATCGTACGGACCCATTATGCTCTAAGTTTGATATATTGAAACAAAAATTGTCGCCCAACGTGGGGCTCGAACCCACGACCCTGAGATTAAGAGTCTCATGCTCTACCGACTGAGCTAGCCGGGCTTGTGACTTTCTGGCTACCGGTGAACATCCGTCGAACAGATTCCGTTTATAAATTAGTTTCGCTTTCTGCACGAGATATTTGGCTATTTTAAATATAGACGCCGCTAAAAATACAGTACCTAATTTTAGTATCGATTAACGCTCTGGTTGTTATTTCGCACGGCCAAAGAATTTCAGTAGTTCTTTATGTAGCAAAACTCTTCAATTATCAAATTATGTTCCACTTCATAGATTTGTCTTTTTTTAATAAATGCAAGCTTAAGGAACAGAGAACGTAGTAGCAAAGCATTTTACTTATTTCTACTGTTATTAAAGAAAATCAAACAACATATTTTAATTAAGTGGATATTAATATTTACTCGATTAATTATTAAGTAATTAGTAAATAGGCATTATAAGAAGATATAAGCTCAGTTGATTCATAATTTATTTTCTTACAGAAGCAATAATATTCGTAATGAAATTTATCTACTAAGAGAATGATATATTTATTGCAGGATTTAATTAATATAAGGACTTGATTTTTTTACGTCTTTTACAGTTAATTAATTAAAGTTTCTAATTAATTGCTTATAATTAATTTCGCACATGTCAATCTTACATTTTTGCCCAAATATTATTTCAATTACCTACATAAGTATTATTACTTAATTAATTTCATAGCTACCCATGTTCTCTATTTAATTTATTTTTTTGTGGACTTTTTATGATGAGATCAATCAATCTTTAATAGTACTTTTTAGTACTAGATTAATAAAATTTAACTTATTTGGAGGAGACAAAGAAAATAAAAAAATTCGATCCTGCCAGGATTCGAACCTGGAATCTTCTGATCCGTAGTCAGACGCGTTATCCGTTGCGCCACAGGACCTTGTTCGACATGCATTCCCATGAAAATTCTAATTTTTTTATTTGAAATGCAAAATTTCTTTTTTTACAGTATTTTTTTCCTTCTACATTCGTTCGAAGTAACTAGTAATGGCAATCAGTCAGTACATTTGTTATTATAAAGACGAAACCAGTTTATAAAAATTGTTCAATCACATTTCCTTGCTTTTCTATGCAAAATGTATATGGTTTATCCAAATTATTTAAACAGCTATGGAATTTTTAATCATTTCTGGGTGTTGGTTTAATGTAACCTGTAAGTTCGGTTATTCATTTATTGAAGCGTTATTTTCTAAATAACTAAATGTGTAAAGAAAATAAAAATAATTTACCAAAGTAAAGTTTAGGCACAATACTAGTTAATGCGGAAAAGTAGGAATTTGTGATGGAATCAGTGGGATTAATTATAATGAATTAACTTTTCTAATGTTGAAAAGTGAATGCACCATGCACTTTCAGCAAATTCTGTTTAAATGTATCACAAAAATCAGAACAGAAAGGAAAAAGAATCACAAAAAATAGAATGGCTAATAGACAAAAAGCATTGTATCTGTACGTGAAAGCAAATATATGATTTAATACACCAATTGACCTCTACTGACACCTTATTTGAACTAGATTTATATTTAGAAAGAATTCCGCATCGGAAAGAGTAATATACAGGGTATCCAAAATATAAGTGTCGATAGGCTTGTATATCTTACTAAAACCAAGTCATGAAAAAGTCATGACAAAAAACTCTAAAACTAATAGTTTTTCTACAAATACAGTTCAAAAATATAAATACAATACAATGCAAAACTGTGTTACGCAATTACACACATTAGAATAATTAAGGTTAAGTAAAATACAGAGGATATTGATACTGAAAGCAATTTGCTTGTAATTTATTTTTTGTATCAGTATTAATGATGTACATACTCACTTGGTATTTTGACTAGTGGGTTTTGTGATCATTTTAAACACTTATTACAAATATTTCAAACTTTATTTTGCATTGTAAGAAAAGCCCTAAGAAAACTATTTATGGGGGTGCTTGTGATTACTATGCAGAAACACCTGACATGGTAAGTGTGCGACGTTATCACATATTCAGCTCCTGTTTACTGTCATAACTCTATTACTGTTGGTTAGAGAAAATAGTTGTTAAGTCAAATATGTTGGGTTCGGTATAGTTTGTCATACAGTAAAATAACGGCAGTGTGTGTCTTAAACATCTGTATTTTAAAACATCAGCAGCTCTGCAAATGTATTGTCTTACAAAGGAATCCACTCAGTTTCTTGGAAATGTGGAGTTTGACCAAGTTTTTGTGCAAAGAAAAGGGTATGATACTTGCCACAGGTTACTCACCGTAAAACGGACCCGGTTGAATGGTTGAGTAACATTAGGGACAAGAATGTTTACCTGGTCGGCAATCAATTATGCTCTTGAAACGGTTTTACTGGAATTGGTAGCTATTTTTAGCCCAAATTAGTTAGCTTCGCTAAGCAGGTAACTGCAAGAAAGAGGTCTGTATGTTTTGAAATAATCGTATCTGTCATTAGACATCACTGTTCGTTAGTTTTTTGTACCTAAAAAATATCAAAGGTTTTGCTAAACTTTACCTTTGATCTCGGTTTTTTACACTTAGACTTTGACTATTTTGAGTAGTAGCAATTAAATTAATTTTAAATTCATATTGATAAAGGTCTATGTCAATAATGAAACAGCTGTAGGAACAATTTGAAACACCTGTTGGGAAATTCTGAAACATAATATAAAAGCAACTTCTCTAAAATCAGTGACGTAACTAAAATTCCGCAAAATGACATGAAAAAGGTAAACCATATAGTGAGCAAGAGGGAACTCGATCTGCTGAAACTTTAGAAGAGAAAGAGAGAGAGACAGAAAAGAAGACATTTTTAAAATTCGTCAGTATCATATTGTTCTGTACAGTTAATTTTTACTGGTATCTTTCAAAATAAGCAAATAAACGAGTGTTTCATATTTTTTCAACATTTTTTTTTTAGTAAAAAAGCATTGTTTTGGAGTTCCATTGATACTGAAATTTTGGATTCAATTGCGTCTTCCTTGAAATATTAACCATATTTCATCTGACTCATCTTATCTAGATTTCTGAGAGAATTTAAGAAAAACATTTAAGAATGATGATGTTAAAAAAGACATAACCAAACATATCTTTTTTTACTTTAACATGCAGATGTAATACTGTGAAAAATAATATATGTATAAATAAAATTTTAAAACAATTATTAGTATCCTATAATCAATTTGTTGCATGTATATTACAGGTAATCTATATTTTTTTAAGATATAATTAGATATATATTAATAATTGAATCAGTGAAATGTATTGATTACCATAGAATATCAAATGTAGGAAATTGCAAGCTGTTTTTAACCTTATTTTTATTCTGAAATCTCTTAATTAGTGTTTTGCCCTGATTTGTTTGTGAAACCAATTTGTGGACACACCGGAAAATTATTTTAACATAAATATCGATAACATATATCATTAAATTTAATTTATACCAATATGTTTTCGTACTTCTGTACGACTGCTGTACCTACGCAATTTGCATAACAAATTTTTCACTTAACTATATCTTATACATGTGATTTCTACAATATTTCAAAATGATAAGTATCTATTACTCTCAGTTTTTAATTTCTTAGTACCAATTACAACTTCTTAGCATTCATTTCCATCGGACAAATAAGGAAGGATGTTATTTATTTAGGCAGTCTTTATAATTTTTTTATATGGTAGCGATATGTGATTAATTATGTTCCGTGGGCGACAAAAAGGTTCCGACTCTAAGAAATATTAAATAACGCGTTAATCTGAATTTACTATCTGTAGATCTTGATTATCTTGACTTGTCAGTCGCATAAAATTGACGAGAGCTCATTATTGTAATGACTTCATATAGTTAACAGACTTAATTACTACTGTACGTACATGTCATATGTATTAATAAGAAAACATCTAGATAACGATCTAAAGTAAGCAAAAATGCTCGAATATGTTATTTCTCAATAATTTTTCTCTTATTTGCTGTTATGTCTTTTCTGAGCGAGTTTGATATGAACAGAAAATTTTATATTACTTCCATAGTGCAAATTAGTTATACATGTTACAATTTTTTTATTAGTATCCAATTTTGCTTATTTAAAGCATGCCTTAGCGTTTTTAAGTCCAATTTTTAAAGTTACCATGGCAAAATCATCTACCCGATATGACAGGAGTACATTGTAACATCAAATTAAATATTACTAACAAATGTTCCAGCTTTATTTCATTTAATTTCTATTGTTTGAAATATTAATACTTTGGTTTTTTAAATCGGAGGAAATGCTTTTCAAATTAGTACAGCTAACATTCTTGGAAGTCATTGAAGTTGCATTTCCATTAATGGCACTCCCAATAATGTTTGGAACATTCTTCATATTGCCAATACTCTCGTCAACGTAATTAGTCGTCACAGCTGCCGATATCCATCCTACTTTTCTTTGGATTTGATCTATTGTCATACCACTATTCGTCATAATGGTAGCGGATGTACGTCGAAACGCAGAGTAATTCTCAGGATCATCCAATTTAAGATAACGTGCAATTTGCAAGGGACATGATCCAAATGTGTTAATACCAGTCACTCGATTGGTGCACTTCCCCTTATCATACCGTAAGAAAAGTTAGTCTGTACTTACATTTTGGAGACGCAATAATAAATACTGCTTCACCAAGCTCACATAACAAATTCTATCACTGTCGGCAACAGTAAAACGTCGAGCCTTCACTGCCTTAGATGGTCGGATAGTAATAAGCAATACGCTTTCTTCTTCTTTGATGCATTGTTAGTGTAAGTCGCACAATTCACATCTCTACAAGAGCCAAAAATACCGCAAATAGTTACCACCTAAATACGTAATGTCTGGTGCATCTGTCTTCCGCAAATCGTCTTCCTCGAATACATATGCCTTCTTGGCTATATCATTCTTGCTAATTGCCTTCATGAATGCAATTTCACAAATGATTTTAAATCAATCCCGTTTGGATAGCCCAAAGCACAACTCGTTCATCTGTATCTGTTATCTTTTGCTCGCGGCTATTTGCATGCCGAAGGCTAACATAATAGAGCGTAGTGGAGTGCTGGAGGACATAGAAGGACACAGCACTCTATCGATGGTCTCGGATGATATTCCTACCAAAATCAACTATAAACTGCCTTTCGAGATCCTCTTTGCTCGGAGGGAGGAGTGGGAGCGAGGTGAAACTGACCTCCTGAAGGCGGATAGTTGCTGGTACACTGATGGCTCTAAGACCCCAGAGGGGGTTGGAACTGGAGTGTATAGTTGCAACCCAAACACCAGGCTATCCGTAAGCCTGGGTAAATATGCGACTATATTTCAGGCTGAAATTCATGCCATCGAACTGTGTGTGTGGAAGCTGGAAAAGCTTAGACTCAAACGCAGATCGATAAAAATCTTCTCTGATAGCCAAGCAGCTTTAAAAGCACTTGGATCTTACCGCTGTAACTCAAGAACGGTATGGAACTGTCAAAAGGCTCTGGAGCGGTTAGGTACAAGCAACAGAGTAACCCTGGTTTGGATACCTGGTCATGCGGGTATCCAAGGAAACGAGGCAGCGGACTCGTTAGCAAGGCAGGGTGCCTCTTCCAGCTTTATAGGTCCGGAACCGGCTCTTGGCTTAGCTTCGGCTACTGCCAAAGCAGTCATCGCGACCTGGGCGGAGGAAAAGATAAGGGAGTACTGGCGAAATCTGCCAAGATTAGCTCATTCGAAGGCGTTCATAGGGGGCACTTCGACAAAGAGAGCTAAAAACTTGCTAGAGTTAAATAGGCTTGACCTGAAAACTCTGGTTGGCCTATATACTGGGCACTGCCGGTTAAGGAGTCACATGCACAAGTTGGGGCTGGCTGAGGAGGCCGAGTGCCGATTGTGTTTAGAAAGTGACGAATCGGCAGAACATATTTTATGTCACTGTCCGGCTGGAGAACGGACCAGATCTTCTATATTTGGCAAAGTGCATCTCTTGCCAGAAGATCTGGATAGAATCTCACCCAACAAGGTTATTGGCTTCATAAAGAGGCTAAACCTGGTGGGTGAAATATAATAAGTATGTGAGCCACAATAGACCACAGGGTCGCAGTGGAGGGCTAGTTTTTGGCCCACTCACATAGAACTAAGAACTAAGAACTATCTTTTGCTCTTCCATTAATTTGATGAACTTGTATTCTTTTTTATAAGCGTTTTCCGATTTTTGCTGTATTAAGCGCGATTCTGCTCTACTATTTAAGTAATCAATGCTAATCATTCATTTTTAACCAATATACAACCAGTAACAACAAACTGTCGTGACAAGAATTAATCTTATGTGACAGATTACAAATTCATTTTTGTTTTTCTCATTTTCATGACAACAAAATGTATACTGATGTCACATCATTAATTCAACCATTTTACATTATTAGTTCTTATTTATATTTTTTGCAGTATTTATGCCAGAATTTATAATTTCAAAATGTGCCAATAAAAAAAATAGTGTGTTTTAAAGACCTTAGCATTCACTAATACTTTGATATACTATTATATGCTGTTATAATATTTTTTCGGATCCTGCTTGACACGAGATGTTTTCCACAAAAATTTTTACATTTGTACAGTTTTTAAAAAATATTTTTTTTCACGTAGAAAATTGCAAACTATTTTAAGAGAGATAATTTATTCTATAGAAAGAGAAACAACTTTTACTTTTCTTGCACTTTATAATAATTTCCTTAGTAACCGTCCTTGTCTCATTCACGTTCTGGCCGCCTATTTAAACGCCATTATGTTAAAACCTTTCCAGAACAAATTACTTGCATTGAAGGATGTGTGGACACTTAAGGGAATTAATTTATTATGGACAATTATTGCATATCATATTTTCTGTACTTTATTGTCGCTTTTATTACCTCATTAAACACGATTGTCCTGTGTAATATACATCCTTGGTGACACAGTGCAGTTCCTGTTGAATGCGATATTATTTCACACACTTGTGGGAAAATTCTGTAAAATGCAGGATTATCGAGATTTTTTACGGTATGACCTACTTATATTTATTACATGCATATTTACAATTTACTAGGGATTTGTTTAAATGAATGATGCCACTAAATTTCAAACTAAATGCAAGATCCAAATTAGGTATATTTAACCACTATAGGGAGTCAAACTTCTAAAAAGATTTTAGGTTTTTTTCCTATAACTTTTTTCTACAAGCATATTTAACGTTTTTATCACACGTATTTTAGTTCGAAAAGTGTAATTTTCCCGCAAGGTGTGCCTGAAGGTATGTTTGAGTATAATTTTGAAGAAAAATTTAGGGAGGTGACAAAATATGAAAATCTCAGGTTATTTCTTCATAAAGTTAGAAAATTTGTTTGATATTATCCACTAATTTGCATTTTTTTAAGCAAATAAAAAGCTAACCAGAAATATTTTATTATGAAGGAACGATGGTTTATGTGACAGACGTTGCATGACAAATCAATCTATGGTCAATTTTGATCTGTATTTTCAATTTTATGAAATCGACAATGAATTCATCAGATGGAGAACTTTCTAAAGAAATTTTGGCAGCAGGTAATGAAGTAAGTTTCAATTGTTACACGCGAAATCAAAAGGAAGATATGAGAAGCAATACTTCCATGTCATTGGTTTTATTAGTATTTTTAGCATATTTTTAGCTAGCAAATAAGTATGGATAAAGTTAAACAAGATTTGGATAATAGCAAATTTCATAAAATTTTACAAAAAATGCAAAATGTTTGATTTCGTCCGAAAAAAGCAACCATTTTTAGTCAAGAAGATGTAAAAAAGTTATGAGTGAAGCACTCGATGAAATTTACCTGATGATTGAGTTGGTAACAATTTTTGAATTGGCTGGTGGACAAGAGGAAATAACGAAAATCACCATCGACGATATAGAAGATAAAAATAGCTTATAATTGTCAATATCAAGGATTCCAAAAAATCATTTCGCCAGATCCTTCGTGATAGGTGAAGAAACAAATAATGGATATTTTTTAAATGTATCCAGAAAATATAACAACCTTGCACCCGAAAGAAGCTCCAGGCAACGCCAGTCGCTTGCAGGAAAGTGTCGATTTCATTTTACACATTTCAGTTTAGTATATATAACTCTTCCTTCTAATTGCAACTTTCCTGTTGTACATATATTATTTCAGCTTTTCTGAGTCAGATCTTCTTCATAGACAGATTTAATTATTTCTTCTCTGATGGAAAATCCCTTGTTTTCTTCGCTGCTCTGATCTTGAGTCAGAATTGACAATGTTCCTCTTCTCCCAGAGCCCTTATAGCACCGTAAATAGAAGCTAGCTCTTCATCAGATCATAGGAAAGATGTTTCAGGTTCATTTTTTACATGTTCATCTGCTTTTTCATTTCATTCAATGCTTCCAATTCACCCTAGCTATGTTGGCATTCATCATTTCATCAAGCATTTGCAAACAGTTCTAAGTAAGTTGTAAATACATCTTGTTTGAATGTAAGGCTTTTGTTGCATTCTGACTATCTGACAATGTGTTGCATAAGTTTATATATGTAATTTTAAATACTGCAAGGAAAGCTTCTACGCTATTGCTTTTTTGCCACCTAGTCCTGTCATCAATTGATACTCTTCTTGATCTTCTTTGACTATCCAATCACTTGGTCAGATTTTGTCTCAAAATAGACTCAGACAGCAGCGTATTCATGATCTTGATGTGTCTATTGTTTTTGGCACAATCTTCCATTCACTGTTACTTTTAATGTGATTAGCTGCTACTCTTGCTTTTCTCTCAATCATAATTGAAGTGGAAATTATTTGTCTTTTTTCATTTTTTCCTTGTTGTGATGTGTTTGAATTTAATCAACTAGACCGATGTACTATAATGAAGGTCTTATGTTGAAATAACACCAACATCAGTGAAATTTTCTTGGTACTGCAATTCAGTGCTCTTTCCAAGATCTAGAATGTGTTTTCTATGTTGTCATTCTGGCAATACACTTATACATTAAATTTATATGTAGACATTAATAAACTACATAAGAAGTTCTGTAATCTCAGACCACCAGACTATTTCCTGGTATAATTCTAAGCGGTAATTAATTTTAATTAAAAAAAAATCTTCTTAATTCAACAGAGTACACGAACGCAGAGGAAGATTGTTGTAAACACACTATAATTATTTATGTCTTTATTAATTTACTAGACTCATTCCAGCTGGTGGGTAATTAAGCAATATATTATTAATTTCCTGAAAGGACTAGATAAAAACTGCGGCTGGTGTGGTGGCTATCGTGCAGAAATCAGGACGTACTACTAATACTAATCGACAAGAGGAACAAATAAAAGGTTGGGTATGTTATTACATAAAAAATAAATAGAAAACTTATATAATTTCAATCTCTTGCTAACAAACAAAAAGATCTGAAGAAAGGTTAACTTTATATGTAAATCTACTATAGCTGCGCAGTTGCGCTCAACCAGTCAGGAGTAGGGGATATAGGAATAATGCACTTTTAACACATCATTGACAAATATTATACAAATTCAGTATATATTATCATAATGCTATAGTAATTTTACCACATTCTGTGTAAAACTTATAAAAAGCCGTAGTAATTTTATACATCCTGAATTACACACTGGAAAATCTCACCTACACAGCAACTTTTTTACAGTGTACGGTTACAGTTTTGAAAAATTTACATTTACAAATGAATAACATATAAATATTTTTAATGTCTTGCCGACTTGCATTCAGAATCTGTAATTATAGTCGCCGTGATACTTTTTTAATCTAGACCGATTCAAATGCGATAAGTGACAATCAACGGCAGCCTTGGCTCACACCGACAAGAGAAGCGTTGGGTAACTCTATCTCTTCTCAGAATAATAAAGAACGCAAGTTTAAATCTCTACCCCGCATCTACATGCGAACTAAGAGTATCTCACATTGCGAATCTGAATTTATTATTAACATTTCTAGCTCACGTTTTCGCGTTTCTACTGGGTGTTGCAAAAATATAGTACATTTTGACGTGATGAGAATACGTAGACACAAAACAATTTTTGAAACTGCATGAAAGGGCTAGTGGTATAAGTTTTTCAATCAGATAATAACATTTTCTCATAATTGACAGATCTGAATTTAAATCTATAGCTGTCAAAAATACCTCTATGCCGGCATCATATTTTAATGTAATCAAAAACTTTGAAAATGTAGAAAAAAATTAAAGTAGGACTGTTTTTCAAATTTTGCACATATTCGGTTTTTTATTACGAGAAACTTTTCTTAATAACATTTTGTCGTGTCTCACTTTACTGGTGAAAAAATAGCTATTTCCAATTTGTCAAGGCTTACTGGATATTATGAATTTGAAATCATGGTAGATTTTGTTTCTTAAACAAGCGGACCTGAATCCCAGAAGTCGAATTTTCAACAACAATACCGAAGAAACAGATGAAAAAATTCATCATTTGTCAGGTGGTTTAAAATCTTTATGCCCCTGTACAGAGGGCCAGGAGAAATATTATAATTTTACCAGGGTAGCAAAATTTTATTGTACCATGTATTATAATCAAGTACAGCACAGAATTGTTTTAAATCACCTATATTCTTTCTATATTTATAAATGTAGAAATGTCTAAACGATACATCAAAAGATTTGTAACGGTAAAAATTTGTGTTACTTTGAAATATTTATTTCGTAAACTTTTCTAATATGTATAATTTTGATAATTGTAACTTTTCATTAATTAAAAAGGTTTATAGACAGTATAAAATAAAATAGTATACGATACACGTCCTTTAGGTCATATCACAGTATTAGCTTATTTATGTAAAACAACTCTTACTGTAATAAGTCACCTACCGGATATATAACTTAAATCACTATTCTTAAAATATATTGGCTTGCTAACCTACAGTCAAACAATTAGTTTTCGAAATGTTTGCAGATTACTTCCGCTTTTTTCTTTTTTGTTCCTATTGTGAAAGGACGCTTGACTATGTTATTCAAATTTATTAACTGTACGAAGTTAAGAGTTAAAACACTGTTGATCACCCTGTAAAGTACATGGTTGTAGTTGGTCATTTTGAAACATATCAGTCTATCTTGTCATGATAAAAATCGTGCGAAATTGCTTATAATAATAGTCCCCATCTGTCTAATGTTTACTTTAATGTAAAAGTCGATGTTATCTTCCTCAGTTTTTTTTTTGCAGCACGGATGGGTTGTTCTACGGCTTCTTCAGAGGACTTTTGAAATTGCTAGAGGTATGGTTATTGTGTCGTTATCAATATGGATTTTTTATGGTCTATTGAACTTTACTGAAGCATGGCGTAGAACGATGAGTGAAATCCAAAAATTCGGCGCAAAAAATATACGCGTAGATCGAAAGTAGAGTTATTATTTCTTTTATAGATGTAATCTGGCCTGATCTTCCATTAATCATTAATGGATAGGAAAATAGTATTACCTACTAGTAGTGTACAACTACACACAACGTCAAAAATCTTGGACCCACCCATAGACCTTATAAATCATGGACCGGCCCTAGAAAGAGAGGTCCGCTGTCCTGATGTGTACAAGAGGGATGAAGCTAGTACGGGCAAAAACAGATGTTCTATGACAAAAAAATATATAAACAAAACCTGACAAAACCTTTCCTGTTAATATTGTTAATGATTTGTGTGCCTTTTGTGAGTTAGTTGTGTTTAGTGTGTTTATTAGCAATAGTTTTTAAAGACTCATAAACTATGGTGGAGTCGGTCTGTCACCGTAAATGTCATACGTCTGTCATTTACGGTTTTTGGTTTTTTTTATTTCGGCCAATGATCTGCGGGATTTTGCTCGGACTAGCTCTATCTCTGTCGCACACATCTGAGCATCAACGATTTGTATAGGCAGATAACGGTTTTGGGCGCGTCCATGATTTATAAGGTCTATGGACCCACCTCATTCTTGTTAAAGAAATCTTTTTATCAGAAAAACCAAATACATTTATAAAAGTATATTGTCTTCTGAATCTTTTTTTGTGAAAAGTATATGTTCGATAAACTGAGTACTTAGAAAATTAAAGACCAGCAAATTTGTGACATTTTTGACATTTATTAAATCAAAAAGAAGTAATAAAGCAAGTTCTACACTTGACTAATAGTCGGTATGACCTCCACCACGTTCCAATAGCATATTGACACGTCTGTGCATTGAGATAATCAAGCGGTTAACGATATCTTGCGGAATATTGTTTCATTCTTCTTCTGCCACCAGAACTAACTCATCTGCAGTCTGAGGTGGAGGAATATGATTATGAATGGCTCTAGCAACAAAATCCCACATGTTTTCAATAGGATTCATGTCAGGAGAGTTGGCCGCGATATACTTCATTTTTTAAATATTCCCACAAAAATAAGTTCAAATGATTTAAAGTCCTCCTCCTCGTCCATTGGTATTAATGCTTTGTCACGCTGTACATGGTACGATTATAATTGAGCCTCGTGTATGATACGCCATATTGCTGCAATACGCCATGGACACCCTGGACCTCCATCTCTTCACGATTCGGTTGCAAATTTCCCACGTCACGCTAACGTTTGAATGATACGTGCACTCACTGTACACCTTTGTAAAAGTAACTGCATTTGGCACATTTGTCATATTTGGCACAGGGGAATTTTTACTTCACCATAAATTAAAACGATACACTGTGAGTTGAGTTGCTATACGTAAGCCCTTTTTAAAATTATGTATTTGAAATCGCCTGGCTTAAGACTACTACTACCTCCAGAGATGTAAAAGTTGCACCCACTATAATAATTTTTTTCTCCGATTTTACAATTTTTTTACGATATTGATCCATTTTTCATGACGCATCTATTCCCATTTTTTCAAAATAAGTTCTGAATCATCCTGTATATACCAATGTTTCCAATATTTATATAAACAATTTTCTGCCAAACTGCTTTTTTTTAACAGTGACATTACTATATATTAAAGTGACATATCGATGTGGTAAACTGGCACTTTAGTAAATATTTTGAATTTAGTAAAATAGCATATTATCAGTTAAAAAGAGAAAAAATTGTTTCCAGTCAATTTGAGTACCATATATGATCAAAACCAGCAGTATTAGACTCTTAATTCATTACGGCTAATGAGATGATTACATTCAGAGTAAAGACATTTCATTAAAAATGTTGGTCTCACGTTACATCGTGCAACTATTTTTGGACAATTGTTTTAGAGAAGAGCAAAGTCATCTAACAGACGCGACCCGCTCGAGATGCAGGCTAATAAAACAAATTCGCAGAAACCAGTGCTCTCCTCGACTATGGCCATAAGAAACCGCGAGCACAGATGGAAACCATAAACAATGCGGGGTTTCCACGCAAAAATGCACCTGGAGATTATCTGCGAATCTCATCTCTTAGCGCAAGGAACTCGAAAACAAAGCCTTTAAATGTAACTAATTGTAATTGAGTAGGAAGGCACGCTATTAAAGCACCACAACCGACATCTTCTCTATGAATTAGTTTATCTGCAATAAATAATGACGTAAATTCTCATGCGAGGGCCCCGAGCTGTCACGTATTAGTTTAAGTTTTATTTTGTGCCTTTTATTTTATTAAAATTGCATTCACGCTCATGTGGCGGCGTCTCGAGATGCATCTTCCTCCACGCTTTGCGGCCAAAGTCCTCCTGCAACTAGCGGAAGCGGTTTTTTCTAAAATTTAAAGAAACGGCCTTTAGACATGACACAGTTTAATTATTTAATTTATTTTTTTGTGAAAGTGTTGCGAAATTTACAAATTCTGATATTGATTAGAATTTCTAAATGACATTCTTTTAAGCAATAGTGCAAAGTTCTTATTTTGGTGTATTTTTCTAACCTGTGATTCTTTTTACTATTTCGTTTTTCGGTTCAATGGAATTTTTGAATTAACCCTCGCCAACTGAACTTGATCGCCAACCTTCATATCGCTTAGAAGTGTCGTGTCTGCTCCAGAATCTGCCACATTATTGCTCAGCTGCGCCAGAAGCAATAGCCAGTGTATTCATTGGCGTTGGAGATTCCAAGGAATTCCTCTGTTTTGGTATACCTCCAATTGTATTGATTTCAACTGGCAGGATATAGCATTTATTACTTCGATATGTCAAAAAAAATCGCTGATGTGTCGTATTGCGTGGACGAAGTTTTGCGTACTTACGAAATATATCTAAAAAATTTATAATATCTATTGATCCCTAAGTAAACGTAAACATTCTTGGAACATGAGTTTTTGTGTTCGAAATGTTAACACTAATAAATAACTGACAATATTTTATGGCATCTACTATCAAAAATGTGATTTCTTCTTTCCTATATGCTCCAAATACTCCAACGATTAAAACAGCTTTGAAAACAGGAATTTTTTATCCTCGTTGTTCCATAAAGCGTTCCATTTTCTTCGTAAATATTTTCGATTTCTTTGGCTATTATTCGAAAGTTTACCTTATAAAAAATGCAATTAGGTTTGTAAATTTGCTAATATCTATGTGTTTGTTCAGGTAAATCATGATGTGGAGCATCGAATATTTATTTGCTCCAAAGTTGACGGCCTTAACGTACTGGATAGCTTCAGGAAATAGATTGCTTTCCCATTTTTCAAATTATTTTAAAATACAAGTAAAACACAAAAATATCAAATTCTCCGCTTTCACAAAAAATCTTGTATGAAAATCGTTGGGAAATCGATTTGTTCTAAACACGGAACGCAAAATTTTTCAATGAGGCGAAAGCCGAGTTGGGCAATACGATTTTTTGCCTCGACCTACAGTCTCGACCTTCTCAAGCGCCATTAAAAAATGCTGACTTTGCACACTTAGATAATATAAAAACAACTATGTTCTCTACAACAATATTTTTTCACAGTTTGGGCAATTTTTTCACGATCATGTCACTTTTGACATTAACACTTGAGCTTTAGATAAAACGCATTGAAAAATAGTAAACCTACAGCGGCAAATACTTGGGACACTTGGACAAAAAATATTGTTTATATTTCGTGCGCAAAAATAGTGTTTTATAGAGCTTTTGAATAATTTTTTGTCTCGACCTACGGTCTCGACTAAAAATTCATATTCCCATGCGCCATTAAAGAAACACTTATTTTGCACATTTAACGTAAAAATAACTATTTATTTCTCTCATGAATAAAGTAAAACAATTACTAACTGAACAGGAGAAATATTTAAAAAAATCAACGAGAAAATAAAACGTATAGCTGCATAATAAATACATCCATTAATTTTCAGAGGTGATAGTGACTTGAACAATAAGAAAACCTTTCTTAATAAACATACCTCGAAAAATCCACTATAACTTAAATACTGAGCATTAAAGTTAGATGAAACAAAAGTTTATAATTTGATATCTAAGGAAACAAAAATCCAGAAATCTTGGACAGTTTTCTGGAAATGTCACGAAGTATTGTGCGCAAGTTCAAATTCGATGTTGAATTATTAGCAAATACAGTATTTAATAAATTGTTGTTTAAAATTGATGGCAGAATTTGGATTTACATTGGGTAAAAGTTGTCGAAAGTAGGCCCAGGATAAAGCATTCAGGTACTGCAAAATTCAACTGTAAAATATTTTATTTTGTGTCAATATAGATTACAAACTTTCATATATTAAATATTTGCAACCAAATGAAAATCCATTAAAATAATTTAAATAAGATATAAACAGTTTGCTGTAATGCCCATATTAATGATACATTTTGACACTAAATTAAAAGAAAAACTTTTTTTTTTTTATTTAAAATTATTTAAAAACCAATTTTACTTAAAGTGCACTCTGTATTTTTCGATTTTCTTAAATGATAAAATTAATTACTTTGGTTCTTTTCTAGAATAAAATTGCGAGATGCAAAAGATCATAAATGACAAGCATGGCACGGTCGTTTAACCTTGGTCCACATATTTATTCATTATTAAGTATATGAAATACGTATAGTAAAATATAATTCCACGGAAAACGTTCTTCGCAGAATAACAAATCCGACTGCAGTAATTATCCAAGGATTTATTATTCTAATTATTTATTTGTGCCTTGGGTTCTGGGTGTATCAAGAGCAAGGAATCTTTGGAATTGTAATGATCTAATTACTATGAATATTACGTTGCAATAACTGTTCTGAAAAATGATCATTTTAGATTTAGCATTACATACACAGTGAAGTAACTATCCGTCGTCGGCAAAAGCTTAATAATAATAATTATTTTTCTAAACATTGTTAGGTTATGTACCTACTACTATGTTTTCTATAATATGTTGGATTACCTATTTTATTCCCCATTTTATATAATTGTATTTTACACAGAAAACTTTTCTGAGTTTGTCCTGAAGAAGGCTTTAATACAGCCGAAACGTAGACTTGCCAATAAATTGGTTTCCGTTAACCATTGAAGAGTATGCGTTATATTAACAGAATAGAACCACTTATTTAATGTTCACTTTTGTTCAATAAACGTGACTAATTATGAACTATACTTTTTTCAGTGCAGGCAATGTGTTGATTAATCAAAAAACAAAAACATCAAAATAAATGTAATAAATTAAAGCTATATCAAATTAGGGCATTTGTTTTGTATTTAGTCGTTTCTTAAGAAGTCATCTAAACTAAGAGAATTTCGATATTGCCCATAAAAAACATGTCGCACAAAAGTAGTTTAAGTGCAGTTTAAAAAATTATTGAATTTATTTGTAAAAGAAGATATGCAAATATGTTTCTACATTTAAAACGTTTGTTGTGAATGATATGGGTGGGTCCAACAACATTATTCTAGCAACGACGTACAGTTTTCCTAGTGTACCTGCAAATTGTTTACCTTCTATTACATTACGTAAAATGGGTGTGATACAACCTTTGTTAAGCCGATTCAATATACCGACGATTGCAATTTCAGTGATACGTGGTATGCGTTCATGGAACATAATACAGAAATAAACCAAAAGAAATGAGTAATCAAATCACTTATTATTCAATTGATAAATCGATCCGATCGCACAATAAGCATTTAACTCAGCGCATTCGTTTGTGATTGATATGTAAGAATCTCCCGCTGTCAATATGTTAATGCAGACCTATATATGCGAATAAAAATAAATACAATAGACTTTCACTACGTTTATTATTGAAAATGTGTTTGTTATCAGCATCACTTATCAGGTAAATAAATTCATTAGAAGTTAAATTTTGCACCAATCAATGTCTGATGAAAATTCAATTTTTAACCATCGTCTATCGAAATATACAATAAAGGTTCAACAGAAAACGACTAAAAAAACGATATTTCATGCAAATGTCATATTTGTTCTGAGGCTAACGATCAATTTGCGTGAATTAAGATGTCTTTAAAGTGTTATTTTATTAATTATTTTTCATTAAAAATGGCACGTGTAACGAGAAGTAAATGAACATTGCTTTAGCGTACAGAAAAGCAAGCCAAAACTCACGAGCGGCTTCTCGTTTGTATGTTCAGTTCACCGATTTCCCAGGTACCAAGTTTTTGATCAAGTACACAGGATACAAATGGACGGAGTGGATCCGCCTTGGCCTCTAGGATCTTTAAATCTGAATCATACAGATTTCCCTTTATGGGACTACTGAAACATAATATAATAGTGTGGATATATCGTACCAAAGAAGAAAATGGATAATCTAGAAGAAACTGGATCATGATTTCATTTGCTTGCAAATGAATGGAGACAGCTTTGAATTGTCTTTGCCGAAATAAATATAATGTCATAAACCTAAGTAATTTTAGAAGATTGTGCATATGTGGTTAAAAATTCACATCACATTGACATAAGTTATAAGAATAAAACTGTTCAGGTTGTATACATGGATTTTTCGTACCGTTCATCACGATACTCTTTTTCTAAGCGTCGATGTATTGGTGTGTATGGTAACCTTTTGGCATGGATTATATCGTATTTAACCAACCGTTCTCAGTACGTTGTGAAAATGAAGTGTAACTCTGATAGGTATTGCTTAAGTTACATCAGGTGTTCCTCAAGGTATATACGCCCATTATTTTTTTCAATCTATATATACAACATTTCTAACTGTATTAAGCATTGTAATTATTCGTTGTATGTAGATGACCTTAAGATGTTTAAACAGATTTCAAGTGACACTAATGTTGTTGAATTATAGGAAGACATACATAGATTGGATAATTTTTTTAATTCTAATTACTTAACTATTAATGCTAAAAAGTGCAATCACATCACTTTTACTAGACACATGCATACATTTCAGAATAACTTTACTACTGGTTCTAATGCTGTTTATAGAGTTTATAGTGTTAAGGATCTAAGAGTCATCTTAGATGATAAGTTGGTATTGGATACTCACATAGACTGTATTGTCAGACATCTTTCCGAATGTCGTATTTTGAGAATTACTAAAATTTTAAAAATATTAAGCGTGTTCTGTTTATTTTTTCCTTTAGTTAGGTTTTATTTAAAGTATAATACGGTAGTTTAGACTCCTTTATATTTCATATATATTAACAGAATTAAAGTCTGTTAATATTCATCCTTTGTGAAGTTTAGGAGAGCATAGAAAAGAATTTTGATTGTGTTTTGTATAAAACTGTTCATTTAAGTTTGTTTTCGACTATTAACAATGCCGGTTAAGATATATACCATCTATTGCCATATAGTCTCTGACGTTGTCCTTTGATCAATGATAAGTTTTAAACCCTATTGCTTTTGATCAGAAGCAAGGGTTTCAATTGTTACTGTAAAACTGTTTATCTTAGAATCGATTGTATCTTTACAGCTCCTGGATAAAAATATGATTGTTATGTACAAACTTTCAGTCAATTATGTCATTTGATGTAGTAATTTCAAAATTAAATCTTTTGTACCTTTTTCTCACAAACGATCAAAGATAAAAATTACGAAATACTTGTCAAGTAAGTCTTTTAGTAAAATATGTAGAAAAAGATACTGTTCGATCCAAATTTATATCATTACTGTCATTTTATCAATTCGCGGAACATTTTAATGCTTTCATTATATATGCAAATATCTACTTAATTATAGCAACATAAAAGTTTTTAATGTGAAAACCGGTATAATGGTATAAAATTGACATTAATTGGTTACATAAAAAGGGGGAAATTTATAATAATTATTGAATGTTATTGATACTGCTTTTATTAGACTGGCTACATACTATGCGTGTATTCGTGATGCACGATACTGTGTGATTCGTGAGAAATTTGTGAATATTATGTAAGAACTTGTGTTAAAAATCGATTTATAAACACCCAACACCTATTGCAAATACATGCGTAGCTGGGTTAGGCATGGAAAAATCTGTCTACGCATAATGGTAATACAATGTGCCATTTTCTTTTTTCTATCTTAGTTTGTAGATTTTTTGTTGATATATTGTTGGTATACCTATTGTTTTACTTCCCTTTCTATAGTCTGTTTTGAAATGAAAGAGAGTAATAAAACCCCGATATAAGAACCGGCCATGGGCGTGGTAATAATTCGTTTCAGGTAATTATCGGGTAACACTAATAATAAGATGATAATTTGTTGGCGAAGAGTCTACTTAAGATCAATTAGAAAATTCCGTGACGAAGGGAGAAATATTTATTATCTAGACGAAACTTGGGTTAACGAGGGATATACTGTAACAAACGTATGGCAAGATAAAAATGTAAAAAGCATTTTTGCATGGACTTTCAACAGGGTTCACGACACATTCAGGTAAAGGGCGAAGATTAATAGTGACACATATAGGTAGTGCCAGTGGCTTTGTAGATGGCGGTTAATTTTTAATTGAATCTAAAAATACAGGTGACTATCACGAAGACATGAACTCAGATGTTTTCAAAGAGTATTTAACACAAATGTTGGATCTTATTCCTCCGGGGTCTGTAATTGTCATGGATAGTGCCAGCTACCATTCACGGCAGACCGAGCGAACGCCTACGACTGCTTGGAGGAAAGCCGATATAATTCAATGGTTATCCGGAAAAAACATTTCTTGTGGTATGGTGAAAAAGGAACTTTTGACACTTGTCAATCTTAATAAAGATCAGAAAAAATATGTTATCGATGAAATGGCAACAAATCGCCAAATAGCGGTACTACGGTTACCACCTTATCACTGTGTACTTAACCCGATCGAATTAGTCTGGGCGCAAGTAAAAGGAGATGGAGCGCGACGTTTAATTTAAGTGACGTGAAATTTTGTTAAAAAACTCCTTGGAACGAGTAACTGCAGATAACTGGCAAAGATGTATACATCATGTACAAAAAGAAGAGGAGAAAATGTGGGAACTCGATAATTTAATTGACGTTACTGTAGAGCCTATCATTATCAATCTAGGAGACGAAGATAATTCATCAGAATGTTCAGAGGATGAATTTTAATATATCTACTTTTTTATTTTCTTTATTGTATATTTATACAACACTACATTTACTCACCATAATTTGAATTTTCAAAATACATATATTTTTGGGTGGAATAAAAGTCTATTCATTAAATTTAAATAAATATCTTGATAATAATATTGATTAATTTTATTTGAATTACTAATCTGTTGTTTTGAAATGCTGTTTTTATATTGTTTACTTATAAGAGAAATTGACCGAGAAATTGAAGCGGCCTAAACAAAGACGGATTGTCGGGAATTAAATTTTAGCTACCTGCTGCACTTTAGTATGGTTCGATCACACTAAGTTTTTTTAAAAGTACACCTCATCGATATCGATAATACATAATATAAAAATATTGCACCAGTACTACATTTATTTACGATTTGCATACATAATAAGCTTTTATTACTCTCTTTCATTTCTAAACAGACTATAGGAATGTTCTTCTGCTTAAAACTAAAATTGGCAGTTCTACCAATATGTTAGTTGGTTAGGCTAAGATTTTTGCTTTGAAATTACTGGAGAAAGTAATTTTGAAGTGATAAGGAGAGTTCTCCTGAAATACAAATTGTAATTATCAAAAAGTTTAGTTCTAAAGAACTACTTATAGACAATATCTATTATATGTTTTTACTTAATATATTACAACAACAATAATAATATGAAAATAGCAAAAATATAATATTTATCAAATTTTCAATAAAAGTACTTATTGTGATACTTGTTAATATATTCTAATTCATTTATAAAGTATACCGTTTTGTATTTTATGCTGAACATTACATATAAATTAATGAGCATAAGAGTTGACTTAATATCGAGCAGCCATCGGTTTAACTTTGCGCATGTCATTTTCGACGTTATTTATTAATATTTGTTTACTCTCATTAAGGTATTTGACTTTACATAAATTACCTTCAGAAATTTAAACACTTTCACTTTAAATGAAACTTGTTAAACCATCACGTCCCTTCCAAACCGTAAATGAAAAGGAAAGTTTAATGAAACTGAAAGCAATTCAATTTCTTGAACTGTAGAAGATGATACTTTAATACGACTTAGTTGATTGTTTTAGTTTAACACAAAATATCACTGCATATAAATTATTCTTTTTAAGTAAATCAAATTTGTGGAAAGTAATAAAAAAAATTTTCAACTCGTGGTTTGATGCAATAAAATAAAGTAATAAAAAGGCTTGTTGCCAACAGTTTTTAGTTTGTTCCGATCTTTTTTTTTCATCTTAGAGAAATGGTAATCTAGATATAACTTTACTGCAATTGACTCAAAATCAATTCAGAATTTATTACATAATGCTTGGAGTAATAATTCTTCTTAAGGATATTTTAAAATATTTTGCAACTACAATAGATAGATTTGAAGATAAAGTTGAAGAAACTTTAATTTAAGTGGCAAATTTTCGGGAAATAATCCTTAACCTACTATTTTATTATAACTGGGCAATTTTGAAATAAATTAAAAGGGTTGTATTATACAGGGTGAACCTTAAGTAATAGGACATAGAGCAGTGGCGTATTCTCTATGTAAAAATAATACATTTTGGCTATATTTACGTTATAAAAAAAATTAATGGTAATTGATGTATAGGGCGTTAAAACAGTGTTCTTTAAATGAGTTATTAAAAAAAATTGCTAATATGACTCTTACTTTGTGGTATTGTGGTAGTTTCAATGAATCGGAATAGAGATCGGAATTGTTTTGTTCATCAATAAATTTTTATTTTCATTTCAAAATCCATGCACGCCTAGATACGGTTCTCTAGATATCAAATTAACATTTCGTTTATTAATATTTTTTTCAAATATCAAATAATTTGTCACTTACAGAAGAAGCAAGAAGACAGGACGTGCTAAGGAGGTAGACTATTTTTTTTATTTTACAATTTGATTAATCGATCAAAAGAAAACTATAACCACTAAGGAATAATATTTAAAGTTTTTTTAACATTAGCTTTAAGTAAATTAATAACTATTTTCGAATTCAAAAAGTTTAATTTGACACTTTTCTTTAAAATCCCTGACAGCCTATTAAGATGAATCCACGAGCATCCAAGGATGGATATAAAACAAAACCATCATGATTTGAAATGTCGATATCTAGAGAATCATGAATTTTAGAGCCACTTATGAGGTATACCTTTTTTACATAAAAAGCCTAGATATGAATTTTAAATAAAAATTTATTGACAGACAAAAAAGTTACAGGTCTTTAAGAACAAGAATCATATTGCTAATTCTACAATATATACAGGGTGATTCAGGTTTAATCTTGATAACTTCAGGAATCAATAGAACAGGTTAAAATAATGTTCATTTGTGATATAAACTTATTTCCTAAAACGCATCGTTTGCGAGATAGAGGGCTTTGAAGTAGAAATTTTTTTCTCGTTTTTCCCTCATAACTTTTGAACCACTTATCCGATTTAAGTAAAATTCGGAACACAAACACTCCTTATGATCTTACATAAGCTTCTTAAGTTTGAACTACCTACCCCTCTTAGAAGTGTATTTTGTATGCTCCCCCTCTTACTTTATTTCAAAACTACAAAAAAAAATCATTTCAATAAAACATCTACACACCACTTTGACCTGATTAATTTCGAAATATTTTCGTTTCCTGTTTTTTTTTCGACGTTTGGTCTTGTTACACGAGATGAAAAAGTTTCGAAATTAATCAGGTCAAAGTGGTGTGTAGATGTTTTATTGAAATAATTTTTTTTTGTAGTTTTGAAATAAAGTAAGAGGGGGAGCATACAAAATACACTTCTAAGAGGGGTAGGTAGTTCAAACTTAAGAAGCTTGTGTAAGATCATAAGGAGTGTTTGTGTTCTGAACCCCACTTAAATCGGATAAGTGGTTCAAAAGTTATGAGGGAAAAACGAGAAAAAAAATCCTACTTCAACGCCCTCTTTCTCGGAAACAATGCGTTTTAGGAAATAAGTTTATATCACAAATGAACATTATATTAATCTGTTCTATCGATTCCTGAAGTTATCAAGATTAAACCTGAATCACCCTGTATTTCGATTACCTTCAATTTTTGTACTTTCATTATTTTTATACAGAAATATGCCACTGCTTTGAATCTCACTACTTCTCTGACATTTTTTATAGAAAATTTTTTGAGTCTGTTAACTATTTCCTCCAAATAAGTAGGAACACTATAGTTGTTTTGGGAACAATACCTAGTAACCAAATAAAATATTTCCCTTTATTTCTACCGTCGGCTTAAATACTGAGAAATGTAAATCATTTTGTGTTATAAACGAGTTAGCTACTTTTAAGATTAACGGTCAGCAAATAAGGACCGGAGGTTACATGCAAAAGGTTGCGCGAGGGGCCAAATCATCCCAGATATACATTCGATTGCATAAACGCTCTCGCGTGGGTTCTTTCGCTTGATTAGAAGTGCTTTAGGTCCTTCAAACACCCACACAGTCATTAGTCTCGAGTCTAGTTCGAAAATAATTCGTCTTTGCCTATCTCTCAGACGATCTCCGGATGAAAATTTCAAGTGCTGTTGACTAACAAAAGTTGTTGCAAAAATATAGTTAAAATATACATATTTCTACGTAATAATATGGGAATTAAAATAATGTAGCAGAATATTGAAATGTGTAAATTATTGAGATCATGTTAAATTCGTAGTGTTTTGGAAATCATATGTTATTCTAGTTAGTAGTAGTTGTCATGTTATTATATTAGTTACCAGAATAATATTTGATTTTGTATTATGTGCAAATGTTTTTAACAGAGTTTTGCTGGAATTTATAATAGTCGATGTTTCGTCTCTTTAGTAAGACGTCTTCAGGACTCTGATACTCTTCAGTTTTCAGTATATTGTTTACAGTCGACATGAAAATAGTTGTACTATTTAAGTTTTTCTTAAGGTTAGTTGATTATCCGTCTCCATTTTGTTCTATCCTATGTTACAATTTGTAGTTGTTATAGGTCTTTCTCCACCTCTGATTTCCATCTTGCTTCCGGTCGCCCTCTCCTCTTCTTACCTTCAGTTGTTTGTGTCATTACCATTTTTGGTATCCTTGTCTCCACTATCTTCTCAATATGCCCTAGTCACCTTAACCTTTGTGCTTTTACCACTTTTATATGCTCGCCTATTTGTATAGATTTTTTATTTCCGCGTTCGCTCTTCTAAGTTTTCATATTTGACTGAAAACCAGAGTTTTATAGAAGTCTCAATAAAAGGAAGAAACGTTAACGGTTATAAAATTAGTTTCTATGCTCATGCAAATTTTTCAAACCAACTTATCTCTACATTCAGGGCATATAGGTATTATGTCTATCTGTAAATCTGGTGAATATTCGAGTTGCTCAATTCAAATTTTTAATTCAAAGTTCTAGGTAGGTATATAGTTTCATGTCTACTCAGGTTCGCTGTCGAATTAATCGTTGGTTACTTCGCCTCTTATGACGTGCTGAGGCGAGCCAACAAACTCAAAAGCGGTATATGTCTGGTGTGCCGCTAACAAATTACTTTGACAGCTGGTTATAAGTTTTTCTTAAATACTATTAAGTGAGTAGTATTTAAATATTTATATAAAGTTGGTAGAGTAGTAACTAGGTTCATTTTAACTTTATCTTATGTCTTTGGAAACATAAGAAAGCTAAACGACGACGTAGCGATCAGTTCGCAATTGTTCCATCAAGGTTTGAATAAATTAATGAAATGTTTAATTTCTCATAAAAGAGGGAGCTTGTGATTTTATTTTGTATGAACGAAGCATATAAGGTTTGAAATTACCGTCAAAGCAATATAACCGCTATCATTCAATTGTTTTCAAAGTATATTTTGCTTAATAATTGTAAAAGAAATGAGAATCATCAGTATGTGCAAAAACTTGCTATGTCGATTTTCTCGCAGACGGTTGTTTTTTTACTTCAAACAAGACTGTTAAATTTTTAGATAAACTTTCGTTCTTTAAAGGAATGCTATCAAACTCTTAATAAAATTAAAGACAACAAAGTTATGATAATTTCTTCACCTAGCACCTGCCCTCTCTGCCTTTTAGGGCGTTGCAAATTTGAAAATATTTTACCTGATACTGCGTTTCTATAAAAGTAACAAGTGTGTCAAATTTGAAAAAAATCATTCGAGTATTAAAAAAGTTATAGCCAATAAAACAAATTAAAAAAAATATTTTGAGATTACAGAGCTGTTAATGTTGACTTTTGACGAAAATGTTACATTAACATGACACATTATTTTATCGAGTAGTCCCTAAATTTTCTACGCGAAGTTGCTGGACACTCCGTATAGTAAGTTAAGACAAGAAAAAACGAACACTTTAAAAAGCAATCACGGTTCATGTATTATTACTTTTGTAAAAATGCATGTAATAATTATAATACATAATTCATAATAAGGTAGGTCGAAATGATGGACAAATTATTTGTAATTATTTTTGCATTCTTCGCTTCTCGTATCATGCAAATTGCCGCAGCGGTGGCAGAAAATTGTTCTAGTAGAATCCTTCCAATTAAGTCGAGCTGCGTAACCTTTTCATTAAAAATATCTTTTATTTGTGGTATATAGTAATATAGTACGAGGCGGCCTGGTTATGAGAAGCGTATTTTTGTTATCGGAACACCTGTTTATTATGACTATGAATAATATTTTAATTATAAGCAACTTGCCATCATCGAAAGATGGTGGTTTCTCAGCATTTACAGATTAATAGCTCTGCATTTCATACTTTGAATAATATCATAAAATTTTAAAAGTTTCGCCACGTGAAAGTACAAATGTTGTGTGAAATATCGTCATTTGATAAAAAAATTGTGTATAGGCATCATCAAGAGATTAGAATATGTTTAGATGGTGGTGAAGTATTCAGAGTGTTCCAATTTCATTGTAATTGCAGGATATCAGCGGTCAGTGGTCGCGCGGTTTAAGGCGTCAGTATTTGAATCGAGGTGACTAGATCGACCCCTGCACCCGATTTGCTCTGCGGGTATGGTAGGATGGAAGAATGTTGGCTTGGGTCAATGTGAGAGATTGATACGGGCTGACGTTTGACTACCCCTCTAATTAATGAGGTTTTCCAGGTTTCCCTCATTCCTGCACTGAATGGTGGTTAGGGCCTACCAACGTAAATCGTTCCTGGGCGCAAATGCGCTCTGCTTAATAATAATATGCCGCCCTCTCTCCCACACAAGTCTTCGACTTCTGGGTTAATCCTCGTGGTTAGAATGAGGGGTAGAGATATTACTATTATTATATATCGGAAACTATAAGAGATAAAAGGATGCGTTACTTAACAGTAACGCCTTTGTACTGCAGTTGTATGGCAGAAGCTAAAGGCATTTTAGCTTTTACCAATCCTTTTCCAACAATCATACAAGGACCAATCAGAAAACTGCTTTTTTGACAGTAAACAGAAGATTCACATTTTTGCAGGTTAAGTTTTTAAATTAGATTCTAATTTAGATATTTAGTTTAGAATTGATTTGTTTCTAAAAAATGGATGCAGACTGTTTGGTTTAGAAACAGTTGCTTTTGCTGGTCTTATTCGCAGCGACGGCAATATGTATAAAAACTATACATGCAAAAAAAAAATGAAAAGAAGCACTCGGAGATGGTGGGTGCGACCTATTAACCGCAGATGGCACATGCAAGGTGATTTCTATAATTTATATAAAGAAATGCGAAATGAGAATGCCGATTATTTTTTCATTTCACCCGAATGACAGTGGCACTGTTTGATGACTTGCTGAAATTAGTGTGGCCTAATTTAACCCACAGTATACTAGTATACTGTGATTTAACCAAACATTCAAATAGACCATCTATTACTGCAGATTGTAGGCTTATATTTTATCTAGGGTAGGCTTTTAATTACTATTCGACAAATGATAAAAATCAACAATTTCCCTAGATAGGGACGTAGTTGACAAAACATAAACATAATCTCTCTGAAGGTCAAGAATCTTAAGTTTTTGGATGTCGCCAACTTACAGCGGAAAAATTCCCCAACTTCTTAAGTCTACAGTAATTTTATGTAAACAGAATAAATAATATTTAACACCATATAATTACAATACAACAGTACAACTACAGTGCCATTGCACTAACGTTTATCTGAACGTTACTTAATGGTGGACTGAAAAATTTCGAGAAACAGGACTTTTTGAGGTCTTTCAGAAAATCACGTGCCACATTGAGAATATTGGGAAAATTACTAATGTTAAGTGTGCATCTTATAGGCCATTATGCCCTCAAAAGCCCTACAAAGTTTCAATCTCATTCATCAAGCCGTTTTATTGTTTCATTCGATTGAATTTTTGAAAAAATTGAAGGACTGCGTTTTTTGCCTTTAGAGCTCATAATCTGTAAAAAAAAACGAAAAAAAAAATTAAAATATATCAAAGTTACTAAACGAATAGAAAAATATCTACATAAAACAAATGTATATTATAGCCTATACTAGCTGAAACTAGAAATTGAGGATTTCAAGGGTCAGAATATGGTTCGCGCAAATCCTAAGCTAACAAAAGTTAGAAGTGCTTCACTGCTTGTGCAGGGTTCTACCGTAGAACTGCTACGTAGCTTGTGGTACAGTAATAGTATGTATGCAAATAAATAGTCATTTTATTATAAAGAACCTTTGCCACACGTTTGAAGATATAACAATAGTCTTGAATAGTAAGTATTGAAAATTCATAATTAAGAATCAGTTACATACCTAAAGTAAAAAATATTGTTAAAATTCTATTTAATTAAATAAATTGGACATTATTGTGTCCCACCAATGTTTTTTATATATATTAAGAAAGTTGTACACGTGTTAACTAAAATCTTTTTTTTCTCATTTTTACATTGTTATCCTGATAGGCGGATATGCAGTTCTGATCACGATGTTGTGTGTGAACTCCCTCAAAAAATACTTTCTTTCACTTTTGCTCATTCGATATTGAGGACAGCACATTAAATTAATAACCAACTCATTACATAATCGAAATCGGGTACCTGCCTCGAGAGAAAGCAGCAATCAGGAAAGGAGAATTAAGAACTTATTTATAAATTCTGTCACGGTAAACATCATAATATATATCTGATGGGATAGCGAATACAGATTTTTTAATTTCGTTAATGTTGGTTACGTGTTACGGCAAGTCACAAACTCCACCCGTTGAAAAAATGCTGACGTTAATTAAAATTGTTTTTATTTGTTTTTTAGTTCAGTTGAGTAGTCCTCATTAGAGGCAGGAGCGTATGTGCGACATTTTGTTTTCGAGCTGTTTACGACTCTAACGTAGAATTTTTAAGAGTACAGAAATAACAGTATTTTACATGAAGCGGTATCCAGATAACAAGCAGACATTGCAAATTCGACTTGCGCTTAGAAGACTGAGCAAAGTTTGCAAACAGATACGTTGATCGTACAAATTCCATAAAGCCAAATATCATTGACAACTGAGTTGGTTGTAACTATAAGTACAATACTATTTTTCTGATTAATTATTTTCTTTTTCCCTTTGAGTGTTGATAATATTTTTACTGGTGTTTCTAAAATTATTATCAATAATAATTATCTTTTCTGTTGGTTTTCTACATTAGACCTAAAAAGTGGTTATTCGCTGGTCCAACTTTATCTAGACGATAAAAAAAATATAGCATTGTTAAGTTTCCAGTTCAGCCGAATGCCATTTGGTCTCTGTAACGCACCAACAATATTTGATAAACTTATGGAAACAATTATGTGAACTTATTTAGAAAATTTGCTTTGCTTCGTTTACTTGATAGCATCATAACACTTGCCAATAGCTTTGAAGATAATTTGAAGAATAGCCAAGAAGTTTTCAAACATTGAGAGAGACTTGGCTGAAGTTAAGTTCCAAGAAATGCATCTTGTTTCAAAATTAAGTCAAGTATTTAGGTAATATTATTTCCTCTGATGGGTGGAGATTGACCTAGATAAAACTGAAATCGTGAACAATTTTGACGAGATGATCAAAAGCCTTACATTGAAATAATCAGCTACTTTTTCTGAGTGGAACACCGTCAACAAGCTTTTCAAAAGTTTTGAGCTCTTTTTCGATCCTGTCATACGTCAAGCCCAGAACTAAGTATGGAGACGGATGGAGGAACTCTAAAATTGGAGGAATATTATCACATAATGTGCAAGTAGTACAATGTTGGAGCTCCGATAGAGAGGGTAGCATTATTGACATAGCTGGAATTTTCCTCGTAGTAGCACTTGAAACATTTTTCTTGGAGCTAAATTAGAAGATTTTTATTTCAAAGCAAGAATTTGTGATTTTTTTGCACATTTCTAAAATAATATATTTTCAGATGATTGCTATGAAAATGTTGGCAAAGATGTTTGTTGTTTGATCATATTTCTCTTATAAGATGACCCGTCTTCAAACAATAATAATAATCATTTCAAAGAAATAAATTAATAAACTATTTAATGTAGTAATAGAAAACTATCACAAATTATTAGTCATATAATTAATTTCATAAATGAATAGTATATTATTTTAAAAATGCAGGGTGATTAAGAATTCAGTCAAAAAAGAAATTGAATGTATAGGGGCCTCTTACAAATACAATTTTGTAAAAAAAAACTCAAAAAGGGTAATTCGAAAATCATTAAAAAATATACTTCTTTACGGCACTGAAAACTGGTTCACTGTAAAACCTGACCCTATGCAAGGCGAATCATGGAGTCGGCGGAATTTCAAAAGGAAAGAAATAAATAAAGTTGTATAACACCTATTTTATATCAGCAAATTTATCTGCTTTTGCCGCGTTTGTTATTATTAATTAATAAGAATAATTTGTTGTTTTAAATAATAAAATAATTTGACATATCTAAAAATTTTGTCCAACTACGTGTAAACCCATTTGGGCTCGTCTTACCGAGGTTCTACGAACATACTTTTGAACTCGTAAGCTACTGACAGCAGCTATGATACGTTTGCGTATATCATCAGTACTGTCCACTTTTTAACGATATCGACTCCATTTTTTCATGACTGATCTTTATCTAATTTTTTTTATTAAGTTGTGAATGACTGTATGTACTCATATTTATAAATAATATTCTTCTATTTTAATACGCTTTCCTACACATATAAAATATTGTTATACGGTTCTGCCACTTATCAATTAAAGGATTCTGAAGCCGGCTGAAAAATATGCCGGCACCGGTACTGCTTTAAGCCTTGTTCTCATGGACGCAAAATTCGCGAATTATTGAATTTTTCGATAAGTTTCAACTTTTAACGCATTTTGCCAACTGCAATAAATTCTATAATTTCCATCATAGAACTATCATTGACTGCCACAGTAAATTGCGAGAAGCTCAAGTTAAGCTTACTAACCTTACATATGATGAAAATAGCGATAATATTCCTATTTTGCGATATTCGCCATTAAAAATTTAAATCAAAATCGGCGAAATTGGCGAGAATTTTCGCAAATTTTTCATTTATGAGGACAAGGCTTAATACTGTGGTAAGTACCTTTTTTTTCTTTAAGAACTTTTGAACACTGACAGGCAGTTATTGTATTAATATAAGAATGCAAATGCCTAAAAACGACCTGCTAAATAATGTGTGATTTTAACAGGCAGTTAACACTGATATAGTGCGGTTTTTATTAGCTAACGTTAACTGTAGCGGATCATCTTCGTGCAGGAATTTTGGGACAATTTTCGTCCGCATAACGATTCTCGGAAAGAGCGCGGCGCAGTTTGCACAGCTCCGACCTTGAGATGGATGCAGTGAATATTTTACGCTTTCGTTCTCGGCGGATCATTAACTGAAAATCACTTTCATTGGCAACCGTCTAGGAGAGCTCTCCGATAAGTAGGTCTTACATTCCTGCACCGGCCGCTGCTGGCCGACGACGACCAGAATGGGAATAGCGAAATGCAGGTTGACATTCCACGGCGTTTTTGTTATTTCGCGTTTTTCCAATAAAACTAACGCTTGCCGTTTCGTTTAATGAATGCACGCCGTGGGTTTTTGCTCTGTTTTGTTCGCAGTAAGTATTCGGATTCACTCCTTTGGCGTACAGAGCGATCTCACGTTAATTCTGACAGCGATATATACTTCCTTCATATGCAAGGAGTTGCTAAAATGAGAATTCAAAATTTCAGCGCCGATTTAACGGGGACAAGGGGGGGCGCTTGTTTACCCCCCCCCCCAGTAAGTCTACAAGAAGTCCAAAGCCCTTCCAGCGTTTTTTTTTAAACTAAAATCGTAAAAGAAGTTTTTACTAATTAGCTCTCAAAGATTTTAAAATTATAACTTTGTTGAGTAGATCCGACAAGTGAAATTAGAAATTTTTTTGAGTAAGAATTTATGTTATAAAAATAGGTATGTAGTTAAGGGATATTTTATTTTACTTTTTGGGTAAAACAATCTGTCAATAAATACTACGGAAGTAGTAAATACGGAAGCTGACCTACCTTTTTAGTTTGATAATTATGTTGGTTGCGTTAAAATTTATAGTTTTTATGATCCTTTATTTTGACGTTTTCTAGAACATTCCGAGCCATATTCGATTTGACTTTCGACATGTTCTCAACTTCTAGAACCCTAAATGTATATACAGGGTGTCTACTTTCATTTGTGTACAAATCCGTAAAAACTTATTCTTCAGGATAATCAAACATTTTTTTTTTAATTTTAACTTCTACTAGGAGTCTCAGGAAGATGCTATTAGGGTCATTCTTAAAAAAAGGGATGATCGGAAATTCTAAATATATATATTTGTTTTAAAATGACTCATAAACCTATTTTAAAATTAAATTGATAAATCTTTAATATCTTAGAGAGACATTACTGTCAGCTAAGCTTAATACTTTTTTATGTTCGAGATATTTAGCTTTTTTAAAATTACCGGCTTTGGAGTTGATGATGAATACTTCGGAAAGTGCTTATTGGGTAATAAATGCTAAATTTTGGGGTATTGCATATAAATAATTAAATCTTTTATGATATAATCTGCTACTAGTTGTTAGGAGAAGGCTGCAAAAGGTAGGTAGATAGAGGTAGTGATTATGCTTGTCAATATAGGTGCATTGGAGTTGATCTTTATTTACTTATCCTGCGTAAATCAATAAACGGAAAACGCCTTAAATACGTAAACTTTTATTTATATGTAATTATCATTAAAGAATGGTAACTTCTTACTACATATGAAAACAAAAAATAATGAAAAGAAAATAAAGGCTATTGTAAAGGTACTACCTAGTACAATTTTGTTTTATACTTATCAAAATCTATACCAAAAAAAGTAATGATTTCTTTTGTAAATTCTGAGTGCGGGAAATATTATCACCATCAATCTTCTCTTCCAATTTTACTCGTATCGTCTGTTAATGAAAACACAAAGTAACCAGAGTTATCTTCTTGCCTTCTTAGAAATTTTGCAGGAATATTCTTATTGTTTAAACTTGTAAACACTCCGATGTAGTACTTGGTCATTTTATTATTCCTCTATGTTGTTTCCTTTAATTTGAAACATTTACTCTTGTATTTTCTTGCTTTAGTCTCTATGTTAATTAATTTTTTAAGTTTTTTTCGACCTGTAAGTGACTAGCGACTCGGTCCGGCTTGCAATTGAATAAGAGGGGTTCTGGTGTAGATGGTGGGGCGGTTTCATTTATATACTGGTTTATGGCTGTTTGCCTTTCTTTCATATTTTTTCTGTACTTTTTTAGCTATGCTTCCATGTTCTTTGTTTAATGCATTGTTGTCGGTGTGTGAGTTCTTTTATTGATTTTATTTTGATTTTTACGACGATGTCGTTTGCGTTCTTTTTGTTTTTCTCGCTCATAATATTTGGGATCGTTTCTGAGCTTTTCACGGCGTAATATTTGCAACTCAGTTTTTCTTCGTGTTAGTTTTTCAGAAGATTTTTTATTTTTGCCATGTCTATTAAAACGACATTTAAGTAGTAAAATTGCGCTTAATCGTCAACTCTATAGATCTTCATCAACTCCGAAGCCACTAAAACCGGAGTTGATGATTTAACCATTACATTTAATTATCTCCGAAAAAGATAACTTCATAATTTGTTACTTGGCATGGTTCTTAATATTATTGCTATAATTGCAATTTTTGCAAAACAATTCTGATCAGTTTATTAGCAATTTCGCAAACAACTATGGAGATGATTCTAATAAAGGTACTAATCCAGATTTACACTTTTCCACTAAAAAAACGCATACATATTGCATATTTCGCACAGCCTGTCCCTCTAGCTTCTAAACAAAACCCAACTGACGATCAGCCAACTTATGAAAAACTGACTCTCTTGCCATCTAGTATCGAATTTCTTTCACGTCGCATGCAATAAACACTTACTTTATGTACTAGTTGCATAAATAACTATTTATTACCGTATTATTATTACTTTCGAAATACATAAATAATCTTATACGGCAAATATATAACTATTTTATAAACATTTCTTTGGCAAACATTTTAGCTAATAAAACTGAAGTGTTCTATAACAATTATTTAGTAATGTTTCTTAGCATTTCTAACCTCCCTATAAAAAAGTTTTATAATTGTTTCTTATAGGTGCGTTATCAACCTATAAAACTGTTATGTTAAAAGATACATGGTGACAATTTTACTTCTAAGAGTAATTAGTAGTAGCAGTTATTATGTAATGATACTGATTATCAGTTGTAAAATAAAAATAGTAATATAACTATTACAACATAAAACGTCTATTTTGATGCAAAATTGTAATGACAAACCATTCTATAAACCAAATTTGAAACAGCAAAATGGCAGGACCTTGTTTTGTTTGTCATAGCGAACGGTAGAAGTCTAGTTTTACCATTTGCTTTAGCTTTCACAGTTGTTGTATAACAAACTTTTCAGGTTTAAGCCAGTGGAAAGAAGTAGCGCATTTAGAAGAAAAGTAAAGAAATGTAGGTAACCAATATAAAAAGATTGTGGCGTTTATCTGGAAATTGAAAGAATTCTTATCTCTGTCTCATCCGCTTCGTTGAGTCTTTTTGGAAATGGCCCTGTTATAGTTTATATATTATTATTATTTTATATTTAGCCATTTGAATAACGCTGAAAATCATTATGGCGTGTAATTAAATATAATAATATCACAAAATTAGCCGATTTCTTAATACTAAATAGTTAAAACGAAGACAATTATGAATAGTTATGATGATTATAATGCTTTTGCCGTTAGTTCTAACGTCAAAAACCATGAAATTTTAAAAAACTTTTTTTATTTTAATTATGATAATATTGTAAACAATCACTTAACACGTAGCTCATGTAAAATTCACTAGATATGGGGCATACAAATCACAATAAAATTTTCTCCGCAATAAAAATTGCTTTCACAAAGTGCAGTAAAGTAATATTGAGTAATATGATATTCGAGTTGCAGTTGTGATTATACAGAAATACTCGTTACTTTATATCTTCTGGTACCTTTACATTACAGTTAATAAATAATTTTATTTATGGATTTTATGCTGCAAAAATGTATTACTGCTACTAAAGATACCAAAATAGAGCCATTATAAAATTGTTGTTTAGTTGATTTGTTGCTATTATAGCTATTCTTTAATTGTTTCCGACAGGACAAAATATCAACGGTGACTAAAGTGCTGTATAATTTTGGTCGTATAGCGATTGCATAAATATTCCTACAATGTTTTTATAACTTTGACATTGGTCAATAAATTAAATTTTCCTCTAATATATATTTTTATTTTTACGATCGTTCCGAGTTACCCTTTCTTCAGAAAATAAACTTCTTATTAAAATTAGTCTTAAAAGTTAGAACTAAAAAACAAACAAATAAATACACGACAGCAACAACATTTTTTTGTGTTGTGTCTAAATTCTACATATTTTGCATACAACAATAAATGTTATACTCAAATATTTGGTAATGCAATGGGATCGCCTATTTCAGTACAATCGCTAATTTAGTTTTAGAGGAATTAGAAAATAATGTTTTGCAAAATTTAGATTTTTCACCAATTTTTTACAAAAGATATGTTGACGACTGCGTTGTTTGTGTTCCAAAAAATAAAATTGAATACATACATAATGAATTTAATAAGTTTCATCCTAGATTACAATTCACAACCGAAATAGAAAAAAATAATAGCATTCAGTTTCTTGATTTAACGATTTCTTATAATAATGATGGTATAATTGAAACAAACTGGTTTACAAAAGAAATTTGGTCTAAAAGATATTTAAATTTTAATTAATTTTTACCACATCCAAAGAATAGACCAAAAAATATATAAAAAATTATAAACGTTTTAGAAATTAATAATTATCTAAAAAAGTTCTATAACCCAATTATTAGAGAGATAATCCATGGTAGTTATAACCATAATTACAGAAGGAATAATAATAATTCAAAAAATAATAGTAAATATATTTCTTTATCATATATTCCGAATCTTTCTGAAAATATTAGAAAAACTTTAAATAAATATGATAGGTATTAATGTAGCATATAAACCGTATATTACAATTACAAAATAAAACAAATATTGTTTATGAAATAAATTGTAATGATTGTAATGGTAATTGGCCAAACAAAGCAGTATTTACATAAAAGAATTTATAATCATAAATATAACAGAACTGAAAATATAAACAGTACTGCTTTACCAAAACATGCTATAGAAAATTTTCATAATTTCGATTTTAATAATATCAAAATTCTTAATAATGAAAATAATTATCAGAAAAGATGTGTCCTAGAAATGACTCAAATAAAAAGAAATGAAAATCCAATTATAATAATAGTGACATTGATGGTGTATCACGTATTTATTTTGCTTTAATTAAATAATGTATAGTTTCTTAAAATATTACAAATTATTACGCTTTTCTATTGATTTATATTTTGTGCTAATTTAAAAATAATTTTTATAAAAAATGGAAAAAATACTATCCTCATACTATTTCTTAAGAACATCTCTCTGCTTTACTAGGTTCATTCTAAAACTGAAAATTTTGTATATATCATTTACCTCCAGATCGACTAACATACAGTTTTTAACAATTATGATGATCGAAAATCTGGTTGATGTTATGCGTCGCATAATATTTATATAGAATTTTTAATAAGTATTTTTGACTGATGATTGTAAGTTTTTAAATTGTTGTAAAATGTCTTCTGTGTATTTATTAACTTGTTTTTTAGTTCTAACTTTTAAGATTAATTTTAATAATTAGTTTATATTGTATTTTCTGAAGATGGGGTAACCCGAAATGATTGTGAATAAAAAATATATATTGGAGGAAAATTTAATTCATTGACCAATGCCCCAGTAAATCTACTCAGTAATAATTACTTATATGGTCAGAAAAATTTGTGTACATGTAATTGTTATAAAATAACAAATTGCTAGTTGGAATATGGCATTTGGTGCTCTTTTAAAGCATCTAAAACACTGTTTTGCTTTATAATCAACGAAGTGTGTTGGTTGGAAGAAAAAACAAACACTTGAAACTAACACGAAATTTAATCCTTCAGTCTCTCAGTATGCCCTTTGTGCGATTCTGAGTACGCTCCTGAGATAAGGCATTCTAGGCCAACTTGACGAAGCCAGCTGCTGCCGCCTAGACCGACTCGCATTATAACGTTATCTCAGCATCTGGAGCACAGTAATTGATTGTGAAATTGCCTTTAATACTTGTTCGTCTAATTTTTACGGGACGCGCCACATGAATCTTTCAATCCTAAGCAATACTTAGCGGTCGCATAAATCATAGCAGGCCAGTTGATAAAATTAATCGCCGCAATCTCGGTATTATTTGCAATATTTATTGGATTCGGGTGTTTCGCTGCAGCAATTTCGTTAATGGAAGTGTTAATTTCGTTTTGTTCGCGTTTTGTCATTTATACTGGTATTTGTTGTGCTGCCCCGTCTAATCTGCATTAATTTACGGGCTTGAATTATGCGATATTGAATGTCGATCCATTATCGAGGTTGATAATCGCAAGAAATACGATGCTAAACGGTATATTTATCATTTATCTCTTTTATTTATTGTCTAGCGGCCCTCATTTGACCGCTGGCCTAGAGCTGTTTTTTAATAGATCAGATAATGATAATTGCAGTACTTTACAAAAGGATACGTTCATCCTTTGCGTGGATTCTTCTTCGACTCATAGAAACGACGCACTACATGATTTCTTTGAAATTAATTTTATACGTAAAATATCATTTCATGTGCGTAGAACGGCGATATTTTTGTAATAATTGCATACTTTTAATTTCTACGCCAACGAATGAAATGGGTTGCATCAGATTTAGAGTACGTACATGCTTTTGCAACAATAATAACACTCTCTCGAAACAGTTGTTGAACTTCTGGAAGCTCTGAGTAAACATTTCATTAAATGTCTATTGATTAGTGAAACGACTAATAAGTAATGTCAAAAATTTAAAGTAGATTTCATTAGGAATACGTCAGCAGTTCAAAATCCATTTTAATGAATGCCATTAATTGAATTCAAATGATTGTACTTACGTAATACAAAAAGTATTGATAACACTCGATCAATCATGTTAATGATCCAAATCGGCGTATACAATTTTGCAACAGGATCAATTTGCATTGTATTGAAAATCGCTAATTTTGAAAGTTTATTGTTTTATTTGACAAAACCACTTTTTCCTTGAATGGAACTTGAGTCGTCATAACTAGTTTGACACAAATATGTAAAACGCATATTTTACATGTTATATGCATTTTTTTTTAAATATTTACACTTGCTAAGGTATTCTCCGAAGCTATTTATTTGTGGAATAATTCTAGTTTCTCTTTGACGTTTCGAAAAACTAAATTGAAGCAAAATTTTCATAAAATCCATCGAAATAATTTAGTATTACATAAATGTTTGGCAGGCATTTTCATTCTTTTAATTTTGGAATAAATCGGTCAACCTAGAATGTATGGTTCATACATTTAATGATGCAGTAAGAAACTTTAAGAACACTGAACACTTGGAATCGTCAGACGCACCCGCATTGTATTGTATTGTCCAGTTAAAAATGCATTGTTTTAGCTGGAATGGGTTTGCATTTGGAGATTGGAAATCTGATTCTGGTGTTATACGAGCATCGCTATTATCTCAGATAAGTTCAAAAACAACTACAACAACAAAGAAATAAAATACAGTTTCATTTAGACACAAAACACAATCGACGTGAACAAAACACAATTCAAAATAAAATGTAGAAATGAATTATTTGCTTACTCTCACATTATAGGTTACCATGATTTTGTTTTTATTATGTGAGATAATAGTAGTGCTCGTACAACAGTAGAATCAGGTTGTCAGTTGTTTGCGCATTCAATCTAAAACAATGCATTTGTAACCATATTTTTTATCCAAACAATGAGAATAATAATATTTCCTAACCAGCAATATAGTTTTAACAAGACGGAGTCTCTATCAGATGGATATGACGACAAGAACCAAATGAAAGGCTACAACGCTCGCCTGAAATAAACCTCTTGAATTTTTTCTTATGGGATTACTAAGAAATGTGGGTTTATTTATATATATATATATATATATATATATATATATATATTATAGACATTTTGAACATGTTTAACTTGTTTAAAAAAAAACACCCTCCAACTTAAAAACTCCTAATATTGAACACATTGTACTTGAAAAACTATAGGGCATTCATTATTGTTAAAAAAATAGAGTATTGCATATTTAAAATATGTGTGAGGACGGCACATATTTTATGCCTCAAAATCATACAAACATATGTGTACTTAATTATTTTATCTTTACCTTTTAACTGTATATATTTTCCTGATTTACATTAATATAAAATTAATTCAGCAGATATACTTTTTTATCTACAAACGCAATTTTTGAATATTAAAAAGGTCAGTGTTGCTCCACTTATGTGAAAAATCGTGTTAAATTACTTGCACAACCTACCAAGATTGTTGTATAATTTTAATTTATTTACATGTTGAAATGAAACACCTGTTTTTAATATCTGGTTATGAGAAAACTTGATACCGACTAGTGTAGCGGTAACATATGTTTAAAATAACTTTATATAGGATATAAATATAAGTTTTTATTATTTTCCTTAGTATCACCGTTAAAGTCTTGTTTAAATATATGTATATGTATCTTCAGGATATTATTCGATGGGTTAGCGTTTAAGTTAAATTGTATAAGCTGCAGTTTTCGTTGGAATATGTGATTCTATAGTTTTTGTAGTTATATTGAAATAATTTCCGTTACATAGATTAATATAAAACATAACTTACTAAATAAACCTGACATATGTCAAATAATTGTGTGTTGCAAAATAAGGTTTATGAAGATATTATTTTATGTTTCATAATAAAGCCACTCAGAACCAGGAAGATAGCTTTTCAACTAACCAAAATACATTTATTTCAAGTATTACAAAATCTATGTGACATTTGCTTTACGATAAGCATATCCTCAATTATTGGTCAAGTGTTGGTAATTTCGAATTTATTTTAATGGCTAAACAGTTTCTTCTATTCACTGACAGTTGCCACACAATTTTAATGGGTACCACAATTGGAAACTTGTCTTTTGGTATATTTTATTTAAATAACGATGTTTTAGATCGGCTAGTAGTTTAGAGACTTAATATATCTGCATTTATTGATGAAACTACAGGTTCTGCCCTCGTACTTCCATGACCGTAATTCAACTGTATTATATGACAGCAAAAGTTGATATAAGCGTTGAATGATGACTCAACGGACAACGTGAGTGACTTACTAAAATTGGCGAAATTGACGAAATTACACATTAAGGTACAACTAAGGTTAGGTAAAAGCTTCTGTAACTGTCAGGAGTCCATAAGATTGGCATTTTCCTTACTGAGATAAAAAAAAATGGTATCTTAAAGGCATTGACTTTTAATCCTAAGAGCAAAAATTTAACCACAAACAATCATAAATGAACTCAATAAGCAATATGGTGACTAATATTAGACAAAGTATTCATGATTACATCGATATATTCTACTTACTTATTTTGCTATATCACCCAATTTTGGGTTGAATAATTGCAAAGCACAAATTAATAATTAAATGGGGGATTTTTGATGGAGAAAACATGTTTAATTCGAATGATAAGTGTCTTTTTTGTTTCGCAATTTTGCTCGCCACAGAAGTAACACTTTTAATCCTAATTTAACAATATACTATTTGTTAAATTCATCAAGTTTTTTATATCTGTGTACGATATTATTATTAACTACCGAAAGGAGACAATTTCAGTATACACTACTAAGAATGAGATGACCATTTCTTGTTATCTTTAATGAATGAGGAAATAAATATCTTTTACTCTCCGTAACACACATACATGATAAGTTTCTTGGGAGCAATCATCTTAAATAGTGCACCAGCAGTAATTACAGATTAACAAAATCCCATAATGGGAGAACCTTGTGAAGGTCGACTGGTGGATTTTTTTTATTGCGTTTGCCTTGTCTGACGATTTTTTTTGTTATGGCGCACAGTGCACTGTTACTTTCATGCGGCTTGTTAATTTTTAATGATTTAACTAGGTCGATTTAGTTGTTTATTAACTTGTAATGGCAGTTTCTTGCCGTACCCTGCTCCAATGGTCGAAAAGAAATGTAATTTACACTCGAGATATAATACTTCTTTACAAATGACTATCTGTTCCGTCTATCTCTCTACGGAATATGAAAAAGCAATAGGATGTAGGAAATAAATGGTTGAAATAAAACAAAGAAGAAGAAAAGGAGGGAGGAGAAGGAGAAACAGTGTTTGAAGGGAATGCATTGAAATTAATCTTGGCATTTCGGTATTCATTCAAATTTTCACTTTGATATTGATAATTACTGAATCATAAATGGAATAGAGGCACTGACAGCAGAGGTACTGAGATTTAGAAATCCGAACAAATACAGAAAGGACACTGATCTTCAGGAATTTATTGTTAAAATACAGATAAGAGGAAAACCGTCTTCTTAAACGACGGCGTGAAATAAAATGCAAAAAGTGGGATTTATAATACAGGTGTTTGAATGACACCGCTTGGCGCAGTTCCACTCCCAGCTGATGTTGGTGATGATACACTTTTCTATAGATTCATTAGTATAACAATTAAAAATAAAATGTATGTAGGTATGTAATGTATAAGATTGCATTTTTATTAAATATTCTTTGATAAATGAGCGGTGGAGAGTTTTTGTTATTAATATTGATGGAATTATCAATTTATTTTAAGGAATAATTCTCTGGCGAAAATGCCGTATGTTATGGCGTATTTAAATATGTCACTATTGTTTAGTTGTAACCGTGTGCATAGATTGTCTTAATTATTTGTAAAATCAAGTACCCAGCCAATTAATGAGTGGAGATAACATATAAAAGTTGTAAAAAACTTAGAAATATAATATAAAGAAAGAATTACAAATAAAATACAAACTAAGAAACCGAAAAAGATACAGAATATACTTATAGTGAAATAAGTATAAGTAACATAGTATGCTATTTGTAAACACTTTTAAAAAATATCCACCGAATTTTGCATCTGACGATAATTAAGATCCATTACGTACAAAGGTGAATATTTTAATAGATTAGTTTTAGGAGTGGGAAAATAAAAAGTTCTTTAAAAACACTTGGCAGAATGATGAATCTGATAGTATAATGCAGCTAGTAAGTCTGGACGTATTTCCGGTTACAATTTTATGCAAAGTGATCAAAGAATTACACATACATCGTATGCTTAGAGCATTAAGATGGCATCGACTTAGTAAAGTGCTTTGCGGTTTCCCTTGAGGTGGATAAATGTTGTCATGTTGTTTTAAAGTACTTAACACCTTTATGGTGAATGCCTCCTGACTTTTCAACATGGATTTGATAAGTGGCACGTCATACTAGTATCCCATATTCCAGTTCTGGTAAAACGAACACGTTGAACAGCAAGGAAGTCGTATCAATTCCAGAAAACTGTCTTGAGATTTCTATATGCCTCACGTTGTATATTATTAATGTGTTCAACAAAACTAAACTTGCCATGAGAGATTATCCCTAGATCTTTAAAACTACTGCATTTCAAGTCAATTACGGTCAATCTTGCAATTAATAGGATTTACTTTCCTCGTGAATCACATAGAAATGCACTTTGAGAATTTTAGAGGCAATTTGTTTTTAGAACACCAATCAGAAATTTTATCCACGTTTGATAAAGCTCGACACAATAATTAATATCTGACACAGACATATACAATTTGAGGTCATCTGCTTAAAGAAGAGCTTCGGAATTCAGGTTCCGGACAATGTCATCAATAAAGATTAGAAACAATAGTGGGTCGAGACCGATCCCTAAGAGATCCCAGAGGTAGCATTTATTTCTATAGATCGGAAACCACGATACTCCACTGTTAATTTCCTTCGAGAGAGATATAAGGTGAAGAAATTAATAAATGGTTTAGTTAAACCAATATTTGATACTTTTAGCAGTAGATTGGGAAAAATTAGTATAGATCTGATCTGATCTATCTGACCACCATCATCTAATTTAGTGGCGATATATTGCGACAGGCACATCAAATTAGTAACTGTTGAACGACTGGGATAAAAACCGTGCTGCACAGTGGATATGTTTGATTAACACTTGAGAACGGAGAAAGTAGGAATAGTATACGGCAATATAACTAGACTGAAAGAAAGTAGCATATGCATTCACAATATTAATAGGATCATCCAGGACAAAATGGATTTCTCTTTCCATCTAGGGAAATGAACGATTCTTAATCCTCAGGAATACTACGTATGTTATGACTTTGATAAAGATCATTTAAACGCTGTAATTCGTCATGATCCACGTCAATCTATCTGGGAAGTAGCCACTGTCATAGATTGGGATCAATAAACCATAGTACATATTTGCATTAAGTTGATAAGTTAAAAAATTTTATGTTTAGCTCAAACACAACAAAAATCAGGGAGAGAATATTTGTACTTCCTTGCTGGTTTATTCGCAGCAATGGTAATGCTAGCTCCACATTGTTACTAATTATAGAAAACATGGTACTATTACTGCATCATAAATAGGAAATAATATCTTAACCAAAAGAGAAAGATAATTCTCTGAGCAAAATATGATATTCATCAACTTGAGTCGAGTTACATCTACATCATCTTAATGCCTTAATTGCATACATCATAGAGTGATTTTGTAGTATGATACACCGTTTTACATACTGATACTATACAAAAGTGGATATTCAAAAGTTCAATTGGACGTTTGTTCTATATCTACCTTATTTTCCTAAATTTGCTTCTTCTTCTTTATTTTCTATCTTCAAGGGATCTTCTTTACAACATCGCGCTTCAAAATTGCTTGGTAAATCACTTTCAAACCATCAGATTTCACGCATAGAATAGAAAAACTAAAAGATCATTGAGATGCCATTGTAAATAGTGGTAGAACATAGTTATTGATTAATATATGTATTTTGTTAAAAAAGACGTATATTTTGAACTCAATAAAAACTAAAAATATTTAAGAATTGCGTGTAAATTGGTAGCTTTATTATCCTTGAACTATAAGGATTATGACATGTCAAAGAACGCAAGTCACTCATGACGGTCATTCAACTATTATTATTAAGCTGTTCGTTCAAACATTGTCAATGTAGAAGAGACAATGATGTCTAAATAACTCAAGATACTGCTCAATGTAGTTGATCAGTCCCTTCTAATTTAAAAACATAACCTTAAATGTAGGAAATGGCCAGTTCTTTTTTAAATTAGACAGACACGAAAACAAATAAATCTGTCGGTTCTGTATGGATTTACAAAGCGGTTACACTAGTAAATAAATGCCGTGCCTAATAGATTTGCTAGATGTTGCAAAAGTAGAACAACTTATGATACAAATTGTTTTAGATGATGAGGCTTTATAGATTTATAATGTATACAATCGCCCTGGGTTAACTCTAACACAACACGATTTTCATAAAATCATTAACCTTTAACATTCGCTTGATTTCCTTTTTTTTGCTGTGTTAAATGCGATTCTCCGATGATTTACAATGAGTTATGTATTTTATTGTTTTTGATGGAAGGGTTATTTTTGTTAGAGATCATTCACCTAGTTTTATAATGTTGCCTTAAACAGATAATGTTTACCACAACAAAATTTCTTCTCATTAAGGGTTTTGAAACATATTTACCATATGTGCCAATAAATTTATGAATTTTTTTTGTCACGTGTTATACTTCTTGTAAGATTCAAACTATACATAGACACAGTCGAGTAAGTCAGTATTAAATAATTTATTGACCTTGATGAACCAGAATTTCGTTTTTTTAATCAACTACATTTCAAGTTTATTTGTCAATCTATATAATCGATGGTATTGTGGTCAGTATAAAAACGCCAAATTTGTAGATGTTATCGACATTATTTTAACTTACTGAGGGCCTACTGCTTTAAATTTTAAATTGTTTTTATAATTTGTCCAATATAGTAATTTCGCGAATTCATTTAAAAACGATCAGTATATTGATATTCATCAATAAAATTAACTGGGATTGTTGACAATATTTATGTCTAAAATAATTGAATATTTTAAAATATTTTAGTTGTGAAATGTGTTTAAAATCATAATAACTCCTCCCTTGGCAACCTTCGAATAGAAAATTCAAATAGTATTAGTAAATCTGATGAAATATTTAGCAGCCTTGATATTTATACTACGTGACAAAGAAAGAGAAGCAGGTATATACGTTCACTAGATTTTAATAATATTTGGTACACAGGTCCAGGTCCAATTACATATTGAATGGTTACATTTTCATCAGAGAACCTACTGTCAAAAATTGGTTCAATAGAACCCACCGTTCCTGATACACTCATTGATAGGGTCTCGGATTTACTGTTGTCGATAAGTTCTTGGGGTATCTTAACTTCATGGGTAATAGCTCCTAAAATCTGTGGGGGATGTTGTAACTGCAGCAGTCTGCAGTCAGTCATGTCTCAGATACGTTCAATAGGTAACAGATTCGGCGATTTTGGTGGCTAGGGTAAATCTGATGCATAAAAGCTATTGTTTGCTGGTAACATGAGGTCTAGCATTGTCTTGCTCGAAAACGGCGTTCTGAATCGTGTGAAAATACATTGTGGTCACACTGAATCATTCCTCTTCATCAATGCAAACGGTTAGCTCGATGTTGAAGAATGAGAGACACCACCCAATGTGGATGATAAGAGACCAAAACTTCGTATTCGGTGATATACTGCACTCATACCGACCATCCCTCCGTTTCTCAAACCACTGATTGGCAATAGTCCGACCTCTGAAAGTAATCGACGATATTCACGCTCTGTGGTTCTTTTACGACAGCCTGGTAATCTCCTACTATGGTACGTAAAAATCTGTAGTACTTCTAGACATTTCTCTCACCGACAAACCGTCCTCTCTCAAAGTTACTAAGAGGTATTCTGCCCAAGTTTACATGTTCTAGGCATAATCAGCTGTAAAAAATGTCGATTGCAACAAGTTTCACAACACTTAAAACACAAAATGTGAGCAGAAACTTTTAAAGCAGAATGCTAGGTTAACAAATTACGACATATGCAAACTCCAAAAAAACTCAATAGATAAACCTGAAAAATTAATAATTTTTTGCTTTACATTAGTTTTTCAAGTGTCAAAAATAGCTTATGTCTACAGCAACTCGAAGTTAATGGATATCGCTTTAATTTATGGCGATGTGAAAATGTTTTAGCAGAACGATTTCTCTATAAATATGTGCCAAATGCAGCTATTTTTACCGCAGTGTGTAGTGAGTGCAAGCGTAGTGCAGCGCGACTGTGAGGCGAGAAATTTAAAACCGAATCGTGGAAGGAGGTCCAGGCCGTCTACGGGGTATCAATCAATTATATATGTATCATGTATAGTGTGTCCAAGGATTAATACCAAAGGATTGGACGAAGAGGACTAGCATCATGGCCGCCATTATCTCCTGACTTTAAATCATTTGAACTTCTGTTTGTGGGGATATTTAAAAAATGAAGTGTATCACACCGAAGTGGATACCTACTACTGACAATTTACGCTGCCAATAACTTACGAGTTCAAAACAAACAAGAAGCAGAAACATTTGTGTTAGTTTAGAAATTGGATAAGATGGACCAAAAATTTTGTTGTCATCAGGTATGCCAAACTATTGTATTAATTAAAACTACAAATTAACAATAACGGTAATTTGCAATATAAAATAGGTGTTACAGTGGATCAGTTTTCAGTGGCGTGCAGAAGTGCATTTTTAAATCATTTTCGAACTGCCCTTTTTAATTTTCTTTTTTACAAAATTGTATTTTCTCTTGTATATTCAGATTTTTTTTTTGGACGTAATTAAAGTCACTTCATACTTGTAATTTGTGATACATAATAATATTTCCTGTTTATTTTGGATGTCATATTAGAACAACCATCAAGCTGCTTAATTTCATTTTTCGAATTGTCTATTTGAACTTACTTCTTAATGATTATCTTTGAATACATTAATGTTTACCATATTGAAACCATTTTGTACTGTTTTATGCAATTGCAACCAAACTTAAGGATAATCCTCGCAAATTAATATATGTATGCATTACACAACATTAGATGTTTTATAAAGTCATTAACGCATAAATTTCAGTTATGTAAAATTCTCATTCGTGACAGCGAATACCGGCATCCATTGTTTTAATCGCGTACTTCACGTAAAAGGCGGAGGTCGCAGGTTAAGTCCATTATTGTTACATAAATTAATGACGTTTAATTATATGCACTTAATAGACCCGGAGCTCATTACTGGAATTATGATTAGAATCTGTAATAGACGTAAATAATTTAAAATAATAAATTGATAAATTTTAAATAAAAAGTGACCGATCAACATTTCTTTAGCAACAATTTTTTTATTTCGATTTTTGGTTAAACATTTTTCTGTTATATATATATATATATATATATATATATATATATATATATATATATATATATATATATATATATGGTTGTAAAATTAACTACGAATTAACATATATATATATATATATATATATTATATTATATTATATTTAAAATTAAACCTTTTTAAATCTATTAATTTGGAATAATTTGTTTTCTTGCTCATTCTTGAAGAGTACTTAATTCAAATATTCGATACTGACTTAATTTTATTAAAAAATTATTAAGTTACATACAAAGTTTGTTCAACTGAAATCTTGCATTCATAAAAATGTATTTAAAAATGTAACCACAAATACTACCACCACAATTGAGGCAATTCTCATTGTTTCATCTTTCCACATATGCTTTATTACTTTACTTGCAGAATATTTTGGGTTGAGCTTTTCTGGTGGTGGTGAATTTTAATATTTCTATTGCATCAATAACAATTTACTGAATGATTCAAAATAATGACAATTCGGCAGGTCTTTTATAATTTTAGTTGTCTTCGTAAAGTGCTTTAAAAAGAAGCCCATTTGCAAGCATATTTTGTCCTCATACAACATACAAATTACGTGAAACTTACTACAAACAAACTTTTCTGTCACCCAGTTTGTCAATAATACTATGGATGGCTTCTATATTCAGCACTATTTTCTGTAATCGCTCTGACTCGATATTTATATGATTTTCTCTAATAAGACTTATACATCCCACATTAATTTCTGAAGATGATTTTTACTCGCTATTGCTTTAGATTTGGATATGCAATACGAGGTGTGATAAAAAATAATCATAATTTTGTACTCTCAGGTTGTATTAGTCATATTGGCACGATATTTTCGTTGTTGTGTGTGTAAACATGTCTGAAAAGTGTCTGTTGTCATCTATCACAAAGGTTACATTAGCGGTTATTTATATATCATCAAATAATTGGAAAATTTACATTAAATTTTACAATATGAATGGAAGAAAGTGTTATGATACGTTATGCACCTGTTATAATGCATGGTTTTTGATTTCATTTAGCGACTCCATTCGCCGCTGTTGTTGAAAATTCAACAATTTTGAGACAAATTTAGTTACCTCGTTCCGTACATTCGAAAAGAAATCATGGCACGAGCCGATTGATATGCTAATATCATCAGAGATTTATCTGACTTCGACGTCAGTTGTTGATGTGTTGGGAGGTCTAGGGCGTTTGGCATCTTAAACGTTTTCACAGCTTTTTTGGAAACACTTGCACCACTCGTAAACTCTTGTTTGGTTATAACAGACTCACCAAAAGCAATATTTAACATTCCTAAAATATTGTTACACTTTATTTCATTCTTATAGCAAAATGCAAATGTAATTTGTTAATTTTTTTAATAAATAAAAATAAATCGCCGATCGTACCAAAATGCACGTAATCTTTGTGACAGGTGGCAACAGAGTAAAGCCATGGCTAATAATGTATAGATACTTTTCAGATATGTTTACCAATGCAACAATAAAAATATCGGACAAATCAGACTAATACAACCCGAGAACTTACAGAATTCTCGTTATTTTTTGGTCATATCTAGGTATACGTTTCAATACATTTGCAGCCGTGGATGAATTTGTAATGGCTGCAAATTCTCAGCGCATAAAAACCGTAAAATCGCAAGTTGCTCAAATTTGGAGTCATTTTGGTCAGAAAATTTCATTTTGAAGTCACAAGTTACAATGTTTGAGGTTATAATCAAACTTGACTAAGTATGAATTAGAAGTGACAAAAATTCGTATATAGAAGATTCAATAAAAAATTGGTCAAAAAATTGACAACTGAACCAGTTTTAGTTTTTTGGCTAATTGTGAAAGTTTTATATTTTTGATACTTGTTCAATTATGTGTCAGATTTAATCATTCTACTTCTAGAATTATGAGTTTTTATTTTAAATATTTAGAAGTAGGTTACTCAACATTGAGCCAATAAATTGGCAAATTTATTGATTTATGAGTTGTAATAATTTCTTGAATAATATACAGGGTGATTCAAAACTTGAAAGGAATGGAAAGAAATTCCCAGGGAAACAAATAAATAACATTTTATAGCACATATTTTATACTGCAAATTCAACTGCTCTTGCCTTTTTAATATAATTAATTTGGGGTTTTAATTAATAAAATAGTTTAACATACCTGATGTTACAACAAAATTTTGGGCCCCTCTTACCAAGTTTCTGCAAACTAACTCAAATGTTTCTGTTTCTTGTCTATTTTGAACTCATAAGTTATTGGCAGTAGTAATAATACGTTTGTGAAAATCATCAATACTTTGGCGCGATACACTTAATTTTTTAAATAATCCGCAAAAAGAAATCCAAAAGATTTAATGTCAGGTGATCGTGGCGCTCATAGTACTGGTCCTCCTCATCTAATCCCTTGGTATTAACGTTTGGACACGCCGTGCATGGTATGGATGTAATTGAGCCACGTGTATGATACGTCACACTGCTGCAATAAGCCGTGGAAATCCTGGACCTCTACCTCTTCCACGATTCGGTTTCAAATTTCCGTTGCGTTGCATTACACTTGCTCTGCACACCGCGGTTAAAGTAGCTGCATTCCCAAGTATAATACTCTGTGTAATATGTCAAAAGATGCTGTAAACTCTGTTCCATTTCAAAATTCATTAAATATGTAAGCATTCAGGCGGTAGGTTAATTAACAGTCAAGTCAGTTTTCAAATTTAATTAATTCCTCTTCCCAATTTATTCTTAGACTCCGTAAACATTTCCAAGTCGTACGAGACACAGCTAACTCTTGGATAATTGCAAAAAATTACAGTTGCCTGCAACAGATGTTGGATGAAGCAACGTCATGACTTGGTCAAGGTTTATAATGCAAAGAGAGCTACCTACATTGAAGAGCTGTGTGCGTGTTTTTCTGTGATATCTTTTTAAGCAACTGATTGTCTTGTTACTACTAACAATATATGAAAACTGAGACTTAACGTTTTAATGCTGTGATCAGGTTCCGTTGGTATTAATTGCTTCGTAATAACTGGACAACAGCCGTCATTATGTATACTTATTTAAATAATAATGGGTACTGATAAAATACAATTAAGAAGTAGTGTTAATTTATTAACAACTACCTACTTAATTATTGAGTTATATCGTTTCTTTTTTTTTGAAAGGAAGGTTTTAAAATAAATTATATGCACCTGAAGACAACTGTGCTTAAGGCTGGTTACAGATTGAGATAAGAGGTCGCAAACAAAGCAAGGAGTAAATGCCGTCCGTCTCCGGTCTCCAGAGAGCGGTGTCCGTACCGAAATTATGCGAATTTCATAATTAAATTCACATAATTTCGAGAAGGAGATATTAAGATACCGCTGTTATAGTACACTGTATTCATTGTCCGTCCGAAATTATTTGAATTTCATTATATAGTCGCGTCAAATTAGCATAAAAAATGTGAAAATAGACAAATTTTTGCGGAGAAGTCCGATTGAGTTGCGGTTTTCTGCAAAATGTTCAGGGAATTTTTTATAACAAAAGGTGCATCTGTACCTCTGTACGCTCGCAAATTTTTAATTGTTTATTTAACAAATGACCCATTTTTGTTGAACATATGGCAAATGTCACACACGATTCAACAAAAATGTCTGAAAAATGTTCTCTCGTGGGTTTTCGAGGTTCCTCTTTATCACTTTGATGTTAGCTTTATTATTTATTGCTAAATTGTTGAAACTGGGCTAATTAAAAAATTAAAAACTCCACCCCCGAAATCACTAGAGAACCGGAATTTTTTCCAGGATTTCTGGCTTATTAAGGCAAACCATCGGCACAAGATTTTTGCAAATATAATTGTTTATTGTTCGATTGTTGCAACCTCGCTAATTAACAAATTAAGAACTCTTCTCTCGGAATTGTTAGAAAATCGGTTTTTTTTTGCAATAATGACTAAGATGACACAAGATGTAAGATCTTATAGAGGAGCTAATGATGATACGGATCATATATTACTGGTATCAAAAATTAAAACTAAAATTATTAAAAATCAAGAAAACTTACAGCAAGGAAAAATTGGGATATAAAAAATCTAGAGTCAGAAGAAGCTAAAAGGGAACTCTCGTTGACAGCGGAAAATAAATTAAGAAAAGGAGTGGATAAATATATAAGTGAAGCAACTGAAAAAATAGTCAGTGTAAAAAAAAACATGTAAAAAATAAAGAGTGGTTTGATGAAGAGTACAGAAAACAAAGAGAGGTAAAAATTCAAGCGAGAAAAAAATGGATGCAAACAACAGGAGACCAAGATTTAAATGAGTATAGAAAAATAAGACAAGAAACACCAAAACTTTATAAAAAGAAAAAGAAGAACTGGATTACTAAACTAGATAAAAATAATGAAGGTAATAGAAAACTTTTTGAATATATTCGGCAATAGTTGGGTAATACTAACAAAAATAAATAAAAGTGAATGGGGAATGCATTTAAGAGAACTAAATAAATACGCTGACGAGATTGAGATAGTGATGGATGATAGAGATAATGAAGAAGCAGAACCTACCTGAAGAATTGGTAGAAGTACTGAAACAAATGAAATTATAAAAGGCAGCAGGACTAGACCAAACCAACAATGAGCTTATACAAAATAGTGGAGAAATGTTAATAAGACGAACACAACCTGATACTGAAAATTTGATAAGTTTTATAGAAAAGGAGATCCAAAAAAATATATTACAGAGCAATTACGCTTCTGAATACGACATACAAATTGTTAACCTCAATAATAAATATTTGCACTTTTTAAAATAAATTAGAAAAAACGTTTTGGTTGCAATTTTTATTCTTGTCAAGATTCCTGAACTGTTGACCACATAAAGTATTCTTTTAGATTCCAAAGACATGAAAATTTGAATTGAAATTTGTATTAATGAATTACTGACAACCTTTTAAAAATGCAAAGCTTGCAGTAGTTCTTGGACAACTCTAATATTACTTCTCATTATTACGTCGACTTAGGCTAAGTTGCATACTCGTATGAAAGTAGCTGGATTTACTGTCATACGATGTATTTGTTTATGATGCATCATAAATCCACTATATTTAAAATTTCTGTGACAAACTACGATTTTGAGGTGGTCTCAGCAATAAACTTGACTTATTGATTGGTTACCTATTTTAACAAGTAGAATTGTAATTTAAAATCAGTTGGTATAATAACTAGATTACTCAATATACTTAATGTGGTCATCCACTTTTTAAATTATTTCCGGTGTAATCTATTGCACAAGAAGTTTTTATCGGCCTGTTAACAGATTAAGATAATAAAAAAATAAAAAACATTTTTCTACATACTTCCAACGTTTTACATATTATAAAATTGCAATAAAAAATATATTAAAAGTACAACTACTAGACTGAAATATTAAATTATAGGTAAAATACTAAATTGAACAACCAATATAGACAAACTTTATTTATAACAGTGTTGAAAAAATGTTTTAATAATTACCTGTAATTAAAATAACAAAATATTATTATCCAAGATTTACAAAATATAGGTCAATAGATGAGCCAGTAACAATGGTTGGGCAAGTATAAGAGAACAGTCATTTAAATAATCATTTTAGAGCTCTGATGGCTTTAATACAGACGGAAACGTTGGCAATATGTAGGAAATTGTTTTTCTTTATTATTTTGACTTGTTACCAGGCCAATAAAACTAGTTGAACAAAATAAATGTCACAAAAAAAAACGTTTAAATGAAATCTACTATTAAATGTTATTTGTTGCTAGTGACATTTAGTTTACTGTAGAGGAAATTATTGCCTGGTGATAGGTCAGTAGATTTATAAATAAAAACAATTTTTTACATACTGCCAACGTTTCGGCTTATATTGGGTCAATTATATATTATACAACTTTTATAAAATTACTGTAAAATAAAATAAAAAAACAATAAAAAAAACAATAAAAAACACATTGCACACATTAAAAAATTACAATTATTACATTGGTTATTAAATGAAATTGGTTAAAAGAGTTAAGGTGGGCAGAAGTTAAGTAATAACAAATCTAAGAACAAAAAATTACAGGGATCAGACAATCTGTTACCTGTAGTGTAATGTTTTTCTTTGTCCAAAAAGAAGAAGAAAATAAGAAGATTTTCATCAAAATTGTCCAAATTTAAGTAGAGAACTAGCAATATATGTAACAGCACAGAATCAACTTTAAATGAGAACATTCGATAAAATGTATCTGTTAGATAGGTTGGTTGGGGTGTTGTCATTTTATCATTTTTCTCCTTAAATAAAACTCGGAAAAGAAAACAACAAAATTGCTATGATTTTGTACAATAGTAATTTTATAAAACTTGTATAATATATAATTGTAACTTGTAGAGTCCTGAGGAACGCCCAATATAGGTCGAAACGTTGGCAGTATGTATTATTCTTGTTATTCTTTATAAATCTACTGACCTATCACCAGACAATAACTGCCTCTACAGAAATCTACTATATTCCATTTACAATAAATTTATTGGTGCATACTGGTACAACTTTCCTATCATTCCAATTTTCTTCCACTGTGCATAGTCTATAACCAGAACATGGGAAGATGACCCATTACCAACCTTTGCCTTTTTTCCTCGGATATCGCGAAGGCCGAGGATGAATGGTAATCAAGCCAGCCTTGGACGTCCCACACCTGTGTTTAAATGTATATCAATAATAGCATAATGGATAATTGTCGCCGTTTTTTAGCCGCCCGGCCATTGTGATCGTGACAGATGCCAATCTCGGTGGCGCAGGCTGCATTGTCCCTCCGTCGATTCGCTTGTTCGCACATGGCCATCGAGGATGCATAATTATTGGGCCTTAATGTATTTCAGTTAATTAAAAATCTAGCTCTTATTGTGGCGGCTGTGCTCGGTCGAGCGTTTTTTCTATCAGAATCTGAGATTCCCATCAGAAATATGTCGAGGTGAAGCACATAAAGAAGACACCTACATGCGGGTGTCGGTGGACAGATTTAATAAGAGACGATCGCTTTTATTTGTAGATTTCCCATAAAAATACTTTCACAACCAATTCTATTTAATTAGCTTCCTCATTATTGAATGTGTTTCCCCAAATGTAGTAAGTAATAATAATATTTTATTCAATCAAACAAATAGCAGCAAAGAAACAAAAATTTTTTACAAAAGAGACAAAAATTTGTCAGGGAAATACTAGTAGAAACATTGTTATATAAGTTATATTCGTGGAGAGGATTGGCACCCTCTCTGCGGGTATGGTAGGGTAGAAGAATTTTGGCTTGGGTCAATGTGAGAGATTGTGTACCGCTTGGCATTTGACTACGCCTCTAATTAATGAGGTTTTCCAGGTTTCCCTCATTCCTGCACTGAATAGTGGATAGGGCCTACCAACGTAAGTCGTTCCTGGGCGCAAATGCGGCCTGCTTATTAATAATATGCCGCCCCCTCTTCCGCACAAGTCTCTGACTTCTGGGCTAATCCCCGCGATTAGAATGAGGGGTAATATTATTATATTATATTATAGTCTAATTAAGTTTCTAATAATCTTTACTATATTAGCTGTTGTCAAAAAGTACCAAAAATATGACTTTTCTGACAACCATGATAAACAAGGTGATTTAGAAATACTGGGAAATAAATTGGGTGCATAATCTGCATTAGAAATTATCTTGAAATTGGGCCTAAAATTTTATTTTTTTGTCAATTTCTCCGAATATTATTGAGAAATAAATTTTGTCAAGTATCACAAAGAGTGATTTTATTTTATTTTCTACATTTTTTACCAGCGCATCAGAAGCATCGTTTGATTCTATACAACAAAAAGTACTCTTTACTATTTTAATTTGAAGCTTAATTTTCCAGAAAAGTTTCCAGTAAAGCTGTGGTACTACCATTGACAAACTTGAAAAATTATGAATGTATAAAATGAAAAAGATGGCTGCGAACATAATTCAAATAGATTGAGTGACATATTATGTCGATTTGTGATTAAGATGTCACTTTATTTTTTTCAAGGGATTTAAAAAATTAAGTAATTCTAAGAATTTTTATTTAACTGTTTACTTGCTGAAGATAGTATCATACACCTGAGATTCTATTGCAGAATACCAAGCCTTAAATCAAGAAAACATTTTAGCACTTAGCAAAATATTCGACTTTTGATATGCTTATCAATTATAGCCTCTACATCTTGTTTACGGATTTTTCGGGTGCATTTGCAATGGTCGCACTACAAATTTAGCAACATTTTATGAAAATTAAACTTAAACGTAAAGAGTGCCTCTTTGTGTAGAAAAATCAGCTTCGAATGCAATGGCAAATAATTTGGAAAAAAATAGAAACAAAAGTTTTAGAAAAAAACTGAGTATTACGCAAGACTAGCGCCCTCTGTAGTACTTGACAAAACCACTTTTTTAATAATGTTTTGATAGACTATCTACAATTTCATACCAAATTCCATTAAAATCGGTTTAGGGGTTCTGAAGATATTTGCAAAAACTAAATTTTAGGCCCAATTCAAAGGGCCATAGGGTCCCCAAAAATGAGAAATAGAAAAAACAGAAAAATACGGCTCAATTAATTTCTCACATAGCTCTGTACTTTATTTTTGTCCTAGTATTTATAAATAGCCCTGTTAGAGGACAATATAAGTCTGGATTTATTTGTACCACTAACATCGCTTTTTTATATATTCACGTTTTAACATTTCTTTTCTTCAACGGCAAATTATTTTGTCATTACATTGAATTAGAAACGCTTGGTAAACAGGTAGCGATATTCCATCATCTTATCAATTATTTCCCATCAATGAAATAAGTTTTAACCATGTTTGAAGACAATGAATTTGTAAATAACTATAAAGTTAGTTTTACGATGACAGATAGCCATTGAAAACGTGTAATTGTCAGAGTTTAGTGCTCTAAAGTTAACTAAAAATGTGTGACTGTAGTCAGTCAATTGTTTTTTTTTTTCACTAGAACGCCGCGATTCTCATCAGATATATGTCGAGGCGAAACACATAAAGTAGACACCTACATGGTTTTATCTACCTTAGAGACCTTCGCAATAGTTATTATTGTACCTTCGGCTAATATACGGGGAGGTTAACAAAAGATTTAGTTATTGTAACTGGGAAGTAACTTGTTATACGCTGCTTGATATGTTTGAAGTACATACAAAAAAATACTTTATCAGGATAATTCCTTATATATCATTCAGGAGATCTTTATAAAAACGGAAGTCCAGTGGTTGGTGGTCGAAATCAATACAAAACAATAAAATATTGCTAAAAATTTCCCAGTTCCAAAAAAATTTATAAATTTATTTAAGGTACTGTACTTAATTGTTTTAAAATTTGTTTTATTTTTGAATACCTTGTATACTAAATTGAACAAATAGCCGTTGGTTTTAAGGCAGGAAAACATTTTTATGGAGGGCTCTTGGCAATTGAATTTTAAGGTCAAAGATACCGAGATTCCAACTCCAAAACAGAATAAAATATGCAGATGGATTATAGCTTTATCTCTGCTATCAACAGATTTAAAAGGACCTCGGCCATAGTTGGCCCGCACACTTGCAGTCAACTTCCGTTGATTTATACTTGCCGTCTTGTTGCTGAATTTTTTATAACAGTACCCGATTTGTATATTCAGGACATCTCCTACTACCGGTGACGCAAGGAGTGTATCCCTTACTTGTCGGGGCTGACGTAGGCAGCTGTGGTTTCAGCAAATTTAGACATCCTGGCCGATTCTGCAGAGCAATGAGGTGAATATTACGGTTATTTGTCAATATACTACTTGGTAATCAGCGTGGTAGGTTCCTACACACCAAAATAAGAGCTGACAAATTGAATAGTACAGTTATATTTACTGAAACATGGACATTGTTTTAAGAATTGTGTCAGATATCAAAGAAAGAATCTGCAAAAGAGTTTGATTAGGAAATCATGAATCATTTAGGACTGAAAAAGCTCTACGATCATTTGGAGAATGGTTATAAAATAAAATTTTCCTTAAAAACTGTGAAAGGTACAACCTTTAAATGCCCTGAAATTTACATTTAATGTTTGTAGCATGATCAATTATTATTTTGCTGCATCTGGATATAGCCGTAGGAAAAATTTAAAACAGTAGTTGAGAAATTGTGAAAAGAATTTTGAGAAAGAAGTTACATAATATATATATATATATATATATATATATATATAATGAGCAAGATCGACGAAATTTAAAAAAATAATGATTTTTTTCGTTGGAAAAAATTAAAGTACAGTTCAAATATAATGGGTTTAAAATACACTAACTCCGTTAAAAATTAATGCATAAAAGTTTCAAAAGATATATTTGCATCATTACAAAGGACGAGATTTAAAGTTTTTTCTACCTATTGACATATCTAAGCAAAAGTAACTGGTAATGACATTTTCCATTGTCTGTATAAAGTGCATACTAACATTATTAGATTTTTTATTTCATTTACTTTGAAATAATATGTTTGCTTTTCTTGTCTTACTTATTACACTTTTTCGATAATAAAACTCCAAAAGTAGATCTTATCCCAACCGACCCTGACCTTGGCTGAAATTAGTCTATTCTTAAGTAGTAAAATTAAACTATTTTTTTGCTTACGTATCATCATAATAGACACTCTTCTCTTAGACAAGGTAAATTATAAAATAACATTACTTTGTTGTATGTGAAACTAAATGTCACAGAAAACAATATTTTTACTTATTGAAGCTTCACCGCTTATTGCGACAATTTCAGGACATCTAAAAAGATAGGTACAAGAGTGTGTCTTGATGCTGTATCTATCTTTGTCCGATAAAATTATACAGGATATACTTTGTACCAAGAAAACACTCCGATCAGTGTTTTAGTTGTTATTTTTTTTAATCCTAAATTCTCATCACTGACCAGAAAACAAACTAATAATAAAATAATATTGCCCAATGTCCTAAAATCATTGCTGCAGTTGGGTCTCAATTTGGCATATTTTAGAACTTAATAAATTTAATAAATATATTCCCACGTATTATATTATGAGAACCCATCTAAAACACTTTAGCCAATTCTACTATGGATTTATGGTTTCTAATAAATTTCAAGGATTCCATTAAACAAAATTCGTTTATCTTGGGTGGTACTTAACAATATCTAGCCGGAAATGATGGATACATTCCTTTAATGGTCCTAAATTGGTCTCATGTGGGAATACTCCTCCTAAATTATAGCCTTGCGCGTTCGGGCGTCATGAACCGCTGGACAAGTGGAATTAAGGCGACCTTAGGGTACCTGTCGATTATTATGTAATCATAACTGGGTCATTACACTCACTCGCGGCTCGACGAGTTTCCAAAAATGAAAGTAACCGCCGTGCCCGTAGACTTAGCTGCGTGACACACCGTATTTTTTCAATTGTTTACTCTTATTGGTTAATAGGTCAAAAAGTCATATCGCACCGTATGCTATAGGACGTTTAGAGAATAGTGCGATATTATTTGGAATAAAGAGCAAAAGAGAATCCAATACTACAGTCGTATCTAAAGATGCACAAAAAATCCACCCGGTAGGTGTTTAGCGTAGTGTTAAAAATATTGTGCTGAAACTGAATCATTGCCTTCAACTTTTGGGGGAAAATCATAATGCACTAGAAAACACGAGAGACCGTGAATTGTACCTTATCATTGTGTAGTATCGTGAAAAATATTTAATAATTAATATCAATTCAAGTGTTACTAGTTTTTTAACATAATTCTGCGGATTGTGATGATGTTTATCTTGCGGTATGCAATTTTCTCAATGTGAAGTGAACATGTAAAATTCAGATGTTATGATAAAACATAATCGGTGAAAAAGATTCTAAATGGGTTGTACGCCTGAATACTGCTATATACTCTGGAGAAATCTTAGACTGTTTCAATAAGCAGTATTTGATAATTCAAACAAAATAATGCTTTATAGATGCCCTTTCTGCAGGCAGACACTGACAGTATTTCTCCCAAGTTTGTATTTGACAGACCTTACACGGTATTTATCAGGAATGAGGAGATCTCCAGTGAGAATGTAATCAACATCTTCACAGACGGATCAAAAAGGAAGGAAGGTGCAGGATGTGGAATCTATTCCAGATCCCTACATATTCAATATCAGTGCGCAATGGATAGGCATGCTACCGTGATACAACGGAATTAGCAGATATAACCATACCCGCTAAAGAAATTGTCTGTAGTCATACAATGGACAAACCATCAGAATCTACACAGATAATAGACAATCACTACTGATCTTACGTATCATAAGCTAACAACTAAATCAGCATGGGAATGTCATCAGGCTCTGGTAGTAGCCTCAACCGACAAAAACATATCTGTATGCTGGGTGAATGGACACGGGCGGTGCAATGTCAATAAAGTAGCTGACAAGCTAGCTAGGAGGGCATCGGGTCTCAATATTTTTGGATCTGGTCCCTCCAGTATGCTTCTGTTATCAGCTTTTCTTTAAATTATCAAAGAGGACATCCACAAAGAATTTAGGAAACGATGGGATGAAATAAATAGCTGTCTAAGGACTTCCTAGAATACCCCTGCAAGAATATAGCGCAAATGTACCTGGCCATGTATAGGACGCATTTTCACCTGGTGACAGGTATTCAAACTGGACACTATTGGCTAAGGAAGCACCTTTATTATATAAGGAAGTGTGAAACACCTCTTTGTAAGGGTCGCGAACAGGAAGACGAAACAGCATTCTGTGAGTGGACAGCCAACTATAGTCGATGCTCAGAAAAAAATGCACCCAGTAGGTGGAAATATTATGCTGAAATTGAATCATTTTCTTTAACTTTTGAGAGAAAGTGATAATGCGTTAGAGAACATGATAGACCGTGACTTTATCATTGTGTACCGTTAATTAAAAAATTTTAACACCGACACATTATAATAGCTTGTTATATCAATTTGTAAATATACAAAATTATAGTAAAAGATAACAAACTATATTTTTGGGAACGAGATCTTATACAAGGTGGTCCATAATGAATGAGTATGGAGCAACTGTAGCTTGTAGATGCCACATAGTAGGATTTAGCCACACATGTTTTATTAAAATGTTGCTGATTCGCAATGTACCTACAGGACATTAAAGTTTGATTTTATATTTCAAATTTATTCTAAAATTTAGACCTTTATCGTTTATGGTTATGTTCAAAGTAAGTAAGCCAAAAACTAGACCTCCACTGCCACCTTATGGTTTATTGTGGCTCACACCCATATTATACTATATCTAACAGGTTTAGGCTCTTTATGAAGCTAACAACCTATAAACATAGTTTATGTTCTGCTGATTCCTTACTCAGACACAATCGGCAGTCGTTCTCTTTAGTCCAGCCAAACTTTTACATGTGATTCTGACAATTTCATACCGTTCTTGAATTACATTGGTAGAATCCAAGTGTTTTTTAAGCTGCTTGACTATCAGAAAAGATTTTTATGCACTTGTGTGTATGCAGTTTTTTCAGCTTCCAAAACGCAACGCAATGGCATGAATTTATGTCTGAAATATAGTTAGTATACTCACCCAGACTTACTGACAGCCTGGTCTTTGGGTTGCAACTATACAGCCACTGTCCCCTTCCCTGTACAATTATCTGCCTTCAGAAGGTTAGTTTCACCTCGCTCCCTTAGAAATTTAAGAAGGCACTCTATAGTGGGTTCTTATAGGCATACCATTCGAAACTATCAACAGTGAGTGCTGTGACTTTCTATGTCTTCCAGCAGTCCGCTGTATCCCATTACGTTGACCTTCTGAATACTCATTGCCGCTTACCTCAATCTATATATTACCAACCGGGCTTCTCTCCCCAAAGGTATATAAAGAGTTGGTAGACTCAGGAGGCTTCCAAAGCAGCCGATGGTGTGGAGTTGAGTGTTCTAATCTAGTTTTGCAGAGTTTCGCCTTGGCTGTCCTTTAAAGGTCTTTGGATCATCAAACTCTAGAGCAATATGTGATCATAGGTCTGATAACTATTATATACAGCGAATCTAGTTGTTTAGGACCTACGCCTACAGACATCTTGTGTCCTACAGTGAGAGTGACGTAAAAACTTTAACCGGAAGATTCTTGATAGTGCGAAATCCGAACCTGATCTTAAATATTTGATATCTTTTATCGTTATATTTATATGCCAAGCCCTATCTGACTTTTGAATAAATAATTTGATAGGTCAATTACTTTTAAAGCAAAACGTTATACCTGTGTGATATCGATAAACGACTCCAGTCCTATATCTGTGCGTGCTTTGCACTAACCTAAGTAAGCTTCATCGACTCTTATGAACATAAAACAAATCATAAAATTATTAATTTTTGGTTAATTGAAGGCAAGCCACATTATTTTTTTGCTGATGCGCACCAAGTAATAGTAGTAGTAAACTGTGCAAAGACCGAGTTAGTAGGCAAGGGGAAGTGCGTCGGCAGGAGTGAAACTGAAAGTTATGCGACTTATTCTATTCTATTTTTGGACGATGACTCCAGAGTATTATAAATGTGAATAAAATATTAGTCGATTTTTACTTCATGGTTTGAGTTTGGTACTGATTAGTATAACTTATTTAGAATAGTGAAGACAACAACTAGCAACAATTTGAAGGTAGATATTATTAATGGGAGTAAAATTTTATAACATAAATGACAAATTTTTCCATCGTCAAATAATATTAGCACTGTGTTTTCTTAATATGGTATGCGATAATTTTACATTTATGGCCAAAGGCGGCCCGTTTACTTCATTTCGTGGAACGTGAGTTACAAGGAATTATTCTACTACTTTTCCAGCACGTGTCGCAACAAAACATAATTGTGATGCAGGAATGTGTAACGAAAGCGACTGTTCGTAGCAGTAGCCGTCGTCTACGGAGATGCATGTGTAATATCGTAATTGATTTATTTTAGAAGGTGACGCCGGTGTCAAAACAAACTAGCAGAAAAAAATGTGGCCAGGCAGCGGGAACCTGTTTGGTTGAGAAATGTTATGAGGTGAAACGGCGCCAAATGTGACTTACCGACAGGAGTTAACCTGCGGTTTTGGATGCCCAAAATTGAATAATATGTTTTATATCTTGATGCTGTTTAAGACGTTAGTTTTATCACTGCAGTCGAATGAGGGAATTCTTTAGATATTAGCTGCAGCAGCAGTTTGTACTCATGAGTTTTTATGTATTTATTTGTCTGACCGGTAGATTATACTTTAATTTCATAAAACAGTAGTACACTGACAGTAAAACTGAATAAATTACAACCAAATGCTGACATAATAATATTGTGATAATATCTTTACCCTTCGTTCTAGTCACGAGGATTAGCCCAGAAGTCGAAGACTTGCGCAGGAGAGGAGGCGGCATATCATTAATAAAAAGGCCACTCCTCCACCCAGAAACGACTTAGGTTGGTAGGCCCCAACAATCATTCAGTGCAGGAAAGAGGGAAACCTGAAAAACTTCATTAATTAGGGAGGCAGTCAAATGTCGACCGGTATCAATCTCTCACATTGACCCAAGCTAACATTCTTCCACCTTACCATACGCGCAGAGAGGGTGCCAATCCTACCCATGAATATAGATGATACACGCTCTACCGGTTACAGGGCTCGAACCCACACGGGTCTAGCCACATCGATTCAAATACCTTAAACCGCGCGACCACTGACCGATCCACATGATGATTTGCTTGAATAGATGAAATATTTTGAGTGTGAACATAATTTTTAGATGTTGATGAAATAACTTTAGATGCTGAGGGAATATTTTCAGCTTCCAAGGGAATAATCTTGTCTAAAATTGTCATAACCGTTCGTTTCTTATTTACAGTATCTAAAAGTTTCGATGTAGCCTTCGGCGATAGAATTGAACTTCCAGCCACCATGTGCTTAAAATTAAATTAAAATACCCTTCTGATTTTCGCTTCAGGAATGCAATCTGACTTAATTAATTTTTGATATCGATAATCTTGTTAAAATTGTTGTCTTTATGATTGAGTGATACCACCATAGATGTGAAGGCTTCTTCTGTGTTTTGCTTAGTTCGTCGAAATATCTTTTTTTCTATACACTATTTTTCATAGCGACCAAATGCTTGTTCCTATTGCTTCCCTGAATTATCTGGGAGAAACAGCACTGGAAGGTTCATTCTCAATATCTGATGACGCAAATCATCGCGTGATCTTATATAGAATAATTACGTGAAATAATTCAATGATAGCTATGTTTATGCCCGTTACTGCGGTAACTTATTCTTAATATACATAAAAATACCCTATTTTGAATATATTTGTGTTTTAATTAATTTCAAGTAAAATTTAGCATTTTTATTTTGGAATAACCACATGGATTAAAGCAATAAGCAGAAAATGTTATTATTTCAGTAGTTAACGATTAATTTTTAACTGCATCAATAGTGCAGGTGAGTCAACGTTGAACAATGTGTATGTCTAGCTTTTGGCAATATTTAAAATTTGACTGCTGAATTTTTAATATGTGACACAAAACGGAACTGAGGGTTTCAAGTAATTCATGCTTCTATTAAGTTGATCTCATAGATATTCGATGGGGTTAATATGAGAGTTGCATGCAGGCCACTCTAATTGTTAAATACGATAGATTGAGTCTCATGTTTCCAATGCTACTATGCGCAAAGAAAATGCATTTGTGCTTGAAACTGTGTATATCTCCTAAGTATTGTAAATGGAGCTTAGTGTACGAAATAACGTGACCAATTTTTCTATAATTACTCCGGTGTTTCAAACTTAAAGCACTAAGGCATTATTTTGGTGCATCAAGCGACATATTTGTATAAAATTGGAAAGGGTTGTGGCGCTTAAGTTAAATTTGTTCACAAATATAGGTAATAGAAATTAGGTGCCAAATGAATAGCGGTAAATATTTACAAAGGTTGATAACACTAAAGCTTTGCAACATTTTATAAAATAACTTTTTTCTTTTGCTGGTGAGTGAATATACAGCTATTAAGTATATGAATGTAACACAAATTCTTCCATCTCACAAAATGCCACAGATTTCTTTTCTACTCACAAACAACGTCTGTTTATCCAATTGTTAATTTCAGTAGATATTATTCTTTCACCTTAATTTTTGGTACTATAATGAACGGAGTTATTCATTCTAAAATGCAGCATTGTATTTATTAGCGTTGAGTAATTAATGTGTTCTTATTTCGCCTAATATTAACCAGTGCAAGCTGTAGGTGTTTGGCGAATTGTACCGCTCCCACAAAAAGTAGATTATTTATATCAATGTAGCACATACCATATCTGATAATTTTTAGTGTTACATTTGTCACTTCCTACATAGCTTATTAAAAATCTGATTGTCTCAATTATAATCTGTGTATGTGTTGCATGACGTTGCAAATTTATAGCTATAGTCTAAAATATTAAATGAATATTTATTGATAACGATTGTGCGTGTGATTGTATTTTGACAGCTGTCAGAGTGTATTATAACATGGCACCTACATTTAACATTTTCGATATACTTGTAGATATACCAGATCTGTATTGATACAAGTTGTTTTGAAAAAAAAAAACACAATAAATCTAAAGCACAGTATAAAAGAATTGACGATATTTTTCAAAATGGTATAAAATATAGTATATTTAACTTCAATTTGGTACATATAAGTTTCAGTTTTTGTCTGCAAGTTGAGGTCATTAGTTCCATCTTTTTCAATAACACTTTAATTATCATTAGGTTAGATTTCTGCATACTAGGTGTAATGTAAAAACTATCTTACCCTCATTAGTCATTCAGCACTTTTTATTATATTTTCTGAATAATTTTGTAATTTTAGTGCGATCCGAAAAACATATATAATTTTCTGATGCCTTTAAGTCTTTAAAATAATTTGAGAACATGGGCGTCGCATCGATGTCTTGAGGATTGCAGTTTTTATTTCAAATATTGAAGGTATTATTAAAAGAAAATAATCAAAATTTAGATATTGCATTGTACCCAAATGTCTTAGTACGACGAAAAAATGCTCAGATAAATTATTTATTAGTTTATCCCAATACACAAAACTTGTTGTGCCAAAAGTAATGAAACGCTATTGACAATGTCAAAATAGTAGTAGTAAATATTTAAAAATAAAGCTAAACATTTTCTATTACAGAGAGTGTTTATACTTCTGATGAGTTTTTAACCTGTGCGGTTAATCATTTTGTGATTTTATTTGTACTCATGTATTCTAATTTATTTGCTCTTTATTTAGTTGTTTAGTTACTATACTTTCCCCTTCTTTAAATATTGTACGTGTGTAAATACGTTGTGTATCTGGCATGTATAAGAAATAAATAAAAATAAATAAAAAATACGTATTAAATACGACTTTTTTATAACGTGTGTCTTAACAAAATGGAGATAAACCTCATTGTTGGAGCATACTTCAGCATAATGGTAAAGCTGTTTTGATAGTTCATAATTTTAATTTGCATAAAAACTTTTTTTACTAATCTATTATATCACTTAGAAGGCTATAAGTTATACGTCCGACAGTTTCGCTTTCGCTTATAATAAAATAAATTAGAACATAAATAAAAAAAATCAATTACATAAGCATCGACGTTTCTCTGTTTCTATCTTCAGGACTCTAAAATTACTTACTTATTTTTTTGTAAGATAATGCGTACATTGTTTTCGTAATAGTTTAACTTGACAGCAGTGCTATCTACAATTTGCTAAATGAATATTTTATTTTATTTTTTATTTTTATTTTATTCAAAACACATACCCAACAGGCAATTGTCCAATTACAGGGTACGGTAAAACATATACAGTGCAAAATAAACACAGAAGTGTGTACAAGACACAAAGATACTAACAAAACAAGAGAAAAACAAACGAGAGACAAAAAGTTAATAGACAAAAAATATTAATATACAAAAAAAAAGCAAATAAACAGAGAAATATATAAGTAAACCTATGTTAGACAGCTAAATACCTATCTAAACCTATCTTTACCCAGTACTGCATTTTTTATAGCTTGCATTGAACAGCAAAAAATGTCTACACTAGATTCTAATATCATTGTACCTAGAGATAATTTGATAGAAAGGCGATGCTACAAGAATATTGGTGCGTGCAGTAGGAAGGTTAAAAATATTATTACTTCTTGCTGAAACTCGTGGTATGTTGAATTGGATATTGCTTAGAACACTTGGACATTCCAAAATGTTATGAATGATTTTATACAAGAACATTACTTGGGATACTGCCCTTCTTTTAGACAAAGTATGAGTATTTAACCGATTAAGTAATAATTCATGCGGAACACCCTGAGGAGAATACGTACCGTCCAATAAGTACAATGCAGATTTCATAAATCTACGCTGAACTCTTTCTAAAGACGCAATATGACCAGCATAGATTGGGCTTCAGACTATTGACGCATATTCCAATTTTGAACGAATGAGTGTAGTGTATAGCAAACGTAAAGTAGAGATATTGGCAAACTTTTTGGAATTTCCTATAACCTAACCTTGGCTCGAATGTTACTCCAAGGTCTTTAATGTAATTTGGTCGAAGGAGTATTGTATTATTCAGTGTGTAATTGAATTGAATTGAATTCTTTTTCCTAGTGAACGTAACGATATTACATTTAGACGCATTCAAAGGTAAACAATTATGTAGACACCAATTGCAAACATTGTCAATTGCACTCTGTAACCTGCCACAATAAGTAATAGTGTTAATTTCACATAAAAGTTTGAGGTCATCAGCGTACATCAGATAGTGCACCTGCAAATCCTCAACAATGTCATTAATAAATAATACAAAAAGTAAAGGTCTGAGTATGGAACCCTGCGGTACGTCAGATATTTGATGAAAATAATATATTCAGCTAAGGTTAATTAACATCATTAAAGTACTTCATTAACTAATATTTATGGAAAAAAGATGTCTTATTAACTTTCCAGCCTGGGAGTTGTGACAATTACCTTGAATAAATAAGTAATAGTGTTATTTTTTTAAATAAAATGTTTTTAATTATATGAATACTAGAGGCGCACAATTTTTGCTAAAATAGGCATTTTATTTATAGTTTTTGACACACTTTCGAAATTTTCAGCCAAAATAGGAGAGTAATATTCCCGTCTTATACTTATGACAACAAATTATTCATATTTCATAAAATTGCAATCCTTGAATTCTTCATTACTATACATCATCCCATCTTACATCACATCAACAACTTCATCATCTCATTTCAGCACTGTCAGTATTTCACAGACAGCACTTGCAGGATTTGTTCGGGTGTTGCAGGATGAGCAATCGATAGCTGGGATGCCTGATGTCATCCGAACGGACTCCCAACGATCCGACGCATCCCTAAAGCCACGCGTGTCCTTCAATAGGGACGTCCACGTGAAGCGTATCGGTACGAACACCACCAGTTTTATTCGATTAACTCGACTAGAGATACTAAACACGATTAACATTAGAAACTGAATGAATCCTAACCGTTTACATTAACAAGTCTTAACACTACTAGCTTCCCCTTCTTCTAGGCTTCTAACGTGCAATAACACCTGAAAGGATGAAAAGATTTATGCTAACTAATTTAGAAATATCTCCAAAATATAACATGGTCGTATCTTTGCATAATGCAAGGAAATGTCAATGTAATTTTAGTTGGAAATGGATTCTGATGGAATTACATTATTGGAATCTATACTTGACATTCAAGTTATACTCCCAATTGGTGACAACTTTATGCCTAAAATGGTTATTGAAAATGTCAGTTTATATGTATACAAGGTGTTTCTTAAGTAGAGGTAAAAAGTCCAAGGGCGTATTCGGTGGTCAAAAGTAAGAGTCTTTTGTTATACATATAATTGCCTAGCTACAGCATCTCAAAAATTAAAAAAAAATCAGTATTGCTTGAGATAATTCAACCAAATTAAGCGTGTATATTTAGTATGACAGTAGGTATAAAAAATTACCAGCTTTAGAAACTTACCAGTGGCGGAGGTGTGGGTGTGGGATCATTATTTGCCAAAAATATATATATATATATATATATATATATATATATATATATATATATATATATATATATATATATATATATATAACCCTGTAGAATATATCAAATAAAATAGGTCATCATAGGAATTATTGTATTATCTTCACTTTCTGTTTCTTCACACTTTTTTATATTCCAAACCTATTACAGCAAAATTGATTTATTTGAGTGCATTTTTATGATACTCATTACATTACCCAAAATAATAAAATAGTTAATTAACAATCGAATTACTTTACTATGATTTATTATAACAAATGTTGGAAATGGCCACGTTTTGCCAAAATACATGATTTAGATCTTCTTTAAAGTGCAGCTCGGACACATGCAAAAATTCCAGGAGTAGCTCTTTTCACATCATAACCAGCCGTGTTGACGTAAGTGCTTCTCAGATTCAATGTGAACTTTGTAAACTAATGTCTTACGATGTCCAAACAAAAAAATCAATAGGGTTATATTCTGGTGGCCTGGGTGGCCAAGGTTGGCCTTGAACGCTTCGTCCAATCACGTTGTTACCGAATCCTTCATTTTGAAAATTCACGAGCAGTGAAATTAAAATATGGGGGAACCCCGTCGTGCATAAAATACATTGTTTCTCTTAGCGCATAGAGAACATCGTCAAGTAGTACAGGCAAAACGTTTCCAAGAAAATATCTGTAGGAGTCTCCAGTTAAAGTTCTTGGTAAAAAGTAAGATCTCATTATGGCATTAAGGTTTATTATAGCATCTCTGAGAAAATTAGATTCGTCGGTAAACAATATGCCAGTGGTAAAGTTAACATTTTGTTCACTTTTTTGCAAAAATCAAGGTGCAAAATTGCAGGCGAGCAGTATAGTCTTGCGGCAGTAAGGCTTGAACCCTATGTATGTGATACCAGTTTAACTGCTGATGCTTCAGAATGGACCAAACTAATTTGTGATTCATATTAAGATTTCTAGTAGTAGTAGTATTTGGGACCTCTTTAGTAGAATAGCTTCTTGCAACTCAGGCGTTGGTTCCAGGAGTTGGGCATTTCTGAACTGAGCCTGACTTCGAAAGACGTTGAAAAACATTTCTGAACATTTTTGGATTTGGAGTTGGATGATTTGGAAATATTTCCGTATAAATTCGCCTAGCCTCATTTTTATCTGAAAGGCCATAAATCTAAACCATATTGGTCATTTCAGCAATATTCATAAGCCATTATTAAAACGTAATCTTTTTAAAAAGTAAGCTTAATTTGACAATACACAATATTAAATAAGATAACGGCTTCTTATTATTATTGTTCTGCATGGCCTGCCTAAAATATATAAATATATATAACTGGAAAAATGCTCTTGATCAAATAAATAAATTTTGCTGTTAATTGGTTTAGAATACGAAAAAGTGTAAAGAAACAAAAATGAAAATAATACAATGATGCATATGATGACCAGTTTTGTTTTTAGTATATATATTTTTTGTAAATAATGATCAATGATACCCACACCTCCACCACTAGTAACTTTCTAAAGCTGGTAATTATTATATGCAAACCAAATTTGGTTGATTTATCTCAAGCGGTTTTGAAATTTAAAATTAAAAACTTATTTTTTTTTAATGTTTTACAAGCTGTAGCTGGACAATGGTTGTCCTAAGATCCTAAGAATCCTTTTTTGACCACACACTCTATATAGTAATATTGAACGTTTCTTGCCCGATCTATTATCCAGTGAGTCATTTTTAATCACATGTACAAAATTGACCGATTAGGTCCTTATTACACTGATAGTACCTTAAATCCCTAATAGGGAATCAATTGAATGACATGTTTGAAATTTGATTTTCACTTCAAAGGTAAAATGTCTCGCTTTGACAAAGGAAATTTTGAATCTATGGAAAGTCGCAATGAAATAATAAATAATATGCATGAAAATGCATTTGTTCATTTTCTAGCTTCATTTGACAGTAACGAAATGATTTGGTATGTCAAGGTAGCTAAATTAGTTAGGTGATGATTTCTTTAAAAAATTGTAACATTTCTTGTTTTCGATATGCAGATATGTTTTTCTGGTAGAGCTCTTTTAATATATAATTTCTTATTTATGGATTCATTTATTCAGCCTATTTATCACCATTTGGTGTCAAAGAACATGTACGATAAATATTTAATAGTAATTAATGTCACATGATCAAGAGAAAATCAGGAGGAACAAAATTGTGGATTGGCATACTGTTGTAAATAAAATATTTAACAACCAATATCGCTACAGATGAAAACTATTAGTTCATTGGCTCAAATAGAAAGTGTGATGCAATGTCGAAATATTTATTCAACATTCTGGATATTACTAACAAGAACATTTGTAATCTATATAATGTCTTGTGTTGTTGTATATTATGAATATCATAGTTAATAATAAATTTATTAATATTTGTAGCAGTTTTTAGTAAGATCAGAAGTATTCAGAAGAAATTGACTTTGAAATGAGATAAAATGACAGAATAAATTACTAACTACTATTCATATTAATAATATTGATCTTGTCAAACCACAAGTGGTCAATTTATGATTAACGTGCATTTAAGATTGTGTCTTATAAGAATATGATGCGCAGAAGACTCAACCGTATCTTTAGGTAGGAGTTGATTCTTTGAAGTGATCTTATGTACCTCCAATATATTTATTATTGTTACACTTCAATGCACTGTACCATTAACTTCTGCGTATATGAGGGATCTAAAAATCATCTTACATATATCAATAATTAGATTTTTAAAAATATAAACCATAATTGTTTTTTTTTTGTTTATTTTCAGTAATTAAAATGAAAAAAAATAACTGCAACATCATTCAGTGAGAAAACTCAAAATTACGAAAATAATAAAACGGGGCATATTGAAAACACGTACATGAACTCTTTTTAACGTTTTATAGAAAACCCATTTTGAAACACAAAAAACTGATCTTCATTTTGAATGTAGTTAGTAGTAAGTAACTATACAAATACGTTTGTATCAATGATTCGTTATATATCTTGATCAATTAAATCTTGCATATTTCTAAGGTTTTGTCAAAATGTAATATTCACGTTGCTTAGGAGAAAATGAGGGTATTATTGCTACATAATTATCTGCAAAAAAATCTATTCCTTATAAAAAAGGTGTCTTAGTTTCAGTAATTTAAAGGATTATCCTCTAGGCAAGATCCATGTACCCGTATATTAAAAGCAAATACATCCAAATTACAGACCGCCGTACCCTTCCAAGAATCATCAGTAATCGCCATGAATGAGAATTTTCAACGGCTGACCTAACCAAATTACCTCGTTCTTAATTTTTGTACGCCATCGGGGTCACCTCTTCCATCAAGTCATATTTCTGCATTGTTCATGATTCACCTATTCATTAAAGAAATCATAATGCAAAGTGTAATCTGAATCACCGCAGGAAAAAACTGGTAAATATATCGGGTATTGTTCGGTTGTCAGACATATAAGGTTGCGTAACTAAAAAAGGAAATCTCCTGACCTTGAAACTGCATAAAAAAATACAACCCGGTCGCTGTAGAAATGGTAAACCTAGTCGCACCTTGTACGGAAAATACTATATCATATTTACTGAAAGAAATTACCTGGGATTGTTATGCAAATCTACAGGGTGATTGCTTCAATTCAAGTCGATATTGACGGTTCTAAAATGGCCAGGCAGAGGAAAGTTAAATTGAGAAATAAATTAAAGCGACTTTGAAGACAAAGGTATGGTTGCCAGCGAATAATATTACATTCTTTTGTATCTGAAGTGTATTAGATGGACATATATGGATCTTCCTCCTGTGGGATGTAGAATCTTGATGAAAACCATGGCTGTTTGTAGTTAATAACATCTCAGACAAACACGTGTTGGGAAAACCCGGTAGTTCAGGATCGTGTTCTAGTAGATTTCCACAGCTAATATAAAAATGATGTGATTAAATGCATTCATTTTATAATTTAAAATACGACGAAGGAAAAATTAAATATCTAAAAAAATTTACCGAAAACAAAACCTAAACTTATGTTTGAAATATATTCTACATAATCCCACTTTAAACTGTAACATGCTTACACCTTCTACAGATTTTGTTGATTTAATTCAATGCTTTCATTTTAAAAGAATCCTTATTGAGTTTATTTACTCATGTGAAAAACCTACCAGTTTTTAAGTGAAACACATGAAAGACATGTCGAATGTTTCTTATTATTTATTTATTTATTTCTACAGGGTTTTTAAAATAAATAGTATCTATAAATTATGTAGGCGCAGGAATGAAATATAAATTTGATCATAAAAAATAAGATTTTAAATATAGCCCAGTTTTTCCAACTGCTAAATAAATATATTTGCCATTGACTGACACTTATTTACTGATGTATATATTTCTATAACAAGTGTATATTTATTGTGGAATTGATCGATTGCAGCTTATTGAAAAAATATTTGTATTAATACAGATTGATTCAGAAAATAAGTGGTCAATCAAAGTTAACTATTTTTAAATAGAACACTAGTATATTTTATTATTAATACTAGTAGTAGTATAGTCAGGCCAACTTCGGTATATTTTGAGTTACTTGCACATTTTGAAAATTTTTCACATGATTTTTTTTTCTTTAATTTTTAAAACAGCTTTGAGAGAATTCCAAATGTTACCCCCAAATGAAATAATTCGATGTCCTTGATCATCACAATCTCTTGTCCCATTTCATGGCCTACTGTGTAAAAATATGCATATTTCAATCGCTTTTGTAGATGTTCCGTAAAAAAATATATTTATTGCATAAATCGCAAACCAAAAATTTTAGGTATAGGATATTTTACATGTTTGTCTACTGGCTTTTAATAAAAAATGTATGAATTGTATAAACCATTGCGGTCTTCATATAAATTTATTGAGTTTTACAAAATTTGAGATGTCAAAATTCAAGCAAATTTTTCGGGCTCTCTTTATAAGATTGCTTCCAGATTGTTTCCAGGAAAACTGTATTTAGTACTGTTTTTATTTCATTTTGCAATCCTGTATTCAGTTTCATTTATAATTCAGGAGCCCCAGAAGGATCCAATCGACCAATTATTCACTATATGGACATCCAGTATGACACAGATCAAATAACAGAGATATTTTGTATGCATGCAACTATTTAAAACTGGAAGCCAACCAATTTAGTAGCCTGCCTCGTATAATGAAATGAAAAATTATTACACATTTGCATGTAACCTTTCTTGTTTGAAGTAAAAAATAAACAATACAAGCATTCCAGTTTCCATGATCCATCTACTAAGTGACAGTGTCAAAACGTTTGATTGTAAATGACGCACTCCATAGAAAATTTAATGTGTTCAGATTAAGGACGATATGTTTTAGAGTTGTTATATCCCGAAAAAAAAGCGAATATTAAGAGAACCTGACGAGCAATCAATCAATTCCAACAAAGGTCTTCTAAAAGCATTCGAATCGGACGTCGGACAAAGAATTCACATAGAATCGATCTGTGATCATCAGAACATTACTTACATTATTGTATTGCAGCCGGCGGTCCTTTTAATGGTTGTTTACAAAAATCAATGAACTTGAAAACCGACGACTTTAATTGCTGTAGCTGATATATGCTGGAGTTCAAAATCCGAGGTCGCAGTGATTTGACACATTTTGCAATTATAGAAACTATTTTGCTGTTGTGCAGTCATCATAGGCCACGTCTTTGTAATTTAGTGTAATCTTACACCCATGCACTTCTAGAGTTTTAGTTATTGGCACAATAAGAAAAACCTTAACTTTCAAAAGTTTTATATAATATCTTATAATAAAAAACAATATTGGTGTAAAAAAAATGATTGATGTAGTAAATATGTGAGAACTGAATAAAAATTACCATCAATCAGTGGGTGTCTCTATTCATAAATATTCAATATAAGCTCATGCCACTTGGGTAACCAGTGGCATAAAAAAATAAATAAAAAATAAGTGATTTTATACATTTCTAATTCAATACAATAATACATACAATATTTGTTGTGTCTTTTTTGGGACATAAACAGGAATATCTATTTTTTGCGATAAATACACAAAGCAGTCTGAGCGTTTGTGCCATTATTATATTATTTCTTTCAGATTGTTTGTAATGCGTATAGATTTTTGAGAAATTAAGTTTTCTTGAAACAAACTTCGATTAGGTTTAAAATAGATATACCTGTTGCCTGCCGCTAAAATACAGGAAAATTTCGTTTAACGTATTTGTTGAGCTTACAATATTTACATTTATAGTTAAATTTCCAAATAATACGTATTTTGAAAGATTTCTGTGTCTACCCTTGTTGGTTGGATCACTTTCTGCCGTTATACATTCGTTTTACTTAGATATATTTGAATATTCGCAGGTGGCATGAGATAACATGTCTGTTATTTGCTGTTCGTATTATTCAGTTCTTAAATGCCTACAATTTTTTATATTTAAAATTAAATTTTTTAGACTAAATTTTTAAATTCAGTCAGTAATAACTCAAAATTTAATTAAAAGCAAATTGACAATGTTTCGTAAAGTTAACATTTCAAATATTTTAAATTCATATATGGGATTATATTCCATTTGGTCAGGTCTATGCCTAAGTCAAATAAATGATCGTATAATGATGATATCTATTCTTCCCGAAGTAAAGTGTAGTTCCAAATCTAACCCATGAAAAGATCCTATTTATATTTTTGTGGCTGTGGTAGATCTATTTGGATTCACTACCATAAAAATGATGAGCAATGCTTTTGGAACTACTGTATAGCTTAGTCTTTATGGTTTACAATAATCTTTGCCTTTCCTAGCAAAAACTCTATGGATACCCATGACTGTACTTAATTAAATTCTTTTAATGACAGCTGTTCTTCCTTCTTGCTATATTGGTGCTTGGATGACTTGTTGCAGTATGGCGATTTTTATCTCACTTTTCAATTTGGCTCCTTATGGTACTTGACAGTCCTAAAATACGTTGAACATTATTATTACATTTCTTAAAGTTGCTTATAATTTACAGTTTTTTGTAGGTTAACAGTCATCAAATTTTATTATTACATTGGAAAATATAGTGGACAAGTTTTTATGATCTAAAGAGTATAATTGTGCTTTGGTTCATTTACCTAAATTGTTTGATAGTGTAAAAATTAAAATCGATACATAATATAGAAAAAGCTAATATCCTTAGATAATCTAAGAAACATTGACAAAAAGAATTATAGTTGTGTGATAAATTCAAACAAAAGTAGATGTTTTGCTAGAAAACGGACTAAGTGAAACATTACTACTAAATAAATTATTTAAAACTTTCTACATATCGGAAAAAATATGTTTAAAATAACCAATTTGTGCACAGCACAAACATTAACTAACTTCCAGTGTTCCAACTTACGAGTATATTGAGCATTAAGAAACGTAAGAAAATACTGACGTCGTTAATTGACTATAAATAATAAATACCTAGTCATTTGTTCAATTCTATAATGATGTATTTTTTTGTACAAAATTGGATAATTAGTTATTCAAATTAGGATTTAATTGTTTGAAAGTTTTTTCTTTAAGTTGGTACATAACTGAAGCAGGAATTAGGTGATCACGTTTTGTTTTCTATCACGAATTGGAACATTCCATCACGATTCAACGAAAGGAATAATGTTTTTTATAGTTAGATATTCCTTGTTAATGAAAAAAATATAGTAGTAGTAATATGGATCCTTTTTATTTTGAACAGAAAAGGTAGCTATGAATCATTTATACCATATACAGTGTGTTTAATTGTATTTTGCATTACCGTACTAAGAACTGCATATTTGAAGGTAGTTTTATTAGGAAACTTTTGAAAATTGTGCAATATTTTTCCATAGATTGTCATATTTTGCCGCCAAAAATACGCAGTTAATAGGATGACCTACTTCTTTGTTACACCCTGTACAATTTAAAGCTTAATAAAAATGTATCTTTATGAAAAAAAGAACATTGTAGTACCATTAATCATAGGTAGAACATTACTATCTAGTGTAAATACTAGTAAAAAATTATATACTAACAAAGTAGTAGAAAAACATATCAAAACAAAACTTCTTGATTTCTAGTTGGCGTTGGAACAATGAACAATCGTGGGATTTGACCGTGACCAAGTCAATGGGTGTTAATTTATAATTTGTTTATTATCATTACATTTTAACAAAATGAAACCGTAAAATTGTATAATGAGAATTTGTTTGCAAAAATAATTATTAATGAAGAAATAAAATACACACAAAATTGTTTATGTTTGCAAATGTGTTCGTTTCTCGGTTATGACTGTAAAATGTGTTAGTTATTCAATTTTGAAGAAATATACATGACATTTAAATAAAATAAATATTTTATGTCTTCTAAGCAATCAATAATCTATACATTGGTAATAAATTAGACATATTGTTCCAATACAACATTATATTTTGCTATAATGACAGTATATTAGTTTATAATTTTATATGATGTCATTCAAGTCAATTTCCAATTCTTACATATAATTTTAAAATCTTATTGTCGGCGTTACATTCGTCGCATTCACAACAAAATAAGGACTGAAAAGGAATTTCCATAATCTTATTCAATACAGACGTCAAATCCATTGTATATAACAACAATGAATATAAATATTGTTTTTCTACTAATGCTAAAGTCCAATATTGCACGAGTATTGAATAAATTGTTATATTTTTAATTCAGTTCACCATGAAATATTCTTCTAGTCGAGGATAAACAAATAAATAACAGTTCATTTGTTTTCCCTTAGACGTTCCCTATATAGAAGTCTGATAGTGTGAAAATAATTAATAATACTTTGGCTTACGAATTCGAAACAGATAAATATCTTCTAGACACTTAAGAGACCTTGAGAAAAATACGAGTGTGTGTTGAGTAAGAAATTAATTCATTTAACATGCAGGAAACAGAACTAGAACAGCTTAGTTACAAGAAATAAACACAGGATGTGATGCAGACTGAAATATCCATTTGCACTATTTCGAAAGTGAAAGATGTGTGCTACTGTTGTAGCAGATAACAATCTAGGCGGCTACTGCTGTCTTTTCGTATGTAGTAACAGGTTACAGAAAGTTACTTCATCAATTTGAAAAAGCGATGAAGTGGAATGTTTCAGAAAACATATTGTTTCAACTACAAAATTCGGCAATTGGTTATATGTTTTATTAGGTTTTAATAATATTATGTGAAACTAACTACTCTGCGGAATAATGCCCTGTGGCTGAACAGAATTTAATTACATCCGCAATATTTTACCCATAAGTACATTTTTTATTTTAAGCTACAGATTCTTTAGGTGACCTCCTTTTTCAATAGAATAAACATATCTAAATATAAAAAAATATTATTACCTAGGTACATTAAAAAAAAATACTTGCACAATTTTATTTTGAGGCGACAATAACAATCGGTTTCATTACGTCACAACGGATTTAGAACTACTCAATATTCTATTACTTCTGGTGTATCTCAGGGTTCTAATTTGGGCACACCCTTATTTTTAATTTTTTTTAATGATATCACAAATTATATTAATTGTTTTATTCTCTCTTTTTATTGCGGATATTGAGGACTTTTTTGTCAATGCCAAATGCTTGCGGAGGCTTAGTATTGATAATCATAATGAACTAGTTATGCTGTTGTATGCAGACGATTTGGTTTTGTTGGTTGATTCAGAAATAGATCTGTGTCGTAAGCTCTGCACCTTAGAAAAGTATGTTACAATAAATCAGCTGACATTAAACACTCAAAAAAGCAAAAATTGTATGCTTTTCTCGCTGTGGCCGCATTAATACCTTCCCTTTTTTACTAAATTGTCAGCCTGTAGAGTCAGCTAACTGTTTTACGTATTTAGGTGTTGTTTTTTCATCCTCTAGTTTGTTTCGCATAATGTGGCAAAAGCCTTACAAGCAGTGGGATCTGTCATCACTATAATGGCCAAGTCTAAAATTAACTGGGATTCACGCTTAACTTTATATAATTCCATAATTATTAACTCTTTAACCAATTCTTTGCCAGTCTGGAGTATTCGCTATGTCGATATATTGGAAAGAATACAAGTTAGTTTTTTTAAAAGATTATTGTTACTACCTCTTAATACGCCCGGATACATTGTACGTCTTGAGGCCGGAATTAGTAGCTTGTCCCTTCTAGTTTTTAGAACTGCTTTAAATTGGTTGCTCAAACTTTTATCCCTAGAAACTTCTCGCTATCCTCATATGTGCCTGATCCGACAGTTGCAGCTTTTGAATATTGATACACGCTACAACTGGTTACTCCAATTTAGAGAAATGCTTGTTAGTATAGACTGTGCGGATGTTCTGGATAATCTAACTTATTTTCGTCTTAAGAAACGAATTCCCACTATGTTGGCTAGATATGAAGAATTGCTTGACCAGAAAAACTTGGCTTTAGTTATACCATCTTCAACACCTCTGTTATATAAAAACTTCAATATAACAAAACATACCGCGGAATATTTGAAATTTCAGACGCATATTTATATTATTAGAATTATTTTCCAGCGTCGCCTTGCCAATAAATATTGTCTGAAATTCACTATCAACGGCATTTCATACTCAATCAATCCGTCTGAATTTTGCACACTTTATAATCAGCACAGATTGGAAACGTTAGAACATATTCTCATAGAGTGCCCTGTTTATGACAGTTTAAAGCCTACAGAATTAAAAAACTTAGCTTTTAACTGTCTTGTGTTTATGCTCGATAACTTATCGCTTAATACCGTTAAATTGCTGGCTACTTTTGTAATAAGTTTATTGAAACTTCGTTCATTTGTTTTGAGCGAATAGCAGCTTAGAATTGTACTGTTTTTCTTCTATTATTGTTTTGTAATCGTTTTTTTTTTATTTATTTATATATTTTTTCATTTGTCTGATATTTTATTATTGTAAATCTTGTTCTCGTAGCCCAAACACTCATACCGTTTGTTTGTCTGGTTGTTTTTTATTGTGTAATTTGTCTTATATCATCATTTTACAACGCAGAACCTCTGCCTATAAATTTGTATTTTGTACTTTTTTTTTTTTTTGAATAAAGATTTATTCTTATTATTATTATTGATTGTCATAAACAGGTCTATGCTGATGATTTAAAAATATCTTCCTCTATATCAACTAATGATGATTGTGTTCACCTTTAAAATCAGTTAAATAAAATGATTCCTTGGCATTCCAAATGTAAAGTTATATCAATCACGCGTAAATTGAAGCCCATGGGATTCCAACCAGCCTAGATTAACGTGGATGACTTTGATAGAAACTTTTCTCCTCAGACCATGTTCAATATTTGGTTTGTTTAAAATTTAGAACACTGGGTTTTATGAATTGTTTTGTTTTGTTATGAATTTGGAAATAATGCTACCTTCTTCTCACTATTTTATGCATTTGTTCGATCCAAATTAGAATACTGATACTAGTTGTAATAACCAAGTTAATTTACTTGATTCCACCACCACTACCACCAAGAATGTATCCTGCACGTGGATGTGATTATAAAATATTGTTAATATGTTTTAAATTTGATCATGAAAGTCTAGAAAGCACTTCCATATCTCAAAATTTGTACATAATCTATTAATAATAATGTTGACTGTTCCGATCTTAAACCAACTGAACTTTTTAACAATTCGACCTGCAAGTTGCACCCTTTTACTTCTTATAATTAATTAAAAACTCCTTTTTCTTTTATGACACATAATTACAATTCAATTTGTAATTCCTGTGACATTTTTAATTGTACTATACATGCAAAAATTGTATTTAGCTTTTAGAGGTATAAACAATTTGTGAGCAATAGCATAGAGAGTAGCTGCATTTTTTTCTCGTTATTTTGTTATATTGGTAAGATACATCTTACATAATACATATATTTATTTTGCATGTTAAATTCTTGCACCCCTCAGGGGTTGTCAGCCCTTAAAGTACTATCTTAAATTGCTACAAAAATTAATATCTATGCTATACTATAACGCAGCACTCAATGTCTACGTCAAAAAGTGAATTGAAAATAATTTAATAATTTCATTACACTAGGTACGCTTTCCCTAGATTCATTTTAATTTTATGTATTAAACCATGAATGTAGAGTTATTTTTCAGCGTACTCAGATATTTCATATAAAAACAAAACATACATGACTTATAAGAAATTTTAGGAAAATTGATTTCAATTAGCTTAAATACCTTCACAATAAAGTAAAAAAGAAATTGGTAATTTACGATTTGCTAAAAAATAGCCTTTTTGTTGAATTGCATTTGCAACTTAACTATAATTTAATGGCATTTTACACCATTAAGGGCCTAAATACATATTTTGTTTTGTACTAGCTATTAAATGCAATCAACAGTTATGATATATGTATATTCAGCATTTGCAAATGTTTCAGTATTGAACGTATAGCCTTGGTAAAGCCAGTTTATTTATTTTTTAAATGTACGCGTCCAACTATGTCAGCTTATAATCAGCCACGGAAATCAAGATGCAGAAAAGTAACACACCTGGTACTGATCATAAAACTAAAGTACATAAATTTTTAATTTTAGTTTTACTTACGCAAGCGGTCATCTGTGTTTAATGCCAGCAACGCACCAATTTCTTGATTGAAAAAATTATGTAATAATTTGTAAGTAAAAATCATATCTAAAAAAATGTTTTTTGAATGTTCAGGAGATTCTTACAAATACAATTCTGTAAAAATAATATCAAAAAGAGCAGTTCAAAAATGATTAAAACATACACTTTTGCACAACACTGGAAAAGTCCACTGCAAAACCTGATAAGGTGTATAATCGGCGACCAGACAAAAAATTGAGTGAAATTCCCAAGAAAAGAATGTTAATGCTTGGACACGCTGTTCATGGTACGGATATAATTGAGTCTCGTATACGATACCCCATACTGCTGCAATACACCGTGGATGCCCTGGACCTCCATCTATTCTACAACACGGTTGCAAATTTCGGTTCGTGTCGCTCTAGCACTCTCTGTACATGTTTTCTGGGAAATCGTTCTATTAAAGCAACTTCACCATATATTAAAACTACAGTGAAATTTTAAATAAATTTTGTAATTTTTCTGTAGAAAACTTGTTGAGGACCGCTGACTTTCATACATTTATGAGTCATAGCACTGCAGATTGAACGTGTGGTTCACAGTGTTGTCAGTGTTACACAAATATCTTTGCTTTTCTTGATATTAAACGCATACGTCAAGCTGCTATTTTGTTATTTAATATTGTGTGTACCTTTATTTTTAAAACTTGTTTCACTGATTAAAGTGCGAAGTCACTTTATGGTTCTGGATTCGAAATAAATGGTTAATACTGACTCATTTGAGGCTATGTGGCGAAAATTAAATTTAATATACTGTGTGAAAATCATAGTTTTTCGTTGTTATTCATAAAATAATTTAAGAAAATTGTGTCTTGTGTTTCTTTCTAACAGTGTACAATGACATTTAATCTTCACATCTTGTGTGCACGTTTATGTATAATTTTTGAACATTGAACATAGTAATCTCACGTAATATCTTCCTAAATACTTTATGGTAGTACGTATTTAACTTGCGGAAATTAATTTTTAATCGTTTATAGTAAGGTCAGTTAAGCCGTTAAAATTTATGTTAATAATACTACGTATCATACTATACATACCCATCTTTATTGTACTTATGCTTCAAACAAGTATTTTTAAAATAGAATTTAACCGTATTACTTTACTATTACATTAAAGTAAACTTAATATTTATATTAGAGGAGATATGGCAACCTCGCAACAAATCATATGGTTCATTAGGTTGGTTATCAGCGGTCCTCAAAATGTGAGTATTTTAAAAAAAGTGAATATCTCCGTAAATATTAGAAATTTTAAAAAATGGCTTTCACTAGACTGATCTATATGACGAACTACACCAGCAGTTAAAATATTTGTACTCATTTAAGATTCACCCTGTATATCCATCTATATCCTTGTTATATCCTTAAACCATTTTTGACATTTGAAAAACTAATGTAAATACTTACATCACAAAAAAGTTAATACGATAAGTAATAGTATATTTGAAATTATCTGGCTAGATACTACAGTAGCCCAGCGATGTGAACGGTGAAACTACAAAACTTTTTTTTTCCCGGAAACTATAAGAATTAAAAAAAAATTAGGAAGTTGATTCCATGTTGGCGGTCTCACAAAAACTACTTTAATAAAATTTATAATAAATAATATTGGAATTGTGTCTCTGTAGTTTTGGTAATGACGATTAAAAATATTGATCTTTTGTACTATACCCGCATTTTATATTTTACAATATGACAGGTATTACAAGGTATAGTTAAAAGTTTTACAATTATATTAAAATTTACAACAACCTAATTATTATAATACCTACTTTTGCATTTACCACAACAACGAACTTATATGGTTTACTAGGTACATTTGTAGTTTATTCTATGACAAAATTGTAAGCACAAATTTATAGCACGAGACATTGGAAATAGGATATTAGAGTTTTCTGTATATTTATGTTATGTAATTTAATAATTTTTATTGACAAACTCAGACGCTTTGTTGAACAATCCTTGCATCAATTTTACGTTTCAATTACCAATTAGATCGTGTATATCAGTGGCTTCAGGGCATATGATTAAGACATTAGGGAAATTCGGTCCATTCCCCCAAACAAAACCACCAATAAAAAATTTAATGACTGATCTTATCGTTAATGATTTTTTCCGTCCGCTTCATATTTAATCAGATTTAATTACCGACACAATATTTACCGTAACACTATTTAAGAATGAGTAAATTAATTGCTGGAGATGCAAAAAATTCATTCATTCGACAAAAAACCGTATTTGGAATATCATTTTATAATTTTGCAATTTTTTTTAGTGTATCCTTTAAACGGTACATTTTTTAGGAATATTGTGTATGATTCAGTAGTCCAATGATTATGGACCATTAAAGAAATGGATGATTTAACAAGTATATGATTTACATCTATTAAGTGAATAGCAGTTTAGCCATACCCATTAGAAAATAAAACACCATTACAATATTTTGCAAGGGATATCAATTTGTTTTATTGAATGCTAATTGAAGTAATTTAAAAATCATTTTAATGAAAGCAATAAAGGTTTATTATTATTTTCAAAATTCACGGCTCCTTGGAAATTAGGTTTTGTTGTTGTTGTACAACTGTCAATTGGTGATCGAATCAGTTTATTCTCTGAATTATAACACGTTATAATGGTTATGATTGAAATATATTAGAAAGGTACTATTTTCAAAGTTTAAAAGATGAACAACAACAAAAAGTAAATGTTTTTCATGACAATCTCCATAACATCTATAGATAGTGTTAACGTTCAAAAAAGAAATTGGAATCATTGGCATAATAAGTCACAGTTTAAACATGGAATATGCATTATCATATAAAGTTATTGATATGATAAATATATTACAGGAGGCTTTATATGTGGTATTAAACACAAAACTATCAACCAACAAAGCATCAGGAGAAATCAACCAAAAATTGAAAGAAAACAGCAACTTTATGTTGCTGATTTTTATACGAAATATATAACCGAAAGAAACCTTCAGAGTTCTAACATTTTTGTATCAAGAGAAAATATTATACATAAGAAATTATGAATGCGACTAGCAATGAACGTATAAAAAATATAATAAAAAACATACAAACAATAATAATACCCATTGTTACATAATATAACAAATTTAGTTAATGGAAATGAAAGAGCAAAGTAAACCTGAAATTCAAGAAAGAACAATTTCAAGGTATACCAAGGCACGGGCTGGGAACATAAAAGAAAATGACAAAGATCAGTCATAGAAACCGCTATATCTGATATGTAATTAAAAAATAATATTAAGTCCATTTGGCTGAAATACACACTAAGGAAAATATAAGGACATAACAAAACAAGCAGTGAAGGCGTGATGGAAAGAAAGTATAAAGGAAGACTTTTATGACAAAAAGGAATTGAGGAGAGTTAGAAGCCTTGGACAAAGACCACTAAAAAATAGAGGCGTTTTATATATGTTCTATGGAGTAGCAAGAATTGATAAAGCAGTGAACTAAAATGTTCTAAAAAATATATTAGCTTTGGACAATACAATTTCACAGTTATCCAAATGATTTTGGCTGATGATCAGCTTGAATGACTGATCGATAAAACGATCATATCTGTTTATTAAACCTTCAATCCACAGTCAAGCTAATCTTGAAAAGTCAGAAAAATCGCTCAATATAACATATAGGTATCTAATAAAATAAATTGTTCCAATTGGTTGGAATCGACACTAAGTAAATATAAGGACAAATCAAAACAAACACTAAGGACATTATGGTAAGCAGCAATAAGGGAAGACCTTTATGACAAAGAATAATAAAATTAACAGAGTAAATGAACTGGGAAGAGGCAGAAGCCAACGACAAAGTCAATAAAAAATATGAAAACTATGTGTATGTCCTACGGCATAGCAAGAATTGATACAGCAGTGAACTGTACCCAAAAAAAATTTTGTTCTAAAAAAACATGTTAACTCTTTGGACAACTACAATTTCACACTCATTCAAACGATTTTGGTTCCGCTTGAATGGCTGATCGATAAAACGATCATATCTGTTTAGTAAACCTTCAATCGACCACCCGAGCTAATCCTGATTTGCATATGTAATTTATAACCTTATGTAACGAAATTTTACGCGAGAATATCAATTCCTACCTGACACCATAAGCTGGCGCATAAAAAATACCAATCACGCACTGGCGAGGTGCTATTTTGTCTAGCAGTTTATGCATTTCGTATTTTCGAATCAGTTCATTGAACTCGGTCCGCGTAAACGTCCGTTACAGTGATGTTGATACTTTCAATTTTTAAGTTAATGTGAATATAGTTAAACATGGTTTCTCGTAGTTCAAACCGCAGTGATAAATTGCTCCATAATTGAAATATTTTTCTGAAGGTATAGATATGTTCTCATGGAATATGAGCATAACAAATTCCGTTTTAGTTATTTGAATCCATCTGGTTCGAATGGTTTTTCTTATGCTTCAATAAATTACGGAGAGGTCTGAATTGTATTCAGTTTTTGTATACTTGTGGAAAGGATTTTATACACACATCATTTTATCAAAATAATCATTTTGAAATACGTCTTGATTTACTTTTTGAATTGAAATATGTATCTTTCTTATATCAATATCTTTAACAGATGGAAGAGAATGGGGGAGATCTAATGCTAATAGCAATGCTAATTACCAAAACAGGAAAAGTAATGAGCAAAATGTTGACAGTGATAGTAGGAGAATAAACAAAAGTAAGCCATAATAGAACCAAAAGAATAAAATTTAAAAAAAAATATATCGGTAGACGAGGTTAATTCTGACAACAGTGCGAAGAAACAGGAAAAAAAGAGTATAAAGTAGAAAGAAATCATAAAATTAAAAATTAACTGGATGAAGATATATTAACATGTAAGGAATAGTAAGTTCATTTAAAATGGGGTGATTCAAGAAGATACTAAGTGGATATTGGAAGTCAAGGAGATGAAAAGTTGAAAACTGGAAAAGGAAGACATGGAAAATATAAGAACCGAATACCGAATGGGAATTGATCTTCTCTGAACAAGAACCTGGAGAACTTATATAGCAATGTAGCCCTATATGGGGTACTTCTGTCATTTGCTATATATTCTTGTAATTCAAAACTTACTGACAAAGTCGGTCAATTAAGCTTTATATATCATCAAATTATGTATGATTCTCAAATGGCAATTATATACAAATGTATATAAATTGTCCCTCTCTTGCTTATATTTTCTTTAATGTTGATACAGGTTTTAAATTCATTCAGTTAAATTAGCTTTAGCCATCATTTGTTTTTTTGCCTTCTTATATTATCCCATTTTTTACTTTTTTCTTTAGTTTTTTTTTTGTAATGTATTATCTATCTGTCATATAATGCGACAGGTAGACCAGCTTTGTTTGCGGAGAGGATTGGAACTCCCTCTGAGTATTTGGTGGGGTACAAGAATGTTGGATCGGGTCAATGTGAAAGATTGATACCAGTCGATATTTGACCACCCTTCTTATTTAAAGAGGTTTTTCAGGTTTCTCTCATTCCTGCACTGAATGGTGGTTAGGTCCTACCAACGTAAGTGGTTTCTGGGCGCAAATGCGTCCTGCATAATAATAATATGCCGCCCCCTTTCCAGCACCCGTCTTTTTAAAATGAGGAGTAGAGATGTTTTTATATTATTATAATATTTTCTCTTCTACTACTGTTTTACTCTTATTGTTAATGAATCAGTAATATATATTCATTTTCTGTTTTAATCTTTATTCATGTTAGTTAATAATTCAGAATTGCTTATCATTATTAATTGCAATTTCACTAATTTAACGTTTTTTTTTAGAAACCCCTACTCAGTAGTCTTACAGCAGACATTTATTTTTTCAACGGAATTTCACATATATGAAATTATTTTTACATTAAACCTGTAAAACTTGAGTTGTTAAATACTTGATCAGGTGGACTTGTTTGAATAACATTCGGTTATTGATTTTATTTTAAAGAAACCTTTTATAAACCTTTTTTATGCAAACATAAACTTATCTACGTTTTCCATTAGCGGGATTTTCACTTTAAAACGCATTTATTTACATAAAATGTAAAATAACTGTCGAGTTGTTTTCTTTGACATTACACACTTTAACTTCTACTAAATGCACCCGTTAAGGCCTACGTAAACTGTTATTTGTTCGTTTCGTTATCCATTCTAGCATTAAATGACCGAATCGGACCTGTGTAGGATTTGATAATGCAGATTGATTAATGTGTTCTTTCAGAAACATACTAATTGAGCGAAAACTATGTTTTTCTGTTGTTTACTTCTTCACTAGTCTTAGCTTCACTTTTAATTAGCAATTAATTAATTATGCAATATTAAGGGAGTATTAATTGATATTTATTTCCCCTGGCACGTCGATTTTGTTTTTAAAAAAGGAACTTTTTGACATACGACGCACATTTGTGACGTCATCGTTGTTCGAGATATGACGTCATCCACATTTTTTTTAAATAGGAACATCCCATTTTGACCATGCCATTTGAAAGAGCTTGTCATTCTACATACATACATCATGAAAAATTAAAAAGAAAATTTCAAGAAAATAATATTTGAAGATTTTAAAATTTAATTTTTAATGAATAATTATATTTCCTTAGCAACGACATTTTATGGCGTATGTTGTGAATACAAAAAATTGTAACACCCTGTAACTTCCTTATTAAACGTTGAAAAAAAAAATGACCGAATCGGACTGTACTGTGTAGGATTTGGTAATGCAGATTGATTAATGTTTTTTTTTTCAGAAACATACTAATTGAACGAAAACTATGTTTTTCTGTTGTTTACTTCTTCACTAGTCTTAGCTTCACTTTTAATTAGCAATTAATTATTTATGCAATATTAAGGGAGTATTAAATGATATTTATTTCGCATTTTAAAATTTGCCAATGTTTACATTTTTTATCATATTTTATTTTTTTTATGAACGGCCTATAAACGTCAAAATTTGTGGACAATGTCAATAAATAGATGAATCCTCTCCTATAGAAGTGTTAACAATAATAGTATTTCAATTTCTTTATGAAGAGGATCCTGATGACCTACAGTGCTTTCGAAAAGTAACGAATAAATTCATTATTTTTGAAATTGAAAAGTTTTCAAAAAAAAAAAACCCCTGGCACGTCGATTTTATTTTTGAAAAAGGCCCTTTTTGACATACGACTGACATTTGTGACGTCATCGTTGTTCCAGATATAACGTCATCGACAATATATTTCTTTAGCAACGACATTTTATGACGTATGTTGTGAAAACAAAAAATTGTAACACCCTTATTGAACGTTGAAAAAAAAAATGTTGTACAGAGTGTCCGTAAATTTCACCGACAATGTTTGACTATACATACACAATGATAAATAAATATGAAATAATTGTCAAATAGGAATTTGTTAGTTTTTGAGTTATAGGCCGTCAAAATTGGTAAAAATAAAATTAATTTAATGAAAAGCTTCATAACCCGTTTACCAATCGTGTTCAAATTTGGAACAATGATTTAGACTATTATGACGTATTACCTTTTAAAAGTTTAGTGAAAACGATATACTGGGTCCTAGCTTTCTCCCGGTACCACCCTTGGGTGACCGTTTTTTAAACGGGCAGCACTACTAAAAAAGTCTCCTAAGAAAATTGCCTACAGATAACAATTCTTGAGAAAAATTGCCTTATTTGTAGGTCTGCATGTTTTTGGTATGCTTAGCTAGTGCCACGCATTTTAAAATTTGAATTTAATAGGCTATGAAAACAAAGTGTTGTTTGCAGTTGCTTGCAAGTTAATGTCATTATTGTCACCTGCTACATATTTAATAAAATTATTGTTATAACGCTATGACTATTCAAAAGTAATGGACTGTATGAATTAAAAAAATATTGAAAAAAAACAATGCAAACGAATTATATTAGTAAAAAAAAACTTCTTCCTAAATAAACTAATAGAATTGGAAAAACAAAATCAATTAATAATAGAATAAAAGTAGAAGTAGAATAACGTTAACTTGCCAGCAACAGCAAAAGAATTTTTTTTATAACCTACTAAACTCAAATTTTAAACATACAGATCTACAAATAATGCCATTTTTGTTAACAATGGTTATCTGTAGGTGATTCTCTCGAGAAACAAATATTTTTTGTACACTGTATATGTTTTAGCTGCTAAAGGTGAGTGGTAATGGGAGAAAAGTACCACTCAGTATATCGATTTCACTAAAATTTTAAGAAAAAATACGCTACAAACGTCCAAATAAATATTCCAAATTTCAACGCGATCAGTAAAGGGGTTACTAAGTTATTAATTAAATTGGTTTTATTTTTGACAACTTTGGAGGCCTGTAAATTATAAACCAAAAATTTGTTATTTAACTTTGTTTCGTAGGTCGTATTTATTTATCGTTGTGAATATACAGCTAAACGTTCTTGAAATTTCATCAACACCTTGTATATCTAATAATTATATTTTCTTCTTTGGTACTGTCAACTTTAAAATAGGTCGCCGTAAAAAGAATAAATTTGTAGTGCAATATGTATATTGAAAGGTTTCTGTACTAAAGATTTGTTAGTTAGACCGCTTTCTGCTGTTATACAGGGTTAACTATGACTAAGTACAAAAATTTTAACCACGTGCTCATGGAGCCCTAAAAGACAATAAAAAAGTTATTCCAGAATTTTAGCTCGATATTTAAAAAATGGGGCAAAACCCTTTTTTCCTACGGAAAGTCGGCGCCTATGATGAGTATAGACTGAGATGGCTTATGGCTTAGATACATAGTTGGCATTACATCTGTCAACAACTACCATGCGGTCGTTTGCAGTATTTATAAATGCAGAAACGACAATAATTAACATTCTTATTAGTAATAATACCTGATGGGTAGGTAACAGTTAATCCAGTTAGCTCCAGTATTTTGCATTCGTTTTTAATGATTTGGTTACAAACTGGTAAAACTACATTTTCACTCACTACAAATAAACACACTTCCCGTAGGTACAGTTTTTAGATACAATGCCTATGTATTATAACAAAATCGAAAAAAGGGGTGGTAGGTAGGTTCTAATTGATAACAGAAAACGTTTAACAACCGCGGCAGTCTTGTCCCATAACCTAGAAAAACAAACCGGCGAACTATATTGTGGGAAATTATCTGTACCCGACACATATTCCTTTATTTATTAACTATAAAACGTTTTAAATTAAAATAAGGAACTAAAAACTGAAGAAGAACACAAAACTACAACGTAAACACAGGAATTAAATTATAACATGACAGCGAACCGAGTCGACTGGACCGACTGCCGACTGTGGCCGACTGTTGCATGACGGTAGCTTGCTGGTTGCATACTCTGATTCTCGCATTGGCGGCGTTAAATAAGGATTTAATATAATATCGAAAAAAAAAATTTTCGCTTTATAAATAAGTTTGGAAATTTTTTGAAAGAAAATTCTGTTAATTCTTATTTTTTACTATCCCCTCTTAAAATATTTGTACTTAGTCATAGTGAACTCTGTATATTCGTTTTTACCTGGGTACCTTTGAATATTCGCAGGTGGCATGTGATAACATTCCTGTTATTTGTTAAGGTATATATTTTTCAGTTATTAAATGTCTAAAATTATTTGTATTTGTAGAAAACTCTATTTCAGAAATACGTCGCTGTCGTTCTTTTATTGTAGTTCGTAGATTGGATTCTGCCGTGGGAACATGACGTCACATTGTTATTAGTTTGAAACCTATTTATACAGGATATTTTGTGGCCAAATAATATAACAACTTGAATTTTCATATTCAAATTTGTTCTAACTTTACTTACACTGTACTGACTGCACATATCAATACGTAACGTTAGGGGTGAGAATATTACTAATGTTTTGTCTAGTTCGTTAGTTTATTTTCCAAAGAAATTCATTCTTGGAGATCACGTTTCAATAGGTACAAGGAAACGCCTTCATACATCGTAAGCACGATTTGCATAGCTGTAAAAATAAAGCAAACAAGTGCATTCGTTTAAATTTACTGCCCATTTTTAAAGGACATTAATAGCTCCTAAAAGTCAGAATGGAAAATAATGGTTCTTTACTGCCACATCTTTATGTGGCAAATTTTGGAGGTGCCATAAAATTTAAGGCATTTAAAATCAATTTAAACATTACACGGTTTTATGTGCTTGTTCACCCGCGTGTTAAAGTTATTCGCCCATGAGATAAGTATCTAAAAAGTTGAGACGTTTTATTATTTAGTAGAACAGGTATAAAATTTAAAGTAGTCGAGAGTTAAGATTTTCTTTCCATAATTCCAGGAGTTGGAGTTCGTGCTGAAAATACAAGTACTTCTAATATATCTGAGAATCGTGTATCTGTAAATCTCACCTTCTTAAGTGTTTTGAAGAAACTAAATTAACGTAAGACGTATAATATTTTAATATGAGAAAATATATTATGCCTAAAATAAATATAATAAGTGTTATTTATTTTTTTATATACACAGGTTTAACTATAACTAAGTACAACAATTTTAACCACGTGCTCAAAGAGGCCCAAAAACCAGTAAAATAATTATGTATTTCAGAATTCTCTACGTTTAAAAAATGGGACAAAACCCTCTTTTCCCTCGGAAAATCGGCGCCTATAACTATCATTGTTCGAGATAGCCTAGAAATGTCAACTATCTAACTTAATATTTTTTACAGCCTTGTCAAATGTAGAAAAGCTCTGATAAATAACAGTTAATCCGGTTAGCTGCAGTATTTTGGATTCGTTCTTCATTCTTTCGTTGCACACTGCCAAAACTACATTTTCCCTCAATACAGGTCAGTCAAAATTATTCACCAACAGAATACACTGACAGTGTTAAAAAAATAAATCTCTGCAACGACAAGTTTTAATGTAAACTAAGAAAACCGAAAGTAATTCAATATTCTTGAAATCTTTCTAAATATCAATCTTGCAAATAATTATCAGTAAGGTAAGAAAGCTGTTAAGAATCAGAGAGGCCAGAGGGGAATGGGTGAGCAGTGTTTTAAACATTGTGCGCATGATGGATACGACAGCGGCGTACTACGTGGTTAAGTGACATAGAGGATTGGACGCTGAAATATAATCTGAATTCTACCTGTTATACTGTAAAGTGGCAGTGACCTATTTTGACAGTTATAACTAAATAAAAAAATAACACACTGTAATAAAATATCTTTGGCAACATTACTTTGAATATTAATAGATGAACTAATCACACTTTTAAATAATATGTGCTAAATGCAAACCAGTTTCAAACAAATCCTATTTCAGTTAAAATTTTCTTTCAACACATAAAAAAATCCGAAGCCAACACTGCAATACTTGTTACTCATTCTTCTCAACATCGGGTCGTAATTTATCGAATTGCCTCCATTGATAAGAAATTAAGTGCGCCCTAAAAACAAACCTCAGGACATGGTAAGCCAGATTCCTTATGTTGTTCGACTATGGCCTCCCATATAAAATTCAATTACTGGACGGCCGATTGTTTTACTCGCCTCCATAAAAGGTTCCAGTCGAATCATTTCGGATCAAAGGCCCACACAGGTGTGTGAGAAAGTATCAGATTTTGGTGTTATATCGATTGTGTTCTTTCAGATTTACTTCATATCCGTTCAGGGCTTCCGGTGGGATTATTAACTCGAGATAATTGATTTTTATAGAACGATTAGAACAGATACATATATTATATAAACGTACAGTGCCACTAAATTATTTTGCAACAGTGAAACATTCATTATAAGTAAATAGTATGAACTCCGAAAAAAAATGTTATATAAATATTAAAAAAAATATAGATCAAACTTTGTTTTAATAGAAATTTATTTTTAATTACACAAGAGTATAGCAAAAATAAATACTTATATACTATCTATACTATCTATATTTTTGAGGAATGATTATCCATAGTGAGGCAGGTGAAGTAAGGGATGTTGCAGGTTTGAAAATTTTCTTCCTCGAGTTTAAAAGTTTTTACTGGGTCAGAGACAATTCCTTGACCATAGCTTGTTATGAAATTGCCGCGAGTACATCTCTCTTGTAATGATTGAAGAAGAATTCTAAAACTCTGGTAGCCATCCTTAGATTCTCCTATCTTGCAATGCTCTGTTTAAATAATGAATAATAGTATACAGCCACGGCGTCTAAATGGAGACGGATGTAGAACTTGCACACCTTCAGAATCGTAGTCGTAGTATGGTCGCTGAATGTTTTTCACTTGTGTTTCAGTTTACTTGTGTACTGCATGAAAAATATTCGGTAATAATGGCCTTGATATAATTCTGTTTTTACACATTGGACATATGAAATACACAGTACTTCAGAGAATTAAGAGATATCAACCATCCTACTAAGAAAGTATATGGATTTTATAAACACGGAATTTCAGGAAATAAATATTCTGCGGACTAATGCTCCGACCAGCATTGAATTACACCTGAAAACTCTATATCTCAACTATGGCATACTAATGAGAGCCAACAAGCTTGAAACAAATATATGTCTGGTGGGCTGAGACCAGTGACTTTAGCTGTTGGCTACAAAAGATTTCACCTAAAAATTTGTTGGCTAGACCGCTTTCTGTCGTAATCTAATTTTATTTTAGTATCTTTCAATATTCGCAGGTAACATGAGATAATGATATTCATGTTATTTGCTTAAACTCTATACATATTATTCAATTCTTAATTGTCTAAAATTATTTGTTTTTGTGGATAATACTATTTCATAAATACGGCATGAAATTAGTTATACTGTTACATGTTATTGATTGCATTTAATATTAGTACAATATATATGTTTATAATGGAAAATAAACGCATTTGATTTGATTTCATATTGAATTACGAAGAATTCCAGTAAAGTTGAAAGCGTGTGAGGTTATGTTTATATCACTTTACATTCCGCAAAATATGATAGGCTAATGAGAGCTATATATATGATTTTGACTAATTAGAAGTAGAAGAAGCAGTTCAGTGGCTAGGCCGTATATCAGCTATATTTGTGGAGAGGATTCTCTCTGCGGGTATCCTAGGGTGGCAGAATGTTAGCTTGGGTCAATATGAGAGATTGATATCGGTCGACATTTGACTACCCCCTTATTCCTGCGCTGAATGGTGGTTAGGGTTTACCAACGTAAGTCGTTCCTGGGCGCAAATACGGCCTGATTATTAATAATATGCCGGCACCTCTCGAGCACAAGTTTTCGACTTCTGGGCTAACCCTCGTGATTAGAATGAGGGGAGAGAGAGAGATTATTATTATATTATTATTATTATTGTTTTCCAAGGATTCTCATTATAAAAACTAAACACATGCATAATCCTAATTTATGCTTGGTAAGCTAAAATTTCTTAAACATTAATAATTAACGACCATTTCAGCTGACTCTTCTTGGAACTACAGATCAACCGATTGGTCGTGATATCAAACTGAATCGAGATGAACATGGGTGATGAATAAAAATCAGTTTTTGCGTGCAAACAGAAATTGCTTCACATGGATTCATTAATTTTTCTCACGTTTAACCTTACACAATAAACTTGACTGTAAATGTTGTTCTTGAAGACCAGATATACGGTTGGTAAAGCAAAACGCTATTGCGCCATCGGCTAACCCAGATATGTCCAAATTATTTTTGCAATTTTTTAATGGAAATGTTCATTTGTGTTGTACTTGAACGTGTAATTCACAAATTGTTTGAATTTAGTTCTATTTATTAACTATATTATTCTTTGGGGCGATGATTTATGTAAAAACTGGTTTGTACGGCTGATGAACCATGTTTATTTAAATAAAAATAAGAAAAACTACGAAAGCTATTTGAATAAAATTAGGTAAGATGCTCAAGAATATTGTTTACACTGTAGTGTCAAAGAAAAAAAATACCATTCGCAAAAACAATTTTTGTAAATACTTATATTATGTTTTCCAATAGTTAGGTCGAATATAATGTTTAAGCTTTACGTTGGTTAATTTCTAAAAGTAAAAAGTATGAAAAGCAGTTAATACAGAGTGTCCTGTATTTTACAAATTTTGCCTGGTGGTTGTATATAAAAACTATGACTAAAATCTTCATAAACATAACTTCGTAAGCGTACTGTTTTGCAGTTATAGACCTTAAAAGGTACAACTAAAATAGAAGTTTTTATAACGTACTCTTTATTGGAAAAAATGATAACATTCTCTGTTACTAATCAGGTTTCAGAATGCCAAAAAATAATGCAGATATGAATAAAATCGAGAAAGTGGAAGGGTGTCACCTTGTATTGTATTATTTGCTGTAGTAATATATACTTACATATATTTTTTAAGAGAATGCTTTTTCCAATCTCCAAAATGATTTTTTTATTAAGTAACTGATACAAAACTTAATTATAAAAAATGTCGAAATCCGCCTTCTGCGTCAATTCATATTATCAATCTCTATGTAAAATTAAATTTGATCCTGGCAAATTAACTGATTATTTCTGGTCAATTTGAATGTTTCTACAATTCGCATTCTAAGTTGACCTCCTCTATCAATAGAGGTCGCAGGAGCTAGATATATCGAGTATATCGACTATAAATAAAAATTGATAGAAATCAAGTAGGGCGATCACGGTGGTCAGGATGATGCATTGTCCTTTTCCAATCCATCAGTTAGGAAAACGGATGTAAATATTATCTGACATGAACAGTAAAGAATATATCTCGTAAACTGTGGAATATACCTTAACTTTACTTTGCTTCTTATATCTCATAATTCCTTTTCTAGAAAAAGTTGTGTACCGCTATTTTCAAATGTTATTGAAAAATCCATAAACAAGATGTAGTGCCTAATTGATGATAAGATAGACGTTTTCCAAAATACACGAACAAGTGTTTTATTTTAGGTTTATCTTTCTCCAAAAAGAAAACGGATCTTATCTGAAAATTTTCATAATTTATTAAAATTCTTGCAAAAAATAATATAACAGCATCTGTTGGAATTATTTTCGCAGCCCCCTTTTCTATTTCATTAATTTTGAAGTTGTTTGAAGCGACGCGTCGCTTCAAACGTGGCGAGGTTATCTAGATCCTTAATACTGAATAATTGGAAATAATTTTAAAATAAGAACAAATTTATTTGTTGTAACCATAGATTTATGGAACAGAGAGATAAGCCAAAGACTATTGCGCATTCTGCCAATTTCCCACTCCTCCCACCCAGCAATCACCGACATTAATTTGAATAATGTGATATTACTGCTTGTTTGATGGTTGTTTGAAATTTTTACTTACGTGTTTGTACCAGGTTCATATTTAATATAATTTCTTGCTTATTACTTCTTTTGGTGCAAATAAAAATGTAGTAATTATTAATTTTTGAGTAACAAGATAATGTGATTGAGAATAAAATAATATGTGAAGTTATTTACTAGAACATTTGCTATATTTGCTAGTAATTATAAATTTTTGAGTAACAAAATAATGTAATTGAGAATAAAATAAAGTGTGAAGTTACAGAAAATTTTCTGTAGTTTTATTTAGAATTATAATTTTAAATTTCTTAAATATGAAAGAAGAAAGGAGTTTTGGGTAACTCCAGTAAATTAAAGAAAAGAATATATTTTTAAATATTAATTATATGTACCACTCTCATATAGACGAAATAAACATAAAAATAATAAGGTCAATCCTCTCAATCAAAATCTGTGTGAATTTAATATTCTTTTAAAAATCAAAATGTATTCACTTGTCACTATATAAGGAGAGTATATAATAAACTATTTGTATTTAAGAGGCACTGACTTTCTTGTTTTATTATGTTCTAAATGTATAATAAAAATGTTAAATCAGTACCTACTGTTTTTTTTATATATAATTTTATAGACTTAAAAAATATTACATATGAGAAAATAACTATATCATTGAGATTTTGATTTGTTTTTTAAATTATTAAATAAACTACTTGAGCAAAAATGTGTCATTATTAAATAGATACATTATGTCCCCCATTATATTCCTCCACCTAAGTCACCCAGTCGCGGAAAACAGGCATCCTTTGCGCAAGTAAAATTCAGTCTCTGCTATAGTTGCGGCAAGAATTCAGACGAACGTCATACGAACAAATGAATAAACAATTTTCATCAAAATATTTAAGAAACTGCAATTGAGGGTAAAACTATATACTACACTAAATGTTTGCATTATATTTTGCACTAAATTGCAAAAAAATATTGTTTTTAAAGCGACCAAATATCGAAAACTATGTTGACAATAAAAACAATTGCGTAACGTCGGCCGTGAAGTAAGACGTCCGAATTCTTACCGCGACTATACCTATTCCTTGCAACATATATTTGCAAATCTCCTTCATACTGTTGATACTACCAAAACTACGAAAAAATTCTTCTTAAATGGGAGGCTCTGTATAGCCATGACGGGATATTAAATCAATCATTTTTTATCGATGCAGGTAACTGAATATTAATCGATGGATTAACACAACAAATATACATGTAGGTATTTTGTTTCAGAACACACAAAAGATAAATAAATAATGAGGCTCCTGAAGCTTGTTGCTTTGCATTCTCTCTTCTGAATAATAACAACATACACTTCTTATTTGTATCGCTATTCTTCGAATTGTTATTTAAATCGTATAGACATGATTAAAACAAATTTTTTCAACACATCGAATCATCGTGGTAGTGCTGTTTTGGTTCGCAGTTTATTATCCTTCTAATCTCAAAGTTTGCCGGTGCCTTTTTTTCGCCACCGCATTTCTCCGGCTTCACACAGGCGGTCGAATTAATATGTACATCTTAATTATAACTCCTTTGATCATGTATGAGGTGGAAAGGAAGAGGAAAAAATCGGAACCGGCACTGGCCTGGCGATTAAGAATAGTCCGAATGTAATTGCAAATATTCATTAATAAACTTACTCGCAATTGTGAAACGCAATCTAAAATACCTCTATAAATAAATGAAAGGAGACAGACCGGGATGTAAGGTGAAGTTGATAATAACCTTCAACGTAGATTGTAGACATAAAATTCATTTCAGGTTTTTAATGGTCAAATATTTTAGTTCGTATATAGTAGTGAAGGAATAAAGAGCTGCGCTCGTTAGGTAATCTTATATAATTAGTGAGCTTCAAGTGCCTGATTGTTGGTTTAACAACGTGTTTTTTACGTCTGTTGGATTGTGGATACCTCAATGAACTGATGTAAGTACTGTACAAATAGCTATTGTTTATCGTCGTGCTGCATTGGATTATCTTATGCAAACAGAGCTGCTGATCAATATTGACTGCTGTATAATTGATCGGCTTCAAAACGAAAAGAATTTCTATAAAGCATATTTTCGTGTCAACGTGCAAAACTTTTGAATTAGGTAGTTAAAAAATATGAGACAAGTTTTCTCCTATAGCGCAAGTTAAGGAATATGCATCTAGAACACATAGATACATCATTTTCCAGATAAAGTCGATTTTCTGTGTTAATATATATGGAAATGAAGATAAAATTCAAAGTTATTGTCTGTAGTTATTTATTTGTGGAATGTTTTGTTACTTTTTCTATTTAATTGGGCACTTCTGTCACTGAAATATAACAAATATTTGTTAAGGGGTTGATTATATAAATGTTCTTTTGCTTAAATCACAAGTATCTCACCCAAAGAAAGCAGATATTTAACTAGCACTAGAAGTAGAAGTTAACGTTTAGAAAATAACTCTATTTTCCATTTGAAAATTTGTGTGTAATTTTTTGTTTGTTTATTTATGTTCCTCGGAGATATAAGGTTCATATAATTTATTCTGGTGTTACTGACCTCACTCTTCATAATATCCAACCAATGATTGTCAAAATTTATATAATAACATAACTGTCACTATTTAACAAAATAAACATGGATTTGTTTAGTTTTTCTTTTACTGAATTACTTTCTTTCCAAAAAAATGTTTATGGTATTCCACTTAATAACATGACTGTTTTCCACTTCTAATGAGCAAATCTTAGATTTTTCAAATTCTTCGAATTTTTGTAGTCCACTTTTTAATCTAGTGTTACAAAAAAAATCCGCAATGTATTAGTGGTGTAGAAAACATAATATTAATCATGTTTATCTCCCCATAATAAAAGTGAACATATTTAGATAACGGGCATTGTAATAGTATTTGAAATTATTAGAAAGAGCTAAAGATATATTGCAAATAATATTAATCCTAAATCAATCTTCTAAATGTAGTATCCAACGAATACATCACTTTTGGTCATAATTGAGTTTCTGCATGTTTAATTAAATTTAATGTTAAATAATACGTTTCAATAAAATGTATAACAGAAAAACTGAATGAAAAACTAAGCTTTTAAAATCGTTGGGATCTTTTATCTGCGCAGTACTTTTTTAAATATTTTATTAACTTGCCGTTTAATAAAGTGATAAATATGCTTTTAAAAATCAATTTGTTCTGTTTTGATTTATGTTGCGAATAATGTTTTTTTTCTTAAATAATAATTGCCATGTTTATTTTAGAGTTTCTTAGAATTTGTATGCTGAAGCAAGAGGTTACTAAATCTTGCTTTATTCTTGTAATTTAATTTTGTAATACAATAATACGCTTGTAATTATTTAAGATGTATATCATAAAATACATGACATATTGTAAAATTATTATGTACCACTATACAGTACTAGTTTTCAGAGCCATACTATCAAAATTTTCTCAATTATTGAAAAATTTCAAATTAAAATATAACCCTTGAACAGCTTGTATTTCTTAAACCGGCGATATTCGTATAAGGCATTATGAGCTTAAACATAATATTTTGATGTTTGGTATCTCCAGCTTAGTGTTGACCCATTCTTTCTGACTCACCCTGTATTCACTTTAGTGGCTATATGTAGTGATCTTGAGAAAGATTAAAATTATCTGATAATTAGTAAAAAAAACAAAAATATATACCAAATAAGTTATATTATTATATTCTTTAAATTTTTTTATTGACCAACCAGATTATTTGAATTTTTACGTAAAGATGTATAACACCAAATTAAGCGTATATGTTTTGTTCAGTAAATGCATGTACTCGATAAGACAATGTAATTATAATAGCGTTTTTATGTAAAACGTCATTATCACACTGAAAAATATTTTAAAATTGAAAAAAGTGTAAGGACAAGGTCATACTCTCTATTAGAAATTGAGAATGACTAGGTGATTTAATGCTGAATTTTTGAATGAAGTGGAAAATACCAGAGGCAAAGGCATGCGAGATGTTTATAAATATAATTTTATCCAACATCACTACTTATACAGTCATTACTCGCATGCATACATACATATAAAGGGAATAATAACCCACGCGTTTTTTTCTAGAAACGTTCAAGCTTTATTTATAAATTTATATACTCGTAATTTCTTTACTAAATTTAACATATTAATATTAAATGAGCATGAAATATAGTTCAAGGATTCAGAAATGGTAAAACCTTGTTGATGGATTCTTCTACAGGGTTAACTATGACTTAGTACAAATATTTTAAGAGGGGATAGGAAAAATTCAGAATTAACGGTACCACCCTTCAAAAAATAAAGCAGTTGCTCGTGAAGTTGTTCTCAAACAAAAGGACCACTAATTCCTACCTCGGCTGATATTCTCCGCACACTCGTACCTGGATTCTGCTATACCAGTGCTAGAATTTCTTCTTCTGCTCTAGAAGTGGATACCGACCTTGGTCTTCCGGATAAATGGCACTGTTTGCTCAAGGAACCGGTATCACGCAATCTTTGGTGAATTCTTCCAAACATGCGTTGTGAAGGAATCTGGAAATTTAGATAAACGTCAACATAAAGACGTCGCGCTTCGGTGGCGTTCCCATTAGCACGACTATACATGAAATGCATGTCTGTTAATTCTGCGTTAGAGCCATAGCTAAAGAAAACTTGTGCACTGAGAACAGCTGTCAAATACGTACTGTTTATTTCACTAAACATCAACCAACTATTATAAGAAAATACACAACGTTTTTGCAAAATAAAAAAGGGGCTAAAAACATAAAACATTCCATATCTCCGCAACCGTTAATTTGCGGACCCATGTTTATTGAGACTTCTGCTTCTTTTGGTTCATACTATTACCTCCTTAAATATTTTCAACTCTTTTTTTAACACCCTGTATACAGGGTTAACTATATATGAAAACAACCTTATTCTAAAATAAATAAACGTTCGCCCCAATTCAAAAATGTAGGAAAAACATAATTTACTAAAACAGTACCCTATGTTTATGGTTTGCATCACATGACTAACATCTTTTATATTTTTTATTACATAGAAATTTTGTGGCGAAAGAATTTTCGTATTTATGCAATCATTTCTATTATGGTACAAAATAATAAACAGTAGCCTACTCTGTTTAGGCTGTTAACACCCACATGTAATTTTTTTCTTGTTTGTCCTTGCACATTCTTTGGAATACTATGTAAGTAAGTCAGATTCACAATAGAACAGTTGTAAATAGACTTGGAACAGATCGTTAAATGATGCTTAAAGGCAAATTATTACTCAAAAGTGTTAGTCAGAGTAAGTTATTTGTTAATAGAATATCATTGTTATAAAAGGTGTAAATAATGCTTATGACTTACTTTATGGTACAGAAAATAAAGTTGGAAAATGCTGATAATTTAATAGACTCGGTAAAGGTGCATACAAAATGAAACTTTTGTTCTATACGGTTTATGATTATAAGCTATTGGTTCAGTTTTAGTTGTCTAAAGATATTTTAAAAGTTGTGTTATTATGTTACCTATAAAAGATCAGAATACTCCAAATATTTTATTTTAATTATATACTAAATGTATAAGTAATAATTATAAATAACATATCCAAATACAGAGTAATTCATGAAGAAAATTGAACAATTGGCAATTTAAGAGACATTAAAGTTATAATTATAATTTGAAATTTATCAACTATTCAGTACTTCATATGAGGTAATTTTTTCTCCCTTTTTTCCCTTTACAGATGTCTGGAAGAGTATTACTTTTTAAGCTCTTGTTTATTTTTGAGATTCCTGCCCGATTTCGAGATAGCTGTTCTTTTTGTAGGAGAGGATACAAATTTATTACAAAATGTTTAGGCTTGTGTACAGAAAAGTGTTAAATATTTGGCTGATCTCCATATAAATGGTAGACGGATACTCAACTTTAGGTTTTCAGAAATACGAACAAACTTTCCTCTTCTTATTCAATAGAGATATATTTTCTAGCAACATTATTAGTGATACCAGCTTACAAATGCAAAAATAACAATTATGGCTGTATAAAATACAATTACTGCTTTCAGTATTAATACTGTGATACTGAAGTAAAAAATTACATGCATTAAAACATTTCAGAATGATTACTCGTCTTTATTACAACTATTTTTAGTCTTTAATAATTCTAGTTTCAAAATTTCTTATTTTTAATATACCACCCTGTATAAAGTCTAATTTCTGAGATTACTCAATTTTGCCGGTCATTAGACAGTGTGACCCATTTCAAATGGAAACAGGCCTGTAAAAATGGTATTTGTTATCGGATTTATTTCGTTTTTTTTTCTAAAAGATGAAGCCGTTAAAACTCTATTCTGGAGCAAAATATTGGCGTTTCCTCTTTTCAAGTTTCTTTTTTTATAGTCAAATTTTACAAAAATTGTTTAGCGATCAAATCTAACTACGCCACTGTGTTGTATATTAATAATTAGTTTTTAAATACCTAATTATTATTTTTAACCGTTATTGTAAGTTAATACGTTTAATTACAAGCGTAAAATTAATTTCTCACAGTTTTCAATTCATTTTTCATAGCTGACTTTTTTTAGAAAATTAAGTATTATAAGTGTACCTATTTAATAAAATAAAGCCTACAATAAAATGCTTATAAATCTCTCATTATTAATGTTAACAATAACCATTTTAATGAATCCAGTGGCGCAGTTGGAATTGAAGAGAAATAAAATTGCAAAACAGGTTTTGCAAAATTTTACAGTTAAAAAAATTCGAAGTAGATCATGAAAATACAAACCAAATTTTGATATTTTGCGCTAGAAAAGAGTTTTTACTGCTCCATTCTTTAGAAGAACTTGAAATAAATCGGATAATAAATATCATTTCTACATACATGTTTCCATTTGAAATGGGTCACACTGTATATATTTCTGTATTTTTATTAATTAATTTTTATTCTATTATTAATACGCAATGTTAAAATTTATAGTTAAATACAGTACTGAGACAATATGAAATATCAGCTTCAATACTTATGGGGATTTACATGTTTATTTTAAAAAAACCATAAAATAGAATAGAAATTATTATTGTTATTAAAATTAAAATATAGTAGAATTAAACAAAATAATATAAAAAGTGACAATGCAGAACATATAAGTAGTTATTATAGTGTAAATTAAATAAATTAACATTCTTGAAAATAAAATATAGTTAAATTTCATTAAATATTGGGACATGATCTCATATTTATCAATAGTTCATAAACAAAAAAGGAGTTAAACCCAGATCAAAGTATATAGAAAGAAAAAGAAAAGATCATTTAATAATATCATACACATATCGACAGAAGTCAAGCGAAGATAATTAAAATATTAGCAATTTAAATAAATAAAAAGGTATAAAATGTTGCGAAATGTCAAATAAATATCATAGACATGGACAAATGTCAAGTCTAAAGTTGGCTTCACAAGAGATATAACAATGTACATAAAAAGAGTAATATTGAAGAATATTTAATAATTAGATATAAGTAAAATTGTGATTACATAAAAAAATTTTGTAGTAGATTTAAGTAGTTCAGTGAAAACATAAAAAAACAGTGCATCGAAAAACTAAATAAGATCATATGTATGAACCATAATATGTATGCAAATTTTACAACAAGGAATCAAGATATCAAATTGATAGAAAAATATTAAAGAAAACAAAAGTTTGTTGATTAGAGACGAAAGAATAAAAAGAAAAGCAGCGTGGGTTTTTGAAGAAAGGTCCTAGAAAAATAAGAAATTGAGCAAGAAAAAGTAAAGTAATAGTTAAAAGTAATACTTACGTCATAAGAAAAGTGTCGAGTAACAATATAAACAGAGATCCAGGTCCAAGCTAGGAATTTGGCAGTATCATATAGTGGGAAAACCAGCCATCAATATCAGCAGCCCAATCACAAGTTAAGAGGGATTTCTAGTAGAAGTCTTATAAAAAGAAAATTAACATCAGAAAGGTATTTTATGTGCACATAAATTCACAGAAATTTACGTAAATTTAATAAGAGACAAGAAACGCTAGCTAGCCAAAAAAATTCACAAAATAGACAGTCACAGACTCTAAGACTTATTAAAATAATAAGTTACTTACCTTCGTATAGTTAATAATATTTACTTTTCTATTTAATATATTAAAACTCGTTATTTAGTGGACCATCTGTCAAATAAAGTATGATTGGCAAATATAATACATCACCAGCAATGAACATCCATTAGAAGAATGCCACTGAATCACGAATTTTAAGAATTAAAAATATTAAAGATAGGCAACTTTTAATACGCAACTGCCTTTAAAGAAATTTTATCTGTTACCTATAAATTATGTTCATAAAACTTTAAATAATTTTGAATAAGTAGTAAACAAATCTCTTATGAAATAAAAATTGTCCATTTTGAATTGATATTTATTTGATGAAGTAAGGTACAGTGTGTTAAAAAAAAAAGGAATTGACTTGATGAGCGAACCGACTACCAGAGTCTATGTTCTACAAGCAGCCAGGGTAATTGAATAATAATAAAAAAAATATATATAAGATACAGGTTTGTAGTCCAATAAATACAATTTTCTTTTACACACAGAAGACATAAACACAAATCATTAAAGAAACACAAATACAATTCAAACATAAATATTATTTGGCGCCCAACAAAATTACATAACATAACAAGTACTAATCAGTACATCTTGTCTATCAACAAGATTTACGAGCTTGCTAAAAAAAGCCGGCATATCCAACATTTTTCATCTTTGCGATGATTAGGTTTCATGACCATTTGCCCAGAAACAACCAAAACAGAGCCTAATCGACGACGTGACAACCCGAACCGATTATTGTTTAACAAACATCAAAATATTTTTAATTTAATATATTCGAATAACTGACAGATATACTATACAACAATACAACACATTATAGGTACTGAAATAACAACTATCATATTTTTATTTCATTGAAGATATTGAACAGCAGGATGCAGAAAGGCTTGTTCATGGAATTACTGAAGAAAACAGAATAATGGTATGACTGTAAAGTATCAATACATTGCAACATAGATAGATCCCAAAGCTGAGATAAAGCACAATAACAAAAGTGAACTTAAGTAGGAAATTATTTCAAGACGTAGATTTAATCAACGAGATAATGCGTTTATTGATATTTAATAATAGTCAAATACCTCCTAATATGGCAACGAATGAAAGCTGTAATTAATAAAAAATCCAAATGTCAGATTAGTCGATCGATTGGATCTTTATTAATTATGAAATATGTGAAGGGACATTTTCTCTTTTGTGTTGATCACGTAATTTTTAATCTTATGAGATATGAAGTGTATTCAATTGACATCCAACTTTAATTCATAAAAATATATGGAGAAATAACCACCACACCATGTATACCCTGCTCATATTGTGGTTATTAGCTGAATAATTATTTCACAGCATTTTTTCGCTGTGTCCGTTCCAGAACACGCACCTTTTAACCCTTTATCTGGTGATTTAATAATTTGTAAAATACAATGCGATCTGGACTTTCTGGTTGATACTCCAAAATTCTTCCATTTCGTTTCTTTGAACGAGCATTGTTGTGAAGCAGAATGACAACACGTGAAAACTTTCCATTTTCATCTTTTAGTTAATGAAGCTTGTTCAGACTTGCATTGCACATGACCTTGCCAAAATATCATGCTTTAAATTTCTTTCGTGGTGGTGAATTTAAATAATGCCATTGTATCCATGACAACTTATCGCATGTCTCAATGTCTCAGGCCAATGTTAATTAAACAAAAACAAAAATATGTGTAAAATAGTAGGGTTCTTCCTAAAATAATATAGTTTATACCTTTTTTATCAATTGTAAGTGGTAGATATTTATCTATGAGAAAAAAGCGTCACACAGTCTCTTGTGAAATAAAGATTACATTAATGTCTAATAATGCGGATAGAAAGCAAGGTAGTATAATCTAAGGACAATCATTTTTAATTAGTCATTAAAGAAAAGATAAATATACATGTATTTTAGAACACAGTGAGTTTCAGTAGTAATAAAGAACTAAAAAAATATTGATAACACAACACCACAGAACAAAAGTGGTCTGTCCAACGGACTAAATCTATATATTCTTATGTATTTTCACTGAATCTAAACCGGGGATTTATTTAACTCTATCAGCACAAGGACATTCTAAGGTTAAATCGAAAGATATTTGCAAAAACAGGTCAGAATCATCTTACATCTATATTCTTGGGGTCGCCGAATCCGAATCTGGAGTCCATTTAATGCCATTGTCCTAGTTTCAAGGTCATTCCAAAGTCAAAGCGAAAGATAGATATGTAAGTGGACTATCATACATTTATGTTTTTTGGGTCATTAAATCTGAAACCGGGATTCATTTAACCCCATCAGGTCAGTTTCAAGGTTATATGAAGGTCAAATGGAAATATCGATATGCAAATGAACTAGACCATAGTATATTTATCTTTTCGGGATTGTATCTGATCAGTTTCAAGGTTATTTGAAGGTCAAATAGAAAGATATATATATGCAACTGGACCAGATCATTGAAAATTTATGTTTCTGAAGTGGTTTTATTTGAATGGAGGTTTAATTTAATTTTGTCAGGTCAGCTTCAAGGTCATTATAAGGTCAAACTGGAAGATATGCAAATAGACAAAACCATTGTACGTCTATATTTTGAATGTTGTTGGAATCCGAATTTGGAGTTTATTTTAATATTGCAATACCAAATCCATAAAAAATTGTTTCTTTGTAATATTGTCTCGTTATACTAGATCAGCGAAGGACAGTGGTATGACATTACTATACTTTATTATAATATTTATAAAGATGTTAAACATTTCATTGTTTCAGTTTTTTAAACGAAAATTTGAAACCATTTAACCTTTTTTCGTCCTGCAATAATGCTAATGGAACTTAGTAAAAAAATTGAGTTATTTACAGATACATTTTTCAATGTATTGATATTCTAACGAGCTCCTAATACTAAAAAATGCAAGGCATCGCTTATACCTACCCCACAGTTTAAATTTACTTATATTTAAACTGTGCCTGTGCTGCTTACAGACTTGCTATAATGATTCATTCTTTGCGTGTAATACATCTAATCGTATTTGTTGGTCGGTCGTGCATGCGGTGTATTTTATTTAATTAGGATGTAACTAATTAAGTCATACGCCGATTTCAGTCATAAATTTCAATGCCTTGCAGGCAATTTAGTTACCTTTAATGAAGTTTTGTGGTATAACTACGCATGAGACTGCAACTCACATTTTCGCCCTGGCATTCGTGCGTGCAACCAGGAAAGAATCGTTTATTTATGATTTCAATTATATCGCGAGGATTCAGCAATTAAACATAAATAGAGGTAATTATCAGCCGCCAGACGTTTCCTGCTTTGATATTGTAAACGCTTACGTACGGGAGTTCTTATGGAAGGAAACAAGAAGTGAGTTTCGTTAAAATTATGACTATTAATTGATTCTACTCGTAAAATGTCCCGTTAAGTTTGCATACCGCAGAATAATAATAGCAAAGAGGATGAAATATAACAAGAATAAGGAGAATCATCAATTTGAAGTGATTTGACAGTTGAAGGTAAAAAGGTATGTTTGTCTGTCTGTCTAAGGCCAAGGAGTTGTCAATAGGTCTGTTCCTGCAGCAGTTGGAAACGGTTTGAAACTTTCAGAACCAGTTATCAGTTGAGAACGAGTTAACTGTTTCAAACCGTTTCCAACTGCTGCAGTAACAGACTTTATATACAGTATGAGCCAAAAGTATGGAATAAATTCAATAAAAACGAAACAATTATTTTTTGGGAAAAATCTCCGAACAGGTCGATTTTTAATTTAAAAAATACATATTTTAGCGTAAAATGCGATTTTCAAATGTCATTTGTTTTCGAGTAATGACGTCATCGATTTTTTTTTAAATGGCAACACCATATTTTTTTCCTTGATTCTGAAAGATCGTTTAATTCTCTATCAGACAATACTAAAATTTTGCCCTCTTACATAGGAAAGTTTTCGAGTAAATGACGATTGAATGTTAGAAAACGTAAATTTTATCCATAAAAAAGTAGCAATTCTGAGGTATGTAAAATAAAATACAATTGATAATATTTTATACTTAAATTAAATGTTCGAATTGCCATCCACCAACTTGTTGACAATGCGCAAGTCTGTGAAGAAATTCTTCTTGCACATTATGAATGATTTCTGGGGTAACTCTGCGTATTTCGTCCCGAAAGCGATTTTGAAGTTCTTCTAAATTACGTGGTTTATTAATGTACACTTTTGACTTCAAGTATCCTCATAAAAAATAGTCAAGAGGTGTAAGATCTGGCGATCTTGCAGGCCATTCTATCGGTGCACCTCCGCACTATGCACGCCCTGTACGAGATTTTTTGGACAACTGTTTTCCTGGGAGGTGGATCGGCAGACGCGGACCGATAGAATGGCCTGCAAGATCACCAGATCTTACATCTCTTGACTACTTTTTATGGGGAGACTTGAAGTCAAAAGTGTACATTAATAAACCACGTAATTTAGAAGAACTTCAAAATCGCATTCGGAACGAAATACGCAGAGTTACCCCAGAAATCATTCACAATGTGCAAGAAGAATTTCTTCACAGACTTGCGCATTGTCAAGAAGTTGGTGGATGGCAATTCGAACATTTAATTTAAGTATAAAATATAATCAATTGTATTTTATTTTACATACCTCAGAATTGTTACTTTTTTATGGATAAAATTTACGTTTTCTAACATTCAATCGTCATTTACTCGAAAACTTTCCTATGTAAGAGGGTAAAATTTTAGTACTGTCTGATAAAGAATTAAACGACAGTTCAGAATCAAGGAAAAAAATATGGTGTTGCAATTTAAAAAAAAATCGATGACCTCATTACTCGAAAACAAATGACATTTGAAAATCGCATTTTACGCTAAAATATGTATTTTTAAAATTAAAAATCGACCTGTTCGAGGATTTTTCCCAAAAAATAATTGTTTCGTTTTTATTGAATTTATTCCATACTTTTGGCGCATACTGGACATATATAGCAGGACAAATACAGCATTCATTGTCCATGTCGGTTCAGATATTTTGCCGATGGAGACATTTAGCATTTTTTTCTTACATTTTATGATTGATAGTATAATTTTAATCGAACAGAAAAAATAAAATAAATAACCAAAGGAAATATATTAATTATTACAACTCTGTTGTGACAATTCTTGTGTAATTACGTATTATTTATTTAGTTCCCCTGAATATAATATAACTTTAAAAAAGTTACGAAACCGGTAGCGGTAATAAACAAGAAGTTGTTTAATAGTCATTAACAATGAACAGCAAGTTTTGTTATTGTTAAATTTGTAATTGTGTATGATATAGCATTAGCTTGTGTGTATTTGTATAAAAAGTGTGGACTATTTTGTTCCTGCACAATTATCCTGCAATGAAAATTAACGGAAACTTTTCTTCAAAATTTAAAAAATATCAGGAAACATAAAATTATGATTAATTCTTATAAAGTAGTAGGTCATAATTAATGATTTCTTTATTTATTGTTATTAATCATTCAGCTATTCACTATTAAATTTTAAATAAAATAAACATTATTTAACTTTAACTGTTTCCAGATTTTCATATCATATTTGTAATCTTTTTTTGTTGGTGTTTTTTGTAAAATCTCAGATGAATGGAATACAAGTAAAGTGTATACAGGTTGTGACGTTTATGATGTATACAAGTTTTAGGACAGGTTCCTGACAACTTTTGGAATCAAAAAGTCTTATATCAAAAAGTTCGATATTTACGTATTTCCATGTAAAATAAAATTTAATTTTGACAATCAAAAATTGTCCCGAGTTGGGCGTTGGCAAAAGTGTGTTGACTTTTTGGGTGATTTTTCAAGAAAAAGCATAAACTAACTAAAATAAATATGTAAAAAGAAGCGTCATTTTACTTATTTATCTTGGTACCTAGTCAATTGTTTTAAGTTATAAAGTAAATTATTTACAGACAGTAGACACAAAATAATGGCAACAAAACACCCATAACCACTGAAATGGTTACGCATAAAAACGTACCATTATTTAGAAAATGTTGAAATTGACCTCCATCATTGCAGATATAGGCATGTCACCGTCGCCAACGCACCCAAGTCTGGCGATCATTTTCCACTACACTAGATCAAATACAATAACATAGGTCAAAAATCTTTTTACTCACTTTATAACTTATTGGATTAATGTTCAAGTTTTAACGACAAAAAGTCAAATCATTACATATTTTCATAGATTAGGTTTAACTTTCATAGGTTTCATTAAGGTTGCCTAAAATGTTACGGTTATTTATTTTCTTATATTTTATTTATTTTTAAGGAATGCTAAACGCAATACACCAGCCGCGTCCTACATGTTTCATGAATTAACAGGATGGGCGTTCATATTTTGACCCTTTTTGCGAATTATAGTAGTTAATTTACGTACAATATACATAAAGATTGAACATTTTGATATAAGATTTTTTGTTCCAAATATTATCAAGGAGCTGTCCTATAATTTTTTGCATTATAAACGTACACCCTGAATATGTAAATAATCTTAAATTAATTGAAACTTAAACATCAAGAAGCTATATCAAACTGTTCACCATGCTGTTTATTATAGGTTTCTCATAAATACAATGCATTGGCCCGAAAAAAAAAAAAATGCTATTTTCTCTCGAACCGAAATGCTCCATTTCATTTTTAATTTTAACACTTTTAATTTAATGATTAAAAGAGTCAACTTCTAGGATTATAAGTGAATACTTTTTTTTCTCAGTAAGTAAAATGTCAATCTCATAAACTCCTGACAGTCAAAAAATTTAAAAGTGTCACATTTCTGGCGAGCAAATTTTGTATTTGTGAGGCGTAGCGTAGCCGGGCGGATTCAAAATTTCGAGACAAAAAAGATACTTTTAATCCGAATAAAAGATGCTATTTTTCCCATTAAATTGTTAATTTTAACATTTTAAGGATTAAAAGTGTTAACTTTAGCTGCTAGGATTAAAAGTGAATGCTAATATGCCATTTTTTTCTCAGGACAAGGAGACTCCTGAAAAAAAATGTCATAGTTTTATGACGGTTGGAAAAAAATATGTTTTTTTATATGTTTGGCCAACTGTGAATTATTTTACTCAATGGTTGATCTACATTAAGGTCAGCGGTATAAGCAGATACATGTCTTTGACTATTTAAACATTTTTAAGAACTTTGATTTCCTATAGCTTTAGAAATTTTACCAGCTTAGAGAACATAATTAATTTTGTTATAAATACAAACAATATTTTACTCCTGCTTGCAATCACGCACACCTTGTTACAATAGCATTAAACACAGAACTATTCATTGTTCAATAAAAATATTAACATTAACAAACGATAATCAACTCAAGGATACTATCGGTTACTATAGAAACCAGTCCATTACATTATAATAACAAATCCAACGATACTAGTAATTTGTTATAAGCGAAAATTATCATAAGCGTTAAAAATACAAAGAGCAGAACACTTGCACGTTTCAACTTAAACGGACTCGAGATAAGCTGGGCAATTTTTTCGTAGTAAATTATATTTATTTACTGATAACGATCATGTTTATTGCATTTAATTAAATTAGCGACCTTTGGAAGCCTTGATACATTTTTGTTGTCGCATTAACATTTATAATAATTTCGGGTGGTGCCAGCTTAAATCGCTTTTTTTACGATGTACACGATGCAGGAATTTTTTCGCTAAGGAGTGTTTTCGTGTAGTTGTGGCAGTGACGGATCGTTCCGGTAAATCATTTTTTTCAGCTACCATTTTTCATTAAAAGGAAGCTTGGAAGGCTTGGTTTCGCAGAAAATGGTATTATTAACTTAATTAACATGCATAAGATGTAAAAGACACCAAATTGGTTTGTATACAGATACAGAGTGCTTCAGTAACAGCTCAATTTTGAGTGAAGAATAACAAATATGCGAACAAACATTTTACCTTGAAGTGGTAAAAAGTATAACAACTTTAAGCTTACTCATTGTTAAAAATCACTTACGTGATGTGTGCTTTTTCAGCACTATACGTGTTAAAAAACTATATCACTATATCATAACTTACACTTTACACTTTGTGTAAATAAGTTTTTCCATGTTTCTTAAGTAGAGGGGAAAAATCCAGGGGCATATTCTGTGGCAAAAATAAGGTTTTTTTCGGAGTGCCATTGTCCAGCTACAGCGTGTCAAAAATGAAAAAAAATCAGTTTATAATTTTTAATTTCTAAACCGCTTGAGATAATTTAACCAAATTCGGTGTGCGTATTTAGCATGATAATAGGTATGAAACGAAAAATTACCAGTTTTAAAAACTTTCCAGTGGAGTAGGTGTGAGTATCATTGATCATTATTTGGCAAAAAATATATACAGGGTGTCCGGAAATGATGAGCAAAAAATTCAGGGAATAATTCTAGACCGAAAATAAATGCTACCTCTTTCTATAAAATTTTTTCCAAAACTGATTATTAACGGAGTTACAGTTAAAATTTGATTTTAGATATTTGTAAATAACTTCTTAAGAAATCCAAATATTTACATAAAATTTGTAAATCGGGGATTTTTGTGCACGAGAAATTAAAATATGTTTCTAATTTTGACGTCACTAGTAGAGGGCGCCACTTGTGGCACACCATGTTTCTTTTAAATGGCAGAACTTTTTTGCATCTTAATGTATCCTTCTGACTATCGAAACAATCGATTCTCCTACCTGTTTTATTTGAAAAAGGTGTACCTTGCTGAAGTAGGTAGGCTCGTCGCGGTGTTACAGAAAACTTTTTGGAAAATTTCGGCCAGTCGAGCCAAATAAAATAGTTCATGAAAATATATGTTCTGCAGAACATATTTTGACACCTAAATACAAAAATTTCTTGTATAATAATAATAATAATAATAATAATAATAATAAATACGTTTATTTACGACAATTAACAAGACATATTTACAATCATCTCATCCAAACTGCTTTCTAATGTAAACAAACGCAAAAAATACACAAAAGAAACCTTGTCCGTGTAAATTTTAGATATGTGCCCGGCAATATAAAAACAATTTCAATGAAAATATAAAAATATTTTATATACATATGCATACAGATATACGAGCACACGTACATCAACATGCATATCTAATTACATACATATCCACATAGCTAACAATAACAACACAATAATAATATAATGTACCTCTACCAACTAAAAGAAATAAACCAAATACCGAAATAATATAGATACTTATTATTTTAAAAATAGATCTTTATATTAAAAAAATCATTAAACAACTACATCGCAAAATGAATAACTTAGTAATATTAAACAATAAAAATCAAATACTCAATTACAAGTAACTACAATATAAATATAAATATTCCAATTCAACTATGTTTGTTTCAACGCATTATGAATTTGAAGTCTATCAGAAGATAGTACATATTTTTTTATCTCTTTTTTAAATTTGATTAATGAGTTTATTGTTCTTAATGATATAGGAAGACTATTATATAATCTAGAACCTAAATAAAGACAATTTCTTTGACCAATTGTTTTTTGAGACTTCACTGTTTTAACATTTCCACTAGTTTTGCTTCTAGTTTCATGGTCATGATCAATTTGTTGTAAAACATTACTACGCTTATGGTAATAACGGACAATTTTTATAAAAAATATTATTATTATTTAGAACATATTTTATTAGTAAATGTGAGAAAATAGTTTTTCAAGAATAACCTCTCGTCTTTGGACTATTTTATTAATTTTGTCTTATTCCATATCTAGTCTATATAAAAATTTGCTAATCAAAATTTAACAACTGGGAGAGATAAAACTTTCTATTACAACATTTGTGATTTTTGTAAATAATTTTGCATATATTATTTGATATTTTAGTTTTAAAATATTGCAGTTTTCTTTTTTATTTTTAAATAATTATTTTTTATACACTAGAGTACCTAAGTATATATTTTACTTTAAATTTTGCAGGTCAAAATATAAGCACTTCCAGATTTAATTAACAAAATACCAAATTTTATACATTTACCTATAATTGTAGTATAATACATTTATTGCGTTACAAATGTTTTATTTATACAATAATCGACCTTATATCACACTTTTGGAATATCCCTCGTATACAAATATTTCCCAGTTACAATCCAATTACTTTTTTATTGTTTCTTGTAACAGTATGTACGTTTGGGGCACGACTTCTCGAAACATCGAAGTACCGACAAAGAGTAAACCAACTTATATTTATTCCATAAATTTTGGTTATGATAGAGAGCGAACAGTCAGGAGTTAACAAGTTTAAAACCGATACAAGTCTGGTGACACCGCTGACGACTAACCGTAGCTATTTATTATAGGTTTTACAGGTATACTTAAATTTATATTGTTGGATTGTTCATAAGCCAAAATAAAAAAATATTTTTGGAAGTTCAGTTCAAGTTCAAGTTACTGATTTACTTTTACTGATTATAAAAATTGTGAAAATTTTGCTACAATTTTTTTAAGTGTAAATTTATTTGTAAACGCTTTTCCAGAAAAAAATATTAAAAAAAGAATATAATAATACTAGTTGAAATAAGTTAAAGTAGATATTTACTTAAACTGGTACCAGGCTGTAAAATAACGTCCATAAAAATTATGCTATGACATCTTTAATTTAATAAAAACGTATTTGTTTATTTGTTTTTAATTTGTTAATGGAATGTACATTTATAAATCATGACACTGTGTATGTTCCAAGGTATTTTGTTCTTGACATATCTACATCTACATTAAATTTGAACAAATTAATGAGATAAATTTTTATAAGGATTACAAAAATTATCAGTTATATTTTTTTATACTCAATATTACTTTCTAATATTGAAATCATTGCGGCAAGCCAATGACAACATCCAATTCCTATCTGTTAACTCAACGAATAGTTAACGTTTCATATCAATAAACTAAATATAACTATTTTATAACAAGCTGTAAATTTTTATTAATTAACAATTTTTAATTCTTAATTGTGCATTATTTTCAAGATGCCGATAAAGGAACACACTAAATGACCATGAAGTTTTATTATAAAAAAACTCAATTAAATTGATTCAATTTTATAACGCTAATAGCTCCCCCTGAGGTCAGAGTTAGCAAACCGTTAAAAACAGGAAAACATGTCAATGTTTATGGCTCTTTGGGAACTAGGATTGTAAAAATCTTTTATTATTTAAAATTTATGGTTGAATCAACACGTAATTGGCAGACGTTCCATAAAACTGTTTTCATAAGATTTTTATTGTATACGTTTTTTGCCAATAGAAAGTAATACAGAAACATTTCTTTAGGTTATTCCTTATATCGACTTCCTCATTTTCACTTGAATTTTTAGGTTTTCGTCTAACTTCTTTACTGGAAATATATGAGATAAAATAGCATTATTATGGAAACCAAATTCATAAATTACGACCAATGCTTCAATTTAATTTAAAAAGTTAGACGATGTTGTGTATTGCACGATTACTTGTTGAGTATTTTCTAAAACATGAACAAAAATACAGTATGCGCGAAAAGTATGGAATAAATTCAATAAAAACTAAACAATTATTTTTTGAGAAAAATACTCGAACAGGTCGATTTTTAATTTAAAAAATACATATTTTAGCGTAAAATGCGATTTTCAAATGTCATTTGTTTTCGAGTAATGACGTCATCGATTTTTTTTAAATGGCAACACCATATTTTTTTCCTTGATTCTGAAAGATCGTTTAATTCTCTATCAGACAGTACTAAAATTTTGCCCTCTTATATAGGAAAGTTTTCGAGTAAATGAAGATTGAATTTTAGAAAACGTAAATCAATTAAAATAAAGCGAAATTCTAATGGATTTATGTCAAGGAAACAGAAATTTACACCGGCAAATACTTTTTTCAGATGAGGCCACATTTTGTCTGAATGGTACAGTAAACCGTCAAACTTGCAGATATTGGAGTCGGTAAAATCCTCATTGGATGGCAGAGGCACATACCCAACACCCTCAGAAATTAAATTTGTGGGCTGGAATAATTGACGACAGAATAGTAGGGCATTTCTTCTTTGAAGGAACCCTTACAGGACAAAGATATTTAGAGTTTCTAGAAAATGACCTTGTTCCAGCCCTTGCAGTAATTTTTCCTAACGATAATGACCCTGACATTCCTGACGATACCATATGGTTTCAGCAAGACGGTGCACCTCTGCCCTATGCGCGCCGTGTACGAGATTTTTTGGACAACTGTTTTCCTGGGAGGTGGATCGGCAGACGCGGACCGATAGAATGGCCTGCAAGATTGCCAGATCTTACACCTCTTGACTATTTTTTATGGGGATACTTGAAGTCAAAAGTGTACATTAATAAACCACGTAATTTAGAAGAACTTCAAAATCGCATTCGGGACGAAATACGCAGAGTTATCCCAGAAATCATTCATAATGTGCAAGAAGAATTTCTTCACAGACTTGCGCATTGTCAACAAGTTGGTGGATGGCAATTCGAACATTTAATTTAAGTATAAAATTTAATCAATTGTATTTTATTTTACATACCTTAGAATTGTTACTTTTTTATGGATAAAATTTACGTTTTCTAACATTCAATCGTCATTTACTCGAAAACTTTCCTATGTAAGAGGGCAAAATTTTAGTACTGTCTGATAGAGAATTAAACGATCTTTCAGAATCAATGAAGAAAATATGGTGTTGCCATTAAAAAAAATCGATGACGTCATTACTCGAAAACAAATGACATTTGAAAATCGCATTTTACGCTAAAATATGTATTTTTTAAATTAAAAATCGACCTGTTCGAGGATTTTTCCCAAAAAATAATTTTTTCGTTTTTATTCAATTTATTCCATACTTTTGGCGCATGCTGTATATATTAGACAAAGCCAGATAAGTATCTTGAATCATTTTAACATATGTCAATAAGTAATGTAAGTTGAAAATCAAATGATTTCGATATAGTTGTATAGTAAGTAACTCTTATTCCAATTAATAAATATGTATTTTAAGATACCAAAATATGCTTAGTTCTGTTTTTGTGATCATTTAGTACAATATTATGCTCCTATCTATACCATCATTGTGATTTAGTAGATCTTTAAAATAAGTCAATTAAGAAGGGCTTGGTTCTGTCCAAAGGTTTCTTGTCCTTCAGGCATTAACAGCAAGAAGTAATAAAATTTAAAAATATAGAAAACACTTCATTAATTTGATACAGCTTTCATTGTTTGACTATATTTGATTTTGTATGCCAATTTGTTTACAACTTACTACTAGGTTTTCGTATGATCAAAAATGAACTGTTTCGCCATTTACCGTATATCAATTGATTGAAATGAGATTGCATTAATATATTAAATAATCCAAATTGTTTATTACCTGTTGCAATACATTTTTCTATTCGCAGATACATTGCCGTTTTTATTTTGGTTAATGCATCAGACTGATATGATACGCCGTTCCACTCTACTTACATTTCTTTCGGTCTGGCTAATTTCTCTTGTCGCCATCCAGATACGAGCGCTACGTCATAGACAGTGGCCGTTGACACTACCAGTTTCATAACAAAAAATCGGCCAAACGTGCATAATAATTAATTAATTGAGCGAAATGATATCATATATCGTTTCCGTTGTCCACTGCAGTCCAGGTGATGGAGTAATAATGACAAGTAATAGAATTCTCTCGTCTTGAAAACTGGTACCGAGGATTATCTTGGTAAAAGTGTGATTTGTCGTGTTTCTCATTCTTTAATTGTTTCATGTGCAAATACTGTTTTCATATTTTTTTTATAGATTAGCTATAAATCAAATTTTGAAAAACAAGCTTCAACAGATACAGTTGTCAGGTTTAATCGAAGTAGAGGTTGTTCTTCAACTAAACTTCGCTTGCTTGTTGTGATGTTCGTGACCTATTTGAGGACCTGTGACATTTCTAGCGTTGCTTTTGCTAAGCATAATAAAAAAATCGGTTTGCGTTAGGTCATGGGCTTTCTATAAGATTCCTGGCCTGTCGCACATCAGATTTACCCGATCAAACTTTCTTTGATTGCTCTTTGATTCAGTTACTAATGAATTTTGCAATATGTATAGGGTTGTGGTAACCTCACTGGGTCAGATCCCACAAATTGACTGCTAGAGCCTTGTCTGGCCAAAATAGTAGCCTTCTCATTACCCCTTACATCAATATGGTCAACTTTACACGATTTTCTCTTTCCAAAAGGAACAGCTCTAATATATTCCTGAGATTATCTTGATTGCCTGAAATATTGGCGTGTTTCGCCAAAGAGTGAGATACTGTGAACCAGACGAACTTTTTCAAGACCTGAACATCAGATGACATTATAAAGTACTTGTTAGATAAAAATCTAGCTTTCAATATGTTGTCATTTAGAACTAATATGAAAATATTAATAAATACAGGGTGTACAGGAAACTAATGCAATATAGAGTAAGAGTATATTCCTGATGACAAAATAATGTGATGTAACCAAACTAACTTTGTTTAAATAATGGTTAAAAATATACAGGGTGTCAAAGTAAAAATTTTATTTGCAATATTTGCAAATAACTTGGTAAAGTATTTGTAGACCTGTTTTTGGGGCCGACAAATTCAAATTTATTTTTAATTTTGACGTCATTAGTAGAGAGCGCCACTTATGGTTAATCATGCTTTTTAAATCGCATAACTTTTTTGTGGCTTATCGTATACTAACTATTGAAACAGTCGATTCTTCTTCTTGAATTCGTTAGAAGGAACCGTTTTCCAAATAATCCTATTTGAGATATTCAATGCACTGAGTAAAAACCGTGCATAATCTACTATTTGTAACACGTGTATAAATTACAAAAAACAAACAAATACAAAATTTAGGTACCATTTTTGCATACATTTTTATGAACACATAAAATTGTATGGCACAAATGGAAATAATCATAAAAATGACATTATTATCTTTTAATTTTTTATGAACTAAATAACATTAGGGAACTTGCATATAAAAAAAGTAAAAATACTTTTTTTTGTATTGAATATATTCAATATCATACTAGGACACATATATATTGTATAGACAAAAGTTGCAGATGCTACATTTTTCAATAATTTCCACTGAATCGTTTTATTTGCATTGAGCATGTTACACATTTAAAAATATGTCCTATTAAGTAAAGTTATGAGAGAAGAACAGTTTGTCTGAAAAAACGTCCAAGTTATCATTGTACGGGAGAAACAAGTAAAACTTGTTTTTGCAGTCTTCTTTTTGAGCTTTAGATCACATAGTATATCAATAAAATTTGAAAATTGTTTAAGCTCCAGGACTATTAGGCGGAGTGAAACCAGGCGCTAACGGCGATTGTAAACACTCTCGTTATAAAATGGTGTTAACTAAATCAATCATATCGGACTAATCAGACATGTATAATCTATCGTTAGGTACATTGTTGCAAATTGCCAAGACCGCCTCTGTTTTCCTACACATTCGCCATTATGGAAGTGAAAAGCACTTGGTTTTATCTTTAGTGTGCGTTAGGTCGACTTTCCAAGTCTTTTAAGGTTTAAGGTAGTTCATATAATTGCTTTTACGTGTTAAGTGAAGCCACTGTGAAATTTACATAGTTTTCTATACGAAATATTACACTTTTTCCTATTGCTGGTTAAACTGGTTAGATGGAAGAATAGTAAATTATGTTTTTGATTAATGTTAATTGATATTACAGAATGTACGCGCTTTTCCTTTATTTGTAAAATTTTCATTCTACTTATGCTTTTATTGGTTGGTCTGTTGACGTAAAGACATATTTGCAGACTTTAATTTTGTACATTTTGAGTTTTTATTATTGAGAATGCTGCAAAAAGTCGATAACATATAACATATATAACATATATGCCGATAACAAAAGATTCCATCAGCATAAATATTAGAAATGCATGTTTCATAAAGTTATTAATGAATAATTTCCTTTTTTAATTGTTTTTTTGAATCCATGTATTTTAATAGAGAACAACCTACATATAAACTGTCATAAAGACAGTCTTATTATTTTTTCATGAGAATTTTTATTCAAGGATTTGTCCCAATGTTTTGCAACAGTTTAAGACGTACCTCCATAAAATTAATTCTGGGGGAACAAGGAGGAAAAAAATGTGTTTAAATTGTTATTGCAACTTATAGGTGATTTTTTTTATTTAAAAAAGTTACGTTAGTTTTATCAAAAATTTAAGTTTTTAAAATTATTTGTTGCTGTATTTGTGTATTTTCTAATTTCCATTAATAGAAATGTCATTATATAGGGTTAATTATAACTAAGTACAAGAAAATCGGGCCTATGACAATCATCGTCCGAGATGGCCTAGAAATGTCAACTACCTACCTGTTGTTTCTTACAGCGTTGTCAAATGTAGAAAAGATGATGAAAATAAACATTTTTATTAATAATAGTACCTGATACATAACAGTTAATCAAGTTGCTGCAGTATTTTGCTTTTGTTCTTCATTCCTACTACATTTTCACTCATTATAGACTCATCAGAATTATCCAATAACAGAATACCCTTTTATTCTATGAAAATTGAAATCCAGTACTTGTGTAAAATCTAAAATCGTGTACGATTGCCGTAGCTCCGGTAGATTTGTCCTTGACTTCAGAGAAACAAGCAGTATACATCATAAGGCGAACTATGTTATAGGAAAATATCTGTACTCGACATAAATTCCTTTATTTAATTAGTATAAAACGTTTAAAACTAAAAATTAGTCATCAGTACTATACCAGGCTACGCTTATGGCTACTGACATTTTGCATTGCTAGTTGCATACTCTCTAAACATCAAAGAGCATTAATTAAATATTCTAAGGGATTTTTACAGAACAGAACAGTGCAAACATCTGAGGATGTTATAGTTAAAAATAGTACTAATTATTTTATGCACATCGTCGATTATTGTTAATATTGTTGTAGTAGTATTAACAGAATTTAATTTCTCAGCAACACAAGAATTCAAAAAATGTATTGGCGTGAAGTACACTTTGCACTAGTGGTCTACAGATGGCGACTGCAGACTGCATAAACAAGGAAACTTGTTCAGATTCTGTCAAAATAAGGTATCGTATACGGTAATTAGTTTGAAATAATTTTTCAGTATTTGCCATCTCAAATTTTTGTGTAATTTATGGGAAGTGTGACAAGTGCATATTGTCGTGTGGCAGCGTAATACTAAAGACGTTTTCTGAGTAGACAAAATATTATGTCGAATCCTCTTTCAACCACAATGAATAACTGCTATAATGCTTTGGCGGTGTTTTTATGTATTTGTATACTTACGATCGAGGGAAGCAAAGGTCAAAAAATGAGATGTAACAAGTAAACAAACAACGACAAATTTTAATGTAAATAAGTAAGAGAGCAGAAAATGATTCAACATTCTTGAAATTTCTTCAAATATCAATCCTGGAAATAAATATCAGTAAGGTATTTCTAAATCATTAACTAATTATCTACATTCTGCAAATAATTTTTTTTCTTTCAAAGTGACGTCACGATACATGTGACAACGCGATGCCCTGTTACTGCTTTTGACACTTTGGCTTGTGACATATACCTAACTTCAAGGCTGACAGAAGGTCAGAGTCGGCGATAAATAAAGATTTAATATAGTTTTAAAAAAATGTTTTCGCTATACAGGGTGGACCAGCTTTTTCGTGACAAACTTTAAGGGTATGTTCTACATTGAAAAATAACCGTAGTTTGCTATACAAGTATAGTCCAAAATTACTTCGTTACGAAAATACAGGAAGTTTAATCTGAAAAACAGAAAAATACATTTTTTTCTTAAACCGCTTGAGATAATTAAATGAAATTTGACAGGTGTCAATAGCAATGGAAGACTTAAGTTTTGCAATGCAAAAGTTTCTTTTACTGTCACCAGTGGCGCGAGTAGCGGATCGTCAGTGGCTCTTTTCCAACAAAAAAATGGTACGTCCCTGGTTTTTATAAAAATTAATGTTATTAAATCTAAATGGCATTTTGATATTACTGCACAGTAGACAAGTCTATTTAAAATTTGTCAAACGTTGACATGAAAACCGACGCCAAATAGTCGTTGTAAATTTGTTTATCTGGCGGTTGCAGCAAGTGTATCCGGTATTTGAAAAGTTTTAAAGTAATTTATTATTTATTAAACGGTGCATCGTACAAAAAAAGTCGAGAGAGTATTTTTCTACCAAATTGAACGAGGAATTCAAAAATATCATTAATTTTTAGAAAACCATGGACGTACCATTTATTTGTTGGAAAATAACCACTGACGATCTGCTACTCGCGCCACTGGTGGCAGTAAAAGAAACTTTTGCATTGAAAAACTTAAGTTTTCCATCGTTATTGACACCTGTCAAATTTCATTTAATTATCTCAAACGGTTTAAGAAAAAAACATATTTTTCTGTTTTTCAGAATTATCTTCAACACCCTGTATGTTCGTAACGAAGCAATTTTGGACTATTGTTTGTATAGCAAACTACGGTTATTTTTTGACGTAGAACATACCCTTAAAGTTAGTCACTAAAAAGCTGGTCCACCCTGTATAAATAAGTTTGGAAATTTTTTGATGGTCGATACCGTTAATTCATATTATTCTCTATCCCTTCTTAAAACATTTATACTTAGTCATAGTTAACTCTTTATGCATAATGTTGTAGGATATAACTTTTTTGATAAATATCATATAATAATTTTGTTAATATTTTCAGTGTTAGCAAGATTTAATTTTAAGACTTACAAAATTTGTAGCTATTCCTCTCTCTGTGGGTAATTTAAATCTGTCCCGTGCAAAAACTTGTCTACAAAAGTGAAGATAAACACTTAAACACATATTTGCTCATTAGGTACCATATTTCAAACATTTTTAGCGCTTTAATCATCATCCAGCAAATCATACTATTTACCTTTTCGGATGGGGCCTTACAAGGCCTCGACTCGTTCAACCAGTTTTTATACTAAGTGTAAAAAATGACTATTTTGCCGACACTAAATTAGATAGTATTAGGTGGAATTAGCAAATATATCTTTATGTACCCAACAGTTTTAAATTTTGGTGGTAAAGTGTTCTTGTGATTATAAAATTTATGCTCAACACGCACCCAGTTCTGGTTCTACGACTTTATTTGAACTTCTATATCTGGCTTTAAGTCAATAAAGATTTATGAGAACTTGCCAAATACTTCGCCAATTAAGGCTTTATTACAGCCTGATTTGTGTTCCATATAAATAAAAAAGCTGTAAAAGTGCCTCCAAATTTGACGGTTGCTTCGCTGTAAACGTACAAGTGTTTCAAAAAGCAGATAAGGAGTGGATAAAAAATTAAAAAATTATCTAACATTGGAGATGTTACTAACCGGTCACTGAATTTGAATAACTTGTTTTAAAATGTAAGAATTTTGCTTTAATACTAGATAATGTTTCTATTTTTAGCAATACTTTGACCCACCACTTCTTATAGCTTAGAATTTTGAAATATGTCTTTAATATACATACTTTTAACAAAACACATTAAAATAAATTTTTGCAGAAACACATCGAGAAAAAGATTGTAACGATTATTAGAATTATTATAATCTTAATTAACTTATTGCATACTATATGAGACTATAAGAGGGTTTCTTATGGTTATAATATAGAATTTGTTAAACCTAGTTTATAATGATTATACAAGTGTGTGTTTATATTTATTCATCTCAGTAATATTGCTATTAGTGCATAAGTTGTTTATTAAATTTAGACATGCTTTCAATTAGTAATAAAATTTAATTTTTTCAATTTAGTATGTGGTCTTTTATTTAGATCCAGGATGTTGTGTGTCAATAAATATTTATGTTATGTTTTACATTTAATGAATAATAATAATCGCCTTTTTTGAAAAATTATAATAATAATTAAATATAATACCGTACACTCGAAGTCTAGCTTAAGCTACTTAACTATAAATGACAATACAATGGATAATAACAACAATGTATAAAAAAGTACAAATTGTAACATAAATAAACTGAAGGGAGGAGATCAGCAAAGTAAATCTAATAGGATTATCACAGTGATAACAAAAGATGTTACATTCAATTAATAATAACAGTAAAAATTTCTTACCGAGTAAAAATGATTTAAATTATCTCCTAATTTTTAACAAATTTAAATGTATAATTTTATCGAGAAGTGAATTTAATAATTTAACAGCATTATTCGTAATAAAACGACGTTAAAGAAGTCTATGATCATTCATTTGTAGCCACTTACGTTCACAAAATGTATAAGAAATATAACTTTTTTAAACTGTAAATAAACTGCATTCAAGACTTCTGAACAAACTGAATCTGATTCTTGCAAGTGCTATTTAATAATTAATTTATAGTTTTTAAAATTTCTAATGATCTATTATACAGAAAAATCAATTCTGAAGTATAGGTATTAAAGAAGAAAAATACTAGTCATTAAGTCTACCTAATAAATTAATCTCTAATAAATAATGCACTAACATTCTAAAAAAAATGAAAAATAAAGAGCACCTGCCAAATAAGACTGAAATCAATACAGTTATTATACAATTTGAAAAAATAGAATGGCACTGAAAGACGACACGTAATAAATTTCTTTATGGATGCATATTGAAAATTCTAACGGCGATTTGGAAAAAAGTTATAACATTTTTATATTACAGTAATAACACGGAGTAGTAATATGATATTCTGGTATCAATAAAACAAGTATTGTTATAAGATAGCAAGATAATTATTTGTATCTGAAGTTTCTTGTGATTATTGTTAGATGAGAATTATTTTAACAAACCCGTCTAATTAATTTCTCTCAGTAAAATTTTACTTATTTGCGCAGTTCGAGACATCCTGGAAGTAAAAGTTTTAGTTGCAGCAAATATTTAAAAAAAAATTAAACGTATGTAAATAGGCAAATACCTAGTCAATTCCAGTCCAGGAAATCCTTTGGTATATTATGTCTAACAGTAAGAAATAATTTAATACAGAAAAAGATATCAAATATTTACATATATTAAAATGATTTAAAAACCTTCAAATTAATATTTTGTTACCTTGAAATATTTTCCTATCATTTGTATTGTTATTCACAATAGCTAGATAAGTTTAATTTCTTACTATTTGTATATCCTACTATTTAATTATTGTCACAGCTAACATGCTCACTGATAAAACAAAGCACTATTTTATATAAAAATTAGAAATAGCCATATAAATTTTATGAATGAAACTATTTTAATATTGTTCCTTCCTCCTATAAACGATATGTTTCGAAAGAAGTTCAACCGATTAATCTGCTGTCAACCCTCAATGAATGTATTACATATTACTATCAGAAAAATTTATAGTTTCTGCTCAAATTACATGCAAAGCTAAAATAGAAAATGAATGATGTAAGACTCTGAATTATGTATATAGTCACATAAACATCTTCGACCTAGTAATGCAAATATAGAAATCACAGTTGCGTAGTATAGTAGTATCTAGTTTTTTTCTGAAAAATTTATTTATATATGCTAATAACACCACATCTATTTTAGATCAGCAATTAAGATTAATAGATGCAATTGCGAAAATGCGCTTGAAAGCAGAGTATTTCGTAACATCAAGACTATATAACATCTTTTAATTTGTCCGCATTATTATATAATATGAAAATGTATTAGAAATCTGCCTCTAGTTTTCTACACGCGTATGTCAAGTCAATAAAGTATCTGAAATGGCCTTGTCAATATTGTGAAATTAAAGGTGAAAGTCTATAGATTAATCTGATATACATATTGTAGGCAGACGAGTAACATTATTGAAGATATATCCATTCAAAATAAACCATATCAGGAAAAATAATTTTAAATGTCAAATTTTAGAATTAATTCCAGAACTGTCAAAACTAAAGGTGACCTAAAATACAAAATAAAGAGTATTTTTATTAATAGAATAAATAAAATTGTACTATAAAAACAAAAGGACATTTATAAAAATGTATTAGTTATAAGTAGTTTTGTGATAAAATGCATAAAAAGGACATCCAAAGACTGTGAAAGGACCTTTAACATGGCAATCTACAGAAAGGAAGAAAAACAAAGAAATTGTTGATAGTGACGGCTTGGGTTTTGAAAAAGGTGCAGCATCGCCAGATAGCTCCTGAAAATTTGCCAGAACAAACAAGTTTAATTAAGGAAATAAAAAAAATAAAGTTATTTTGCCAATACATGAAAATTTCAACCATCTCCAGGGAAATTGCAGTTCCAAAGAACCATACAGGACGGTTACCAGTTTCCAGAAAGGAAAACTGAGAAAAAATAGTATCTCTAAATACGTATCATTTGATGTGTTACTTTCATAAAATCTATGTTTCAAATAGTATTAAGTTAACTCGTGATTATATTATAATGATTTCAAAGCATATAAATAATATTAATTTATTATTTACAAGCACCTGGGTCATTTAATATGTCCCATACTGTTAACAGATTTGTTCGACAGAGACAGACCCATATGATATGTTTATATGGTAAACGGTATGCAAACAAACGACCTTTGAATGTCGGTGGGTTGATTTCCACCCATCTGGAGCACGAGCATACTTAGAAACCAAGACAATAGAATTATTAATCTTCTTAACGCCGTAAAACGTTCTCATTTCAATATGAATAAGAATCATAATTTGACGATAAATCTTCAGGCAGTACTTGGGAGAGGAGCGGTATTATACTTTTTTTTTCTATAAATATGTCAGAAACAGTTATGGAAGGAAATAAAAATAATACCTTTTTAATCTCTTCTCTTCTACACAAAGAAAAATGTATGTTTGAGATAATTACAATTAATATTTAGGTGTTTTGATTTAAACAGTTTAAAGATTGACGAATTATTAAAAATTACTACTTATTTAGCAACATATGTACGAGAACTCTATATTCGCGACAAGAATTCAGACGACTTACGTCATACGAACAAATAAATAAGTCATTATATTTTCATCATATTTAAGAAACTGCAAGTTATAGTAATAAAACTATATACTACACTAAAAGTTTGCATTATATTTTGCACTAAATTCCAAAAAATGATTGTTTTTAACGCGATTAAATACCGAAAATTACGTTGACAATATAAACAAATGTGTAACGTCAGCCGTGACGTAAGACGTCTGAATTCTTGACGCGAGTATATAAGTAAAACATCAAAATTTATAGCGTCCTGAAAATGAACTAATAAAATTGGTGTTTTTGTTATCTATTTAAGATAACTGACAAGTGATAATGCAAAATTTTTGAACTAGGTTATTGAACTTTATAGAAATAACAGTACAACTACAGTGATATTTACTAGAAAGAAGAAAAATCAGAAATAGAAAAGAACTTATATGCATATACTGAGAAAAGACAAACTCTTGGAAAAAACACTATTTTAGTTTAACACTGTGAAATTTTGATTTAAATATCTAACTTTTTACTTGAAAATCATTTTTGTTGGTCAAGCTAAGCCATTGCCGTTGTTTGTACTGCATGTGCTTCGTCCGACATGAAGTAGCTAATCACCGCTATAGCTATAGCTTGTTACATTTCGCAGATCTTGTAGAAAGTCAGAAGATAAATCCTTATCGACTGAGCTTGCTAGGACAGGAGGAAGCTCCTAGTAGAGCCCCTGGCATTGGCCGCAAACGCAGCCGAGGCAAAGCGGGCTGCGAAATGGGCCCGGGGGTCCAAGGGGGTACAAGGCGTTAGGCCGTGTGGTTGTACAGCGCAACAATAGGGGTAAAGAGAGATAATCCCTCTTGTATCCAGATATTTGACGTCATTTATTCTGTCAAAAATATTGGCGCACATTATAACATTTAAAAACTGTTAAAATTTTCTTTTTGAACGTTATATTATCAATTTGATGTTTAGTAGAACAGTAGATGTTTTGTATTTGTTTGAAATCTTTATTTTCTAATAGTTTTTGAGTAAATTTAACAGTTTTTTTCTCGGTGTATATTTCGTCACAGCAAACATAATTTATCAGTATTTTTAGAAGATTTTAAAAGTGTAATGTTGTATCTACATTCGTTGCATGTAAAGTTTTATTAAATTGTAAAGAGCTCTTACTTTCATCATCAATTTTTCTATTTTGAATCTATTTATAGATCGCAGTTAAAGTTAAAGTTAAATCATATAACCATCCATGTAAAGAAAAAAGTTCCTTTCTCTTTTATTATTTCATAGCTTAGTTACGTGGGACGTTCGTTCTCCACCTATTCCTTTCATTTCAATATGAAGAACTTCAAATATTTACTATGTATACAGTTTGGTATAACTTATTATTATTATGCAGTGAACATACAAGATTTTTATTATACACATGCCTACCTGCCCACATACACTATGTTTTAGTGAAACAAACTGAATGAAAAACATTTTGATCAAAAGTTTTAAAAACTCTTTAATCTTTATTAACAAGACCATTAAATTATTAACATGATTATAGCAGCATTAACCGTGTAAAGGATGATAAAACTTTTCGTTAGAAAGGCATTTAAAGATAACTTATTCTAAAAATAAATATTTCTATTTAAATCCCTAATTTTCATTTTAATTTTAATTTTATATATTGTAACCAATACGCTGACTTAGCCTTAAAATACGTCACGTAGAAAAACAAACTTTGTTATCACTGCTTGATTACACAACAAATAATTCTCAACTGTCAAATCTTTACGTTGACCGATTCACTTACAAGTTTTTAGGGTTTAATTCTCTGCGGTCTCGAGAACGTGTCCAGAACCAAAACGAATATGGTTTGGAATGTTCTAGAAAACGTCAAAAATAAAGCTATTACAAAAATTAAAAATTCTAACTTAAAGAACATAATTAACGAAACTAAACATAACCTAAAATGTAGGTGAGCTTCCGTAACAATATTAACAGTTTTGTTTGAAATCAGCGAAAACAACTACTGCTCTTAAACGTTCAGAAACTTAAATTAGAACGTAAGAACAAGTTGTAATAATATCTATAATGATTTTTACAGAAATGGTCATAAATAATTTCGTTAACTAAACAAAATATGAGACATTTTGAAAAAAAAAAATCACTAACACCAAAATAACAGTTTCTGTGTTTGTTTTAGACATACTCCTGGTAGGTATAGTGTAACACATGCACCTATTGGCTACAACGACAATTTTATTATTTTTTCGGTAAATTAACTAGCTATTTATATCTGATACTGATTAAATGGAATTCTCTACTGCGCTTTTTTAGATTATTGTTTTATTCGATTAAAGGATATTTACTTATATTTTTTCAAATGACTATAAAATATAAGTTGAGATATTTTGTCACGGTGTGATTAAATTATACATTTTGATTTGTTTATTTTACTGTGTAGGCACTGGATTTTCATATTATGGCTGCTATAATATTGAAAATCCCACTGAGTTCTTATATCTTTAAAATTCAAAAAATTATGTAATACGTCATATGTATATACATATATTATAATAGATACTTTTAATTTAACGACATGTAGGTAGATAATCTTTTATAAAAATTAAAGAAGACACATCCTTTTGCAAATAATTCTAACTTCGTTGTGATACATTAACACCTTTATTTCAAATAAGTGAATTAGGTAATCGAAAATTTTTCAGTGAAAACAGTTTTACTCGATAGTGTTGAGAGATCCAGACGCTGAGTTAGGGCACAAACCCGATTATGCATTATTCTTTATCTACTGCACTGAGAAAAAAAACTGTTAAATTTACTCAAAAACGATTAGATTAACAGTTTTTCACGGTTTTTCAAATATTATTTTACTTAACCTTATGAAAATGCCAACAAATATTTGTTAATTCAATATTCCATTATTATTTTAGTTCGTTGTAAAAATATCGAGGTTAGAGAAACGTAAGCATGTATTTATTCAATCCACTATGTTGAATCTATCAACTGAAATAAAGATTTCAAACAACAATTACAAAACTGGTCTATATAAATATCATATTGTTAATGTAACGTTCGAAAAGTTTAAACTTTGTGTTTTTCTTAACAGTTTTTAAATGCATTAATGAGCGCCAATATTCTTGGCAGGATAAAAGGTATCGAACTACCCCATATGTGGGACATAGCATGTGCAATACGGATAAAGACAATGGGTTTCATTTATATTTAAATCAACATTTCATAGTGTTAACTAAAATAGTTTACATTTTGAAATTAAAGTTTTTTTTTTTTTTTGGTTGGAGAGAATTAATAAGAAATCTTTAATTTAATAATTAGCCCGTTAAATCAAACAAAATAACAGTTCATTTAATATCTGTGTAATTTTATATCAATAATTAAAACTGAAGTAATAAAAAAATTGAATTAAATAATCAGAAGTTGTGCCCAAATAAAAAATACGTAATATAGTATGAGAAAAACACGTAAATGGAACAAATTATGAAGCTAATTTAACATCAAAAATGAAATACCGTTGAATTAAGTAGTAGGTAGGTAAGTCGTCAACATTTTTTTTTTTTTTAGTTTAGACAACGTAATTTTATTGTAATTGTCTTTGTTTTATTTTAAGAAAAATGTTCTTGCGGCATAAATCAAAACAGATTGTCTTTTCTCAGTGTGCGGTAATAGCGAGATAATATTTTTTTACACAAAAATAGTAACTTCATAAAAATGTATTCAGTGTCCAAACTATCTATATATTAAAACAAAAATATACCAAATTTTGCTGTGAAATATTGACACTTTCATTTAAAATCTGTGAATTAACTACTTGAAATTATATCAGCGAAAACCGCTTCACTCCATTCACAAATGAAGTGCCGGGAGACTCAGTTGCTAGGTTAGAACACAAACCCGTTCATGCAGTGCATATACAAGCACGTCGGTGGGTAGGTACGAGTATTAAAATTATAAATTTAAAGTTGCACGCATATTAGAACGTATCAGACCAAATACTTCTCATTCCTTGTTCTGTCGATATCACTTTCACTATCTGTATTTATTGATATCTACTTAGGTGATTTTAAATAAGCCTAACTACTACTAGCTCCAAACTTTAAAATTGTTTCCTTCGTAATAAATATGTTTAGATAATTCGACACGCAATATTTACAAATATTTTTGAGTAGTTGTATTATTGAATAACTATCTTATGTTAAATACTAATTAGAAATCAAATTTAGAAATATGCATTAGATATGAAAATATTGACGCGCCAATTGGTTGGTTAGCCATGTCGCTGATTTATAAAAACGGTAGTGAATAATTTTAAACAGATAGCAGCTGATTTCGTTAATCGAAATTATATTAAAAAAATGTTTTCTTTGTAATAGACTTAAACATACCTATCATTTTAATTAATATATTAAATTTTATATGTAACATGTTAATTTTATTGTGTAATATATAGTATTTATAATGTTACAGTAGATAATAATAATAAAAGAGAAGATATTTTACTTATTTTACAATTTTATAAAAAATATATAATTAAGTTCAAATGAACAACTGCCAAGCTTTCTAGTACATTTAACAAAATTAATAGCAGCAGAAATAGTAGTAGTACATATTTTAATAAAGAACTTAGAAACAAATAAAATAACATTCTAGTAAATTATAAACGACGAAACAACAAACATTAAACAAAAATGCAGGTATTTAAGCACAACACAATAGTAGTTTACGAAAATTAACTAAGTAGTAGAAATCTGAACAGCTTTCTCTAAAGTTACATGAAAAACAAAATTGTAGTAATCTAAAACCTCATAGCGGATTTTCATAAAGCTCTAATATTTTAAGCATTACTTATAGTTCTGGTTAACTTTAGTTTTATCACAATATCTATGATCAGCAATTTTATACAGAATGCGCCAAAAGTATGGAATAAATTCAATAAAAACGAAACAATCATTTTTTGGGAAAAATCCTGGAACAGGTCGATTTTTTATTTAAAAAATACATATTATAGCGTAAAATGCGATTTTCAAATGTCATTTGTTTTCGAGTAATGACGTCATCGATTTTTTTTTAAATGGCAACACCATATTTATTTCCTTGATTCTGAAAGATCGTTTAATTCTCGATCAGACAGTACTAAAATTTTGCCCTCTTACATAGGAAAGTTTTCGAGTAAATGACGATTGAATGTTAGAAAACGTAAATCAATTAAAATAAAGCAAAAACGTTATCTAGTTTAGTTTTTCGAATTCCATAGTTCTTTTATGGATCACGTACGTGAAAATCTTTGCAAAGTGTCATTTTCACACCGACTTTCAAATAAGTATTGTAAGCGACATAGAAATTATTATTCAATTTAAAGTATTATGGCACATTTAACTGTTACTCAAAGAATTGAAATTTTAATTCTTATCGGACGCGGGAATATAACTAGAACTCAGCAGGAACTTTGCGATTTATTTAATGAAAAATATCCAAATCGCCCTATCAGCCAATCAACAGTCAGTAAGGTAGAGTCTAAATTTAGAGAAACTGGCAATGATGTAAATGTTCCAAATCCTGGACGTCCAAGCATTAATGAAAATCAGAAACAGAACATTTTGATAAGTATGTTGGATAATCCTCATAATTCTTCACGATTGGTTGCATTAAACAATGACACTAGTCAGAGCACAGTGCTACGTATCTTGAGGAAGGAAAAATATCATCCCTACAAAATTCAACTTGTGCAGGAACTCAATGAAGATGATCTCGATCGCCGCTTACACTTTTGCGAAATTCTAATGGATTTATGTCAAGGAAATAGAAATTTACACCGGCAAATACTTTTTTCAGATGAGGCCACATTTTGTCTGAATGGTACAGTAAACCGTCAAACTTGCAGATATTGGAGTCGGGAAAATCCTCATTAGATGGCAGAGTCACATACCCAACACCCTCAGAAATTAAATGTGTGGGCTGGAATAGTTGACGACAGAATAGTAGGGCCTTTCTTCTTTGAAGGAACCCTTACAGAACAAAGATATTTAGAGTTTCTAGAAAATGACCTTGTTCCAGCCCTTGCAGTAATTTTTCCTAACGATAATGACCCTGACATTCCTGACGATACCATATGGTTTCCTGGCCTGATAGAATGGCCTGCAAGATCGCCAGATCTTACACCTCTTGACTATTTTTATGGGGATATTTGAAGTTAAAAGTGTACATTAATAAACCACGTAATTTAGAAGAACTTCAAAATCGCATTCGGGACGAAATACGGAGAGTTACCCCAAAAATCATTCATAATGTGCAAGAAGAATTTCTTCACAGACTTGTGCATTGTCAAGAAGTTGGTGGATGGCAGTTCGAACATTTAATTTAAGTATAAAATTTAATCAATTGTATTTTATTTTACATACCTCATAATTGTTACTTTTTTATGGATAAAATTTACGTTTTCTAACATTCAATCGTCATTTACTCGAAAACTTTCTTATGTAAGAGGGCAAAATTTTAGTACTGTCTTATAGAGAATTAAACGATCTTTCAGAATCAAGGAAAAAAATATGGTGTTGCCATTTAAAAAAAATCGATGACGTCATTACTTGAAAACAAATGACATTTGAAAATCGCATTTTACGCTAAAATATGTATTTTTTAAATTAAAAATCGACCTGTTCGAGGATTTTTCCCAAAAAATAATTGTTTCGTTTTTATTGAATTTATTCCATACTTTTGGCGCATACTGTATGTAGGTACTTACAATTTATGTATATGTCCATATTCATTTGATCACTGCGAATGAGAATTAACTGAACACAATAACGCGACACGACCAAAATGGTGTGTGCTGAAACTGCTGCCATAGAGGTACTGCACCTGCACAATTGTGCACAACCAATCAGAACTAAGGATATAGAACATACAGGTGTGTTAAGTTAACACGAAGTAGTGTACTTTTAACACATATTGGTCAATATTACATGAATTTAATAGGTATGTTTTGTTATACTATTAGTAATTTTAATACATTTTGTTTAAAACGTTTAAAAAACCAAAGTGTGTAAAACTATTAACACGGAAATTTTACACATCTGAATTACACCTCTGGAAAATTTCATTTACATACACAGTTACTTTTTTACAGAACTTTAATTGTTTTTCAATGTACAGTTGTAACAACACCTTGTATGCTACATATTGCCTAACACTAACTTGTTTTATTTTCTGGTTTGATTTACTTGATTTTTTTGTGGTTGACGTGAAACAGTCTCAAGGTTTATTTACTTGAGAACGTGATGTCCATTATAGGTCAAGAATTGCAATAGTCAAGTTGCCGAGTTATATTCGTAAAACTTAAGCTAAGGCGCAGATTTTTTAAAAGATAACAAGACTGAAAAACGAATCAGTTTTTGAGAATGTCGTATAATTCTATTAAATATAATTTTTAAATGTTTGTTAGTTTTACTGAATTTTAAATCTTTTCTGCGAACAGAACTTACTTTACTTACAGATAATGTAGTTTTATATGTACGAATATATGTAGTTCTGAAAGCGAAAACAGGTAATAATTTGTAGTCAGCAATTGCAGAATGGGTTTTTAACTGTAAGATAACATCTTCATTATTAATGGTTTGTTTTGTTCAAAAATAAAACTTTCCTAAGTTTTTATTAGCACCATCTCGCTGCAAGTCACCTTCAAACTTCACTTAATCCCACTCTTGGTTATAATAATCAATATGTCTGTCGATTAGATAAATTCGCTGCTTACCAATCATTCAAATCACTGTACCGAGAATATTTTTTTCTTCATTCGACCTTCAGTGATATTTACAACTGTAACACTGTACTGGAATTTATTAATTACTCGATCAGTTTTGCAATGTTGACGTTTTGTTAAAAAAATTGTCGTCCTTGTCAGTTGGCCTTTGCCCCAAAGCCTTTGGTTAGTCGTAGATATTCTTCCTTTATGAAACAAGACTGTTTGACATTTTGAGTCTGATTCATAACTATATATATATTGTATGGTGACGTTTCCAACTTGAGTAATTTATTTTTAAATGTCATATTAAAACTTTGTAAGAAGTTAACGACAATAATATAAAACAAAGAAATAATAGATATTGATAGTATTCATCGAACATGATTTGAACTGAAAACAAAAAATTAATATAAAAATTTTTTCTTTGACCAACGGTGTTAAAGTTATGACAGCAAACATATCTTGAATATGTGACACCGTAGAATTACCCTTTCAGATGTTTCTACATAATAATGACAAGTACTCTAAAAATACTTACAGCGAATGTTTTTTTTTAACTTTTCTAACAACAAAGAATAACACGTACAATCATCTTGTCAGCGAATTTTGTAGTGGTAATTGATTGAAATGTCGCATGTTGGGTACTTTGCAGATGAAAGGGATTTTAGGAAATCTGTTGTTTACTTCATTAATATTGACACAAGAAACAAATTAATTTAAAAAGGTTTTTACTTAATATTTATAGTGCCTTAATTTGAAATTTCGTAACATTCTTGCGTGTATTTGTTTTAGATATTTTTGGTCAGATTTTTCAATATTAGTACTCAAATTCCGAACACCCTGTATAATTATCCGTATATAAACTTCAGCTACCTGTACCTCAAATAGCCTGTATATATTTAAGCATATTTTTAATGACTTAATTTCTCCCAAAAAAACTGTACCCAATATTCTTGTTTGGATATTTGCAATGTTTTCTTCATTTGATGGAAAAAAATTGCCAGCTGGCAATGTATTTAACTTTATTTGTCATCCAAGAAGAAATATTTTGAAGATATGATACAATTACTTTAATTATACAAAAGAAAACGTTATAAATTCTGATCGTTCTATAATTAGCGTCATTATTTCGTCGATTTAAATAATTTTTAAATAAAAATCCCAATCAATTCTTGTATTATATGACGAGGATTGAGTCATCAACATATAAGTTCCGAAATTTTACTACAAAAAAATAAGAAAGTTGTTAAATACATCCATATAATGTTACAAACAAATATTTATTTTCAACGGACCAAACAGCTTCGGAAATTATATATTATAATTAGTTTTTTATATACTCATCCCAAAGAATAAAGGTAACAAATGCCCGTGGACATCACAAAGCCAAACAAACTTCTTAATTAAAATATTTCATTAACAATAAACTAACGGGTCGTAATTTATTCACATTTTTTATGCTGCAGAAAAACTTAATTTCCTATCTGCTTAGATCTGTAACAATTATTTAAGCCTCACACTGAGAAGGCCCGCAAATCGGCAATCTGAACAGTTACTGTCAGTGGCGTATTATCGCAGAGGCCTACGAAGCCCGGACTTAAGACGCTGAATTTTTAGGGGCGGTAAAATTTGATGGATGGCAGCTGATCACTGAAACTTTCGAATTAGACATTGCACTGATAAAAATATGTTTGTAATTTCACGTAACTTTACGTTGGCAATTGGTGACCAGTGTAAAGTTAAGACTACACAATGTTTTTGTATAATAAAATAGATATACTGCAATAGTATTCGAATGAAACGGATAATTATCATCCAATTTCAATGATTCCCTTATTCGGATAAAGTTTAGAATGCATTTTAAAAAACAGATTAACGGACTATTTTGAAACTAATAACTTCTTCCACCAAAATCAGTTTGGATTTAGAAAAAAATTGTCAGTTACTAAAGTTTTATGTAGGATATTGGAAACTATTGTCTAGAACCTTGAAGAGGACAAACATTGCTCTGTAACTCTATGTGATCAACAAAGATTTCGATTGTGTTTCATATATATATGATATTTTTTTACGGATTTTTTGTATGGCATTCGGAGAATACCGTTGAAGCTAATTGAATCTTACCAAACTGTTTGTTTTAAAAATTCTTACTCAAGTTACGAATATGTGTCACGGAATTCCACAGGGATCTATCTTGGGGCCCTTACTTTTTATTACATATGTTAATGATCTGTTCCAGTTCTTAAAACCTTTTCGTAGTACACTATTTGCCGATGATACTACCGTTTTTACTTCAGCGTATAATTTGTAGCCAATGTGAGGTTTTCAGGAAACAATCTGAAATTAAATGAAAAGCAAATCTGCAAAAGTTCTTGGTGTAATTCTTGATGACTCTCTGACATGGAATTTTCATATAAACTATTTACGTAATAAGCTCTCCAGTATTATTTATTTAATTCGTAGATTGAGACATTTTTTAAATCAGGATTGTTTGATAGCGTGTTACTATTCGCTTTTCATTCTTATTTATATTATGCGGTAATACTTTGGGGAAACAGAACGACATAAAATATTAAAATTACAAAAAAATCATACTTTTAATAAATAATTCTTGTTATATTGAACACTGTCGACCGCTTTTCATAGACATTTACAAATACATTTATGCTACACATTCTCAGTGCCACAACTATGAAACGAGATATGGCGATCATTTTATAATTTTACGTTATAAACTAATTAAATCGAAGAAAAATTCATTATATATTACTTTTCTTTTATTTTATATATACTTACCAGTGGCGGCTTGTAACCTATAAATTATTGAGGCAAGCAGGCAGGGATCGTTCCAAATACGAACTACGGAATTAACATTTTTTTAAAATGTTTTTCTTAATCATTATTTATAGGTAAATTAAAAATCGCAAATACAGGATTATTTTAAATTGCTCTACTTTGTTAAGCGAACGAATTCATTAAAGTAGGATTTTAAAAATTATTTGACGATTTTCCCTAACTCTCAAATTAATTAATTTTTGATTTTGCGCGCATCGTCCAATGCCGTTTTGTAATATTTTATTTACTTATACTTATTAATGTTAATTTACGCAATACCCAGTACTGACCGCCCCTGATACTTACCTTTATAACTATAATTGAAAAATACGTACAGAGAAAACTTTTCCAATAACTAACTTTATTTCACATATACCTATGATTGAATATCGGTGTGCAAATAATTTGAATAATAAAAAATATGCATATGTTTAAAAAAAGAGTTCATCAATCTCTTCCAATATTCACCATTGTTTAACTTGAATAGTGTAACAGAAGTCAATTTATACGTGTATTAATATTATTTTTAAAGAATGTTTACGCAGATGCTAGTAAAGCACCGTTTATGGCTCAATGAGATAGGAGACTTAAATTATCTTTTCCATATAATAAAGAAAGAAGAGTCCTTTTATAAATTTCTTCGCGCCCTGTAAATATTGGTATTGTTTTCTTTCAATAAAACTTTCAAATTATATTCATACACGATCTATGTCACTCAGTAAGTTTAAAAAATATATTTACCTTAATGTATACTTAACGATTATATTACTTAATTTTCTTTTGTTTCAATTATATTTAGGTACATAGAACATTAATAATAAAATGGTGTAGAACAGATGGTTTTAAGACCAGCCTAAACCTCGCCCTGTTCACATATTTAATTTTTTTATATACATTTGTTTTGTTTAGTACCTAGTTTTAAATAATAAAGACCCTTATTATTATTATTTATATTTTCCTCTGAAATGAACTCTTACTTTAGAACCCTAAGAACAAAGTATCTATGACGCTCGCTCTTTCATAAAATCTCAGGAGTGACATCCCTAGGTGGGCTTGTAGCACCAAAATATCTATTATACGCCACTGGTTACGGTCAATTTCAAAAGCAAATACTCTCACATGCGGGCCATGTATTCGGCTCGCTAACCAATTTAAATCTATAACATGTATAAGAAAGTCATTCAGGAACTGTCTGATTGACTGTTACATTAGTTTATCGAACTAAGCTGATCACGGTACGTTTCTCAATGTATAAAAAATTGCGCTTTGAATTCCACAGCATACTTACATCAGTTGCAAATTGTCTATCGATTATTTATATTTTTTTCTGCGGTCCACGTTCGATCTAAATTTTTGACTTACGCACAGTTAAAACTATTAATTTTTAAGGAAGTGACAGCGTATTCGTTAATCATTTTTGAGGCACGTAATTAAATGAAAGTAACTGTTACCAAGACTACATGGTGGTCAAGCGAAAATTGTCCATTCTCCTCTTGTTCTCCGTTATTATCTGAGATACGAAAGAAGGTGTAAAAATGTAAGTTGTAGGGACTTTGAAATATTCTTAAAGCATATATCATAAAACCAATTGAATATCTCGGGAATGTGATATTCAATTAATTGTTGTCTGTAATTTCCTACTATTCTAGTCCAAACATTCATTTTTTCCGGCGGTTTCCGGTTGTTGCATCCAGTACGGATTTTCTGTTCCCCAAAATATTAATACTTTACCTGTTTATATTCTATTTAAGCATACAATTTTAGTCCACAAAAGTTATGTTGTGTTTAAGTTGGAGTTTCAAATTAATTTCTAATTTCCTTGCAAAACTGTAATTTTCTGTCTGTCATCTATCCATAGTTCTTGTAAAATGTTAACTTCACTAGGACGCCACATTTGAGAACTTCAGTCAAGTATACAGGGTGATTCAGGTTTAATCTTGATAACGTCAGGAATCGATAGAACAGGTTAAAATGTTCATTTGTGATATAAACTTATTTCCTAAAACGCATCGTTTCCGAGAAAGAGGGCGTTGAAGTAGGATTTTTTTTCTCGTTTTTCCCTCATTATTATTTACGCGGCTGGTGCGCTACATTGTCACCAATTTCTTTGAATATCTCAGAAACAAGACCAAACGTCGTAAAAAAAACAGGAGACGAAAAAGTTTCGAAATTAATCAGGTCAAAGTGGTGTGTAGATGATTTATTGAAATTAATATTTTTTTTTGTAGTTTTGAAATAAAGTAAGAGGGGGGTAGCATACAAAATACACTAAGAGGAGTAGTTAGTTCAAACTTAAGAAGCTTATGTAAGATCATAAGGAATTTCACTTAAATCGGATAAGTGGTTCAAAAGTTATGAGGAAAAAACGAGAAAAAAATTCCTACTTCAACGCCATCTATCACGGAAACGATACGTTTTAGGAAATAAGTTTATATCACAAATGAACATTATTTTAACTTGTTCTATCGATTCCTGAAGTTATCAAGATTAAACCTGAATCACACTGTATATGTAGTAATTCAGTAATAAAGTATATTTGATATAAATATTTACATATTCTTGACATCCAAGCATTCTTATATTTCATTCAACACTTCCTCAAAATGACACTAAATTTAAGATTTACTTAAAAGAATATTATTTTATTAAAATATAAATAAAATATTTGTTAATTATAGATTTCACGAATTAAAATGTTAATATTTTGTAATAAATGTCGTACTGTAAAATTTAAAATGAGGCTATAATGCAAAATAATAATATTTATAGATAATATTAATACAACACTTGTTGCGATCATTAAAAAAACTATAGACATATTTGTAGTATTATTTACTACAAATTGCATTAGAGTTGTGTAGACCGCCAGGTTCAGTACATGAGCATCTCTTGAATCACATCTACTAAGATTCACTTATTTCGGTCGACTCGTCTCCTATTGTATACTGAGGAGAGCTAACAAGCTCAAAACCGGTATATGTCTGGTGTACCGCTAATGAATGGTTTTGACTTTGCTATAAGTATATCCTTCCTTATACAAATAATAAAATATTACTGTGTAAGCAGTATTTAATTATTTATATAAGGTGAGTAGACTACTAACTGCTCTAGAAGGAATACCAATATAGCAATAGTCGTGAAACACTAATTGTGTGCTTCAGTATTTTTTTTAATGCAATGTTATTATTTACTTTCAAAATTATTTAATATTATTTCAACTATTTGTAGTAATTCTTTCAAGTCATTTAAAACTTCAAATAAAGAAAACATAATTGTTAACGCAAGTAATTCATATTATCTAAATAAAATAAAACAATTATTTAATTATATTAGAATATATTTCTTTCCATGCGGGCAACCATTTATCAATTATACGTCTATTTTTACTTTTTTGGGGAAAGAAAAGGTTTAGAGTACTTATAATAAGAAAAAGGTTAATAATATCAGTAGGTTTGCTTTTTATATTATATACATGATCATGAAATAATCAATGCTATATAAAAGATATTTTTTGACAACTATGAGTGGATTATCGTTAGAAGAAGTCTATGGCTCAAAATGATGAGCCATAGAGAATGATGAAATGAGTTTTCATATTATAATTGACCTGTATTCGTAACATTTCTTAAATTTAAAATATAAGAAACATATGAGTTTTGTTGCATCATTTTAAGACACACCGTATAAATGAATATTATCAATGGTATTAATTTCGAAATATTCATTCAGATTAAAGTTCAAGCATACTCAATATATGTTTTTTTTTTATCTATAATCAGTGATATATTTGACGTGAATTAATCAATATTGTCATAAATGGGTCCACATAGTGCTCAATGCTCAATATTAAGTGAAAATGTACTCAATAATATAACTTGTGTGTATTCTGTATTCAGTCAGTACATTTAATGCGTTCATTCACACCAATTATTTTATAATGTTGGAATATGTATCTTGAATGAATGATATTACATTGCTTTATTTTTTTTATAATTTGTGTATATTGAAATAAAAAGTTAAGTATTAAACAAAAAAATAACTTCTAAAATAAACTTCTTTCCTGTATGAAACATAATGATTGTACTTAATTATTAAATACTTTGTATTTTACACTTTTTTATGTTTATTAGAGAGGCTGACGAAATCAATTTTCAGCCAGTCTGGCGTTTGAGGTTGTCAACGACCTATTACAAGCAGACAATTTGAGTTACTTTTAAGTATGATGATGCATGATAACTGAGTGGGTACTCAAGATGCCAGTCGTGGTTCCATGTTTTGTATTACACTTATTATGCCTCCCAAGTAACACAAAATTACACATCGATAATTACAGGAAGCAACAATGTTGCCTGCTGATTTGCCTGCTTACAAATCAAAGAAAGCGACGAGCTTATCTCATGGTAGTACATTTTTTGAGATGCCATTTTAATTATCAACTCAAATATGGTATTATTTGGATAGGTTTGTTTAATTGGGTAATTTGCTATAAAGTATAAATGGGCCCCACAAAAAAATATAATGTTGAAAAACTCGTTTTTACTTTACTTTACACTAGTGCAATAAAGAACCTCTTTTTCAACTAAATATAGTTCAATAAAGTTTTGTTTTTTGCATGAACGTAGAAAAAATTTATTTAGGAACTACATAATAGGAGTTTACTAAAATTAACTGGTAGTGATCTGAATATATCATTTTCTTCTTCAGAGTAATTTAAAACGTCAGAATGAATTTCTGATATTCTTAAGAGTTATAGTCCTAATTAGTTTTATCACAATTATCAGCAATATTTATTATAGTTAGATAAGTACTTACCATTTTATTTGATCATACCTCAATTTAAATATTTTTCATTTGAATACAGATAACGAGAGGTAACTGAGCACAACAACCCTACACGATCAACATAGCGTAGTGACGTGTGTTGGAACAGCTGATATACTGCAGCTGTGCAGTTATGCTGAACCAGTCTGGAGTAGGGATATAGAACACAGAAGTGTGTTAAGTTTACACAAAATGGTGTACTTTTAACACATCACTGAGAAATATTACACAAATTCAGTATATTTTATTATAATACTAGTAATTTTAACACATTTTGTGTAAAACATATAAAAAAATATAGTTTTTGAAAACTATTAACACGGAAATTTTACATATCCTAAATTACACAGTGGAAAATCTCACTTGCACAATAAATTTTGTTTACACAGTGTACATACGACATTTAACTGTTACAACTTATATTTCTGAACAAGTTTTTTGTTTCTTCAATGCGTTGCGTCTCCTAGGTCAATAAACAGTACTTCATTTTAAAATTTCAAGAACATCGGAGAAGCTATTCGAATGAATAAGAGCATACTTCGTGTAGAGGAGGAAATGAGACCGTGCAAGGGAGCAAAAAGCAAAAAAAAAACAGCGCTGAGGTGTCGATTATAGAAATAAGTAGGCGACGTTGCTAATTTATATTATTTAAATGTCAGCCCGTTTTGCGCATATTCTACTCCTTATAAACACCTACGGCTGATATCTGAATAACCTGCTCCTCGGCCGGCGTGTGTGAGCGAGACGAAGACAGCCGTCCGACGGCATTATGCTAATTAGCCAGCGCAAAAAATCAGAATGCTCCGCGCTGCTCGTGCTCACTTTTTAGTCGTTCCTCAATATTTGTCATGTCGACTCATGTGTCGGTAGAGTCTGTCGCTTTCCGAAATCCGTCGAAGTTTTAGTCGCGCGTGTTTGTAGTTCTATGTGTGTGTGAGTTCCGTGGTTCTGTGGTCGTGATTTACAAGCTTTTTAAAGTGAGTGTAAGTCGTTAACGTTTTTACTGCATGGGATAATTGAGTTACGTCGATAGATGTATTACTGCGCTCTGATAGTAATTATTTAATACTCGAGCGTAAAAAGTAAATAAAGAAACTTTTCACACTTGTGTCTTACAATGTTTCATCTTTTATCAAACGTGGAAATTCTCGGAAGAAATGGTCAAGTTTATATACAGTGTGTTTTATTTCTCACATACACACCCCTGTAAAATTGCAGAGGGTAGTGCGATTTTGATGATTATTTTTTTGTAACTAAAAACTCTTTAGGTAGCTCTTCCATAGCCTTCTGTGATTTTTTTCTAGATCATTATTCGGAAATTCCTGTTAGGGATTTTTTTATAAAAAATCTTGCGCCCTTTAAAACTTTAATATACCAAGTTTCCTTAATAATTTTTTAATATTGCGATAATTATATAATTTTAGTGTCCAATAGGCATTGGAATAAAAGAAAAATCAAAAATTAAATGTAAAGTGTAAATGTAAAGCTCCAAGAACCTTTTTTGTTTTTTAATATTATGTAAAACAATACAATGAACTGTATGTACTTGTGTTGTTAGCATCTTAACAACACCTTAAAAAACAACACACAGAAATATTGCTTCATAACTAAACTTTAAATAACAATTCAAATAAAAATTGTGTTGAAAATAGAGAACACCTTTGTAATAAGATTAAACCACCATGTCAAGAAATCACAGACGAGTTACGGAAAGTTGTTATTTGTATTGATTGATACGTTATTTAGTTTAGAATTATTTGAATTGTTATTTTAAGTTTAGCTATGACGTTGTTGTTGTCATGCAATAAAAAAATAAGATGTTAATAACACATGAATAAAGTTTTTCAATAATATTGAAAAACAAAAAAGATTCTTGGAACTTTGCATTACACTTACAAATTTTTTATTTTCTTTTTTATTTTCAACGCCTTCTGGATGTTTATACGAAAAATATACTTCCCAATTCTCGTAATATTGAAAGCGTTATACAAGAATTATTTTTCAACATAATTAAAGGAATTTTGGTATATATATAGGCTTCAGAAGGCGTTGGACTAGGCAACGTTATTAGATTTTCTTATAAAAAAATTACTAATATGAATTTTCGAAAAATGACCCGGAAAAAATCAGAGAAGGTTATGGAGTGGTAAACTAGCCATCGTGGTAGGCGCTACAGCTTCATCTTAAGGATTTTTAGTTAAAAAATAATAATCATAATCGCACTACCCACAGCAATTTTGCAGAGGTGTGAAGGTGATAAGTGAAACACACTGTATTTAGAAATTATTAGTGGTTAGAATTTATATTGAAAATTGTGTTAATTTGTAAATGATTGGAGGTTTGAAAAAAAATAGGCTTGGATATATATTCACAGCACTTTTTTATAACATAAATGGTTTATGTTATATGCATGGTACCATAACTTTACTTACTGCATTTTCTTAAAAAAATTGTCATATAGTGTTCAAGTACAAAGGCTAAGTTGTTACGAGCAACGTAACTTTTTTTTCATCACAGTTCAAGTTCACTATATTTACACTAAAATTCATTACTTAGCAATACCAATATTGTCTTAAATTAGTTGATAAAATATGAATTTTGAGACAAAAAGCAAATATTAATTTTAATTTTTAATACTAAGTTTGATTTATTTTTTCAAAATAATTAAAGTTCGCACACTTTTGATTATTTTACATTAACAACATAAAGTTTTTATACTTAAAAAAGAGATAATGATAGGTATGCATTTTTTTCTCATACAGCTAGTTTTACTGATATTCTAATCAATTCAAAATTATCTTATTACTATTAGTTGCAAAATTGTTGGTTATTAAAATAGGTATCAAATGTTTCCCAATTTATAATTTTCTTAATTGTATCAAAATTATATTTATATTTTTCAATCTTTTGTTCCATAAACAAGTTGCTAATGTTAAAACAAAATTACTGTAAGTTAAAAAATGTATACTGTTTATATCTGATAAAACTGATTTGAGTATCTAGAACTGGCGCATCCGGCATATTATAGAATGGGCGTATAAAATACTCAAATCTTTAATAGTGACGTGGTTAAATTTTTTGCCGCTCAAAAGTTCTGAAAATCAATTATATAGAAGTATCTTTCGTGGACTAAATAAAATATATAAAATAACCCTGATGTATATTTGCTATTTTACAAACTACGTTTTTTCTAATTTTATTAATATATGCATGCTATATACTTTTCCGATACTAAGTTGCTCAATTCCATCTGGCACTAAAAGTTTTCAAAAAATTGCCCTATATTGCTCACTTCTTTAATAGTACTAATTTTGGTAAGGATTTTCTCCTTCAAATCTTTCATTGTATAGACACTGACCGTAAGAAGAGCTCCATTGGGGTCCAATTACAACTTCTTGCGAACCATGAAATTAGCTAATTATAAGAACAATTTACTTAGACAATGCGTTTTGAATGCATGCGTTTATAGAATTATAAATAAATTCACTTATTAAACATTAAAACAGACTAAGAAAAAATCGTTTATCAGAAACTCGACGAATTCGAATTGCCTTTAGTGGAACAACTTCTTTGAAAACCGAAACGAAATTTATAATTTTTTTTGTGGATCTGCTTTCAAGACTGACAATTAAACAACATCCTATTAACTGCAATTCTCTTGTCTGCTTTTTTATTCGCTTGTATGTGGAGCTGTTTATTTTTATAAGATTTACCTTGACCTTCACCTTGATTTCGTAACAGGCGGTAGTTCCATAAATTTCCCACAGATTTATTTTTTATAATTAATTATACCATTATAAACTATCAGCATGTTTTAAATAGAATCCTGCACGCTTAGATCCAATAGGCATTCAGTCTTTAAATGTTTTCGGTAACAATAAGATTTTTTAGCAGTAGGTATGCTTTTATATAAATTTAAATAATATATTATGCAGGGTTAAATTGTGCTACAATTTTTTTGAAGACCTATAAAAATATCTTGTAGTGGAAAGCGAAGACTTTTTAATAAAACACCGAGAAAGAAAAACCTGTTAAATTTATTTCTACTTTACTTCACCTTTTAAAAATGTTAACAAATATTTGTTAATCCAATATTATTTTAGTTTGACGAAAAAGTATTGGTTAGAGGAACTGAAAAATGTATTAAATAATTTTTAATTATAGATTTAAAACAACAATTACAAAACTGTTCTGTATAAACATCATATTGTTAATCTGACGTTCGAAACGGTTTAATTTTGTGTTTGTCTTAACGGTTTTTAAATGTTGTAGTGCGCGCCAATATTTCTATTCTGGCGCTCTACAGGGTACGCGAAATGTAATAAGCTACATCTAGCGGTCATTAGCTACTCAACGCCAGACGCACCACGTGCAGAACAAATAACGGCAATGGCTATCATTGGCCAACAAAAATTATTTTCAAGTAAAAGGCTCGATATTCGAATGTCATAGTGTTAAAATAAAATAGTTTACACTTTGATTTCATTCATAATTTGAAACCGTTAAGTCAAAGAAAATAACAGTTTATTTAATGTCAGGGTAATTTTATGTCAAACAATAAAAATTAAAATAACAAAGAAAAATAATTGAATTAAATCATCAGAAATGGTGCCCAAACAAAAAAACGTAATATAAAAGAATAATACGTAAATGGATAAATTATGAAACTGATTTAATATGAGACATGAGAAATCGTCGAAGTAAGCAGTAAGTCGTTTTTTTGTGAGTGATTGTTAACATAATTTTATTTCAACCATCTTTGTTTTATTTCAAGAGAAATGTTCTTGCGGCAACTTCAAAAAGTTTACATCAAGATAACTGTTGCTTCAACAGTTTTGTATTTTGTCAGTGTACTTTCTGTTTTATTTGTATCATTAACGATGTAAGTTATATCCCTATGTAGTAAAATTTACCATACTTTCTATTTGTCTACTGTATATGACTTAGAGTTATGTGACTTGACGCACAGGTGTGTATAGATATCCATGATTGGAGAGAAAATATACCTAGCCAAATATGTAAGGTAACCTTACGTTATAAAATACTGTTCGGCAATTACTACATACACCTGCAATAGAACATAAGAAGAGAGATAAATATATCCACTCTATAAGAAAACAGGCGCCAATATTTGTTTAATTATTTTTACACTTCATTGCACAAACCTGTGACAGTTAATCAGTTGTCCAGTCTTTTGTTTTCGGCTAAACTAATGTGGTATTTTTAGATACAATTACTAATTATTTAATTCAATAAGTAGTTTCGAAGAATTTCAATATCACAGCTTTTTAACATTTGAAGAAAGAAAACATATTATCTAATGTTCGTAGCATACGAAGCAAAATATTTGAAATCAATTCAAACCATAGTAGAATGAAAAAACAGTATTTTTAATAAAATCAGTTCTAAACATGGTACATATAAAAGAAATTAAACAAAAAGCTTCTTAATGTTTGTTGTTTTTCCACAAAAAGTGTATTTACAGTCAAGGATAGCAAATGTCAATTTAAAAAAAACGTTTAGGCTTCTATCTATATATTTTTAACTACAGCCAAATTGTATATTTCAGGTAATATGCAGCTTGATCTGCAGGTTTCAGTAAATTTTTAAGTTTTTTCTCAGTTGATTTTAAATTTAATTAAAAAACCCATATTGAATATTTTAAATACACTGCATTGTTTCTTTTAATACATTTTGTTTGTTGAAGTTGAAAGGTCATCTGTAAGAATTTGTATTTTAAAATAATTTTAAATCTATATGTGAACTGTGCACTTTATATTCATACATTAGTATGCATACGTCCTTGACAAGTAAATAACTATATATTATGCAGTTTGAGTAATTAGGTTGTCACAATTTTTTTATTGTACAATTATTTTTCGTTATATATTAAAACTCTATACACAATTTAAAGAAACTACCTTAGATTTAAAAATAACCAACTCAAGACAAGCATTTTAGTACCTAGAATCTCGAGGAATGTTGAGCTTGATATGACCTGATTTAAGGCTCACTCTATATAAAACCATTTCGTGATAGAAACAAGGTTATTTCATGGAAAAATTAAACTTTGATCAGGGTTATATCAATTAAATATGTATGTGTGTGCATAGGATATAACTAGTTTGATATCAGGGATGTGCGTCCATGTAGGTTTTTGTTTATGAGATATGAAGTTGATGGAAAACATTTTATTTCACAATAAAATACAGCATGCAGTATTTTAAATAAAATAATATATTGACTACAATTATGACTTGTTCATAAGTGCCTTTTATTTTCTTTTAAGTAATGTCAGATGCAATAAACAATATTAACATGTGAGATATTTAGATTCTCAGTTTTTCAATAAAAAAATGTAGTTTTACCAGTTTGTAACGAAATAATTAAAAACGAATGCAAAATACTGGAGCTAACTGGATTAACTGTTACCTACCTATCAGGTATTATTACTAATAAGAATGTTAATTTTTTGTTGTTTCTGCATTTAGAAACGCTGCAAAAAGACGACTGCATGGTAGTTGACATTGTTGACAGATGTAAACTTTATCTATGTATCTAAGCCATCTCAGTCCAATGCTTATCATAGGCGCCGACTTTCCGTAGGATGAAAGGGTTATGCCCCATTTTTTAAATATTGAGCTCTAATTCTGCAATAATTTTTTTATTGTCTTTTAGGCCTCCGTGAGCACGTGGTTAAAATGTTTGTACTTAGTCATATTTAACTCTGTATAATTCAGTTTAAATGAATAACAATCAAGTAACAAACTATTGTTAAATATTTAAATAATAGTTAATGCTACTTAGATATATTTTAAAAAGGTCTTATAAATTAATAATTAAATTATTAACAACGAAACAACAAACATTAAACAAAGATAATAATAATAATAATATCTCTACCCCTCATTCTAATCACACGGATTAGGGCGGCATATTACTATTAAGCAGGCCGCATTTGCGCCCAGGAACGACTTACGTTGGTAGACCCTAACCACTATTCAGTGCAGGAATGAGGAAAACCTGGAAAACCTCATTAATTAGGGGGGTAGTCAAATATCAACCGGTATCAATCTCTCACATTGACCCAAGCTAACATTATTCCACCCTACCATACCCGCGGAGAGGGTGCCAATCCTCTCCACGAATATAGCTTATATACGGTCTACCGGCAGCTGGGCGCGGACCAACTCCGATCTAGTCACCTCGATTCAAGTACTGACGCCTTAAACCGCGCGACCACTGACCGATCCAATGTAGATGTATTTAATCACTACATAATAGAAGTTTACGAAAATTAACTTGTAGTGATCTGAACATATAATTTTCATTCTCTGAAATTACAAGAGAATCAGAATATAGAATAATCAAAAAAGTCAAAGTGAACTTTCAAAAGTTATAGTCCTAATTAATTTAAGGTTTATCACAATTATCATCAACATTTGTTATAGTTAGGTAAGTACCTACCATTTCTTTTATCAAACCTCAATTTAAATGTTCTCCGTTTGATCACAGCGACGAGAGGTAACTGAACACAACAACGCTACACGACCCATATGACGTAGTGGCGTGTGCTAAAACAGCTGATATACTGCAGCTAGTGTCTCATAGTGTGTAAAATTATTAATACGGAAATTTTACGCATCCTAAATTACACAGTGGAAAATGTCACTTAGGCAGAACTATTTTTACAGTGTACACAATGATGCGATTTGTATTCGACTCACTGTTCTTTGAAAAGAAAAATAGTTTTTTAAGAAGATCCAAATTATATTTTGTTACCACGAATAAACTAGCAGTTTATACCGTAATAAAAGAAAAAGAAGCTTTGTATATATTTTTAAAATATAATAATAATTTTATAAAATTAAAATTACAAGTCTTTTTAAATAGTCACTTTGGATCTGGGAATACTTGAAGCGATCCAAGAAAAGTATCAACATAGTCAGCCTAAAGTTGTAACTTTTTACAATTACTTGCTGTACCAAATAATTGTACAATACGCGCATTTTTAGAATTGTAAATATGTCTCGCGAATAAGAAATATTTTCATAATTGTCAATGACATTATGCCATTAACAATTTAAGTACCGCCTTATTCCAAACCAGATTTGAACGCTTTATATAACACGCAACATATTTTAATTAATTTATAATGAACTCATTGCAAACTAAATAGATTTAATCTTATAGTATAAATTAATAAGCGTGTTTTAAAGAGAGAAAGCAAAGAACATTTACATAAGATCTGAAATAGCGTAACGGCTAACAATAAGTTGGTTTACAAACCAATTTAACCTTCAGTCACTTGTTCCACTACGCTATGACCTTTCTGGCACTTTTGCTTATAATTCGTTTAACTGATGGATACCAAGATTTTTTTGCGAAGCATTTACAGTTAAATGAAGCGAATATGGTAATTTTTTATATAAAGTACTGTTAAATGTCACAAAAATTCGTAATAAATTGCGTCAATAACAGGTTACGACGAGAAGGTCCAAACTTGTAATCCTATAAATACGGAGATTTAATGAAAATCTGATTACAGAACATACCAAAATATAGTATAGTTCTTTCAACAGATAAAAAATGAATATTTAATAAATTGTTTATTCGATGACTTGTTTTTTCAGTAACACATTAAATAGTATAGAAAATAAAAAGTAGTATTTATCTAACAAAACAATTAATGAAGTAGTAATTTTCGTATTCCAAAATAAAATTGTTACTTAGTTTTTTAGTGCAAACTACAACAGTTTTATATATATTTTAACTTTGCAGATATCATATAATAGTGCAAGTATTTCTTAAAACCGTTAAATGAACATTTCTCTACACAAGGTGTATAGGACAATTTACTTCCACTATTTTAACTGATGATGGATTGGAATCAAATAAACAAAATAATATTATATAAACACAGATCCTATTGTGAAAAAAAGTTGTATTTATGAATATGCTTATGCATTATTTTTGTTTTTTATTTGACTCTTTTAATGTCTAAGTCTGTATATGCTATTCTTTAAGAAGAGACCTGTCGTGATTCGAAAAAGTCATAGCGTATTTATTTTATTTACCTTAGCAAAGTTTACTGAATAAATATGAGTTATACCACTCTCTGTCGGCACTTTGATGTTTTGAGATCTAAGCCGTACCACCGCACGTAAATACTGTCGCAAAAAATTGCCAAGTACGAGGGACTTAAAAAGTAGTTTCTTTCCAATTGGGAAATATTTATATACGAGGGATATTCCAAAAGTGCGATCTAAGGCTGTTTGTTGTACAAATAAATTATTTGTAATGACATAAATATAAATATTATAAAACGATTATAGGTAAATGTATACAGTTTTGTTAGTTAATCTTGGAAGTCGTATATATTTACTTGTAAATTTTAAAATAAAATATATACGTACTCTACTATATAAAAGATAATGTAGCCATGAGGAAAATTTGCAATAAAATGTTTATTTAAATATTAAAAAAAACAATATACATTATTTTAAAACTAAAATAAGAAATAATATAATGTATTTTGTTTACAAGTTAAAAATGCTATAGTATAGGTCTTTTTTAATTGCTCTTTTACTGCAGCTTTTCTTGTACTCCTACACGAAAGTGTTTGTGACGTTTTTTATATTCTTGTTTTGTAATTTAATAAACTAGATATTCCTTTCATTATAAAAAATACTCAAATAAAAATCCAATGTATAAGTATGTCTAGGTTATTTTTTAGTACTTAATATTATTTTAGTGATTTGGGTATTTGTATACGTATATTAATTAATGTGAGACAAATTATTTTAATTTATTTAAAGATGTTACTGTACAAACCATTTTTATTATATACTTTAATCGGCCAGTGGTCGCGCGGTTTAAGGCGTCAGTACTTGAATCTAGGTGACTAGATCGGAGTTGGTTCGAGCCCAGCTGCCGGTAGACTGTATATAAGCTATATTCGTGGAGAGGATTGGCACCCTCTCTGCGGGTATGGTAGGGTGGAATAATGTTAGCTTGGGTCAATGTGAGAGATTGATACCGGTTGATATTTGACTACCCCCCTAATTAATGAGGTTTTCCAGGTTTCCCTCATTCCTGCACTGAATAGTGGTTAGGGTCTACCAACGTAAGTCGTTCCTGGGCGCAAATGCGGCCTACTTAATAATAATATGCCGCCCCCTCTCCCGCACAAGTCTCCGACTTCTGGGCTTGTGATTAGAATTAGGATATTATTATTATTATTATTATTATTATTACTGCTTGTGTTCAGGTCTCACTTAGAATCGGTGTACCAGTTTGAACTTCAGAATTTTAAAATTTTGACGCCAAAATAGTTTTGGTATTATCAGAAACCAAAAATGCTTGAGTGTAAAATTTACATGACACAGTTAAGTACCTACTTACATAATTATTACATACTACACTTTTTTTTAATAAATACCAGTACAAATAACTTACGTGTTGGTTCATACAAAAACAATGTTTGTCGTTTCACTTGAAAAATTTTTGCTTCAAATTCAAATTTTTTTATAGCATTGATCAGGACAATCTTTCAAATAAAGATTCTAATTTTTATCGGCGTACCGCGTAAAATTTTATATCGTGACCTATTTCTTTATATTAGTTGATGAAATATAAAATGCATACCTTGAACAATGGAAAAAGAAAAAAACACGTCTTAAGGACAATTATTCACAGTACAATATATCACGGGCATTTTTAGAAGAAAAATAAAATAACAGATATTTAAGGTTTTTTATCTCACACTATATCGATTGCACTCAACACGTTGCAGTTTTAGCGTCGGCCACCATGAAGGATCCTGGGTACCGAACGGTCTCCGAGACTGGTGAGGAAAGCGGAATTGGTTAGACGGGGCGTGTTCGACAGTGAAACAACTTATATATTTATTCTGTAAACTTTGGCCTTCGTGACGTTTTCCAAAACAAGAACAAACGTTTTTGATCTAGTGTAGTTTTTCGAATTGTTACGCCGTGACCTTGAGCAGCGCTAATCATAGAGTGAATAGCTTTAGAGGTAAATCTTTGACCTGCCTTCGTTGTCTCCGCAATAAGTTTTGTAAGGGCGAACCTGCTATCACAATTTCTAGTTGTCTATGTATTAATTGAATATTATCTTGTTGGTATTATGGTTAATAGGATGGAGACTGCTTTTCAGAGCATCTGCAACTGGTCGTACACCATGCTTCCAAGTCGTTCACTGCTTTTCACTACCGTCATCTTCAGTGGTGGCTCCGAAAATTTTCGTCTCCGCTGGTGACATTTAGTCAAGTAGCCATAGTACTTTAAATATTACACGGGAATTCGATTTGTCTCACAGGATAGAAAAAATATTCTATTTTCTATTAGAATATTAACATTAAATGAAATTAGTTATTTTAAACGCATGATTTTAGTTCGTTGATGTGTTTTGTAAGGGTTCGATGGAAGCACGTAGTGGAGATGCACACCTGCAGCCTGCAGCTCGCTACATAATCAACACATAGTAAATTGCGTTTTATATACACGTCCTTTGACTGAGCAATTTTCATTATTATCCTGACAAAATCATAATAGAGTAACGCATCAACTCAGGTGGTCCTATTCACTTTTATCTCGCGTGTAACATTTGCATCTACTCTCATGATGTCTTTCTTTATTAAAACGAACATCTTCTGCTGAGAAAAAGTTTAACCGAAGCAGTGACCGTAATTTCAATTACTGTTATACTACTTATTGAATATATGCTGTAAATATTGTCCAAGTAAATAAAATGCAATATAAATCATTCAAAAACACTAATTTGCATGTATTATTATAATCTAAGTATAACAAGTAGAGCATCCATAGCATTTATAATAACTTTTTCTCAGTGCGAAATGAATCAAAGCAATAAAATTTTATAAAGTAAATAATATACTCTCTTACCGCAATACAGTCATTGAGGTTGTAAATTTTTTTCAGTGTAAATATTAACAAGATTTCTAGCGACATATTTGCCTACGTTTTGTACAAATATTGAATGATTTCAAGGACCACAAACTTCCATTTCTGATCCCATCTACAAGATGTTGTTATTAGGGTAAATATTAGTTAGAAGAGTACTTTCATCAAAGACGTGAAAAGTAAACTTTTCCAAGGATGATTATTAAGGAACCCCCTTGTTCAATATCCTGCTGGAAAGCGGCAACATATTTTTATATAATTATGAAATGCTCTACGAATTGTATTCATTGCTTTCTATATACAAATTCTTAAAAATAATATGAATATTTGAGTAATGTTATATACACACTTAAAAAATTATTTTTGTATACGTTCCAGTGTTGCTAGGTGACAATCAAAAGCAAATCCCAAGTTTAAATAAAATCCCATTTTGTCCCGTGTTCTAAAATGTGACGAAATGTTGAACGCATTCAAATAACTGCAATGATAGTTTTATAACTAATATTAAATAATGGTTATGTTAATAGGCATAATTCAGGAGTCTTTAGTGTATATCGTCGTGCCTTGTGTTTCTCTTCAGCTTTTTAATTTTAAAATTCAGATAGCAAAAAAGTCCCCGATCTTTTTAAAAAAATTCCTTTGTCATTTTTGACACGAAAAATACCCGAAAAAAGGGAAAATGCCCGGTATCTGGCAACACTGATACGCTCCCAAGAACAGCTATATTACAATTAGCCTTTTTTGGACTCGATTCTAAAAGATGCCATGACGAATTTTATGCAAAATAAACCTCAATAATTATTCTGTTTACATTAAACAATATAGTAACAAAAATATCTATATTACTATTTTTAGAAACAAATTTAATCGTGACTAACTTCACAATGAATGAAAAACTAGATTTATACAAAATAATTTGGTTAATTATGTCACGACTTTATGAACTGATATCTTACTTCTTGTCATATATTGTAATATTAACAACAAACAAAATTAGTTATAATGTATTAGTTCACAAAATTCATTAAAGAATTTTTCTTTAATCTCTTTATTATTCATTTTTACCATCATGGGATTGATTTGTCTACATTAAAATTTGACTTGTATGGATCAACATTTTCTTTTAATTTAATTTACTGTTAAACAGCGTTTATGGAATTAATTTACCTGACCCACAAATTCGATTATTGACTCCAATATATAACAGGTTTTAATATCGCTATGATATCCAAGATCAAGGCTGTATAAAGGGCAACCTATTCAGACTGGCATAAAATCTTATCTGTAATTTATTCAAAACTAATTCATTACTGTTTGATGGGAAGTTAAATATGTAGTAAACATTTTATTATTCGACATAAAAATGCCAGGAAGGGGCCATTAACAATTGCGTCATGTATATTTTTAGTTAATTACTGACGTATAGTTAGACATGTCGCAATTAGAAATGATCGGGTCTACAGGATTATTGACAGAATTACGATTTTGGGAAACCTATGATGGGAATTATGATGTATTATATATGCGTCAAATACTGTGGAATTTGAACGTCACAATTTTAAAGATGAAATGGTTTTTTATACTTATACAAATGCTTTATATTGAAGCACCTACATGTATACGACGTCTGCATATTGGAAACTAAATAATTGTAACAAATTTCAAATATTTGTCTAAGTATCGTCTTTTTTATGTATTGTTGTACAGTACAATTATAACTAAAAATTCAAAGCTACATTATTTGTCGATCAGTGGTCGCGTGGTTCAAGGCGTCACTACTTGAATCGATGTAGCTAGACCGGTGTGGGTTCGAGCCCCGCAGCCGTATATAAGCTATATTCGTGGAAAGGATTGGCCTTTCTGCGGATATGGTAAGATGGAAGAATGTTAGCTTGGGTCAATGTGAAAGATTGATGCCGGTTGACATTTGACTACCTCCCTAATTAATGAGGTTTTCCAGGTTTCTCTCATTCCTGCACTGAATGGTGGTTAGGGCCTACCAACATAAATCGTTCCTGGACGCACATGGGACCTGTTTAATAATAATATGCCGCCCTTTCCCCCGCACAAGTCTTCTACTTCTGGGCTAATCCTCGGATTAGAATGAGGGGTACAGATATTAATATTATAATTCTTACTGATTACCAAACTAAATGTCAACAAAAGTTTGAGATCCAATAGATAACAAGTCTTTAAGCGTACATGTATTTAAGTCACACAAAATGGATATATGGTTGAAGTCATTTGACATAATATATATTAGAGACTTCAAATGCGTTAGGACAATAGAACATTCTAAACATATTTATAAAACAGCAGGTGAATCAATATTATTATGATAATTTATATAGAAATATTAAACCCGTAAGAACTCTTCTACTACATAACGACTAGACATTAAATCTTTCTAAACAAAGTTTTAGTCGTATTCTGTAGCTAAACAAAGATTGTCAATGCGAAACGACAGAAATTTCGTAAAGCGACGTTAAATACTTTGAACAAAGTTTGTGATACAATAACTTCTTTAAAATAAACGTACAAACTTTGCATTTATCTATATTAATAGGTAATCAATTATCTTCATACCATTTTCAACAACATTAAAAAGTTCTTTCAACATCGCTTGGCAGTCATCAATGCAATTGATATTACAAAACAATTTTAAATCGTCTGAAAAAAGATGATTATGTTTAAAATTTAAAGATAGATCATTGATATATAAAATGAATAGAAGTGGTCCTAAGTTGGATCCTTGCGGTACCCCACATGTTAGTATAAATGTCCTACACTTAAAATCATTATACGAGACAAACAATTTATGCTAATCAATATATGACTGAACAAGATGAAGCAATTAAAAACCATACAATTCTAATTTATTTCTCAAAATCAAATAATTCACCTCATCAAAAACCTGAAATTTTAATATACCACATTTATTAATGTTGTACATACAAGTAAATAAATTTGTGAAAAGAAGAAGAATTTACTAAGTTTCTAATACTTAATCCAACAGATATTTTATAACTTTTCTTTAACTAATAACATCTTCTTTTATTGCATTAGGTTTAAACACTGCGTATATTCGTTGCAATTTACCCTTTATTCTAAGCACATAACTCTGTAAATAATAAATGTTTGTTTTTCTAAATTAGCTATGTTATATATCAAACTTAATCTTAAGTAATCCTAATTGAATTTTCTGGTGAATATGTTTTGTCGGGCAGGCACATAACCTTGCCAGCGAAAATTGACGCTAATTTTGCAGGCCAACAAGAACAAGAATGCTAAACAAACACAAAACTATTGCGCAATATACGTAAATATGTTGTTTGAATACAAATGTTTAATTTAGACAAATATGTAATTGAAAGGTTTGTCATAAACTGAACGTGACTGAAACGTAATTGTTTGATTGGTACCACTATAACAATAGAAATAACGATGTTATTATATCGTTAATCAGTCATTAATATGTTCTATCTAAAGTTGTATTCTGTTGATTAAAAATCATACTGTTTTATCTAGGTCGAAAGAAGTGTTTATTTGTATGCTTTTATATAATTTATTTCTGTGTGTGTTCGAATTGCAAAACATAGTGTTTTATATTAAAACACTTTCCACAAATCAATCATTGAAGTAAATTGAGGCAATATTGATAGTCAATTATAATATATAAAATTGTTTGACTTACAAAAATATTTACTTATACAATTTTTGAGGCGTGGCAACATTTCTGATATTTATGTTCAAAAATTTCTAATCTAATAATAGGAAAAGGTTATTGACTAAAGAAATTAAAAGTTCTAAATGTTCATTAGCGGCACGCTAATAAATTAATTCAAAACATACAGGATGTCTCTAATTGATATTACTAATTTAAGTAGTTTATTTTCAGTGATCTCTTGCATTATTGACCTATTCGTTTTTTTCAAAAAGACACTCAATTTAATCTATGCAGCTGCAGGAGCTATATGATATATTTTGCTCACACCCTGTATAAGGGATAATTATTTATACTAAGATGCCGTGAGTGGAGCCCTTCATCAATCGAGCCACAGGCTATCACATTTCACTCTTATTATGTAAATATATCTAATGAAGTGTGTTAAATCGGTGTACTGTTTTTTCACTTTTACGATATCGTGGAAGATTTTCTTGTCTAGAGACCACCACGTCGACATTTTGTAATTTATATCGGGTAGAGCAAATGTCGTTAAACGCTGGATATATCCGCGCTGCTAAAACTTAAATCTGATATAAATTGCGAAATGAGATACAGATGTATTATTAGCACGTCATGAAAGATATATGTATGAACGGTTACATCATTTTAGCATAAATATGGACTGGTAATTGCTCCTCCAACAAGGAGAATTTCGTTATCAGAGTCATCGCTTAAATTCCAATTAGACAGCGTTATTGTAAATATTTTCATCTGAAAAAAAAATGTAAATTGCCTTTATTACTACTGTAAACAACGCCTCATGTTAATGGTAATTATCTAAACTGCTGTGGAATGTGGAAGGAAAATAATTGGCCTGTGTATCATTCAAGATAATACAAGTATATATAATTAAAAGAATATTTGTACAAAATTGTTAGAAAAATTTGTATGCGATATGTGTGCACATCACTGGGATATGACAAAGACGTATTTTTGGAATTTTATATTTATCATCTCTTCCTTGAAAAATTAGATCTTACATACAGGTTGTTCAATAAAGAATATGCCATACTTTAAGGTTAGAATCCTTGAACAAAAATAATGTGATATAAATCAACTTACCTTAGTGCAATTTTTACTTCTTTAAAAACTGAGGGAAGGCTGTTTCGAAATCATTTTACAAAAATCTTTATACTTAAAACAGAAATCTGAAAGGAATAATATATTGCCACATGCGCTCAGAACGCCCTATATATATAACTAAAAAATCAATTAGATAGTCGTGTTTATCTCACAAAAAAAATCATTTCTAACATTTCAGTACAATTACCCAATATATAAAAAAATTATCGAAAAAAAAATAAAATACAAAAAGTAGTACTTTATCAGGTATATATCTTCTTAAAGAAACAAAGCTGTACTACGTAAACTAAGGTGATTTAACTACATTTCATCCAAGAAAATTAGCTGTAAAGTATGGCCAAATCTTTACTCAACACTGTATACATCCGAAACCCGAAAACAAATTACATTCAAATTCAAAATTGATAAACGTTCAAATAATTGGTAAAAAAAGTCTAAATAAATTCTTCACAGTCATCTATTATATTTTATTAATATTGACGACTAGTTTCGGAATTTACAATACGCATTCCATCTTCAGGTCAGTTTTGAAACTAGAATCTTTTAAAAGGAAAATGGGATGCATATTTTAGATCTCGAAACTTGTCGCCAATATTAATAAAGCATTGTAACAGGATTCGAGAAATTTATTTAGAATTTTCAAAAACTAGAAATCATACGGTAACAAAAGAGATTTTACAGCACATTTAACTTAGATGTATTCTTTGGGTTTTTGCATGTGCAATAGATTTGTTTAAAGATTAAAAATCGGTTTCCAATTGTCAAAAATGTGAACAGTCAAGTTATGAATATATTTTCAGTGAACATAATGTAACCAGTGGTTGGATAACTTGCTATTTCTAACAGCTGCTTGAATAAACCTTTTGTATTTAAATTGCACCTAAAACGTCAAATAAGCTGAGTTGTGTAATATCAATGAAATACTTTGACTGTAAAATTCTAGATGAATAAACTATAAATTAATTGCCTGAGTTTTTTTTTGATGTGATTTTTCTGAGAAGGCAATTTGTCATGGAAAATATGGTAACGAATTGTTCTATGTTCCTTAAAAGCCAAGGCTCTCAAATTTTATAAAATTATGTTTTTTCATAACTTTCTTAGGAAGCCTTGATATACTGAAAAAGAAAAATAAAATCGTTTAGAAGTGAAAACCAAAATTAAAATGAAAAATGAGGAATTATTTTAGTACAACTGGGCCATAATTTTTCAAAAGTTAATAATAAAAGGAATTATTTCAGAAAAGCTAAAATTTTGTATTCATTACAAATAATAAACAATTCGTTATTGTTATATAACATCATTATTTATCAAATACCAAATATACATTTTTTTCTCACTGTTCATTTTATAACTGCAACATTTTTTCTTTATAGCAATATATATTTGTTGAATCTCACGGAACTGACCTCAGTTTGTTTGCCAAACCAATAAAACCATCGACTATAAGGGTAATTTTATTTTCATAGCTGTGTCTATTTCCTGCTGAGCCTATCAATGTCACTACACATTTTATTGTTAAAGTCAATATCATGCTTGCCATTAACACTAAGTTTTAATGATCACTCATGGTCTTTCTACGTTTACGTTTTACATAAAAGTCTCCTCAGCATCTTAAGCACACAACACTTTCATGACAAGGCTCTCTATACTGTGTTTAAGGCAGTGACACTGGATGTGAATTTGTCTAAAATTCGCTCAAACGAAATTAAAAGTTCCTAGATGTAGATATATTGTCTGCACCTTCATTCATTCAATTTCTTGCCAAAATAATCTACCTCAATTAGTATGAATTACATGACATTTATGACAACAAGAAATAAAAAAACTTTGCCTTTAATTTCGGTCAACATAGAGCCAAAAATGTAAGTAATATTACGGTTTTTTTACTGTATTATACAGATAATTTACTAACCTGCTTTAATGAAACACTCTATAAATATCTAACTTCACTTTTTGCCAAAAAGCAGGTTAGTAAATTATATTAATTTCTTTAGATAATTATTGAATAGAGCTTTGTCTGTGGAATTGTTCATTAGCATACCTAGATGTTTGGTATCAGAGAACATACATATGACTTCATTGATATGAATTGTAGGATATTTGATTTATATTAGCTTCAAATACCTTTCTAATACAGTAAAAAATGTTACAAAAGCTAATAATAAGGAATATATAGGTATATATAGGTATATATAGGAATTGTGGATGTAATTCAACGCAGGTTGGGACTTTTGTCCACTGAGTAGTTAGTTTCACACAATATTATTAATACCTAAAAATATATAAAAAAAGCAAAATTTTTCTTGAAAAAATTATTCAAATCGGCATATTATTACGACGTGCAACATTTCAACAAGATTTGATGAAATTGTTATCAGATTTTCACCAATGGTTTCATCAAAACTCGAAGTAAGTCGATCTTCTTGTACATGGCCATTATTTAGCATTCTAAATAACTTTTCCAATTAGCATTACAGTATTGAACAAATTGAATCGATTTGGTTTTATTTAATTTTTGACAATCAAGTAAATAACCATGTCTTAGCAGGAATTTGTAACGAAAACCATTGCGTTTGTATGAACATTTTTTTGGAGATTTATACGAATTTGCATCGAGTGTAGTCTGTGCTTAAAGCTTTAAATATACGTAGACATATTTTACCTAAACTGCATTTTATTTATACTTATTTCTTTATTTCAGTGCCAAGGGACAGCGCTCGTGTTGTTGGTGTAGTCAACGGAGACGGGGCGGGTCACCTGGTGGCTTCGCCCGTCAGGAAGCAGCGGCTCAAAAAGTCCAAGAAAGAGCTCGCCGAGGAAGCTGCGCGAATTCTCGAACAAGCTGATCAGATTGACTGTGTCACAGGGGACAAAGGTGAGTTAATGGCAAGAACAAATTAGATATGGTACCACGCGAATTGATTTGAAATCAAACCTCAAAAAAATATTAGTATTTCATAAACTTTTCTCATGGGCCTTCATTACTAAGTTGCGACCCTCCAAAGCTAGAAATTGATAGTTGTTTTAGATAATTCTACAGGAAATATATTACCCGATGAAAATATTCAATGTAACGTTAAGAACAATAATCTAGAATTTGAATTTTGAAATTACCAATAAAATTGTTGCCCTGAACATAATTAAAAACATTACTTCAAAAGAGAAAGGTTCCATATATAATTCACGTGATAAATTTCTCATTTGAACATAGTCACCTTCCAGTGGATGGAAAGAGTCATTTATGAAAATCATAGAAATAGTCATGCATACACAGATTAAAACTTATTTGGAAAATCATCTTACATTACCAGCTGCGCCATTCGGCTTTCGTAGTAACCACAGCTGCCTCAACCCTGTTAAATGATACCGATGACATAATAAGAGAATCTGAAAGCAAAAATGTTTCAGCGCTTGTACTTCTTGATAGAATTAATCAAAAATTGTTATTGATTACATTGGGTTTAATGAATGAGGCAGTGGCAATGATAGGTAGAACATTACTTCTCGTATTCTTAAGGCGAAAAGTGGTGTGCCACAGAGTTCAATTTTGGGCCAGTTACTTTTTACAATATATACCTCTAATTTACAAACATTCATACACCACTGTACCTGATGTTATTGTGCAGATGATACACAACTTTACCTTTCTTTTCCTGTTAGTCATACACTATCAGCCTACGAACATATAAAATTGTTTTTTTGTAGCGTCAACTGCCCACTATCCAACCAAATCGTCAGTCATAATCTTTGGGCCTAAGAAATAGCGAGTTAAATGTCTTCAAAATTTTATAATATGTTTAAACAATCAAAATATAAATTGTGCAGAAAAAAATTTGGGCGTATACGTAGATTCCTCTTTGCGATTTGAACAACATATTAATCATTTAATAAAATGCTCCATTTGTAACTTTAAATTAATATATGGGTGCAGACAGCTTCTGGATGAAAAAAAACTAAAATAATGCTTCGCAATGTTCTAGTTTTACGTCACGTTGATATAATTAATAACTATCGTCTTACAGTAGCTACTATAAATCGCATTCAACGAGTGCAAAAAAGTTGTTTAAAACTTGTAGTTAGAATATGTAGATGCTGCACAAATTGAAAGAATTGGAATGTTGTCAATAAAAGACAGTCTCTTACACAGTTTTTCTTTATATCATAATATCATAATTATTAGAACGTAATATCTGTATGATAAAACAATATTTAAACATAAAGTACACGCAAGATACACGAGATACAATTCGAAACTTTATCCCCCTAAACATACAACATCTATGTTTATAAAATCTTTTAGCTATTGTATCTATAAAATTTATAATTCTATTCCAAATAATGGTAAGGATAATATGGAAATAATATATTTCAAGACATATTTAACAAAATTAATATTTTACTAATTTTGATTTAATATATGTTATCAAATGTACCTTCAATAATTAGTAACAATTAATTGTAATATAATCCTTCGAGAATTTTTTTGGCCAAGGGTAACAGTGGAAGTTGCATTCCTAATGCAAATCATCAAATTTCGCATTTAATAATGATTCACATATTGTATTAAATTATGTATGTGTGTTATAGTGCTGAATTATTATTAATAAGATATTTAGTAATATTATAATTTTTATATACAGGTTGTCCCAGAGCGGTCAAATTTACTGGGTTGTAGATATGAAAAAAATAATAGAAATATTGATATAATATGTTTTCTGATGCATACGACTGCTAATATAAAGGGTGTTAAAAAGTAATAACTATTTTTAGTCACATCTATGAAACTAAATACATTTTTGTCGGAGTTGTAAATAACTTCAAGGTCGCTACGTCATGTGACGTTTGTTGTGATCTACCCAACTCGCATTGAAACTTGTTTCTTGATAACCGTCGAGTTCTTAATACTTTCGCAATTTGGAATAGCATTTTTTATTACTTCATTACTTACTTAATCAATTTCAGTAACACAGAGGCTATTGAACTGTCACGTGTCTTAATTACAAAATGAGAAGAAATTTATCTGTATAAAAACAGTAAATAATACTACTTATACTACTCTTGTAAGGACTAAACTAAAAAAATTTGACACACCGTTCCGAACTAGTGTGTATTTTTTGAATTGCATGTACAGGATGATTTTTTATCATGGATATATTAACTACACCAATTAGTAAAACTAAAATTTTGGAAAACTGGAAATTTTGGTTATGGTTTGGTTATCTTAATTTCAAGTCTTAGACAGCCACCAACAGTCAACTAAGTTTATTTCACCTTGTACTTGCTGGATTGGGAAGATTAGATGTAGGTATTTATTTTTCAATTGGATGTTATATTTAGAATCCACTGAAGTCGATAACAATAGTCTTCCTTGTACATCGTACACTCTGTTATAGAATAAGTGGGTGTTCTTATATTAAATAATGAAAAAAAAAAAACAACAATAATAGAACGTCCAAACACCAACAACAATATTCAAAATAGCAGGTCAGCGTGACGTGGGCGATATATCACAACAAAAATGGCTAACCAGCTGTGTGGAGTAGGTGGCCGTCCTTCCTTATACATCGTCAGCAAAATTCGAGTACACACAACGAAAATTGCGCAAAACACGTATTTGCATATAATATTGGAAACTGGTCTGAAGTTTACAGTTTGATTTAATCTTCTACGCGATTAAACTAATAAAAAGACGGCCTACTGCTTGGAATTACATTATATAATTTTTTTATTAGATTTGTCAACGGATAATGCAAATTCTACTGAATTATGTAACATTTTTTAATAAAATAAGACCTGATATATGTTGTTTTTGTGATGGGTGATGTAAATTATTTTTTCTACAAGCATGCATATGTAACATTTTTATCACACACATTTTAGTTCGGAAAGTGTCATTACCCCGCACGGTGTGGGAAATTTTTTTCCTAATGCATACTTGAGTATAATTTTGAACAAAAGATTAGGCAGGTGGTCACAAAATATGAAAGTGTTACGTTGTTTCTTCATAAAGTTAGAAAATTTGTTTGATATCCACTAATTTGAATTACTTTTAAACAAAAAAAGTTAAACTTAGAAATATTTTATTATGAAGATCCCTCATATACATTAATAATTGTTACTGTAGCAATTAAAAATAACATTTGGTTCTGATTGTTTATGTGACAGACGTTACTTGACATATCAATCTACAGTAAATTTCGATTTGTGTTTTAAATTTTATGAAATGAAATGAATTCATCAGATGAAGAACTTTCTGAAGAAATTTTAACAACAGCTAATGAAGCATTTTTGTTACCCGTGAGGTCGGAAGAAAAATATGAGGAAAACACTAGCATTTTATTGATTGGTGTAATACTAAAAAGTTAAAATCAGCAAGAGGAAGTATTTTCAGTATATGTTTTGGAAATGTCCAAATCCTGGAAGGCTAACACGTTATGGTCTAGATATTCAATGATAAAAAGTATGTGTAAAGTTAAACAGGACTGGGATATTGGCAAATTTCATAAAATAACTGCCATAATAAAAAAAACTGAATTTTGGATTTCGTTCGAAAAAAGGAAAACATTTTTAGTGAAGAAGACGTAAAAAATTTTATGAGAAGGCACCCGATGAAACTTACCAGATAATTAAGTTGGTAACGATTTTTGGATTGGCTGGTGCCTGTAGACGAAAATCACTATCGACGATATAGAAGATAAAGAAAACCTGCTATGTAAAGAAACTAATAATGGATATTTTTTAATGTATATAGAAAATATACAAGCTTACGTCCAAAAGAAACTCCACATCGCTGATTATTTATACAGCACAAACATGGAAAATGTACTGTTTATCCTGAAGGCATCAATTGAATAGGAAAAATACCCTCCAAAATAACATAACATCTCTTAAATTGTAGAATTAAATACAGAACATTTGATTTGGAATCGGAATGAAACGCTGAATACAATAAATAAAAAAAAAGTTTACTTTACCATTGATTTTCTGAACGCCCTGTATACTAGATTAATAGAAGAGTTTAATTGATTCTTTATAACCTTATGGTTTAATTTTGTCGATGAACTTAAACCTACCTATATATCGTGTTTCCAATTAATAAACCTACATTAAAATTGATTTCACAAACGAACAATATTGCAATGCTGATGAGTTTAACGTTTTTCTTTTCATTTTTAGGCATGGTGAAATATTTTTTATTAGGCGCTGTATTCGTAAATAATGGCTTCTTCCATTTGCCCGGTGAGGTACACTTTCTGTGCTCATTTTACAAGTATATTTTGTAATGAATACCAATGTCTACTTAACACAATACCATTTAATAATCCTAAATGACAAATTAACTCTTCTAAACGTAGGCATTACGCATATGGATCGTATATTGATATAAAGCATAACATTGTATTAGATATACACGTGCGAACATCGCGTGATGTCATAGGTCTTCGCTGTGGCGGCCTCCGTTTTCTGAGGGCGGGGCCAAATATAAATTTTAAATACCGTTGTTATTTAGCCCTGTTTTCCCTAATGTATATATTTGAAAAGAACATGTAATTTCCTCATTGCAAAATAACAGACCAGTAAAACATAAACACCTTGTTTTTAGCACTGGCCTGAACAATATTTGTGAAAAAAGCACTATATGCTTTTCAGTATGGTAGAGTTATTACGAAACGGTTTTAAAACCGTTAGCGCCTCGCGCCGTTGTACATTTTCTCGCTGCAACTCATAATTATTTCTTAAAATCTCCCGTGACCACACGGTAAATTAAAATTAACGAAGCAATCCATGCACTTGTCACAGTTAATTACTGCGCTTTTCGAGCATGCGGCCGAATGTTAATTTCAGTTCACCCGATTCTGGCCGAGGAATTTTTATTGAGGAATTCAAACCCGGCCTCGGCGTACTTAATTGAGCGTATGACGAAATGTAAACAAGACGGTATTAATTAGCTGTTTGTGTGGCTTAGCATACCCGGATTGCAGTATTTTTTTGTCAGGGCGTTGATATAAGCGGAGGAAATTACCACTTTCTAAATGTCAACATTTTTAGTACAACTCACTTCGATTAGATTCAAATACAGGAGGATCCTTAAAATTTATGGGTATATTTCCGAAGCAAAAATATTGCGACTTAGCCGAACTTAGTTTGGTCCAAAAGTTCATACAAGGTGTTAAATATAAAATATTATTTTGTTCCTTGGGAATAAACCACATATCCCAGGGTCCAAAATATGATGGCCTAAATCAAGCTACCTTAGTCCAAAATTAATTTTCGATATACAGGGTGTTGAACTTTATTAGTTTTTTTCTCAATAACATTATAAGTAGTAAATACATAAAACTTGGTAATGGTGGGTTTTCTGGCACGAAAAATTGAAATATAGCCTCGAATTTGCTGTCGATTGTAGAGAGCGCCACCTACAGTACTTTGAATGCATTTAAATCATTATAAATTTTGTGTGCTTTGATTGTTATTCAATAATTCTTGCTCTTTAACATTTTTTTTTAAATGTCTTGAACAACCGTTTATTGGATCGGATTTTAAGGTTTTATTTCATAAACATAAACCCATTGTCTTTCATATTTTATTAAATTAAATACTGTTGGAAATTTTGGACTAAGATAATTTGGACTAGATCATTATATCTTGGCTTTAGGAACATGTGGTAGCATTTTGTCCAGATCTTTTAGACACTGTGTACTGGATGTACAGGCACAAAAAAGTTATGGGTTTTAATTTTAATTCATGTGAAGTACTGTAGGTGGCGTCTTCTACAATTCACAGCAAATTCACGGACATATTTCACTGTATTTATTACAATTTATATGAAATTATTGAGGAAAAACTAAAGTAAAATTGTAATTTCAACATCTTCTATCTCGGAAACTACAATATTTTTGGACTGAAGTAACTTAATTTAATTATAGATTATTATATTTTGGCCCTAAAAATATGTGGTGGTATGTTTTCCAATCTTTTACAGACATCCTGTATATGCGAGTTATCGAAAAATTTCAAAAACATCAACTGAGCAACAAATAATCTTTCGAAGATTGCTTAGAGGTGTAATATTCTTGGTCATAAAATTGAGTTTTTGTACGATTCTAGTCACACACTGAACAAGAAGAAAAATATTATTCGATGCCAATGGTTAATACGCGAAAGGTGGCGCTTTACGACAATGGCTACAACATTCAGATTGACAAAAAATGTGAAATTGACAGCTTCTTAGAAATAAAGATTTATTTCTTCTAAGTTTTGCACAATAGTGAATATGTTGAGTTAACCCTTGTCTTACACCGCCTCCCCCAGGTACAGGATGTCCGGTTTTTATGTTTACATAAATAAACTAGTATCATAACGTCGATAATGATGCAAGGTGACATTATTGTCATTCTTTACGGGTAAATTTGCCTCCAGATGAATTTTGCGTGCATTTATGCGATTTCTCGTGATTTCGCACGATTTTTCGTGATTTCGCATGATTTCTCGGGATTTCGTACGATTTTTCGGAACTTCGCACAATTTTGCACGGATTTCGCAAGATTTGCGACAAGATTTCCATGACAGGTGATCCACTCGTGCAAATATCCACACAAAATTATGGGGTTTGGGGGCTTTTGGGTCGAGGAATTGAAATCTGTTCACATTTCGGATATAGTTCATAGAGGGCGCTAGCTGCAGTAGATTGAATTTATTAAAATTATTTTTACTAATTTTTACTACAGTGCTTTCAGAAAGTATCAAATAAATTCATTATTTTTGAAATTAAGAAGTTTTCGAAAAAATCCCCTGGCACGTCGATTTTGTTTTTAAAAAAGGCACTTTAGACATACGACCCATATTTGTGAGGTCATGGTTGTTCGAGATATGACGTCATCGACAATTTTTTTAAATAGCAACCCCCGCAATTTTGACCATGCCATTTGGAAAGCGTGTACATACATACATTATCAAAAATTATGGTGTTACATAACAAAAATTTCAAGAAAATAATGTTTGAAGATTTTAAAATTTAATTTTCATAATACTGAAAACGATAATGATTATGTAAAAAGTCGACTAAATTAAATGCTCAAATTGTGCACCGTTGGTTGCCACAGAAACACAAGAAACAAATGCCTATTTAAATCATCAACACCTTAACACTGCACCTGTATCTACAGAAACAAAAACCGCGTTGAACGTCGTGTGACGTCACACCAGTGATATCGCGTTTTCGGCCACGTGAATTAGTTTACATTTCATGGCAATTTATTAATGTTAATATTTTAATTATGATGTGATTATTGCCACCAGACACATGTTCTGACTTTTCAATAAGTTTAAAAGATTACACGCTAATACATTTCAAACCAATATAAAATTCATACGTCTTTCCTATTATTGTTTAAACAGCCATATTCTAAATTTACGGACTAATATTTGAAATACTTAAAAGATCTGTATTCGTTTTGTTTACTTTAACTAGAACAGACTGTTGGTAAAAAGTTGATGTTATTTCCTACTTATTTATTTGGGAGCCTGGTATTTCCGATTATAGGATACTCTAGTTGTCATTTTCAATATACAGATTAGATTAAGTTAAAATATTAGCTCTATTTAAGAATTTTAAAAACACAATTAAAAACTGAAAAGAAAATTCTCGTGCACGCCTTATAAAATAGTTGAAATATAAATTAGGATTACTTTTAAATTATAATATTTAACCTTGTATGCATATTGATTTTTTTATGAAGTAAACGTAGCAACAAACTAAAACATTTACAAAAAGAGAGAGTGTAGGCTCAGTCGCTTATAAATTTTTATATTGCTTTAATATCATAACTTCATTGCATAATAATAAATAATAATGTGCCAGCCATATTTAAAATATTAATTCCAGGTAACTTGGTCCATTCTCTAAAAGAATATACCACGACGCAAATAAAAAAAATGTTATCATCATTCCAGCGACGCCCACTGTCTCACCGAGTTGTCGTTAAATCAATTAAAAGAACAAAGAAGGTATCAGCACGAGGTTAATTCAATTTTTTTTTTCGATATAGCCGTATTCGCCAGACATATAAAGACGCGCTACCCACTTATTACTTATAATGAAGGCCGCTTATATGCCTCCATTGACATACTATCTGTTTGATGAGAATAAATTACTTACCTTCGTGCTTCTCCTGGGCACAAATGTCGATGCGCAATTGCTTATTAGGCTTTAAATGCTTAATTTATAGGATATAACTACAGAAAATCTGTGCGGCCATTGAGAGAGTAATTTTTAGCTGATATAAAAGCAGTGCGCTGAATGGAAGATAATATAATAATCTTCTGCAGTTTTAAAGTCAGCCACTTGAATCCAGAAGAATTTGTTTGCTGTATTGTAATTCAAATAAATTTTCCTGCAATTGCTATTAATGTGAAACCAAATATAATAATAATAATAATATATCTTTATTTCCTATTTAACACTAGCTGTATAAAAACAATCATAGAAATGGTGGCGAGACCTACCAGAGTTACTCATTCTAACCGTCCACTAGATTTTCCTAAATATACAGGGTGATCCGTAAATAATGTCCCATGAAGACATACTAGATTTTTCACTTCAAAGTATTACGATTTAAGCCAACTTGCCTTAATAAAACGTGATAATAAAAAAGATGCAGGATGTCAGGAATTTAAAAAGTGATTTTTTGTAATAATAGTAATAATACATGCAGTGCAGGAATGAGGGAAACCTGGAAAACCTCATTAATTAGGGGGGTAGTCAACCGGTATCAATCTCTCAGATTGACCCAAGCCAACATTATTCTACCCTACCATACTCGCAGAGAGGGTGCCAATCCTCTTCACGAATATAGCTTATATACGGTCGACCGGCTGCTGGGGTCTAATCCACAGCGTCTAGTCACCTCGATTCAAGCACTGACACCTAAAACCGCGCGACAACTGACCGATAATAATTACACTGTTTTTGTAAATATCAACTTAAAAAATTGTGAATATATGTTTTTTGGATATGATAAATCATACTCTGTTTTCTACTTCGACTTATTTCCTAGAGGGCGCCGCATTCGCCATGTTCAGGTGTTAGGCTGCGGCGTTTGTCGCTAATGATCCATTTCAATTTCGAAAACTATTCTGGATCATCATCAAAATGATTAATTATTGTCATTGTCCTATTACTTTATGTCGTATAAAATAATGGGTATATATATGCTCCACTGACATCTGTTTGATGAGAATAGATTACTTACCTTCGTGCTTCTGCTGGGTATAGATGTCGATGCGCAATTGCTTATTAGGCTTTAAATACTTAATTTATAGGATATAACTACAGAAAATCTGTGCGGCCATTGAGAGGGTAATTTTTAGCTCATATAAAGGCAGTGCGATGAATAGAAGAGAATATAATAATGTTCTGCAGTTTTAAAGTCAGCCACTTGGATCAAGAAGAAGTTTTTTGCTGTATTGTAATTCAAATCAATTTTCCTACAATTGCTATTAATGAAGTCATATGTATGTTCTTTGATATCAAATATAATAATAATAATAATAACAATAATAATGATGTCTTTATTTTCCACTTAACACTAGCACTAGGAAAAAGGTACACTTGTCATTAGTCTCAAAAATTGAGCATATTCGGGAAAATAGTTTAATAATATTTTAACGTAGTAGGAGCTAATATTCCCTTCCTAATTAGATATGTTGAAGGGAAATCGACAAGCAATAAAATTTGCAAACATAAATTTTGTCTAATAATTGTTATAATTTAGCTTACTATTAGTGCCTAATATGTTAAAATGTTGTACAAGAAATAATACAGCTGGTTGTTGGTAAGCTATTTTCAAAATATTCAATTAGGTATGCAATCAAGAAATACTTTTGAATTTAGATGCTGCAATTGGAAATTACATTTTAAAACTCTTTATATAGGCTGCGTTATTACAAACCCCGTGATTTTTTAAAAGACGGCGTTGCTGGATAGTGAATGAATCACAGGAATATTCTAGAATGAAACTTTATACTTCCTGAACATTCCACTATAGTATATAAATGTGCAATCGTCAGCGACATGGCAGTTTGTTGAAAATACTGAAACTTGAAGTACATAAAAGTGACCTATTGGTAAATTCTCTTGAAGAATCTAGATGTTTCTGTTTGAGAATCAGGGATGATTCAGGATTTCAGATTTTAAATTTTACAGATTTCTAGATAAATATAAATGTAACGTAAGAGTTTTATGTTTGAATTTACTTATTAAAGAAATAAACATTAATGGTGAAGCTTCTGCAATATTGTGTTATTATTTTGTCTTTGATTGTAATTAATAAATCTATAATAGCTCAATTTCCTGATGGATTTAGAAATTTCTATTTAGAAATTAGAATTTGTTTAGCCATTTACGATGTTATAAAAAGAACAGTAGTAAGTTATCATTGATTCAAAAAAATTCTAATCACCTATGATACTGAAATTTTGCTTCTGTATTTGTCATAACAAGAACTTGGTAGTTAATATTATAGAAGATTGCATTTGTGAACGTTTCATCAAGTAATGCACTTTGTTATACTTCTAGAAAAGTAGTTTTAGACAATTCTGAAACTTCTTGAAAAAATGTATATTCACTATTGACGTCCACCAATCCAGTAATAAATTTCTGGAGATGTCAATAACTACGACTGCATATATTGATTTGAATTTGCATACAGTTTCAGATACATTAAGCACTTTTAATATACATCTTCATATTAAATTAACACTAACAACAAAGAATAAATACAATTTTAACGCCGTTATGAGATTTTACACAATTAATGTCATTACATATTTATTAGCAAGAAGCACTAACGATAATGATTTTTTTTTAAATATCAGCTAATTAATACTTTTGTTTCAGGCGTGCGGCCCGAGAGGTTCTACACCTTACCCAACAGAAAGAAAAAGGATTACGCATCAGCCTCTTTAGACAGACGAATAAAACGCCGAGGTTCCCTAGAATTAGTGCCACCGAAAAAGCCACCTCGTACGTTCGCAACTAGTCCGCTACCCCCACACAAAACCTCCATATTCGACATATTTAAGAAAGATAAGAAACCGGAACCAAAGAAATCGAATCTTCGCCGTAGTGTTAGTGACGCGTCGAATTTAAAAACTAAAACTTACGGTCCATCGAGCAACGAACAACCGTACAGAAAACGATCGGGTAGTGATGCTGAAGATGTTCTAAATAATTCTCGAAACTCAAAGAAGCAACTGTCTCCTATTATAGAGGTGACACAACGTGAAGACTATTTTACACGGGTTGATATAGAACACGACAAAGAGAACATCAACAATAACGAAAACTTAAAAGAACCAGCTAAGAAAAGGGACAGCGTAACAGAAAAACTTAAAGAATACATAGATGAGGTAGACGAGCAACTCTACAAAGAAACTGGTGTCAGAGTTAGCCCAACGAAAGAAGAAACAAGCGAACCACAACCCATCATCATAGACGTAGAAAAAGCGGAAAAGATCTCTGGTAAGAATAAAAAATTCAAAGACTCTGCTCTTGGCAAAAAGTTGAAATCGATAACACACAAGAAGAGCAAACCCAATGAAGCTGGGAAGAGTAAAAAATCACTGTCAAAAACCAAAGTCAAAGAAAAGAAACCTGCCTCAAAGTCTGAGGAGCAGACCAAACAACCAGTGAAGGTTGAAGTCGAAGAGAAGCCCAAACAAGAAGAAAAGGTATCTCTAGGCTCCCCTTCACCTAAAATAAAGGCAGCGGTGGAAAATTTCGAAAAACTGAACCGAACCTCGCCTACCATGATACACAGCAGTCAAAAACCAGTGGATAAACTTCCGTTAACTAAAGGCCGGACTGTGGATTCCATGGTAAAACGACTTAGCAACGACTCTTGCTCACCACCACCTCCTAAAACAAGTATAATGATTACACCGCATGGTTCAGTGCAGCATAACAACAACCAACCGTTTTCTTACACCCGAGGTTTGAGTCCTGAGAAGTACATGTCAAACGAGAATTTACCAAATCCAGGAAGTCCCATAATCTACGCTCAAGTGGTGTGTGGTTCCAACGGTACAGGACCCGCAAAACAGACGGTACATGCAGCTTACCCAAACGGCAAAAAACATCCCCACTCGGATTCCGATGAAGGCTTGGGTGGTGAGGAAAACTCAGGTTTCAGTCGTTTGGACAAAAGTGTTACCCACTTCGGTGACGATCGTTACAACGGAAACAATTTAAGGAAATCACGAGATG